>JARQOD010000004.1:489663166-489777411 GCA_033576555.1 Oophaga sylvatica
CCACTGTTTAGGTGCATGGCAGAGTTTGGAAGGGAAGGAGCGCCATTCGACTTTTTCAACACAGAATTGGCTGGATGCCATGTCATGTTTGGAGAGCTCCTGATCTGCCTAAACAGTGGAAACCCCCAACAAATGACACCATTTTGGAAACTAGACCCCTCAAGGAACTTATCTAGATGTGTGGTGAGCACTTTGAACCCCGAAGTGCTTCACAGAAGTTTATAACGTACAGCTGTAAAATAAAAATCTTTTTTTTTTTTTACAAAAATGATTTTTTCGTCCCCAATATTTTATTTTCACAAGGGTAACAGGAGAAATTGGACCCCAAAAGTTGTTGTCCAATTTGTCCTGAGTACGCTGATACCCAATATGTGGGAGTAAACTACTGTATGGGCGCACGTCGGGGCTCGGAATGGAAGTAGTGACGTTTTGGATTGCAGACTTTGATGGAATGGTCTGGGGGCATCATGTCGCATTTGGAGAGCCCCTGATGCGCCTAAACAGTGGAAACCCCCCACAAGTGACCCCATTTTGGAAAATAGACCCCACAAGGAACTTATCTAGATGTGTGGTGAGCACTTTGAACCCCGAAGTGCTTCACAGAAGTTTATAACGTACAGCCGTAAAAATAAAAAATCCTTTTTTTTTTTACAAAAATGACTTTTTCGCCCCCAATATTTTATTTTCACAAGGGTAACAGGAGAAATTGGACCCCAAAAGTTGTTGTCCATTTTGTCATGAGTACGCTGATACCCAATATGTGGGAGAAAACTACTGTATGGGTACACGTTGGGGCTCGGAAGGGAAGTAGTGACGTTTTGGATTGCAGACTTTGATGGAATGGTCTGGGGGCGTCATGTCGCATTTGGAGAGCCCCTGATGCGCCTAAACAGTGGAAACCCCCCACAAGTGACCCCATTTTGGAAAATAGACCCCACAAGGAACTTATCTAGATGTGTGGTGAGTGCTATGAAGCCCCAAGTGCTTCACAGAAGTTTATAACGTACAGTCGTAAAAACAAAAAAAATCATTTTTTTTTAAAAAAAATGATATTTTTACCCCCAGTTTTTTATTTTCCCAAGGGTAACAGAAGAAATAGGACAAATTGCACAATAACTCTTGGGGTCCAGAGTACACTGATACCCCATATGTGGGGGTAAACTACTGTTTGGGCGCATGGCAGAGCTCAGAAGTGAAGGAGCACCGTTTGACTTTTTCAATGCAGAATTGGCTGGAATTGAGATCGGACGCCATGTCACATTTGGAGAGCCCCTGATGTGCCTAAACAGCGGAAACCTCCCAATTCTAACTCCAACCCTAACCCCAACACACCCCTAACCCTAGTCCCAACCCTAACCACAAACCTAACCCTAACACACCCATAACCCTAATCCCAATCCTAACTTTAGCGCCAACCCTAACCCTAACTTTAGCCACAACCCTAACCCTAATGGGAAAATGGAAATAAATACTTTTTTTTAATTTTATTATTTTTCCCTAACTAAGGGGGTGATAAAGGGGGGTTTGATTTACTATTTATAGCGGGTTTTTATGATTGGCAGCTGTCACGCTAAAAGACGCTTTTTATTGCAAAAAATAGTTTTTGCATCACCACATTTTGAGAGCTATAATTTTTGTATATTTTGGCCCACAGAGTCATGTGAGGACTTATTTTTTGCGGGACGAGGTGACGTTTTTATTGGTACCATTTTTGAGCATGTGACATTTTTTGATCGCTTTTTATTTTGATTTTTGGGAGGTTAGAGTGAACAAAAATCAGCAATTAATGAATTTCTTTTGGGGGAGGCGTTTATACCGTTCTGTGTGTGGTAAAATTGATAAAGCAGTTTTATTCTTCGGGTTAGTACGATTATGGCGATACCTCATTTATATCATTTTTTTGTGTTTTGGCGCTTTTATAGAATAAAACCAATTTTATATAAAAAATTATTATTTTTGCATCGCTTTATTCTGCGAGCTATAACTTTTTTATTTTTTCATTGATGATGCTATATGGCAGCTCGTTTTTTGCGGGACAAGATGACGTTTTCAGCGGTACCATGTTTATTTATATCCGTCTTTTTTTTTGCGTGTTATTCCACTTTTTGTTCGGCGGTATGATGATAAAGCATTGATTTTTTGCTTTGTTTTTTATTTTATTTTTTTAAGAGGTTCACTAAAGGGGTTAACTAGTGGGACAGTTTTATAGGGGGGGTTGTTACGGACGCGCGCGATACCAAATATGTGTACTTTTATTGTTTTGTTTTTTTTATTTACAGGAAAAAATGAATTTATTGGGGAATATATATTTTTTTTTTATGATTTTTTAAACCATTTTTATTGTTATTTTTTTTAACTTTTTTACTTTGTCCCAGGGTGGAACATCACTGTATAGGGTCAGATCGCTGGTGTGACAGTGTGCACAGCACTCTGTCACACCAGCGATCGCTCTTGCATTGCTGCAGGCTTCTCAGTGCCTGCTCTCAGCAGGCACTGAGGAAGCCGCCTCCCTGCAGGACCCCGGCGCCATCTTGGATCCGGGGACCTGGAGGGAGGATGGACCCTCGGAACAGCGCGACACATCGCGCTGCTCTGAGGGTCTCAGGGAAGCGCGCAGGTAGCCCCCTCCCTGCGCGATCTTCCCCTGTGCCCACGGTACACCGCTATCATGTTTGATCGCGGTGTGCCAGGGGTTAATGTGCCGGGAGCGGTCCGTGACCGCTCCTGACACATAGTGCCGGGTGTCAGCTGTGATAATCAGCTGACACCCGGCCGCGATCGGCTGCGCTCCTCCCGGGAGCGCATCCGATCGCTGGGACGTACTATCCCGTCCATGGTCATACGGGCCCAGGTACCATGGACGGGATAGTACGTCGGATGGCAGTAAGGCGTTAAAGCATCAAATATCGCCTGGACCTTTTCCATATGACTCTCCCAGTCTGGGCTGAAGACAACAATATCATCCAGGTATGCCTCATCGTATTGCTTATGGGGTGAAAGAATTCTATCCATAGCTCTCTGGAAAGTCGCTGGGGCCCCTGCAGTCCAAACGGCATTCAGACATACTGGAAGCATCCGTCCGGCATAGAAAATGTAGTCTTCTCCTTGGCTCGCTGTGCCAGAGGGATCTGCCAATAGCCCTTCGTCAAATCAAAGGTGGTTATGTACCTTGCAGGCCAAAGTCTCTCTATCAGCTCATCGACGCATGGCATGAGATATGCATCAAACTTGGAGACCTCATTCAAATTCCGATAGTCATTGCAGAACCTCCATTACCCATCGGGCTTTGGGACCAGGACAGTCGGGCTTGACCAACCACTCTTAGATTTCTCAATGATCCTGAGTTTCAACATACGCTCCACCTCTTTGGAGATCCCTTCTCGACGGGCCTCCGGAATCCGATAAGGCTTCACATTGAAACGCACATGAGACTCCATCAGAACTTCGTGTTCCACCAACTTCGTTAATTTCAAGATCAGGTCCCTGTTTCTCTAAAGCAACTCCTGGCACTGCTGTTTTTGAGGCTTCTACAGCATCTCTGCTATGGCGACACCTCCAACCTCACCTTCTGGCTGGCCCAGCAAGCACGGAGTTTCAACCTGCTCTCTGCCTTACCATGGCTTGATGACGTTCACATGGTAGACCTGATATGGTTTTTGTCTTCCTGGTTGATGAATCCTATAGTTTACATCATCAAGCTTCTCCACCACCTCATATGGCCCTTGCCATTTGGCCAAGAACTTGCTCTCCACAGTAGGAATTAGCACAAGGACTCGGTCTCCCGGATTAAACTGCCTTACTCTGGCTGACCAGTTTTAGACCTTGGCCTGAGCTTCTTGTGCCTGGAGGAGATGTCCTTTTACGATGGGCATCACTTTCGAAATCCTCTGCTGCATCAGTGCCACGTGTTCGATGACGTTTCTGTGGGGTGTAACTTTGGCTTCCCAGGTTTCCTTGGCTATATCCAGGAGACCTCGTGATTGTCGGCCATACAGAAGTTCAAATGACGAGAACCCCGTAGAGGCCTGTGGAACCTCCCGGATGGAGAACAACAGATATGGTAAGAGACAATCCCAGTCTCAACCATCCTTTTCGATGGCTTTCCTCAGCATGCTCTTCAGCATTTTATTAAACCTTTCGACAAAGCCATCTGTCTGAGGATGGTTCACTGAAGTCCTCAACTGGGAGTTTTGCAGGACCTTGCATAACTCCCTCATCACCTTACTCATAAAAGGTGTTCCCTGGTTGGTCAGGATCTCCTTTGGTAAACCTGTCCGGGAAAAAACATGGACCAACTAGTGGGCTATACTCTTTGTGGAGGAGTTTCTCAGGGTAATTGCCTCAGGATAGCGTGTGAAATAATCCAGGATGGCAAATATATACTGATGCCCACGAGCACCAGGGGACCTACCAAGTCCATAGCAATTCTCTGGAATGGCACTTCAATAATGGGCAATGGCATGAGGGAGCTTTGAAAGTGAGAGGTGGGGGCGGTTAACTGACATGTAGACCAGGACCTGCAATAATTTACAATTTCCCGGTGACATCCAGGCCAATAGAACCTCTGCACGATCTGTTCTCACATTTTTTCCACTCCCAGATGTCCACCCAAGATGTGTGAATAGGCCATATCCAACACCTTCCTTCTATAGGGCCCCGACACTATTAGCTGTTCCACCAGCTCCTCCCTCACTTTCGTGACCTGATACAGCAACTCCCCACTCATCATAAAATAGGGAAACCTTGTGTAAGCCCCCGGCTCCTGTGCAACCCCATTAATGACAGGGACATTATTGAAGGCTTCTTTCAGAGTTGGGTCACTATGTTGGGCAGTCCCAAAATTCTCACTTGTCACCCCTAACTCCGGAATGTCAGACTCAGGGGACACTTCCTCCTCATCCCCCACAAGGACACAAAAAAGAAACCAGTCTGCCTCTGGGTGTGGTGATACCTTATTAGGGTTCACTGGTTCCCTATTCACGCCAGCGAACTCAGAACCCTTCCCCCACAGATCCCAAAATAAACAAAAGTCCCAGCCTATAATTATAGGGTGTAACAAGTCCTGTACGATGCCGACCTCATTGGACTCAGTACCATGGGCCATTTCAATGTTCACTCTGGCCATATTGTAGTCCTTAGCATCACCATGAATGCACCGCACTCTGATTTTTTCCCCCAGATCAGTTGGATCGGAAGGGTGGCCCTAACAAGGGTCACGGTCACTAGACTCTCGGAGTCTAGCAGAGCCGTTACCTCCCACCCATTCACCTTCACGGGACACGCTTGAGGCCCCTCGATATGAACATCGGCATCCTAGGCTGCAGTCCATCTTCTCAGTGGTCAAGGGACAACGGGCGACTATATGGCCTGGGCCATGGCACCTCCAGCAAATAATATCACCCGTAGGGACTTTCGGCACCACCTCCCCCGCCCCTTTGGACCTTGGATGTCCCATCCCCTTTTGGGCCGCCGCACCCTGTTGGTACCCCCAATATGGAGTGGGCTGCTTTTCCACGGAACCTTCAACTCCCTGGTATCTCTCGACCAGACCGACCAGTTCATTCCGGGGATCACCCTGGGCAACTCAAGTCTGTACAGGCCTTGGCAGGGAGTGCACAAACCGGTCCATCACCACCCGTTCTACCATCTGCGCAGACATAGAGGACTCTGGCTGCAGCCACTTCTGGACGAGGTGCAACAGGTCAAACATTTGGGTGCATGGTGGTTTGTCCCAGTTATATTTTTTAGCTTGCCATACTTTTTAGCGTCCTGCAAAGCTGAATCATAGTTTGCTTTCTGGGGTTCTCCCGTCAAATATGGCGACAGTACCTTTGCCCACTGCTCTGGTAGGAGTTTCTCCATCTCGGCGACCCTTTTAAACACCATCAGGAAGGCCTCAGCATCATCCCCGGGAGTCATTTTCTGCAAAGCCTGTCTTACCGCCTTCCGGACGTGGGCGTTATCAGCCGAACCTGGGGGTTGGGGCGCCCTACAGTCATGGCCAAAGTTTTGAGAATGACACAAATATTATGTTTTCACATGATCTGCTGCCCTCTGGTTTTTATGTGTGTTTGACAGATGTTTTTTATCACAGACAGAAATATAATTGCAAACATATGAGTAACAAAAGCTTATATTGACAGTTAGAATGAGTTAATGCAGCAAGTCAATATTTGCAGTGTTGGCCCTTCTTCTTCAGGACCTCTGCAATTCTCCCTGGCATGCTCTCAATCAACTTCTGGACCAAATCCTGACTGATAGCAGTCCATTCTTGCACAATCAATGCTTTCATTTTGTCAGAATTTTTAGGTTTTTGTTTGTCCACCCGTCTCTTGATGATTGACCACAAGTTCTCAATGGGATTAAGATCTGGGGAGTTTCCAGGCCATGGACCCAAAATCTCTATGTTTTGTTCCCTGAGCCATTTAGTTATCACCTTTGCTTTATGGCAAGGTGCTCCATCATGCTGGAAAAGGCATTGTTGATCGCCAAACTGCTCTTGGAGGGTTGGGAGAAGTTGCTCTTGGAGGACATTCTGGTACCATTCTTTATTCATGGCTGTGTTTTTAGGCAAGACTGTGAGAGAGCCGATTCCCTTGGCTGAGAAGCAACCCCACACATGAATGGTTTCAGGATGCTTAACAGTTGGCATGAGACAAGACTGGTGGTAGCGCTCACCTTGTCTTCTCCGAAAGAGGCGTTTTCCTGATGTCCCAAACAATCAAAAAGGGGATTCATCAGAGAAAATAACTTTACCCCAGTCCTCAGCAGTCCACTGCCTGTACCTTTTGCAGAATATTAGTCTGTCCATTATGTTTTTTCTGGAGAGAAGTGGCTTCTTTGCTGCCCTCCTTGAGACCAGGCCTTGCTCCAAGAGTCTCCGCCTCACAGTGCGTGCAGATGCACTCACACCTGCCTGCTGCCATTCTTGAGCAAGCTCTGCACTGCTGGTAGCCCGATCCCACAACTGAAACACTTTTAAGAGACGGTCCTGGCGCTTGCTGGTCTTTCTTGGGCGCCCTGAAGCCTTTTTGGCAACAATGGAACCTCTCTCCTTGAAGTTCTTGATGATGCGATAGATTGTTGACTGAGGTGCAATCTTTCTAGTTGCGATACTCTTCCCTGTTAGGCCATTTTTGTGCATTGCAATGATGACTGCACGTGTTTCTTTAGAGATAACCATGGTTAACAGAAGAGAAACAATGATGCCAAGCACCAGCCTCCTTTTAAAGTGTCCAGTGGTGTCATTCTTACGTAATCATGACAGATTGATCTCCAGCCATGTCCTCATCAACACCCACACCTGTGTTAATGGAGCAATCACTGAAAAGAGGTTAGCTGGTCCTTTTAAGGCAGGGCTGCAATGATGTTGAAATGTGTTTTGGGGGATGAAGTTCATTTTCTAGCCAAATATTGACTTTGCAAGTAATTGCTGTTAAGCTGATCACTCTTTATAACATTCTGGAGAATATGCAAATTGCCATTAGAAAAAGTGAAGCAGTAGACTTTGTAAAAATTAATATTTGTGTCATTCTCAAAACTTTTGTCCATGACTGTAGATGGTGTGTGCTCATAGCAAGTCAGTAATTCAGCTACATATGAATTACCATGGAGACTACTGAAGCATGCCAAAAGTAAAAAAAAGTTTTTAAAAATATGAAAAAACTAAAAAAATATAAAAGTTCAAATCACCCCCTTTCATCCCATTCAAAATAAAACAATAAAAAAATTCAAACATACACATATTTAGTATTGCAGCGTTCAGAATCGCCCAATCTATCAATAAAAAAAAAGGATTAACCGGATCGCTAAATGGCGTAGCAAGAAAAAAAGTCAAAACACCAGAATTACTTTTTTTTTGTTGCCACGATATTGCATTAAAAAGCAATAACAGGCAATCAAAAGATCGTATCTGCACCAAAATGGTGTCATTAAAAACGTTTGGCAGGCAAAAAATAAACCCTCACCAAGATGAGATCACGAAAAATGGAGCTGCTACGGGGATTGGAAAATGGCGCAATTTTTTTTAACAAAGTTTGGAATTTTTTTTCACCATTTAAGAAAGAACCTAGACATGTTTGGTGTCTATGAACTTGAATCATAATGGTCGGTCAGGTTTAGCATTTACATTTAGTGAAGCTAATAAAAAAGCCAAACAAAAAACAACTGTTCGATTGCACTTTTTTGCAATTTCACCGCACTTGGAATTTTTTTCCAGTTTTCTAGTATACGACATGGTAAAAACAATGGTGTCATTCAAAAGTACAACTTGTCCCACAAATAAAAGCCATTACATGGCAATATTGATGGAAAAATAACAAAGTTATGGCTCTGGGAAGAAGGGGAGCAAAAAACGAAAAGGCAAAAACGAAAATACCTCAGAGGTTAAGGGGTTAAACCGCAATGTATGGTAAATTGCTTTCTGGTCAGCCGCAGTCTTTTGGCATGTCAGAACCAGAATTGTGTCATATTGAACTTGATAAATTTTCCCTATTAGTATATTTCTGGACATTTTAGTCTTATTTGAAAAGTATTTCAAGCTTTGCTTGATCTAATCAACAGATTGGATGGTTGTGAGGCGTCCAAACTCTTACCATCTTCTGCTGGCTCCTCCTCAAAAACATTTGTGAAATCTGTGCTTTCCTCAAACTTGAGTCAGTAAAAATCATCACCCGCTTAGACTGCAGTGCTGTCACAATTTTTTCTGTGGCTTCCCATATAACACAATGCGCCCTCCAATCCATCCTCCTTTTTTGTCATTCTTGTGTAAGCAGGTTGCGAGATGCAGTGGCGCAAGGAAGGCAGAGCAAGGGTTAACAATTTAATTAACAGTAAAGATACTCCTCGCAGGGAGAAAATCAGTTAAACTGGGGATGAATAAAGGAAAATAGCAAAAATAGCAAAAGTAGCAACGGGTTTCCTCAGCCACAAATGTCCCGCTGAGGGTTGTAGTCCTTGGTGACGGCCGGCGAAATGTCCTCAGATGGGGATCCTCAGCTCCCGGTCCAGTTTCTGGCGGCAACGGGCAATCTCTGGACTCACCCATTGGGCAATTAGCCCATAAACTCGTGCAGCCAAATTCACAGTTGCTGCAACAACCCCGGTATCAAGTGAGGTCTCTGGTATGCGGGTCAGTAAAGGGGACCTCAGCGCCGAGTCCTGTACACAGCCAATGCTTCTATGCACGAGCGCGGCCCTAAACTTAACTGAGCCCACGGGCCTGTCTCTGCTCACAGTCCCGATGCCGTGCCCGTTGGATGTCAGCTGCAGCCCATCGCTACTCTGCTCCCCGGAGACCAGAGCACGCTGCGCACACACCCCGTCAGCCTCAGTCTTTGCCGGAGGGAAACTGACTGCCGCTTCTCGCGCTTTTCTTTTTAACATGCCCCTCCTTCCCGGGTCATTGGTGCCGTGTAAGGTAACAAGCAGGAATGTGGGATGCAGTGACGAGCAGGAGGCAGAGCAAGAGTTAACAGATTCCTTTTTATAAAGAATATTATAACAGTAGATACTCCATGCAGGGAGAAATTAAGAGAGTATGTGAGTAAGACCGGCATCACACTTGAGAGAGACTTGCATGATTCTCGTGCGAGTCTCTCGCATGAACACCCGGCACTGCCCTGACATTCGGACCGGAGCATGCAGCTGCATAGAAATACATGCAGCTGCACGCTCCAGTCCGAGTGCTGGCAGCAGTGCCGGGTGTTCATGCGAGAGACTGCTGCACAGGAGGATGCGTGAGGCACCGCGGTGGATATACAGAGTCCCAGAGTGCAGGCCGCGGTCACCGTACCTGAATCAACATGTACCGCCTGGTGAATCCCACGTGGAGAGCCAGCCACAGTCAGCGGTATGGACCGGTCAGAGTTAATGGAGTCAGAAGCAAAAGTAGTAAAAGTCTCTGGTGCTGCGCAGTCTGTATGCGTGTGGGATAAACATGTACAGTGCGGGCCAGGTAGCTGGCGTCGGTCTGCAGGGAGGGAGTCAACCTTCTGTCGCACACGCTGTCTTCGAGACAGGATCCCTGTTCTGGTACACACAGTCCCCTTTATATCTGACATGCCCCCCCACAGTCAGGTGCAAGGGTCCATACCAGTCAGAAAGTCCTTCCCCCGGCAACAATGGTGACAGCCCCGATAGTTCCGGCCCCGACATGAGAAAAGTATCACTAGCTAGGTCCATCTCCATACATTCCCCCACTCCTTTTGCTCGCCATTCCACGGGCGAGGATTCTTGTGGAACACGTGGCCGTTTCTTTTTTTTTAACAGTTTGCTGCCAGATGAACTCATCTTGGTCATAACGGTTGGGGGTTTGCCGGCTGTTGGTCGCTCGGAGCATCGCAAATTGGAAGGAGCAGTGGAGTAGTAGAGTCAGAGAGTATTAGTGTGTCTGTTGATTCTGGGACAATTTCTTCTGAGGCCCTGGGTCCCTGCCCCACTTGACCATCCTAAGGTAGTTGTTCAAAACTCTCTTCTTCTTCTTCCTCTGCTACCATGGAGCCTTTTCAGGGGTCTCTGGTGTTTCTTCTATCTGTACAGGATCTTTTGATAGACAGGGCCAAAGCATATTCCGAGTAGGGGAACCTCCTCCTTCTTCAGGCTGAATCTCGTATACTGGTCCTTCAGAGCTGATTCATCGCTTCCCCCGGTATGGGTCCTTTTCCCATCGATTTTCCAGTTCATCCCGAGGACATTTGTCTCGCACTAAGATACGGTCCCCGACCTGAAGACCTGTTCCCTGCAGTGGAGTCCATTCTGCATGTTCCAACTCCCGAAGCTTGGTCTGTACCAAGTCATACAAAGTCTGCAAGTGATGACGATGTTCACGAACCCAGGAGGACACCCCCATCCGCGGGTAGTCCTCCTCTGGTTCCAACTCCAGCTCAGTGATTCCTTTTCCTGTACGGCCGAAAAAGAGAGTGTAGGGGCTGTAACCAGTGGTTCGGTGTACTCGATTGTTGTACTCAGGCCACTGGGCTTTCCGAGCTTCCTCTAGGGTCCTCAACATTTGGATTAAAGCTTGATTGAACCATTCACAGACGCCATTCCCCTGGGGGTGGTACGAGTGTGGTGCGATACTTCTCAATTTGGTATATCAGATGTAATTCTTCCGTCACTTTCCCTAAGAAACAGGCAACCTGGTCAGACTGAATTCGCTTCGGACAGCCGTAAACTTGAATGAAATAATTGCAGATGGCATGTACAGCTGATTCCGCAGTTTGATCCCTGGTCGGAGTCAGTGTCATGACGGCAAACTTCGTGAAATGATTTATCATCACTAAACAATGTTCATACCCCTGGTGGGCTGGCCCAATGGTTATATAATCTATCATTAACAGCTCCAGGGGAACGGATGTTATGATAGTCTGTGTGGGAGCCCTCTGCTCTGGTCTTTTTGGCCAATTTGCAAGTCTGACACGTCCTACACGCTTCTTCCACTACAGCCTTCAGTCGGGATGATAAGCAAATTGCTGTAGCCACTGAAAAGTCTTCTCCTGACCAAAGTGTGCTCCTTTTTCATGTGCTTTAGTGGCTATCTCGGGTAACAGTGGTTCCGGGACTAAGACTTGCCACGTAGCACCCAGCTCTCTTTGAATCTGCACTTTCCGATGCAACAATCCATTCTTCATCTGGAGGCGCTCCCACTGTCGAAGTATCCGTAGGGTTTCCGGGGATAAAGCATTTCTCTCTCTCAAACTGGGAAGTCTCTTTGAAGTCACCCACGGTCTCAGCAGAGCAAGCTCACTATCTTCTTGTTGTAACCGGATCCACTCATTCCGAGCTCACCCCAAGACGCCTTCCCGAGTCAAGACTTGCACCTGGTCCAGCATAGCCACCATCTTCCTGGCGGGACTTAGGAACCTAAGTCTCCTCATTTTCCAGCTCTTCATCTGTCAGGAGTCGAACCCAGTACCTCTTGTCCACTGGCCAGCAGCTCTACCATCTGAGCTATTCTGCTGGCTGCAAAGTTCCTTGCTGAACCCAGATACCATTGACTGTTCTTCCTGATTGGCTACACCTAGTGCTCTCTTGATTGGGCCTCTGATTGCCAATTACACACCCTATATAAACCTGGCCCTGTGGGTGTGTCATTGCGAGATTATTGTGCTGCCAGCCTTTAGTCAAGCTCTTTCTCCTGCTGTTCCTGCTGCTACAAACACTGCTCTCCTGTGAACTGACCTCCGGCTGCCACCTGACTACGTTATCTGCCTGCTCCTCTGCTACCGAACTGCCTTTCCTGTGTACCGACCTCCGGCTGCCACCTGACTACGCTACCTGCCTCTGCTTCCCCTAGTGTTTGCAGTAACATCGGCTCCAACCCAGACGGGATCCTGACAGAATAATCTTGCGCCAAAATGGAGTCCGCTGTGAACACCCTGAGGCGGCAAGTTACGGAGCTTCAAAGTTTTTGTACTGACTCTCAAGGAAAATATGCCAAGTTACAAACTGATTTCACGGCGATACAACAGGAAGTAATTGAGCTACAAAAACAACTACTGGACGTGCGCAATTCAGGGTCCGAATCAAACGCGCGGCTGCCGCTGCCTGCAAAGTTCAGTGGGGATCGCAAACAGTACCGAGGATTCCTCAATCAATGCCGCATATACTTCCAGATGCAACCTGCTCCCTTTACCAGTGAGAGGAAGAAAGTTTTTTTCATGATAAATCTCCTGACGGATGAAGCTCTTGCTTGGGCTTCACCTTATGTAGAAAAGGACTATGCCCTCCTTAATGACCTGGAAGCTTTCATCGCAGCTATGAATCAAGTTTTTGATGACCCAAACCGCTGTGCCACAGCAGAAACCAAATTACATAATTTGCGCCAAGGACGTCGCTCTGTTGCGGAATATACATCGGAGTTCCGTCGCTGGGTGGCCGACACCACCTGGAATCCAGCGGCCCAGAGAAGTCAATTTCGACGAGGGTTATCAGAACCAGTGAAAGACGAGCTTGCCAGGGTTGAGACCCCTGACCAGTTGGAGGACTTTATTCAACTATGTATCCGGATTGACCAGAGACTTACTGAAAGGAGAAAGGAGAGACTGCGAGCACTTGGGAATAGCCCTGGCTTCTCATTTTCAGCATCAGACCACCAAGAAAAGACGCAAGGCGTGTCTGAACCGATGCAGATCGACGTCATCCGAAGACCACTCTCTGCACAGGAGAAGGAGAGGCGACGTGCAGAACATCTCTGCCTCTATTGTGGGGACCCTGGACACTATGCCATCAACTGTCCTAACAAAAGGACTGTAGCCTTTACCAACAACAGGTCTGCCAGCAATACGGACCTTTCTCAGCAGTCGGATTCCATCTTGCAGACTATCTCATCAGTAACGCCAGAAATAGACAAAATACATACCACATCATCTCATTTTGTAATCCCCATTCAGGTTGTAATGGGCACCCAAAAAATACAATGCTCTGCCCTGTTGGATTCGGGAGCAGGAGGAAATTTTATGGACTTAAAATTTACACGTGATAATAATATTTCCAGTAGGACCAAATCCACACCAATTGAAATGGAAACTGTGGATGGATTACCTTTGTCTTCTGGACCTGTCACGCATGAGACAATCGAACTGGAGATTTGTATCGACCCGGATCATCATGAAGCTGTCAGTTTCCACCTTATTTCATCTCCGAAATTTCCGGTTATTCTAGGGATCCCTGGTTTTCAGTCCATAACCCTTCATCAACTGGGCATCAAGGACCATCACCTTTCCATCTGACTACTGTAAGAATAATTGTCATAAGGAATCCCCTGTTCTCCAACAAGTCCAAATCTCTGAGATTTCGCATGAGAAGGAAGAGAAACTACCACCTCAATATCAGCAGTTCTCTGATGTCTGCAGTAAGAAGAAAGCAGATCAATTACCTCCTCACCGTCCTTACGACTGTCCCATTGAATTGCTGCCAGGAGCAACCATTCCATTTGGACGGATTTACAATCTTTCCGAACCTGAATTGAAGGTATTAAGAAAGTTCCTGGATGAAAATTTAGAGAAAGGCTTTATTCGACCTTCCACATCTCCAGCTGGGGCACCCCTGTTCTTTGTTGAAAAGAAAGACTCCACTCTGCGGCCATGTATTGACTACAGAGAGATGAATAATATCACTGTCAAGAATCGCTACCCGCTACCCTTGATTCCTGAACTATTTGAGAAACTCCGTTCTGCGAAAATCTTTACGAAGCTGGATCTTAGAGGGGCTTACAACCTCATACGGATTCGCCCAGGAGATGAGTGGAAGACCGCCTTCAGAACGAGATATGGACATTTTGAATCTCTTGTTATGACCTTTGGCCTTAGCAATGCCCCAGCCACCTTTCAACATTTTATTAATGATGTATTTCGAGATTTCTTGGACCAATTCGTTGTGGCTTATCTCGATGACATTCTTATATTTTCAGACACCTTGGAAGAGCATCGCAGGCACGTCCAGTTAGTCTTGGAACGACTACAGGAGAACCATCTCTACATTAAACTTGAAAAATGTGAGTTTGAACAAACCAGTATCCAATTTCTGGGATATATCATCTCCCCAGAAGGTCTGAGCATGGATCCCGGCAAAATCAATGCTGTAGTGGACTGGCCTGTTCCAAGAAATTTAAAAGACATCCAGCGTTTCATAGGATTTGCAAATTTTTACCGAAAATTTATAAAGAACTTTTCACGGATCATACTACCAATTACTACACTAACAAAAAAGACCAAAGCATTTTTTCTGGTCTCCGGAGGCACAGGAGGCTTTTAACAAGTTGAAAACTCTTTTTACGTCTGCTCCATTGTTAGTACACCCAAATCCTGAATTGCCATTTACTTCGAAGTGGACGCCTCGGACTCTGCAGTGGGAGCCATTCTGTCTCAGCGAGTTGGGGACAAGATGCAACTTCACCCATGTGCGTTTCTTTCCCACACCATGTCATCTGCAGAAAAGAACTACGACATTGGTAATAAAGAACTGTTAGCCATTAAAGTTGCCTTCTCCGAGTGGAGACATCTTCTGGAAGGTGCCAATCACCCTGTGACTGTCCTCACGGACCACAAGAATCTTGAATTCCTCCGTACAGCAAAAAGATTGTCTGCAAGACAAGCACGATGGGCCTTATTTTTCTCAAGATTCAATTTTAGAATCTCTTACCGGCCTGGTTCAAGAAATGGCAAGGCTGACGCCCTGTCCAGGATGTGTTCGGAACCTCAGGAGAGGTGTTGTAATGATGATACAATTCTAGGCCCTAAAAATTTTTTGGGAATATTGCACTCTAGAGGACTAGGTAATAGAATTAAAGATGGATATCAAGAGGACTCTTTCCTTAACC
Source organism: Oophaga sylvatica (assembly GCA_033576555.1). Classification (NCBI taxonomy): domain Eukaryota; kingdom Metazoa; phylum Chordata; class Amphibia; order Anura; family Dendrobatidae; genus Oophaga; species Oophaga sylvatica. The sequence goes on from JARQOD010000004.1 coordinate 489,678,486, forward strand.
ATCCTTCGGAAGACGTCGATCTTTCATTCAAAGAGGGGTTTTGGATGCAGAAACACCAAATATATGTACCTGAATCTTCTCGCCTTGAAGTCCTCAAAAGTGTCCATGATTCTAAACTGGCAGGACATCCTGGAGTTGCAAAAACACAAGACTTACTACTTCGTTTCTTTTGGTGGCCTAATTGTAGGAAGGACATGAGGAAATATGTTTCAACCTGTTTAACATGCGCACGAAACAAGACCCCACGATCGTCTCCTCTAGGACTCTTGCAACCACTCCCAGTTCCATCCAGGCCTTGGGGATCTATTTCCATGGATTTTATTGTGGAACTACCCCCTTCCAAACAGATGACCGTCATCCTTGTCATAGTGGACCGACTCACAAAAATGGCCCACTTTATTCCAACTGAAGGAATTCCTACTGCTGAAAAAACTGCAGAACTGATGATCAAAGAGGTATTCAGGTTACATGGAATTCCTGACAGCGTGGTGTCTGACAGAGGCGTTCAGTTTACGTCAAAATTTTGGAAGAGTTTCTGTACAGCCTTGGGAGTCACGGTGAATCTTTCTACCGCTTTCCATCCTCAGTCCAATGGCCAGACGGAGAGAACGAACCAGACTTTGGAGCAATACCTCCGTTGCTTCATTTCCTATCTTCAGGATAACTGGGTGGACTATTTACCAACAGCAGAGTTTGCCTACAACAACTCCATACATAGCGCTACATCTCAAACCCCATTTTTTGCTAATTATGGAGTACATCCAGTATTTATCCTAATCTGCCAGTGAACACTCCCATTCCTGCTGTTAATGACAGGCTTACAAAATTACAGGAATCCCAGAAGGAATTATCAAAGATATTGCTCAAGACCCAGGAAGAATATAAGGAAGCAGCAGATAAACATCGGAGAGTGCCCCCTGCTCTTCAGGTTGGAGACAAAGTTTGGCTGTCCACTAAAAATCTTAAGACACATGTGCCATCCTCCAAATTGGGTCAGAAATTCATTGGACCTTTTCAAATTTCTGCAAAAATTAACCAGGTTGCTTTTCGTTTAAAACTTCCCAACAATCTAAAGATTCATCCAGTGTTTCATATATCCTTGCTCAAACCCTTCTGTGAAAACCCGTTTCCAGGAAGAATTCAGCCACCTCCTCCACCAGAAAGGATCCGTGGTGAAGAAGAATACATTGTGGATAAGATTCTGGACTCCCGAAAATTCAGAGGTAAACTGCAGTATCTGTGCAGTGGAAGGGTTACGGACCAGAGGAAAATTCGTGGGAACCAAGGGACAACGTCCATGCTCCTAGACTAACAAGAGCCTTTCATCAGAGGTACCCGGATAAGCCAGCTCCTGAGATGTCCAGAGGCCATCCTGGAAGGAGGGGAGTACTGTCAGGAGTCGAACCCAGTACCTCTTGTCCACTGGCCAGCAGCTCTACCATCTGAGCTATTCTGCTGGCTGCAAAGTTCCTTGCTGAACCCAGATACCATTGACTGTTCTTCCTGATTGGCTACACCTAGTGCTCTCTTGATTGGGCCTCTGATTGCCAATTACACACCCTATATAAACCTGGCCCTGTGGGTGTGTCATTGCGAGATTATTGTGCTTCCAGCCTTTAGTCAAGCTCTTTCTCCTGCTGTTCCTGCTGCTACAAACACTGCTCTCCTGTGAACTGACCTCCGGCTGCCACCTGACTACGTTATCTGCCTGCTCCTCTGCTACCGAACTGCCTTTCCTGTGTACCGACCTCCGGCTGCCACCTGACTACGTTACCTGCCTCTGCTTCCCCTAGTGTTTGCAGTAACATCGGCTCCAACCCAGACGGGATCCTGACATCATCCCTACTCCGCCCAGGTTTAGCGTGTCTCGCACTTGACAGGGCATTAGCATGAGTGTTCTCAGATCCTCTTTTGTAAGCAATTTTATACTGAAATATTGCCATTCTGGCCACCCAACATTGTTCCAGGGCTCCCAACTTCGCGTTGTCTAGGTGAGCCAACGGGTTGTTCTCGGTGCGCACTAGGACTTCGGACCCGGACAGATATTCCGCGAACCTCTCCGTCATAGCCCACACCAACGCCAGCAGCTCCAACTTGAAAGAGCTGTAGTTGTCCGGATTTCGTTCGGAATCATGAAGGGACCGACTTGCATAAGCGATCACCTTCTCTCTCCCATCCTGTATCTGCGACAACACAGCCATGCAAGCTGCTGTTAGTGTGGAGAATAAACAGTAGAGCTCTTTGTCCTTCCCCCGGCAACAATGGTGACAGCCCTGATAGTTCCGGCCCAGACACGAGAAAAGTATCACTAGCTCGGTCCATCTCCCTACATCCCTCCGGTCCTTTATTCCTTCCCTTGGCAGCATGGGATGCAGCCTCAACAGTTCCGGACCCGGCTTGGTACAGGTACCCGCAGCCCGGTTATCCTCCTTACACCTGAGCCTCCCCTCTGCCTTTCTCATTAACCTCTAGCCATAAGGCTAGGGTCACACAACCGTGTATGCTCTCATTCGAGAGAATTGGCTTGATTATCACACTCTGATCAAACTCTGATCCGAATGTCAGCATAGTGTGATCCAATTCTCTCGGATGAGGAGAAAATGTAGAAAAAAAATCTCCATCTTCTCCATTTTGTCAGGCCGTTGAAATCGGACTGCACTCAGATGTCATCCGAGGGCAATTCGATGTTGATTGTGCACTCATTGACTTGCATGGTCAAGTGTAGACAGAGTATTGGATCGAACATGGGTATGCTGCAATTTTTTTCCCAAACTGACACTGTCCGAGGAAAAAAATCAGATGTACATGGCCCCATAGCATAACATTGGTCCTAGTGCGATCCGATGTTTTGTCGGATCGCATTTGGACAGAAAATATGGTCATCTGCACAAGCCCTTAACCCCTCTCTGACATTAGACGTACTATCCCGTCCATAAAACCCGTGCCATTCTGACCATGGACGGGATAGTACGTCATGCCCTTTAATGCGACATCGCGACTTAAGTAGCGGTGATCGCATTAAAATTCCGACGCCAGCTTACCTTTTGGAAGTTGGCGTCGGCATCCCGGGCTGCGTCCTCCCCCCTCAGGCCTCCCGATCGCTGTGATTGGCTGTTGAATTCTGAACAGCCAATCACAGCCTTTCTCACTGTTTCAGCCAATCAGAGCGGCTGAAACAGTGAGATCGCAGGCTAGGATCGAGTACCGATGTACTCGATCCTAGGCCTGGGCCTAGGAAGGTCCAGACCCCCCCCCGGATTGGCGCGATCGCCGATCACATCGATCGCGCCAATCGCAGGGCACAGCCGCGGTATATCCGCGCTGTGCCCTGCCTGTACCTGCCTGGATCGGTGCAGTAATAGCACCGATCCTAGGCCAGGGCCTGTAGGGCATGAAGGAGCTGATTGGCGCGATCGATGTCATCGACGATCGCGCCAATCACAGGGCACAGCAGCGGTGTGACCGCTCTGTGCCCTGCTAGGTGACCTGCCGGTGACCTGCCTAGGAATCGGAGCTGTGAGCTCCGATTACTAGGCCGGTGCCTAGCAACCGGCAATGCAGGGGTCTCCTTTGATTGGTGGATTGATGTGATCATCGATCCCACCAATGACAGGTCACAGCAGCGATGTGACCGCTCTGTGACCTGTCTGCAAACTGGATCTGACCTGTCTGACCGCACTGCAGGGGTCCTCACACTTGCTGAGGATTCCTGCTGTGCGGTCACACTGCCAGATCTCCTCCTGTGCTGGGCCTTGTGGTGCCACAGTAGCCTGTGACACCACAACTCCTGCTGAAGAGAGAAGAAAGAAGAGAGAAGAAAGAAGAGAGAAGAAAGAAGAGAAAAGAAAGAAAAGACTACAAACGTGAGTTTTTGAGCCCCGATCCCTGCCCGATCCACCCCAATCCCCCCATTCCCCCCTCCCCCCTCCCCTTTCCCCCTCTTTTTACCCCCCCTTTGCGCCGCCGAGCGTTGATTGGTGACGCAGTTCACCGATCAACACTTTCGCACCCCCCTCCGTGCGCACATCCAGCAGCCGCAAACTTTGATAAGTGACAGCGGTCACTTATCAGAGCTCGTGCCTGCCGTTTTTTTTTCACCCCCCCCTTTCCGCCACTCCCGTGCGCACATCCAGCAGCCACGGAACTTTGATAAGTGACACCAGTCACTTATCAGAGCTCGTTCCTGCCGTTTTTTGTTTTTTTTTCACCAACTTTTCCGCCACTCCCGTGCGCACATCCAGCAGCCACGGAACTTTGATAAGTGACACCAGTCACTTATCAGAGCTCGTTCCTGCTGTTTTTTTTTTTGTTTTCCACCAACTTTTCCGCCACTCCCGTGCGCACACCCAGCAGCCACGGAACTTTGATAAGTGACACCAGTCACTTATCAGAGCTCGTTCCTGCTTTTTTTTTTTTTTGTTTTTTTTTCACCAACTTTTCCGCCACTCCCGTGCGCACACCCAGCAGCCACGGAACTTTGATAAGTGACACCGGTCACTTATCAGAGCTCGTGCCTGCCAGTTTTTTTTTTCACCCCCCTTTCCGTCACTCCCGTGCGCACATCCAGCAGCCGCGGAACTTTGATAAGTGACAGCGGTCACTTATCAGAGCTCGTGCCTGCCAGTTTTTTTTTTCACCCCCCTTTCCGCCACTCCCGTGTGCACATCCAGCAGCCGCGGAACTTTGATAAGTGACAGCGGTCACTTATCAGAGCTCGTGCCTGCCAGTTTTTTTTTTTTTTCACCCCCCTTTCCGCCACTCCCGTGCGCACATCCAGCAGCCGCGGAACTTTGATAAGTGACACCGGTCACTTATCAGAGCTCGTGCCTGCCAGTTTTTTTTTTTCACCCCCCTTTCCGTCACTCCCGTGCGCACATCCAGCAGCCACGGAACTTTGATAAGTGACACCGGTCACTTATCAGAGCTCGTGCCTGCTGGTTTAGACTTTTTTTCACAGGCCTTTTTTTTCCCTATTCACTTTCTTTTCTGTTAGCTTTTTCTTTTCAGCTTAGTTTACACCAATCACTATCCCCCCCCACACACACACACAGTTATAAATAAAGTTCACACAAAGCACCACATTCACAAAAAAAATGTCCCGCTCGTCACGCTCATCCCAACAGCGCTATTCAGTGGAGGAGGCATACGCTTTCCTTGCCTCCGACACTGATAGCGAGGGAGAGGATCCCACATTTCTTTATTTTTCAGATGAAGATTCTTCTTCCTCCTCATCTTCCTCCTCGGGTCCTGCGGAACCGCCACGCAGACGCCCCAGGACAGAACATGAGGCAGCGCCCGCCCCTGAAAATGAACCAGCGCACCCCTCTTCGGACCCCGTATGGACCCCGGCCCCCGAAAATTACGAGCCACTGATTCCTGATTTTGTGGCAGAATCAGGAATCAGGTTTGACTCCACCGGCTTCACAGAAATAGACTTTTTCAAAGTCTTTTTCTCTGAGGATTTAATTAACCTCATGGTGGAGCAAACAAATTTGTATGCTCGGCAATTTTTGGCGCAAAACCCCCGTTCATCATTTTCCAACTGGTCTCCTGTAGACGCAGTTGAAATGATGCAGTTTTGGGGCCTGGTCCTCCATATGGGGATCCTGAAGAAGCCAGAAATTCGGCAATATTGGAGTGTTGATATTTTATACAACACTCCACTGTTCCGAATGGTCATGGCTCGGACGCGTTTTGAGGCCATCCACAAATTCCTGCATTATAATGATAATGCACAGTGTCCCCCACGAGATGACCCCAACTTTGACCGCCTGTTCAAAGTTCGGCCGGTCATCGAACACTTCAACAAAAAGTTTGCTGAAGTGTACGTGCCCCAAAGGGACATCTGCGTGGATGAGTCCTTGGTTCATTTTAAGGGACGGCTCGCATTCCGCCAGTACCTGCCCAGCAAATCAAACTCTACAAGCTGTGTGAGAGTACCTCAGGGTACACACACAGCTTTAGAGTTTACGAAGGAAAGGACACCAGGATTGTACCCCCTGAGTGTCCCCCCGTCCTGGGAGTGAGTGGGAAAATTGTGTGGGATTTGGTGCACCCCCTGCTGGATAAAGGTTATCACCTTTACACTGATAACTTTTATTCCAGCATCCCACTCTACAAATCCCTCTCTGCGCGAGGTACCGCAGCCTGCGGTACCGTCCGCAAAAATCAGAGAGGCCTCCCAAAGACGCTACTTGGGCTGATGCTCAGAAAGGGTGAGAGCAGAGCCCAATGTAGCGACCACCTGTTGGTGGTCAAGTACAAGGACAAGAGGGATGTCCTTCTCTTGACCACCATACATGGTGATGGCAGCGCCCTCAGCACTGTACGGGGTACCTCTACACAGGTCCGCAAACCGGACTGTGTACTGGGGTACAATAAATACATGGGGAGTGTTGATCTCTCTGATCAACTCCTCCAACCATACAGTGCTTTGAGAAAGGCCAAGGTGTGGTACAAGAAGCTGTCCGTGCACATCGTCCAAATGGCAATGCTCAACGCTTTCCTGCTGTCACGATGTGCACGCAACAGCGATACGACGTACCTTCAGTTTCAGGAGGTAGTGGTTAAGGCCCTGATGTTTGGCGCTCAGGAAACAGCGGGCCCCAGTACTTCCGGAACTGAAGGTGCTCGTATCATACCAGGTCAGCATTTCCCGGGGTGGTCCCGCCAACTGGAAGAAAAAGTAAGCCGCAAAAAAGGTGCCGAGTGTGTTACAAACGGGGAATACGCAAGGACACCACTTACCAATGTGACACCTGCCCCGAAAAACCTGGCCTGTGTATGAAGGATTGTTTCAAATTGTACCACACCTCCATGCACTACTAATTTACTTTACAGGAAAGATTAGTTCCAGAAGGGGGGCACATTTAGAAAAGTTCCTTGGGAGTCTACTTTCCAAAATTATGTCACTTGTGGTTTTTTTTTTACTGTTTAGGCACATCAGGGCTCTGCAAACGGAACATGACGCCCGCAGACCATTCCATCAAAGTCTGCTTCCAAAACGTCATAATTTCCCTTCTGAGCCCCGAATTGTGCCCAAACAGTTTTTTCCCACATATGGGGTACCAGTGTACTCAGGACAAATTGGACAACAACTTTTGGTGTCCAATTTCTCCTCTTAACCTTGGGAAAATAAAAAATTGGGGACTAAAACATCATTTGTGTGAGGTAAAAAGTAGGATTTTTTTTTTCACACCTGGGCATTATAAACGTTAGTGAAACACTTGGGGGTTCAAAGTGCTCATCACACACCTAGATAAGTTCCTTAGGGGGTCTAGTTTCCAAAATGGGGTCACATGTGGGGGGTTTCCACTGTTTAGGCACATCAGGGGCTCTGCTAACGGAACATGACGCCAACAGACCATTCCATCAAAGTCTGCATTCCAAAACGTCACTGCTTCCCTTCCGAGCCCTGCCGTATGCCCAAACAGTGGATCCCCCCAACATATGGGGTATCAGCGTACTCAGGACAAATTGGACAACCACTTTTGGGGTCCAATTTCTCCTCTTACCCTTGGAAAAAAAAAATTGGGGACTAAAACATCACTTTTGTGGAAAAAAAAAAAATATTTTTTTTTTCACGCCAGGGCATTATAAACGTTAGTGAAACACTTGGGGGTTCAAAGTGCTCACCACACACCTAGATAAGTTCCTTAGGGGGTCTAGTTTCCAAAATGGGGTCACATGTGGGGGGTTTCCACTGTTTAGGCACATCAGGGGCTCTGCTAACGGAACATGACGCCAACAGACCATTCCATCAAAGTCTGCATTCCAAAACGTCACTGCTTCCCTTCCGAGCCCTGCCGTATGCCCAAACAGTGGATCCCCCCAACATATGGGGTATCAGCGTACTCAGGACAAATTGGACAACCACTTTTGGGGTCCAATTTCTCCTCTTACCCTTTGGAAAATAAAAAATTGGGGACTAAAACATCACTTTTGTGGAAAAAAAAAAAATATTTTTTTTTTCACGCCAGGGCATTATAAACGTTAGTGAAACACTTGGGGTTCAAAGTGCTCACCACACACCTAGATAAGTTCCTTAGGGGGTCTAGTTTCCAAAATGGGGTCACATGTGGGGGTTTCCACTGTTTAGGCACATCAGGGGCTCTGCTAACGGAACATGACGCCCGCAGACCATTCCATCAAAGTCTGCATTCCAAAACGTCACTGCTTCCTTTCCGAGCCCTGCCGTATGCCCAAACAGTGGATCCCCCCAACATATGGGGTATCAGCGTACTCAGGACAAATTGGACAACCACTTTTGGGGTCCAATTTCTCCTCTTACCCTTGGGAAAATAAAAAATTGGGGACTAAAACATCACTTTTGTGGAAAAAAAAAAAAATTTTTTTTTTCACGCCAGGGCATTATAAACGTTAGTGAAACACTTGGGGGTTCAAAGTGCTCACCACACACCTAGATAAGTTCCTTAGGGGGTCTAGTTTCCAAAATGGGGTCACATATGAGGGGTTTCCACTGTTTAGGCACATCAGGAGCTCTGCTAACGGAACATGACGCCCGCAGACCATTCCATCAAAGTCTGCATTCCAAAACGTCACTGCTTCCCTTCCGAGCCCTGCCGTATGCCCAAACAGTGGATCCCCCCAACATATGGGGTATCAGCGTACTCAGGACAAATTGGACAACCACTTTTGGGGTCCAATTTCTCCTCTTACCCTTGGGAAAATAAAAAATTGGGGACTAAAACATCACTTTTGTGGAAAAAAAAAAATATTTTTTTTTCACGCCAGGGCATTATAAACGTTAGTGAAACACTTGGGGGTTCAAAGTGCTCACCACACACCTAGATAAGTTCCTTAGGGGGTCTAGTTTCCAAAATGGGGTCACATGTGGGGGTTTCCACTGTTTAGGCACATCAGGGGCTCTGCTAACGGAACATGACGCCCGCAGACCATTCCATCAAAGTCTGCATTCCAAAACGTCACTGCTTCCTTTCCGAGCCCTGCCGTATGCCCAAACAGTGGATCCCCCAACATATGGGGTATCAGCGTACTCAGGACAAATTGAACAACCACTTTTGGGGTCCAATTTCTCCTCTTACCCTTGGGAAAATAAAAAATTGGGGACTAAAACATCACTTTTGTGGAAAAAAAAAAATATTTTTTTTTTCACGCCAGGGCATTATAAACGTTAGTGAAACACTTGGGGTTCAAAGTGCTCACCACACACCTAGATAAGTTCCTTAGGGGGTCTAGTTTCCAAAATGGGGTCACATATGAGGGGTTTCCACTGTTTAGGCACATCAGGAGCTCTGCTAACGGAACATGACGCCCGCAGACCATTCCATCAAAGTCTGCATTCCAAAACGTCACTGCTTCCCTTCCGAGCCCTGCCGTATGCCCAAACAGTGGATCCCCCCAACATATGGGGTATCAGCGTACTCAGGACAAATTGGACAACCACTTTTGGGGTCCAACTTCTCCTCTTACCCTTGGGAAAATAAAAAATTGGGGACTAAAACATCACTTTTGTGGAAAAATTTTTTTTTTTTTTTTTCACGCCAGGGCATTATAAACGTTAGTGAAACACTTTGGGGTTCAAAGTGCTCACCACACACCTAGATAAGTTCCTTAGGGGGTCTAGTTTCCAAAATGGGGTCACATGTGGGGGGTTTCCACTGTTTAGGCACATCAGGGGCTCTGCTAACGGAACATGACGCCCGCAGACCATTCCATCAAAGTCTGCATTCCAAAACGTCACTGCTTCCCTTCCGAGCCCTGCCGTGTGCCCAAACAGTGTATCCCCCCAACATATGGGGTATCAGCGTACTCAGGACAAATTGGACAACCACTTTTGGGGTCCAATTTCTCCTCTTACCCTTGGGAAAATAAAAAATTGGGGACTAAAACATCACTTTTGTGGAAAAAAAAAATATATTTTTTTTTCACGCCAGGGCATTATAAACGTTAGTGAAACACTTGGGGGTTCAAAGTGCTCACCACACACCTAGATAAGTTCCTTAGGAGGTCTAGTTTCCAAAATGGGGTCACATGTGGGGGGTTTCCACTGTTTAGGCACATCAGGGCCCTCCAAACGCGACATGGCGTCCGTTCGCAATTCCAGCCAATTTTGGTTTGGAAAAGTCAAACGGCGCTCCTTCCCTTTCAAGCCCTGCCGTGCGCCCAAACAGTGGTTCCCCCCCACATATGGGGTATCAGCGTACTCAGGACATGTTGGACAACAACTTTTGTGGTCCAATTTCTCCTCTTACCCTTGGGAAAATAAAAATTTGGGACTAAAACATCATGTTTGTGGAAAAAATATGATTTTTTTTTCTTCACGGCTCTACATTACAAACTTGCGTGAAGCACTTGAGGGTTCAAAGTGCTCACCACACATCTAGATAAGTTCCTTAGGGGGTCTAGTTTCCAAAATGGGTGTCACATGTGGGGGGTTTCCACTGTTTAGGCACATCAGGGGCCCTCCAAACGCGACATGGCGTCCGTTCGCAATTCCAGCCAATTTTGGTTTGGAAAAGTCAAACGGCGCTCCTTCCTTTCAAGCCTGCCGTGCGCCCAAACAGTGGTTCCCCCCCACATATGGGTATCAGCGTACTCAGGACATGTTGGACAACAACTTTTGTGGTCCAATTTCTCCTCTTACCCTTGGGAAAATAAAAATTTGGGGACTAAAACATCATGTTTGTGGAAAAAAATATGATTTTTTTTCTTCACGGCTCTACATTACAAACTTGCGTGAAGCACTTGAGGGTTCAAAGTGCTCACCACACATCTAGATAAGTTCCTTAGGGGGTCTAGTTTCCAAAATGGGGTCACATGTGGGGGGTTTCCACTGTTTAGGCACATCAGGGGCCCTCCAAACGCGACATGGCGTCCGTTCGCAATTCCAGCCAATTTTGGTTTGGAAAAGTCAAACGGCGCTCCTTCCCTTTCAAGCCCTGCCGTGCGCCCAAACAGTGGTTCCCCCCCACATATGGGGTATCAGCGTACTCAGGACATGTTGGACAACAACTTTTGTGGTCCAATTTCTCCTCTTACCCTTGGGAAAATAAAAATTTGGGGACTAAAACATCATGTTTGTGGAAAAAATATGATTTTTTTTCTTCACGGCTCTACATTACAAACTTGCGTGAAGCACTTGAGGGTTCAAAGTGCTCACCACACATCTAGATAAGTTCCTTAGGGGGTCTTGTTTCCAAAATGGGGTCACATGTGGGGGGTTTCCACTGTTTAGGCACATCAGGGCCTCTCCAAACGCGACATGGCGTCCGTTCTCAATTCCAGCCAATTTTGGTTTGGAAAAGTCAAACTGCGCTCCTTCTATTCCGAGCTCTGCCGTGTGCCCAAACAGTGGTATTCCCTCACATATGGGGTATCGGCGTACTCAGGAGAAATTGCACAACAACTTTATCGGTCCTTTTTCTCCTTTTTCCCTTGTGAAAATAAAAAAAATGTTTGTAAAAGATCATTTTTGTGACTAAAAAGTAAAATGTTCATTTTTTCCTTCCACGTTGCTTCAGCTCCTGTGAAGCACCTGAAGGGTTAATAAACTTCTTGAATGTGGTTTTGAGTACCTTGAGGGGTGTAGTTTTTAGAATGGTGTCACTTTTGGGTATTTTCTGCTATATAGACCCCTCAAAGTGACTTCAAATATGAGGTGGTCCCGAAAAAAAATGGCTTTGTAAATTTTGTTGTAAAAATGAGAAATCGCTGGTCAACTTTTAACCCTTATAATTTCCTAACAAAAAAAAAATTTTGTTTCCAAAATTGTGCTGATGTAAAGTAGACATGTGGGAAATGTTATTTCTTAACTATTTTGTGTGACATATTTCTCTGTTTTAAGGGAATAAAAATTCAAAGTTTGAAAATTGCAAAATTTTCAAAATTTTTGCCATATTTGTGTTTTTTTCATAAATAAATGCAAGTTATATGGAAGAAATTTTACCACTATCATGAAGTACAATATGTCACGAGAAAACAATCTCAGAATTGCGAAGATCCGTTGAAGCGTTCCAGAGTTATAACCTCATAAAGAGACAGTGGTCAGAATTGTAAAAATTGGCCCGGTCATTAACGTGCAAACCACCCTTGGGGGTGAAGGGGTTAATGTCTGGTCCTCTCGGATATCCTTCTTTGCTCTCCTCTTTTCCTCTACTTTCACAGAATACTCCAACCAGACTCTTTTGAGATTTTTCAAGTATGGAAATGAGGCTGGATGTACAGTGAGTACCTAGTTATTTATTGGCAGAGGACATGGAGTCCATGGTATAGCGCTCCATGGCCAAGTTATAAACCTGTATGGTTCTCTGTGTGGTACTGTATATTGGAATATATTTTTCTTTAGAAGTAATTGCTAGAATTCCGCCATGTATATATGGCCTCACTCTTCTAACCAATGTTGTTGGGGCACATGTGATGCGTGTCTATAGACTATGACTACATGTATACATTGATGCGTGAAGGTGACAATTATGTCAAGATTCATGCACGTCTTCTATGACTTTCATGCCATGATGCAACTGTCAATATTTTTTTATATGTCATTAATAAAACAGCCAAGCTTTAGGAATTTAATTTAGATTCCTTGTTTGCATTATTTCAGAACCATTTAGCCTTACATCACTAAATAAATGATCAGCTCTAAATCCAAGTGTGTGCACTTCTCCAGCTCTCTCCTCACCCCATGTGGCAGGCTGTAACTATTTTCTGACCGTCTCATTTATTTTGATATTACTGCACGGGACGGAGAGGAATTTTTAGAGCTGGATGCTTTGAAATGTGATTTAAGTGTCTAGACATTTAGTAGCAGAGCACACTGGTAGTGGCTGGGTTAATGCAGCGCGTGGATATATCTGGAGAATAGTACAAATACAACATGACAGATTTGGAGCATTGCATTAGCAATGTACTTAGCTACATTAAATAATTTACTAGGATCGCTTCATGCGCTCCAACCTGGACTAAGAAAATCCTAGAAGTATTGCACGTAGTGTACATAGAAGAAAGGGGCGCCCACTCACTGGAAGGATCAAAATAAGTCCGCCATTACGGTACGGAGTTTAACCACTCAGTATCAGCGTACCTAATGTTTGTTTCCCCTTCATGTTCTATGAAAACTTGGGGAGGGGAGTCCTGCACAGGTTCTTGCCACTTCATAGCAGAGGTGATGGGACCAATTAGATGTGGGCTCCCTCTCTTCCAGGAAACCAAAGCAAAGAGGGGTCTCAAATCTAGTTAATAGGATAAAAAAAAACATATTGGGCAGGTTACATATTTTTTTGGTAATGTCTTAATTATAACATGGGTTGTATAGGATCACGGTGCAGAAACTGATTTTCTATTACCAATCTCGATGTCTGCTGTTAATAACCCTAATAACCGCACTCCAATGCTCTCTACACTTTTTTTTCGCATGTTCCCTGCTTCATACTTTCAATGCCATGTTCATGATTTCACTTATAACACCACATATATTGCTGCTTCTAAAAGGCAAGGGAGAATAAATGATTAAACAGAGGAGACCCAAAATAACTGAAAGCTATAAACTAGAGCAATGATGATTAGTGCAAAGCATAGTAATTACAGCGTGGAATATACAATATAGATATACAATGAATCCTCAGTTTTACACTACTTTTTACAACAGTCTCTTGTTATATATTTATCACGGTGTTAACGTAACGGAGCGGAGCCAGAAGACCTCAGCATCTGGTTGCTCCTACTACGCTGTGAAGAAGCACTTCTCCAGTGTATTAAGTGTATTTATTTCTGTTGCACAGCTTCTGAATCCACACCTTTGCAGTAGAAAACTTCACAGAGCAGACTTCATGGGATAACAAGCTTTTACTTCTTACAACATGAGGTAAAAGGAAAATGCACAGTCATTTCAGCATTGCATCTGGAAACAGGAACAAAACAAAAGTGAAACTACAAGTGAGACTTTTTCTTATACAATACATTAAACAGACGGAAACATTACACAACATCGCCATCTACTGTCAGGTCAGCATAAAGTCCTCCTTTTACTTATAATAAGTCCTAATCTTTTGCATATGCCAACACGCTTTCTCAACAATAAGGACTTATTCAATCAAACCCAACTTTTTTATTAGTCTCTGATGTTTATCAGCATTCAACACCTTCATGAAAATGTCTGCTGTCATTTCTTCAGTAAGGCAATACTCCAACTTCAAGACTCCTTGATCCTGATGATCTCTCAAGAAATGATATTTCACATCAATATGCTTGGTTCTTGGATTGACTCTTTCCATCTGAGCAAAAACAAGACATCCTTGATTGTCCTCTTTTAGTTTTGTTGGTTCTAACTGTGGTTGTCCTAGGTCTGTCAACAATTGTCTTAACCACAGTACTTCTTGACTCGCATGTGCTGCTGCAACATATTCTGCTTCTGTTGAAGATAGTGTCACAATTGACTGTTTCTTACTTGTCCAACTTATTGGTCCACCTGAGAGAAAAAAAATATGTCCACTGGTAGATCTTCTGTCAGTTGGATCTCCAGCCCAATCTGCATCAACATATCCTGTTAAAATGCAATTAACACCTGTGGGTAATTTCAGCTTAACATTGCTAGTTCCTTGAAATAACGTATTACTCTCTTCACGGCATTCCAATCAGCTTTATTTGGTTTTGATACCTTTCTACTCAGAATTCCTACTGCTGCTGCGATGTCTGGTCTTGTAACAGTCGCTAGATACAGTAGTTTTCCTATTGCTGTTCTGTATTCTTCATTGTTTGGTAGCATATTCTTTTCACCGTTCATCTCTTTGAGATAATTAGTTTCCATTGGAGACTTTACTGTTTTTGCATCCTTTAGTCCAAATTTTTCTGTTATGTCTTGAATCATGTGATTTTGATTCAGTAGGAAACTTCCATCTTCTTCTCTTTCTATCTGTATTCCTAGGTACTGTTTTACATTTCCCAAGTCTTTGATTTCAAAATGATGCTTCATGATTTTTAGAATGTTTTCTTTATCCCTTTCTTGTTTAAAACAAATCAAAATGTCGTCTACATATATGAGTACATAAATTCATCTATTACTCAGCCTTTTTGTGTACAAGTATGGATCAGCTTTGCTTCTTTGAAATGTTTCATTTGTTAGTACTTCCGTGATTTTGTCATTCCACACTTTAGCTGCTTGCTTTAAACCATATATGCTTTTCTGTAGTTTACAAACTTTGTTTGGATTTCTTTCATCTTTGAATCCTGGAGGTTGTTCCATGTAAATGTCTTCTGTTAAATCTCCATTCAAAAAAGCTGTCTTTACATCCAGATGTCTTAGTTCCATCTTTTCCATTGCTGCAACTGTAAGTAAAGTTCTTATTGTAGTGTGTTTGACAACTGGAGCAAATGTTTCATCATAGTCTTCTCCATATTTTTGAGAATACCCTTTAGCTACGAGTCTTGCTCGATATCTTTCAGGTGTGCCATCTGTTTGGTATTTTACTTTAAAAATCCATTTACATGCTATGGCTTTTCTTCCTTCTGGCAAATCTGTTAGTGTCCATGTATTTGAATCATGCATGGATTTAATTTCTGTTTCTGTTGCTTCTATCCATTTATTAGCTTCTTCTTCAGGAAGTTTAGATATGTCTTCCCAAGAGGTAGGCTCATAGATTTTTCTTATACTTGTCTTGTATGAGAGACGTTTTGGTGGTTTTCCTTTGTTCTCTTATTGAACGTCTTGGTTCTGTGTCTGTTTGTAGTTGTGATTCTTCACTTTCAGTATTTTGTTCTTCATTAATTTCTACTTCTTTCTCATCAGATATTTCTTCAGTTATGTCACTATTGTTTTTCTCATTTTTTGTTTCAACTGAAATCATAATGTCTTCATTTAAATCTACAATGAATGTCACACTGTTACTCACTGTAACTCTGTGTGTTTTGGGATCTAGGATTCTATATCCTTTGCAGTTTTCACTATGTCCAATTAATATTCCTTCCATGGATCTGTTTGGAAGTTCAGAACGTTTTTCTGTTAGAATGAATATAAAAACTTTATATCCAAAAACTTTTAAATGATTGACACTAGGTTTCATACCTTGCCACAGTTCATATGGAGTTTTCTTCAGTTTTCTGGAAAAAAGTCGGTTCTGTAGATATGTAGCTGTCATTGCTGCCTCACCCCAATATTTCTCTGGTAGTTTAGAATCTGTCAGCATACATCTCATCATTTCTGTTAGAGTTCTGTTTTTCCTTTCTGCTACTCCATTTTGTTCAGATGTGTATGGAACAGTTTTCTGATGTTCTATTCCATTTTGTCTTAAGTAGTCTTCTATTCTGTGACCTGTAAATTCACCTCCATTATCACTTCTGATGACAATTGGCTTCCTTTGAAATTTGTTACTTGATCTTGTTACATAGTCTACAAGTTTATCAAAAACTTCACTTTTGTTCTTAAGTATGTGACTGTGTATCTTGAGTAGTCGTCTATAAAAGTCAACATGTATCTATTGCCTCCTGATGTAGTCACTTTCATGGGCCCACATATGTCAGTATGCACCAAATCAAGTGGTCTTTCGCTTTTCATCTCACTTTCTTTTGGAATAGATATCCTTGTGGCTTTGGATTTTATACAACATTCACATCTTATGGTAATTGAGCAATCTGATATCTTTAAATCTTTTGTCAATTCTTATACTGTCCGGGTGTCTGTCCTAGACGTCTATGCCACATGTGAATACAGTTTTTGTGATCATGTGTACATACCTTCATCTGTTCCTTTGGTTTGTCAAAATGATATAATTGTTCATCTGCCTTGACTTTGGTTATCAATTTGTTTCCTGCAAGAATTGCAAACTCATTATCTTTGAATTTTACTGTAAGTAAAACGTTTCACAGATAATAATCCGCCTTCCAATTTTGGAACATACAACACATCCTGTACAAGTATCTTTGAATCTTGTCCAAACTTGTTTGAACAATTTAGCATACCTTGTCCGATACCTTCTGCGGTTATTTTGCTTCCATCTGCAAGATAAATGGCTTTTTTCTTATCTAAATCAAGATCAGTAAAGAAATTCTTGTCACTTGTCATATGACTCGTTGCTCCTGAATCAATAAACCAACCAAGTGATGATTTCTTATCTGTTATTTTGAATGTGCCATTCCAATTATATTCTCACACAAATCGGAAATTGTGTTTTTTACTTTCTGTGTATTCCTTTTATGTTGTAATTTTTGTTGTTCTGCTTTCCATATGGTACAGTCTTTCTTTAAATGACCTTTTTTCTTACATCTGAAGCATTCTCTTGTCTCTTTATTATAGGGTTTTTTAAATTCTGTAGCTTTAAGAGCGTTTTCAATGTCCTTTTCAGTAGAAGAATCATTGCTTTGTTCTTTTCTTCTCTGATATTCATCTATGAGTATTGTTTTCACAAACTCTAATGTAATGTCAGTTTCTGGTCTCGTCTCTAGTGCATTTTTTAAAGCAGTATATGAATCTGGTAAACTGCACAACAATATAGCTGCTATATGGCTTTCCTTAATATCTTCACCAATAGATTTTAGCTGTGATATCACTTCCATCATAGAGAATATATGCTTCTGCATGTCACTGTCTGCACTTAGTCTCATACTGTAAAGCTTTCTTAATAAAAATAACTTGTGATTTAAGCTGGGTCTCTCATATAGCTTTCTTAATGCTTCCCACATTCCTTTCACTGTTTCTTCATTTCTTATATGTATTAATTGAGCATCATCCACTAATAAGCTAATGGTGGCTCTCGCTTGTCTATTCTTTTTATCCCATGTCTGATTATCCTGATCAGGTCTATCTGTAGTGATTACTTCCCATAAATCATCTTTAGACAATAACATCTCTACTTTGAACTTCCATAGCTGATATTTGTCATCATTCAGTTTAGCTACTGTGAGTTTTAGCTCTGTGCTACTTGTCATTTTTAACTTATCTTACTTGTTTGGAGAGACTTGCACTGAAGAATTCTTCTGCATTCACCAGGGTCTTGCTGAGCGTTCCAGTGTCCTGGGTATCTGGTATTCTTGGTGCTTGGAATCTGTGGTGTCTGGATTCTCTGGTGCCTGGATGTCTGGGTACGCTGTATCTGGGCCCATAACCTGTTGCACAGCTTCTGAATCCACACCTTTGCAGTAGAAAACTTCACAGAGCAGACTTCATGGGATAACAAGCTTTTACTTCTTACAACATGAGGTTAAAGGAAAATGCACAGTCATTTCAGCATTGCATCAGGAAACAGGAACAAAACAAAAGTGAAACTACAAGTGAGACTTTTTCTTATACAATACATTAAACAGAAGGAAACATTACACAACATCGCCATCTACTGTCAGGTCAGCATAAAGTCCTCCTTTTACTTATAATAAGTCCTAATCTGTTGCATATGCTAACAATTTCTTTCAGCAGAACAGGTGTTAATCGGCCATATTGGAAAACTCCTACATTCAGCTGTGCTTGGTTAGCCACTCCACTCACAGCAACTTATTACATCTGGTGTGGGGATCTCATCCTTCTGGCAAACCATTGTGGAGCCCAAGGTCGCATTACCGGACTGGTTCTCTGGGGGGATTGACAAGTTTGTTGTGTTCCATGAGGCCTGCAAACTTTATTTCAGGTTGCGTCCGGTATCCTCAGGTGCAGAGGAGCAATGGGTGGGGATTGTAATCTCGCTTCTCCAGGGGGACCCACAAGTATGGGCATTTTCTCTCTTATCTGAATCACAGTCACTCCTAATGGTAGAGGGATTTTTTCAGGCTCTGGGCCTTGTGTATGATGACCCCAATCGCGTCTCCCTGGCTGAGTCCTCTCTTCGTCATCTCCAGCAAAGAGACCACCTGGCAGAGGAATATTGCTCCAAATTCCGGAGGTGGGCCACAGATACTAGGTGGACTGACCCGGCTCTCCGTAGTCAGTTCTGTGAGGGCCTCTCAGTGAAAGTAAGAGATGCGTTAGCTCTCTATGAGACTCCTGACTCCCTTGAGGCTGCCATGATCTGGGTTGATCGCCGTCCTCGCCAGAGACATAGGGATTCACCTCTGGGGGCGGGAGGTACAGGGTTGAGAATGGTCCGAACTGAGCCAGCTGAAGAACCCATGCAGGTAGGTGCAGCGTCTCTACCTGGAAAATTGACGGTTGTCTTGCGTAAGAGAGGTGTGTGTTTCTGTTGTTTCAAAAAAGGGTCATTTTGTGAGCACATGTCCTTCCTGATTTCAATTTAAACAAACTGCCGGAAAACTAGTGGGCCCGGGTTGTGGGGAGGTTGGCAGCCCGGGTGTACTTATTACCTCAGTAGGTAAGACTCATTTTTTTTACCTGCTACATTATACTTGGGTGGAATTAAGGTGGACCTTTCCGCCTTCCTAGACAGTGGGGCGGGGTTTAATTTGGTCGATGCTAAGTTCGTCCGGGACTAAGACCTCGTCCCACATACATTGTCCAGACCTATACCCATTATTGCAATTCACTCTGCCTCCCCTAAAGCAGGGGCACTTTACGCAGGTGGTCTGTGACTTACGTCTACAGGTGGGGGCCATACACACTGAGGTGTTAAACTGTTACGTGCTTGAGGGCTTGCCCTCACCTGTGGTACAGGGACTTCCTTGGCTTGCTCTGCATAATCCGGTGATCGATTGGCAGACACAGGTGACTAAGTGGAGTACTTACTGTCAAGGACACTACTTGGGTACCCAGTTGGCTGGGGTGGATACCCAGTCCGTGCCCAATTACCTGTCAGACTTTGGAGATGTATTTTCTGAGCAGGGGAGCCAAGAACTTCCCCCCATCATCCTTATGATTGTGCCATCAATCTGGTTCCTGGTGCCAAGCTGCCCAAGAGCTGACTCTATAACATCTCAGGTCCAGAGAGGTAGGCCATGAACGATTACATAATGGAAAGTATGATTAAGGGTCATATTAGACCATCATCATCTCCCATTGCTGCGGGGTTCTTTTTTGTCAAGAAAAAAGATGGGGGGTTACGTCCTTGCCTGAATTTCCGGGAACTCAATGCAATCACTGTCCGTGATCTGTATTCACTTCCCCTGATCCCTGACCTCTTTAATCAGATTGTTGTGACAAAATGGTTCTGTAAGATGGACCTCAGGGGGGCGTATAACCTCATCCGCATTAAGGAAGGGGATGAGTGGAAGACTGCGTTCAATACACCTGAAGGTCACTATGAGAACCTGGCAACGCCTTTTGGGCTGACTAATGCACCCACCGTCTTTCAGCATTTTATTAATGACGTCTTTAGCCAGCTGGTAGGCAGGTTCGTTGTTATCTATCTGGACCATATTCTCATCTATTCACCTGATCTGTAGATACACCAGGGACATGTTAGGCAGGTTTTACATATATTTCGTGACAATAAATTTTATGTCAAACCCGAGAAGTGTATGTTCTTGGTTGAGGAGATCCCTTTCCTTGGATATGTATTGTCTGCCACCGGTTTTGGCAGGAATCCAGCGAAAGTCCGGGTGGTATTGGAGTGGGATCGTCCAGAGGATTTGAAGGCGTTACAAAGATTCTTGGGTTTCGCCAACTATTACCGTAAATTCATAAAGAACTTTCGGTAGTAGCCAAACCTCTCACAGATATAACCAAGAAGGGGAAGGACTTCACCAAGTGGTCCAGTCCTGCTGGGGAGGCATTTGACACACTGAAAAGGTGTTTTGCTTTTGCACAGATTCTTGTCCAGCCTGACATCTCTCAGTCTTTCAATGTGGAGGTCGATGGGTCTGAGGTGGGAGTGGGGGCTTTATTATCGCACGGTGCGTCTCCTGGTGAATGGCAACCGTGTGCTTATTTTTCCAAGAAACTGTAGCCAGCTGAGAGAAATTACGATATTGGTAATAGGGATCTCTTAGCTATCAAATGGGCATTTGAGGAGTGGTGTCATTTCTTGGAGGGAGTGGTTCACATAGTGATGGCTATCACAGATCATAAGAATCTGGTATACTTGGAATCGGCGAAACATCTTACACCACGACAGGCAAGATGGGCATTATTTTTTAACAGGCTTAACTTTTTTGTTACTTTTAGGCCAGGGAGCAAAAACGTTAAGGCAGATGCCCTATCCCATTGCTTTCCTGGGGGAGGAGATAAGTGCAAACCGGTTCCTATTCCCCAAGAGGGGGTAGTGATGGTGTCTATATGCTCCAATCTTGAAAGAAAGGTGGTTGACACTCAGTGGGATGCCCCTGCTACCTGTCCACTTGGTAAACTGTTCGTTCCAGTCAGTCTCCATCTTAGAGTCCTCAGCGAACATCATGATACTGTGTTGGCTGGACATCCTGGGAATAAGGTCACCTCGGATCTACTTACTCTGCGTTTTTGGTGGCCAGGTGCTCATAAGGATGTTTGTGAGTATGTGACCGCCTGAAATATCTGTGCACGTTCTAAGACCTCATATACTTGTCCGTCAGGGGCTCTCCAACCACTGGAGATTCCTAGCAGACCTTGGACTAACTTATAGGTCGATTTTATTATGGACCTATCCGTGTCTGCAGGGAACACTGTAATCCTGGTGGTGGTGGACAGATTCAGCAAAATGTGTCATTTTATTGCTTTATCTGCTTTGCCTAATATTTTTCAGGAAAATTATTAGACTGTATGGGATTCCTACCGATATTGTTTCTGATCTTGAGGTGCAGTTTATGTCCAAATTTTGGAGAGAATTTTGCACCTGTGTGAGGATCCATTTGTCTTTCTCTTCTGCATTTCACCCGCAGTCTAATGGGCAGACTGAACGGGTTAACCAGAATTTAGAGACATATCTCAGATGTTTCATGTCTGAGAATCAGGAGAACTGAGTTACCTACTTACTGTTGGCTGAATTCTCAGTAAATAATCGTTGTCAGGAATCAACCAGTAAGTCCCCATTTTTTGGGGCATATGGGTTTCATCCGCAGTTTAGTTCTTTCAATGGTAATTACCCTTCTGGAATACTGGAGGAAGAACGGTTTTCATCTTCCATCTCTACCATATGGCAGGGGGTGACTAATAATTTGAGAAAGATGGGTTTTAAATATAAGAGTGTGGCTGATTGGAGACAAGTGGTGGGTCCGGACCTGTGTGTTAGTGACTGGTTCAGGCTTTTTATGTTGCACACCCGGATAAACCTAGTCCTGAGGTTCCGAACGTCCCTCGTAGAAGAGGGTGTACTGTCAAGGGGTTACCGCAATGGAGCGGAGCCAGAAGACTGCAGTGTTTGCTTGCTCCTACTACACTGAAAAGAAGCACTTCTCCAGTGTATTAAGCGTATTTATTTCTTCCAGCAGAACAGGGGTTAATTGGCCATATTGGAAAACTCCTACATTCCGCTGTGCTCGGTTAGCCACTCCTTTTCCTTATAAAATCATAAGATCTGGGTTTAATTACCAAGTCATCTTCAGAGTTAGCAATAGCTACATGATCTTGGAGTGGGAGAAGTTGGTGTTGTGAAGGAGTGCTGGAGGAATTTATTAGCGACTGTTGCTTGGTTTGTACGCTTGGAAATTCCTTATCCTTCCCTGTTTTACTTTCTTCCCTGTCCTTACACAGCCTGGTGAATACCTCTGTTATATGTTAGTGTATATTTTTTGTGTGTGGAGTTTTCAGTTTATCCTTGTCTTTGTTACCCTTTCTGTTGGGTTGGTGTACTGTTGTACTCCAAGTGGGGGAAGGCTCTACTAGGAGATAAGGCAAGGGTGGAGGCCCCGGCATCTTCACCATCTGAAGTATCCCGGGCAACAGGGCGAGCTACGGTGCCCCCTAGTGTTATGGCCAGGGAAGGTGCCCCCTGGTCCCAGGTCACTCGTCAGTCGAATTGTGACAATATTCTTCTAACTTTCTAACAGATGTAGTAATCCCAGTACTATTAGAGTCACTGTACTGCTTTTTCTTCTAACACAGGGCTTAGTGGGGTCTCCGGTTCTTCCCCTTAGACCACAAGTCCTCCTGACACAGGCTTAAGTAGATCAGTACCGGACCATTTATACTAATTCCTGATCAGACAGACTTTTGTTTTTTTCATACATGTAGGCGTTAGTGACAGAGCAAATTTTTAAGTTAATAACAGGCCCAATTTTTTAAATCTGACCAATGCCACTTTATGTGGTAATAACTCTGGAATGCTTCAACATATCCCATTGATTGTGAGATTGTTTTTTTTCTGGAAATATTGTACTTTTTATTAGTGGTAAATTTAGGTTGAAATATTTTGCTTTTATCTGTGAAAATATATGAATTTTGGTGAAAATTTTGAAAAATTAGCAACTTTCAAACTTTAAAGTTTTATATCCTTAAACCAGTTAGCTAAACTGTACAACATAATTAATAAATAACATTTCCCATGTATCTACTTTACATCCGCATAATTTTTCAAACTTCAGTTTATTTTGTTAGGATGTTAGAAGGGTTAAAAGTTAAGAAGCAATTATTCATTTTTTCAAGAAACTTACAAAACCTGTATTTTTAGGGACCTGTTCAAATTTAAATGGATTTTGTGGGGCCTACATATTGGAAACTCCCCAAAAGGGAGAACATTTTAAAAGCGGCACCCCTCAAATACTTCCAAACTGCTGTCAGGAAATCTGTTAATCCTTCAGGTGCTACATAGGAATTAATGCAATGTGGAATAAAAAAAGATTTATTTTTTTCTAAAATGTTGCTTTAGCCCCTAATTTTAAACTTTACAAGCAATAGCACAATAAAATGGACCCCAAAATTTGTTACCAAGTTAATTCTAAGCACGATGATACCCAACATGTGATCAGAAACCTGTTTGGACAAACGGCAGGGCTCAAAAGGGAAAGGAGCACCGTTTGAATTTTGGAACCCAAATTTGGCTGAAATAGTGGCGGGACATGAGACATGGTGGATGACACCCTGTCCCATTTGCAGGGCACCTAAGCAGCAGAAACCCTCCACAACTGATGCCATTTTGGAAACTACACCCCTCGAGGATTTTATTCAGAGGTATAGTGAGCATTTTGATCCCAATAGTACTATACAGAGTTTGATAACATTAGGTCATCATATTGAAAAGTTTAAATTTTTTATGAAAATGTTGCTTTAGCCCCAAATTTTTCACTTTTGGAATTGGTAAAAAGTAGACCCCGCAGTTTGCTACCCACTTTCTTCTGAGCACAGTGATATCCCACATGTAGTCAAAAAGTTTTGCTTGGACCCAGAAGAGAAGAAGCGACATTTGGTATTTGGAATGTAAATTTGGCTGGAGTAGATTGCAGTCTCAATTGCAAAGTCACTGAGGTACCAAAACAGCAGAAACCTCCACAAATTAACCCATTTTGGAAACTAAACCCATCAAAGAATTAATCTAGGGTGTTTTGAGCTTGTTGAAGCCATAGATGCTTCACAGAACTTTCTAAAATGTGGATGTGAGAACGAAAATTAAAATTTTTCTACTAAAATGTCGTTTAAGCCCCAAACTTGTAATTTTCAAAATGTATAATAGGAGAAAACAGACCGGATAATTTGTTACACAATTTCTCCCGAACGTGATGATATCCCATATGAGGTCAAAACTGTGGTTTGGACACATGGCAGGGCACGGCAAAGCGAGCTATTTGATTTTTGGAGTGAAATTTGTCTGGAATAGATTGTGAATGCTATGCCGCATTTGCAGAGCCCCTGACATGCCAAAACAGCAAAAAAAAAAACACAAGTGACACCATTTTTGAAACTTGACACTCTCAAGGAATTTATCTAGTGGTGTACTGAGTATTTTTAACATACATGTGATTCATGAAACTTTCTAACATATAGATGGGAAAACAAAAAATTACCTCACATTTTTTCTACTAAAATACTGTTTTATCACTAAATTAATAATTTACACAAGGGTTAATATAAGAGAAATTGGACCCCATAATTATGCAATTTCTCCCGAACTCTCTATCTGTGTTAAAAAACTAATATGTAGGCATATGGCAAAACCCGGAAAGCAAAGAGCGCTATTTAATTTCTGGAATAAATTAGGATACCGTGTTGCATTTACAGAGCCCCTGAGTGTAAAAAAAAAGCAAAAATATTCACAAGTCACCCCATTTGGCAAACTAAACCCCATAATGAATTAATCTCTGGGTGTGGTGAACATTTTTAACCCACAAACTACATAAAAATATTCATAAGATTGGGCAGTCAAAACTAAAACCGGAGGGTTTTTTCCCCTAAAATTCTACTTTAGCCTCAAAGTTTTAATTCACACAAGGGTTAATAGTAAAAAATAGACAGGACAGTTTGTTATGCAATTTTTACCGAACGTGGCAGTACCACATATGTGGCTGTACACTACTGTTTGAGCACAGGGATCGGATAGAAAGGTGCACCATTTGGCTTTTGGAGCACAGATGTTGCTAGAATAGTTTGTGGGTGACATTTGCGGAGCCCCTAAGGTCCTAGGTGGCAAAAATAAACAAAAACAAAAGTGACCCGATTGTAGAAATTGCATCTCTAAATGAATTCATCTATGGCTGCAGTGACTATTTTGTAACATCCACGCCAGGTTTTATTCTGGAGAATTGCAAATATGCCAGTTTACTGCCCATATATTGTGCCCAGCTTGTGCTACTGGCGACACGCACCGGGTAAATTTTTAATTGAGCTCTCCCCACCAAAATCATGCCAAACGTGTCAGTGTGATGAAAAAGCTGAATTTTTGCCTTGTTTTTTATTAATTTTTTACAGTGTTCGCTATACAGAATAAATAATGTGACAGTTTTATGGTTCGAGATGCGTTCACTTAGTCCCACTATGAGACATGTATATTGTTTTTACTCTGATCTCTGGTCTCTTGCATTGCAGTTCTCTTGTATTGCAGTGCATGAGACCTGTTAGTGAGTCTCTGACAGAGCCTGTTAGACTCTGCTTATAGCAGAATCTAACATCCCGCCATACAAAGGGGTCATCAGATGACCTAAGAGGGGTGACATGTCAACTATCTGTACCTGCAATTACAATCGTGTGGGGCCTATGGTGTCAAAGGGAGTCTTTTAACCCCCTTTTAACCACTGAAATGGCAGCGGTATTTAAGGTGTTAATCGGTTAAGGGGTTAATCGGTTAATGGATCAGTTGCAAAACTAGTTGGAGCTAATTTTAAATTTAGTTTAAAGGTTACTTACACACTCTCATTTAAATTTTTTGCTGATATTTGTGAATAAATAAAGGAAACATGTGTCTGTCTTTTCCATCAGAATGCTGAAATACATTTTAAAATTTGCCCCCCTTACCTTTCCTGTCACAATTCATTTTATATATTGGACACTTTTTTTTTTTAAGGGGATGGGTTTAGTAACAACATTTTAGATTGGCAGGGTTTTTTTTAATTGTTTCTTTCCTATTTATTTTTTTATTTATTTCAAATATTGTGTCCACCCATAAGGTCTTAAAATATATTTGGGAGGCATTTCAACATTTAAATGCTTTTTTTTTATTTGATTTCCCCTGTAACTGAGGCTGGTATATTAGCCAAGTTATAGTGGAAATATACCCTTCTGGCTGCATAGAATAGCTCACTTAGTCTCTTAGGACCCAACAGCTCCTGCTTACTTCTTAAATCAAGCAATCACATAACTGCTGGGTCAGAAGGAGGAACACACCCACCCTGCCTTCTCTATGAGCTGTGTTTGACAGCTGATTACCTGTTCCGGCAGCTGTACTACCGCGTGCAGCTGCTCTACCATGAAGTGACATTTCATAATGTCACTTTAGAGTAAAATGTTGACCACCCGGACGTTTAAACTTGATGACCGATTCGCAAGTAGTTGAAAAAAATATCACCGTGTAAAAATGTCTTATATTTTGTGGCATTTTCTGTTGCAATTTTGTAGTGTAAAAACAGCACAGAAATGTCTCTTACCCTACAGATACATCCCTGCTTCTTCTTAAAGAGTACCATTAGTCTAGAAGGCCATTTTTACTGCAATTTTGGGTGTTAGCCTCAAAGATATTACACTTTATGTTGGAAAACATGAGTGTGCTTCAGATCAGAGCATTACTCCATGCCACACATATATCAAGTTTTGACTATCTTTGTAATTATAAATAGTGGTATACTATATTGAGTCCGACCTTGCATAATTTTATCCCCTGCACAATATTCACCTGAATAAGGCACATTAAACTGAGGATGGGGCACCAGTTTTCAATAATGTCCTCCAATGTCCCCCAAATGAAAGTTTAATGTGAAATTAATTCAAAGACTTGGACAACCAGGTGACATCACATTTCCTCAGCAGTTTAGTTCCACTGGTTCCATTAATCAATGTTTACCTGGAATACGGATTCTAGGAAAATCTGCACAACAAATATGAGATCTTCGGTGTCAAAACCATAAGCAACCTGGAAATATTAGGACACATTAGGACTCAGCCTCATCTATTTACTGTGGGAATGGATCATGTGCAGATTAGACTAGAGCATGGTTGCCAGTCACCCGCAGGCCATCATCCAGTGGGAGGAACAGAACCAGGCAAACACTCATTTGGTGACAGATATTTGGGAAGTTTAGTTTACTGAATGATGTGTAGCCCATTCTGCACTTCTTGGCCATATTCCATGTTGCCGACCAACATTGCCTTAAAAGAGTTGACGTTGGTCTATTAACACTTCGACATCTATCATTTTGTGTTTTGGAATGACATTTCATACAAACAAGCTGCTGTATGGTATGTGGCTTTGACTCACAGTCTAGGAGCAGGGCATAGGAAGGGCAGTCTGCCTTACTGGTCAGCGGTCTAGCCACAGCCTGGAACCAGGAGATATGTTCTCCATAATCCTACCCCTGTTGCGACAGAACAGTGCAGCACTGTTTTCCCGGGTCTAGGACTTCACAGATCAGCAGGCTCTGGACTTCATAAGCTGAAATCCATCAAAGAGCTGTTGAGTTTTGAGTGCAATGTTTGTTCAGTCAACAGAAATGCGAGTTTATAGAAAAACATCCATAAAAGCTATGAATGCGAGCACAGAGGCCATAGTCTAAATAATGGCATTTTGAGAAACACACTTCTTATAGCCAGAGACAGACCCATTGATCCTTTTAGCTATCGTGTTTCCAAAGGCTGCCAACATCTAAAGGATTTTTTTTTTTAGGTATAAGTGTGATCAGTGGGGTTTGGACTTCTGGTACCTCTACTGATCCTGATAACAGAGGTCCTTGTGATCTTTGGAGAAGGCTCCAAGCACACATAGTGTTTTTACATTGATATATTTTGAAGATTTTTGTGTGCGGTTATTTTATCATGTCAGAAAGATGTAAAAGCATACATACAAATACCTCTTTCTATGAAGACTCATTCAGACTTCCGTGGAAATCAGTCTGAGATCGGACTGCAATGCACAGATTGTTTGCAGCTCTCCCAACCCGAGCGTGGCAGCCTCATATACTTATATGAGGCTGTTATGCTCAAGTCGGGAAAGCCACAGCCAGTCTGTGAATTAGTAGTCTGCGCTCGGACCAATTGGCACAGGCAACTGACTGAACCCTTAGTGGGAATATGTGACATCACAGCAGAATCTCACTGAAACCACCAAAGGATCTTTAGTAGGAAAAGTATTTTTGAAAATGTCAAGTAGAATTTCAGATGAAGATGTACCACTAGGTCTAGGTGTATTTGGAACTAATGGGTCCTAAAGTCGTTAGGCTCTACCTTATCACATGATTGATCAGTCTACCACTAATGATGCTCATTGCAGGTCAGGTTTTGATATTTTAATGTCATGTAATAAACATAATTTATAATAAATAGGGTGAAAAATAGCAATTGTGAACACGAGAATCTTTTAGATGTTTGTCTACTGTTTGCTTTGTTGTGCGGCTGTGACATTCAGTTCCATTGTCTATAACCTTGTCTGCTCACCACCTCAACAAACATTTGTGTCATCCTGCCATCTACACACAAAAACTACTGAGACGTCAGGTCACCCTTGCAGCTCTTCATTTCCTTGCAGCTCTTTCTTTAACGTAGACGATAATAATTATGGAACTCCTAGATATGCAACAAAAAACTAAACTAAACTTGGACTTCCACTAGCACTTTCACTGAACCGGTAGTGTCCACCCACTGTAATCTATGTCTGTAACATGACCACAGCACATGGTACTGATTTCCTCTCGCCATTTCCAACATCTCACTTCAAAAGAAAGCAAGGTGTACGCTCACTTTGTCCTGGCCCTAGTTACAACTTTTAGTTGGCCATCTTCGTTGTACCAGGCTTCCACTCTGTAGTGTGATCTGTGGGGCTTCTCCACGCGCAGTCCTCCATTTTACACTTTTGCTGTGCTCCCTGGTCTTTAGCATCTTTACTACAGCAATTTTCAGTGGCCATGGCAGCAGTGAATATGGGTCATCCCCAGCAGGAAAAGGAGTTACTGACAGGTTCCTGCCTGAACTTACACTACTTTTGCCTCCACATGGAGGTAACTCAATTGCCTCCCTCTCACCTCCTCTTGTGCTCTGATTCAACTGCTACAGCATTCATTGCTGCAAGCTTTTTTCTGGCATCACATCCAACAAGTGAAAAGATATACTCCATACTCCAATCAGCCAGTACCAGACTCAACCCCAGATGGCACTGTTTAGCAGTTTCATCATGTTTCTTCTAAGGAGCAAAAAGTCTCTTCAGAGAGGAAGATGATTGGAAGTATCATGCCAACTTTTGGATGTACCAATCTTGAAAGTTGATATCTACCCTTTAAAGGTCCTTGCCTTGACATAGGATAAAAAGCTAATCAGGAACTCAATTTGCAAACTCAATTTGCAAACACATGTTTCTAGGTATTTGCCCATCATCAGGGCGAAGCAGGAGAACTGGCTTTGCTCGGTGAGAGGCCTCCGACAGGGGATCTAAGGGATAATGTTTTTGGAGAAGTGTAAGAAGTCTTATAGGCCATACATAGCTCCTCTTGAAATTTAAACATGCAAACAGAGGGGCCAAAATCCCAAAACATATGTTTGCAAGTGGAGTTTCTGGTTTGGCTTCTTATCTAAAGTCAACATTGACTTTTAGCATTGCTACGTGCAATAAGCGGCACTACATTTCCTGCCCTTTTCCTCTCTGAAGAAGCTATTTGCATGCTTAAAATCCTAGGGGAGCATTGCATGGTCTATAGGTCTTCCTATGCCCACATGGTACTCTCTACAAGAATAAACATGACCCCTTAAGGGTATGCCACACTAAACAACATTGCTAACGGGATCGCTAAAAAACGTCACTATTTAGCGATCCCGTTAGCGATGTTGTTGTGTGCGGCAGCTGCCAGCGACGAGCTTCCTGCTGTGATCTCGCTCGTCGCTGGAATCGTTCCGGACCCTATTTTATCGCCGGCGCTCCCGCTGGGTAAGTATAATCGCTAAGTGTAGCACCTTTTCTTAGCGATTTAGCGGTACTTTTGTACCGCTAAAGTCGTTAAGGAGATCGCTAACCGCGATAGCGTCCTTAACGACATCGCTAAGTTAGGTAGCTACTAGCGATATAGAAACAATCCCGCTAGCGATCTCATTAGTATGCGACGCTAAAGAGATCGCTAGCGGGATTGTGTAGTGTGGCAGTACCTTTAGAGCCCTTTTTAACGAGGTGATGTGCTGTGGCCATTTAAAGATGTTCAGTCCTGGGGCTTTAGGGGAATAGTCTCTGTACAATTTGGTCACACCTTATAATATGTCAGGTTCCAAACTATGGAACCTTTTGACTTACAATTATGTTTCATTGTTTGGATGGTAAGAATAGAGCTGTATGCTGTGCTATTGTAGTTAACAAATCTGATACTATTGTTCAAGGGGGCTCTGACCTGTGTATATTCCCTCTTTGGTTGTTAGTTCTTTTCTGCCCATCAGTTCACAAGTCCTATGTATAGCAGGCCTATGAACTGGTAAGAAGATCCTGCCCACCCTCTTCATAACCGGAAGTCCTGGCTTCTATAAACGTAAGTTAACCTTTTGATAAAAGGGTCTTTTTTTAAATCCTGTCCAGTAATAGTGCTGGTGACCATATTTCTGTAAGTCCTTACATTAGCAACATTGGTATTTTAAACCTTTAATATAATTACAGTAATTTAGAAATGACACACTGGCTCATTCTAAGAGAGTTTGTGACATTCCGTACCCTCCCGGGAATTAGAGGGGTGGGTGACACAGTAACGTGAGGACTCATCTGTATGGTAGATTAAATCTTGTTAATTAGTTATGTGGAAAGAATGAAAATTTCACATTTCAGAACTATAAATATAGGTTGTAGCTCTAGCAGAAATGAGAGCAAGATCCCACCCAATGTGCCCTTATGTGCCACAATATCCAGTCACTCACGTTTATTCATGTTTCTCATAATTTAGTTTCTTTTTCACATATTCAGAGTACATTTCCTGTAATATAAATCATGCAAGACATACCAATAATATTTTTTCATTTTGAGACCTGTAAGCAAGTATGGAGACTTGTGAATTGTAAATATGATATACAGTATAGTGATATGGGAGCAGATTTGCCATTTAGAAGTTTAGGAAAGCTAAGTCTTAGTATGCTCTTTAATTCTCTATGGGACTGCCAGACACTGTAAAGTACAGCACTCAACTATCTCCGTAAGCCCCATAATCAATGAATGGCGCGGTAGAGAGTACAGACCATGAATGGCCATTCTTATATTCAAATATGACATTTCAAAGCCTCGGGATTGGCTTATTTATTTAATGGCCTTCAGCTCGATCTCGAGCCAAGGCGACTTAATGGATGAACGATATGTAGGAAGATCGATTTTGTGCAAACCTAGCTAGAGCCACTGGGGTCTTCTCTGTTGTTATCTTGATAGTATCAAGCCATCAGGTTGCTGATCTTCCTTTTTGCCTTGTTCCTTCTATTCTTCCTACCATGATGTCCTTCTCCATTAATTGATCTCTTCGTATGATGTGTCCAAAGTAGGCAAATTGTGGCTTGGGTATCCTTGTTTCAATTGATATGTCTAGCTTGATTTGTTCCAAAGTTGATTTATTTGTTCTTCTTGCCAATCATGGCATTGATAGCATCTTTCTCCAGCACCACATTTCAATGGTGTTGATTCTTCTTCTGTCTTGCTTCTTTAACAATTAGGTATCTCATCTGTTTGTTACCACAGAAAACACCAGACTATGTGCGAGCCATATCTTCATTGCCAGTGAAATGTTCCTAGGTTTGGAGTCCTTCTCCAGTGACTTCATTGTTGAGTTGCCCATAGCTATTCTCCTATTGACTTCCAGAGTTATTGCTGCATCTGGAGTTATCATCGGTCCAAGTAGGTTAAAGTATTTTACAGCTTCCAGTTTGTTGCCATCCATCTAAAATGTGTCCCTGTCGTACCTGGCAGTAGTCAATATTTTTTTATTTGTGTTGAGTTGCATTCTTATTTTCGAGCTTTCTATATTTACACTCCGTAATGAGTCTTTCATTTCATCTACGCTTGTTCCTATTGATGTTATGTCATCTGTGTATTTAAAGGGAACCTGTCACCAGGTTTGACAGATATGAGATACGGCTACCATCTTTCAGGACTGATATACAGATTCTATGATGCTGTATATCTGCCCCCTGTCCTGAAAGACAAGATAAACAGCTTTTACTATACTCACCTATGGGTCGGTCAGGTCCAAGGGGTGTCGCTCTTCTTGGTACGGTGCCTCCCTTCTTCTTGCAATGCCAGTCTTTTTGCTTCGTGTGGATGAGACATCCCTATGTCATCCTCACAGGCTCCCTGACATCGCGCTTCTGCACAGTCGTACTTCTGTGCCCTGACTATGCCAGTGTAAAATACTGCAGTGTGCATGCGCGGGGGCTCTTTGACTTTTCCTGGCGCATGCGCACTGCAGTACTTTGCTCTGCCCTCAACAGGGCAGAGAAGTACGCCTGTGCAGGAGCGAGATGCCAAGCAGACTGTGTGGATGACGTAGGGATGCATAATCCACAAGAAGCAAGGAGGAGGACGGCATTGCAAGAAGAAGGAAGGCGCCACACCAAGACCAGCGACACCCCTTGTACCCAACCATCCCCCAGGTGAGTATAATAAAAGCTGGTTTTCTTGTTTTTCATGTCGAGTTGGGGGCAGATATACAGCATTATAGAATGCTGTATATCAGCCCTGAAATGTGGTGGCCGTATCTTATAATGGTCAAACCTGGTGACGCGTTCACTTTAAATTTGTTGATGATGCGTACAGCAATTTTGATTCCTTCTTCTTTTTCTGCAACTCCAGCCTACTTGAAAATAGCTTCTGTATATAAATTGAAGAGAAATAGTCACAATATGTTGTCTGACACCTCGCTCTCTAATTGAACCATGCAAAGTCGGGATTGGTTGGACCCTCAAAAATCCAAAAGTTATCTCCTATATTTCCAAATTTGCTAAATTGGGAAAACCCCTTTAACTGTGGGTATTGGAATTTTCTCAGATTATAGCATTTTGCAATGGAAATGTGGCAGTATACAGTTGTGCGCTCCGGTCAGTCGTTGGGCGGGCACAGTGGCATCTTGATATAATAGTGCCTTCAAGGTACTAATTATAAATATCGAGCTCAGGAATTCTGTGTTAATGGAGAAGATTCGTTAAATGTTTCATAGACAGCCCATTGATTTTAGTGCTAAATATGTAATGCCTTTTCCTCCCATTAGGAAAAATGAACGTTAATGCTGGATTTTCTCACAAATTATAGGTAATTAATCAGTGGGGGTCACAGCGGTGGTACGTCCTGTGATCAGGTTCAGTGACGTGCTATCACAGTTATGTGTGTGTTAGTGTTAAGCACTTTATGGGAGACGATAACTTCAGACCTAGTTTTATCTGTTGGTGTTAGAGGGATAATGATGGTTATAACATTTATTATGCCGGGTGAAAATTGTTTGAAGATTGTTTTACTATCATCTGGAGATAAGAACTTTCAATAAAATATATGAGGATGAAATCATTTGTAGTGCGATTATTATGAAGCCTGATGAAGGGCTCTACATGAAACAATCTGCGTTGAGTGCCCTTGGTTTTACATAAACGGTATCTGTTCTGAATCTCACCCAATTGTAGTTATCTTGTTTTTTCTCCCTCCCGTGCACGGGCGAGGCTGGTGCTTGGCAGAGTTTTGGAATACTGGGCTAAAGGCCTGGAAGACATGCCATAATTTCTGCCCTACTCTGGCAACAATCTTAGGCTCTGTTCACATGTCAGTTAGGACATTTTTTTTATCTTTTTCATTTGATATCAGTAATATAAATCTTAGCAGATAGGTCCAATTGATGCGATCTGTTTAGAAAGGACATGCATGCAGAACATGTTCTAAATAATGGAACCCGGACATATCTTATATGCAGCCATTCTTGCTAACATTTATACAACTCTTACAATGGGTGAGACAAATTGTTTTGGGCATGACCGCACCAATGTAACCCAATCCCTGACTAGTTTGACCACACCACCAAATGTAACCCTAGTCAATCCTTTGCTCTTATCCTGAACACCCAGTGTCAGTGTGAGCCACTATTGGGCCCATGAGCCATCAGTTTCCTTTTCCACCAATCAGCTTTTGCATCTGAGTCTCTGTGCAGTCGGTGAGATGATGTCACTAGGTCACTCCTGCTGCGTGTAGTCTCAGTTCACATGCTGCATAGAGCAAAGCAGCACATTAGCTAGTTTTTTATTTTTTTTAATCTTAGTACTACTTGTGAAAGGAAAGTGTGAAAAAACCTGTGTGGGGGCCATGATTCTCCGTGGGGCTGCTGTAAGAGACATACAGTAATACTGTGTCTGGGGAGCTCTTAGGGCATCACACTATGTGTGATGAGCTGTCGGAGTACCATAGTGTGAGAGTAGCTACAGAGGCATCTAAAAGTTTGGGCACCCCTGGTCAAAATGACTGTTATTGTGAACAGTTAAGCAAGTTGAAGACAAAAAGATATTTAAATGCCCTAAACTTAAAGAGTTAAAGATGACACATTTCCTTTCTATTTTAGGCAAAAAAAAAAGTATATATATATATATATATATATATATATATATATATATATATATATATGGGCCGATGCAGCGGTTTGGGCACCCTGCATGGTTAGTATCTAGTAGCACCCCCATTTGAAAGTATCACAGCTTGTGAACACTTTATGTAGCCAGACAAGAGTCTTTCAATTCTCGTTTGAGGGATTTTCATCCTTTCTTCCTTGGAAAATTCTTCCAGTTCTGTGAGATTCCTGGGTCGACTTGCATCCTCAGCTATTTTGAGGTCTAGCCACAGATTTTCAATGATGTTCAGATCAGGAATCAGTGAGGGCCATTGTAAAACCTTCAGCAGGTGCCTTTTGAGTTAAGGGTATGCCACACTAAACAATATCGCTAACGGGATCGCTAAAAAACGTCACTATTTAGCGATCCTGTTAGCGATGTTGTTCAGTGCGGCAGCTTCCAGCGACGAGCTTCCTGCTGTGATCTCGCTCGTCGCTGGAATCGCTCCGGACCCTATTTTCTCGCTGGCGCTCCCGCTGGGTAAGTATCTTATCGCTGTGTGGCACCTTTTCTTAGCGATTTAGCGGTACTTTTGTACCGCTAAAGTCGTTAAGAAGATCGCTAACGGCGATAGCGTCGTTAACTATATCGCTAAATGTGGCCGCATTTAGCGATATAGAAACAATCCCGCTAGCGATCGCATTA
Organism: Oophaga sylvatica; assembly: GCA_033576555.1. Classification (NCBI taxonomy): domain Eukaryota; kingdom Metazoa; phylum Chordata; class Amphibia; order Anura; family Dendrobatidae; genus Oophaga; species Oophaga sylvatica. The sequence continues at coordinate 489,714,115 of JARQOD010000004.1, forward strand.
GTATGCGTCGTTATAGTGATCGCTAGCGGGATTGTTTAGTGTGGCAGTACCTGTAGTCTATTGTGGATTTTGACGCTTGTTTAGGATCATTGTCCATTTGTAAAAGTCATCCTCTTTTCTACTTCAGCTTTTTTACAGATGGTGTTATGTTTGCATTAAGAATTTGTTGAAATTTAATTGAATCCATTCTTCCCTTTACCTGTGAAATGTTCTCTGTGCCATTGGCTGCAACATAACCTCAGAGCATAATTGATCCACCCCCATGCTTAATGGTTGGTGAGATGTTCTTTTCCTGAAATTCTCTGCCCTTTTTTCTCCACACATACTTTTTGATCATTGTGACCAAAGAGTTCAATTTTAACCTCGTTGGTCCACACTCCACAGGACTTTTTTCCAAAATGCATCAGGCTTGTTTAGACGTTCTTTAGCACACTTCTGATGCTGAATTTTATAGTGAAGAAGCAGAAGAGGTTTTTTTCTTCTGATATATCTTTCACGAAGGCCATATTTGTGCAGGTGTCTCTGAAAAGTAGAACAATGTACAACAACTCCAGAGTCTGCTAAATCTTTCTGAAGGTCTTTAGCAGTCAAGCAGGGGTTCTGATCAGTGGCGTAGCAACTGTTTGTGGCGCCCGGGGCGGCAAATTTTAGGCCACACCCCTAGCCACACCCATTTCACTGGTCACACCCATATCCACGCCCTGACCACACCCACTTAGCACTGCTGATCACACTGTTTCATAAACAATAATTATAAACACATACCTCTCAACCGTCCCGGTTTCAGCCGGGACCCTGTCCGCTGTCCCGACCAGGCGGTTTACTTTCCGCATTAGAATCGTACATACGGAAACCCCGGGGACCTCCCACACATTCTGGCAGCCACAAGTCACATTCCATCGCTGACCTCATTTCCCCAGGATGTGGGGATCTCACCAGCTATGAGGCGCTCCATTCAATACCCGGCTCTCACTGAGCGAGACAGGCAGGATCTGGGGATCTCTTCATCTGTTGAACAGATCCCATGTTGAGATCCCCACATCCTGCTTGTCTCGCTCAGTGAGAGTCGGGTATTGAATGGAGCGGTCCGTACAATACCCGGCTCTCACTCCAACAGATCCAGCGGCTTGATGCGTCGCCGTTCTGAAGACTCTCCCGAGAACGAGTTACAGTACCTGCTGCTGTAAGCTGACCGCCGGAAATCAGGTCAGCGGTCATTTCCAGCATTCAGCTGACTTACAGCACGTCACCTCCGGTGGAACGTGACATGTGGCTGCCAGAACGTGTGGGAGGTCCCCGGGTTTCCGCATGTACGATTCTAATGCGGGAAAGTAAACCTCCCGGCCAGTACAGCGGGACAGGGACCCAGCCCTAGACAGATAACAGCATTCGCTCCGTCCCACGCAGACCCATGCACATAATGGCACCCCTCCTTCCCCCCTGCAGCCCCAAGCACACAGATCCCGCAAGTAACAGGACCCTTGTACATGCGTGGCTCCGCTCTTTGTGGCCCTGTACACACACGGCTCCGCTCCACACACCTCACACGCACAAGGCTCCGCTCCGTACACCTCGTACACACACGGCTTCGCTCCGTACACCTCGTACACACAAGGCTCCGCTCCGTACACCTCGTACACACACGGCTCCGCTCCGTACACCTTGTACACACGGCTCCGCTCCGTACACCTCGTACACACACGGCTCCGCTCCGTACACCTCGTACACACACGGCTCCGCTCCGTACACCTCGTACACACACGGCTCCGCTCCGTACACCTCGTACACACGGCTCCGCTCCGTACACCTGTACACACGGCTCCGCTCCGTACACCTGTACACACACGGCTCCGCTCCCGGTACTACCTTATACACACGGCTCCGCACACACACTGCTCCGCTCTGTACGCTCCGCACACCTTGTACACACACGGCTCTGCTCCGTACACCTCGTACACACACGGCTCCGCTCCGTACACACCTCGTACACACACGGCTCCGCTCCGTACACACACGGCTCCGCACACACTGTACACACACGGCTCCGCTCCGTACACCTCGTACACACACGGCTCCTACCGCTCCGTACACCTCGTACACACACGGCTCGGCACACACACGGCTCCGCTCTGTACACGGCTCCGCACACCTTGTACACACACGGCTCTGCTCCGTACACCTCGTACACACATGGCTCTGCTCCGACGCCTCGTACACACATGGCTCTGCTACGTACACCTCGTACACACACGGCTCCGCTCCGTACACCTCGTACACACGGCTCCGCTCCGTACACCTCGTACACACATGGCTCTGCTCCGTACACCTTATACACACGGCTCCGCACACACACGGCTCCGCTCTGTACACGGCTCCACACACCTTGTGCACACACGGCTCTGCTCCGTACACCTCGTACACACACGGCTCCGCTCCGTACACCTCGTACACACACGCGGCTCCTCGCTCCGTACACACACGGCTCCGCACACACACGGCTCCGCTCTGTACATGGCTCCGCACACCTTGTACACACACGGCTCCGCTCCGTACACCTCGTACACACACGGCTCTTGCTCTGTACACGGCTCCGCACACCTTGTACACACACGGCTCTGCTCCGTACACCTCGTACACACACGGCTCCGCTCCGTACACACGGCTCCGCTCCGTACACCTCGTACACACACGGCTCCGCACACACACGGCTCCGCTCTGTACACGGCTCCGCACACCTTGTACACACACTGGCCCCCTCAGGCTCCGACGCCTCATACACACACGGCTCTGCTACGTACACCTCGTACACACACGGCTCCGCTCCGTACACCTCATACACACGGCTCTGCTACATCAACACTGTAAACCTGAGTCCCGACCCCCACACACACACACAAACTTACCCTAATCCAGCACCATGACATCACAGCAGAGTCTTGCACACAAGGAGGACACTGATCATCTGACCCCTGACTCCTCCCCTCCTGTGACCTCATCACAGGTCCTGTGGGCACAGAAGACTACAGCAAGATCATCTGACCCCTGACTCCTCCCCTCCTGTGACCTCATCACAGGTCCTGTGGGCACAGAAGACTACAGCAATAGCAGCGTCATTGCTAGCTGCTGTAATGCTGTAGAGACGGAGGGCAAGGAAAGGGTGCCGCCCCCCACACACGTGCCGCCTGGGGCGGACCGCCCCCCCCCACGCTACGCCACTGGTTCTGATTTGCCTCTCTAGCAATCCTATGAGCAACTCTCACTGAAATTTTGCTTGATCTTCCAGACCTTATCTTGACCTCCACTGTTCCTGTTAACTGCCATTTCTTGCTTCCATTTTGAACTGAGGAAAGGGAAACTTGAAAACACATTGCTATCCTCTTATAGCCGTCTCCTGCTTTGTGGGCCTCCACCATTTTCATTTTCTGAGTGCCAGGCAGCTGCTTTGAAGAGCCGATGTCTGCTGTTTTTGGCACAAGGTTAGAGGAGACTGGGTTTTATAAAGCTGGGAAATTTGCATCACCTGTCCTTTCCTAACGATGATAGTAAACAAATCATAAGCTAACAGGCTAAGTAAGGTCTGAAACCTTGGTCAAAGTTATCTGAGTCAATAGTAGAAAAGGTCCAGCTTCAGAAATCCATAAAAATGGAATTTTATTGAAAGATCTTAAAAATAACAACAAATAGCATAAGGCTGGGGTCACACTGGCAACAAAATCGTACCACTGCAAAGCGATGAAATATCGCATTGCAGTCGGACCTATGTTAATCTATGGAGCAGCTCCCAGTATCAGATTTTTTGTGGTCCGTTTTAAACGTGCAAGTGCAATCGCAGCATGCTGCGATTGTCACCGATTGTGGGTCGACAATCGCCAATGCAAGTCTATGGGTAGGGAAAATCGGATGCTAGACGCATCAATGTTCATGAAACTTTTCTGCGATAATCGTCCCACTAAAACGGTCAGATTTAGTTGACGGTATGTGTGACCCCAGCCTAATAGTCACAACCCCGAATGGGGGAGATCACACTGGCAGACGCATTTCATTGAATGACTAAAGACCTTGGGGTCTGAATCGCATCTGCCAGTGTGATCTCTCACCTTCTAAGGGTTTTGAATATTATGCTGTTTGGTATTATTTTTAAGATCTTTCAATACAATTCAATTTTTATGGATTTTCTGAAGCTGGACCTTTTCTACTATTGATTTTCCTTCCTGCTGCACTGCTGATCCGTCCCTGCTTTGGATTCCCTGCCTTCTTTAGGTGAGCTGACTTATTTTTTCTTTGTCCAAAGTTATCGGAGCACACAAATATCTAAGGGTGCCCAAACTTTTGCATTAGCCCAGTTTCCTTTTTGTAATTTTTAAAATGGAAAAAGTGGCAGTATATATATTTGTTGCCTAAAATACAAAGGAAATGTGTTTTCTTTAACTTTAACCCTTTTAGAGATCATTTCATCTTCAACTTGCTTAACTGTTCACAATAACAGTAAGTTTGACCTGGGGTGCCAAAACTTTTACATGCCACTTTATTTGGATCATGATACTGTGTGTGTGGAGTCATGATGCGGTATGTAGGAGGCTTATGGGGGGGATGATACTGTGTATATTAGTATTATACTGTGTGGGGCCATCATACAGTGTGAGAGTTTGTAGGGGCCATCATACTGTGTGGAGGAGGGGGACTGTGGAGACATCATACTGTGTTAGGCCACTTTTGATACATTATACTGTTTTGGGGGTCACTTTAGAAGCATCATACTTTGCTGGGGGCACGTTCAGGGCATCATACTGTGTGTAGAAGGTGCAGTGGGGGCAGTTTGTATGGGGGGAATTCACTGTGGGGTATCATACTTTTTGTTGGGGACATCATTCTTTCTTGGGATCATCAAAGGGTTATCATAGTGGGTTAGAACACTAAGGGGCTTCTGAAGGGGCACAATTGCTGTGCTCATGCCGGATTTTCCTCTACCAGTCTTTAAAACTTAGGAGTTGTACCTTTTTGTGATCACGCCTATGCACCGTGACCCTGCTTTCTTTGCTAAATATTTTTTTTTCTTTCTGGGGGAAGAGGAGGGAAGGAGAGGGAGAGAGGAGTGATGATGGGGGACATATATGACTTTTGCTCTGGGGTCCTATTATTTCTATGTGTCAGTTTCTGTTGCATTCTGTTCATGTAGGCTGATCAGTATGGGCAGTGCTATCCTGTCTATACACGGTAGCTGCAACAGTGTGAGTTTTCCATTATAGGAAGCAGCACAGGAGGGTTAATGGTGCTATAATGTTTGTTAGGCTGTAGTAAATGGATTGGAAATATAGTATTCTCCATGATATAATGGCCTGCAGTAATTAGTGGGTTACTTACTAAGGCTAGACATTGACATTTAGTAGGGTGGAATGAGCTGAGTTAGTATTTCTGCCGCTGACACTCTCCCTTTGTTATCAATATGAGGTGTGTCCCAGAGGCCGACATACAGCTGTAAATAGGACTCGTGGGCCGGGGAAATGTTGACAGCCCTCTGCGGCTGCGTCTCTGCCCGGGATGGCCAGAATTTTTCTTTCCAGTCTTGGAAATGAAGTCTGGTGCAGAGGATGAATATGAAACAATGAGTAGGTCAATGTCAGTTATAGGCCACGATCACACAGTCAGTAATTGGTCAGTATTTTACCTCAGTATTTGTAAGCAAAAACCAGGAGTGAAACAATCTGAGGAAAAGTATAATAGAAACCCGTCACCACTTCTGTATTTATCACCCATACCTGGTTTTGGCTTAGGCCGGGATCACACATGCGATGAAAACGTCCGTCGCTCACATGTGAAATCCCAGCTCTGGCACCTGCACTCGGGAGTGGAGTGCGCGGCTGCATGTAGTTCTATGCAGCCGCGCGCTCCACTCCCGAGTGCAGGTGCCAGAGCTGGGATTTCACATGCGAGTGTCGGACGATTTACTCGCATGTGTGATCCCGGCCTTATAAATACTGAGGTAAAATACTGACCAAATACTGAACGTGTGAACATGGCTATAGGGTGAGATCTGGGCACGTATGCCACCGCTGCGGATGACTGCTCATTAGAGAACACCTGCTCAAGTCTCTTTAAGGGCTCACGCAGACGACCATATTTTCCGTCTGGGTGCGATCCAACAAAACATCGGTTCACACTCAGACCAATGTTATTTTATGGGGCCCTGCACATGTCTGATTTTTTCCTTGGACCGAGTCTTTCCAAGGAAAAAAATGCAGCATGCCCGATTTGCATCAGATTTCACTCGGCCAAGCAAGTTACTCGGGCCGTCAAAAAAATCAGTTGAAACAAAAACTGGCGTTTGAGTGCAATCCGAACTGGCAGAATGGAGAAGATGGAAATTTTCTTTTTTTTCCGATAGGACACATATTCATTAAGGAGCTGCATTTTTTGTGGGTCATTTGACTGCAAAAAAAATCATGGAGACATGTCTGTTTTTGATCTGCGCCATGGATCAAAATCACCCGTACAAGTCTATGGGTCCATGAAAATCTTGGAGACCCCACTGATGTCTTGCCGTATGTTGTCCGCTTTTAACATTGTAATGGGCAGGAGAAGATTTCCAATTTTGGATATTACATTTTTTATCAAAAATTCACTGATCAGAAAAGCAAACACATTGACCAAAATGTGATGAAAATCTGTTCCAAAAACACTGATTAAAATTACATTTTCATGTAAGTGAAAAAACCTGAACTCCTGAATGAAGCTCTTGCATCATGATGACCTTTTACCTGATAAGAAAATACTCATGAAATACTTCACTACAATTTATTAAGGTCGGAGTCAGTTTATTGCTGCTAATATTCATGTGCCCAAGAGGAAGAAGGAATGTAATATTAGCCCTAGTGGCCAGTGTGAAAACTGCGATACTTTTTTTTTTTCTTTTTTTTTTAAATACAGACAGTGGAAATGAGCAGTTCAGTTTGCTCTTCAGGTCATGACGTTATATACCTTAATTGGTCATTTTTCATGATGTATTTCCATTAAAATCTCACTACATTTTGCTACAGAATTTACCTGTGCAACAAAATCTGCTTTGTTTCCATCCATGGGAATTTGGCCTAACGACCTGTGTCTCACCTGTAAAACGTGTTCCCGCCAATAACAAGTGTGAATTCTCTAGAATGTTTCTTTACCCTGACAGATGGCACAAGGAATGTCAGGAATGTGTCAGTACGGATGCCAGCTTTTATTTTTATTGTATGCTAATTTGTTTTACCAGCTTGCTTGGCTAAAGAATTTACACTGCTTGGCCTGCTCAGAGGATTGTTAACCTCAGGGGAAAATGTAGAAACACACATGGGACAAAAAGAGACTGAAGAAGGTGGGAAAGTAAATGATCAAATAATATCAAATCATAGACTAATATAAGGGAACTGAAGTGTTGTTGAAGTTCACATATAAGATGCACCCCGGGGAGTATTGGGGTATCTCTCAGGCAATGCCCTGGTGCAATAGAGGGTCCAGGAAAAGGCAGGTGTTTAGTCTGTATAGCTTTATCTTCATCTTACACACAGGCTCAGCCATCGGTATCAGACCTCCTTCACCAGTGGTCTCGCTTTGTACTGTGGAGATAGAGTACCCTCTATGCCCCTGCAAGGAGATGAAGGGTATTAACCCTTTAAGGTTTCATCCCCTTTAATTGTACTTACTTGTGTATATGTATGCTTTGTAGGATGTGATGTATATATATATATATATATATATATATATATAATATATGGGGTTGTGTGATAGGTAGATAGTGCATTCTAGGGGTCACCAGAGGAGGGCACTAGAAGGGTAGTGTATATATTTATGGGTTAAGTGTAGTTTGCGAGGGATCACTAATGGGGGCACGTTAGAGATCCAGTTAGAACGTTATAAAAATATGTCAAAGCAGTACTTGGGTTTGGTCACTAGAGGGGGGCATTGAGCACATCCAGTCCTATAGGGACAATAGTTAGGGACTTGTTGCTAGGGAAAGATTGTCTCCAAGCGTGAATCTGTTAGGAAGACTTCCTCTTAGCGGGAGTCAGTCGGGGTGGACCTTGCTAGTGTGAGGACGTCCACGTTCCTGGGCCCTGAGCAGGGCCGGCGTCAGCACCCGGCACACCCGGGCAAGTGCCAGGGCCCTGAGCAGGCGGGGGGGCCCACTCGCCGTCTGGCACCCCGGCGCCCGTTAGCGGTGTCAGCGCCGCCACTGGGCCCCGGCTGCGGCCGGCTCAATACTCACCTCTCCCCGTGCCTCCGCTGCCGCAGCTCCGCCTCCGGGCTCCAGGGGGCGCCTGCAGGACGCCGGCGCTTCCTCTCACAGCAGCGCCGCTGAATGACGTCATCATTCAGCGGCCGGCTGTGGCAGTGAGTGCGCGGACGTCGGACAGGTGAGATGTTTGTGTGTGTGTCTGTGTATGTGTCTCTGTGTGTATGTAGTGCGATGCTTTGTGTGTGTGTGTGTGTGTCTGCTGTATGTGTGATGGTGGTGGGGGAGGGCAGTGATCATGATGATGGGGAGGCAATGTTGATTGACGATGATGGGCAGGCAATTATATTGCTGTGGAGACAATGATGATTATGGGCAGGCATTGATGATGATGGGCAGGCATTGATGATGATGGGCAGGCAGTGATGATGATGGGCAGGCAGTGATGATGATGGGCAGGCAATAATATTGATGGGGAGGCAATGATGATTATGGGCAGACATTGATGATGATGGGCAGGCAGTGATGATGATGGGCAGGCAGTGATGATGATGGGCAGGCAGTGATGATGATGGGCAGGCAATGATATTGATGGGGAGGCAATGATGATTATGGGCAGGCATTGATGATGATGGGCAGGCATTGATGTTGATGGGCAGGCAGTGATGTTGATGGGCAGGCATTGATGATGATGGGCAGGCAGTGATGATGATGGGCAGGCAGTGATGATGATGGGGAGGCAATGATGATTATGGGCAGGCATTGATGATGATGGGCAGGCAGTGATGATGGGGCAATGATGATGATAATGGGCAGGCAATGATGATGATGGGAGTCTTTCCACGGTGCCCTTTCCTGAGCCGTAACAGTGCAGAATGCAGCACAGTGCAGAGGAGAGCTCCATATTTTGTATTGAGCTTTATATGGGGACCAGTATCCTGTATGGAGCATTATATGGGGGATGGAGGGGTGACATCCTGCATGGGTATTATATGGGTGATGAGGGGGAAACTATGTGGTGCCCATAATATTGTATGGAGGACTGTACTGTCCAGTCTGTACTGTGCGCTGTGAGGATTTGGCGGTTTTTGAGCTATTGTACAATTTACAATAGCTATCAGTCGTAATGGAAGAAGAGAAGTGTTTGGCTTGTGCTTACCCATATTTCTCTGCAGTATCTGTGCATCATGAATCGTGGTCTGTGTTTAGGGGGCCCACTGAGACTCTTTCGCCCGGGGCCCATGAAAACCTGGAGCCGGCCCTGGCCCTGAGCATAGGGTAGGAAGAAGAAGGGAACAGCAACCCCTGAAGAAGCCGGTGAAAGATTCACTGTGGGAAATGTGAGCCCAAAGAGAGTGGGTTTACGTAGCAGTAGTCCAGTGGAAGAACCACTGTGGGAACGCTCAGCAGAAGAGATCGTGCATGCGAGTGGGCCATCAGAAGTATCCAGGCAGGATAACCAGAGAGGGGTGGACGACCTAGTAGATGTATCTTTCTATACTGGATTGAAGTGTCTCCAGGGGAAGAGATCGAAGTGCCATTTTCACCGGGCTCCTCATCCCGTCAATACTTACTGGTCCATTCTGGTGTAGCAGAGAAGAAGAGGCAGAATTGTGAAGAATGTATTGCTGGTATTGATTAAGACGTCCTTATGGTGTCTTGGATGTGCTGTGTCCAGAGTAAAATAAAGCAGAACTGTTTGACGTGATTTGAGACTTTGACTCTAATTGCTCTGTACGCCCCTCACGGGAGGAGAACACCCCAGGAGAATGGAGACTACAGAGGTAAAATACGTTGCAGCTTCCAGTGCATCGGCCCCTCGGCCGTCCCTTTACACCCTTGTGAACTGTTAGTAGTGATATATGTGAGACAAAAGGATATGGTACTTGCCATATCTCTATCTGGACCTGCAACTCCTGCTTCTGTTACCAGGCGGCGCTGTATTCCTTCTGTGGGCAGCGCTGGTGATGGGTGAGACGTCATGTCCATAAGCACTGAGCGGCACAGGCTCTGTTCAGTCAGATATACCAGTGTGGCCGAGACCTGTAATGCCACCCAGCATGAGATTATCACTGCAAAACTAGATCTTGTGTACCAGGCAGTCCAGCTGATCTTTGTAACCCTTCTCACACCACTGATTAGCAGCTTGCTAACAATGTACCCTTTACACAGGAAGCTGCCAATCAGTGGTGTGGGCGGGGTTATACACAGCTCAGCATTCTGGGCACTGCTAAATCTACTGCAGAGAAAACCGGGATTTTATCAAAACTACAGCAAGCAGCCCAGTAAGTGACACATCGTTGAAATCAGGCTAGTATATTACATAGTAAAAACCTGATGCCAGACTTCCTTTAAGAGCTGCCATCCTTATACTGACAATATTGCTATGTCGGACCACTAGAAGTGTATTTTTCTCTTTATTCAATCTTACCTTCGGAATACAAATTTTTTCATTGTATTTTGAATATTTTAATTATATGTTTTATTTAGACATATTAAATAGTTATTCTTAAGTTCTTGAATGGGTAAAAATTCAAAATTGCTTGTCATTGCAAGGTTGGAGGCCTTTTAATATTGTAGTTTGCGGAGGTGGCTAGTAACCTAGGCAGAGAGCAGGAGTCTATCTGTGGTGGCCAGTCTCCTAGGCAATGAGTGCAGTGCTTACAATCTCTTTGCTATAGAACTTGTAAACTCTGAAGCTGATTGGTTCTGGCCAACTTCAGTGTCCGGCACTTTCCTAATGCGGCAGAGACAATGCTTCTTCGGCTTGAGGTAGTGCCGCTGGTCTGAAATGTCAGCCAATCAGGAACACACTGATCCTGAGAAGCAGGGAGTATTGAACCCCTGTTCCGTAAATGAGATAAACCCTTTAAAGGGAGCTTCTGGAATTTTACAACATTTGAAATAGTAGGTAATCTAAACATTGTGCTGTGTTTCCCAGTGTCCGCTGTCAAAAGACCTCTGATTGTCTATCTACATGAAAGTTATTTGACAGTTGTTTCATGGCCTGTTTAGACTGGCCGACCACAATTCTATAAGCACGGAAAGAGCAATAATTTGTTTATACGGGACGATGTGCTGCCAATAATGATGATTTTTAAAATAATTACTTTGCTTATTCGTTTCGTAACGATTTGTTCAGGCAGCCGGAAAGTCCCTAAGGATGCTCATTCTCCAATTATATGCCTGCTAGTGTTGAGCGAATGTGCTCGGATAACAAACAGGCAATCCCTCCATATGTTGCGGCAGTCGAACAGCCTCGGCGCCTCGAGCATTGTATTCGATCACACCGAAGACACTTTGTTAGCACACGGGCATGCCGGATAACACCTTATCAGAGCACGTTCGCGCAACACTACTGCCTTTTTGCAGCATTACTTATCATGTTGCATCTACCACCACTCCAGCAACTTATGATGGTTCCTGGCATTCATGATGCCCCAGCCGCCATACATTTAACATCTACATTCAATCACTGCTATGACATTAGCATGTATATTTGTTGTGCAGTATGAGAAAATGATTGGATAAGCTTTCTAATTATATGGGTGTGCACATTTTTTCATGTGTCGGTTTTTGCAATAAATGCAATAACTATAATTTTAATACATGTGTTGCACCCCATATCCTTTTGTACAGTCATATAATTGTAGGTAGTACATCCTGATTATTGATTTGCAGTTGTAGTAACATAGAATGGCTTTCCGGAGTGGTTCTCACAGACTGGCCTGTCATAACTGCAGTGTATACACTAGGGTTGAGCAACTATTCCAATAATTTGTTTATTTGCTGCTTGAAGGATCCACTGTTCTGTATATATTTTTTAAAAAATAGCTATATTTCTTTGCAGTGGCGTAACTATAGTCCAATGGGCCCCGATGCAAAATTGGAACGTGGGCCCCTACCAACATGTCAGTCAGATGTATGGCCCCTTTTAGATTTCTAAAAGCTATAAAGACATAAAGACACATGTGTTGCCTCCATCCTCGTTCCCTTCTGGTAATAATGTTCCCCATTCTGTGCACCTTCCAGTAATAATGCCCCCCATCCTGGGCCACTTGCAGTAATAATGTCCAACATCCTGTGACCTTTGTGGTATAATGTCCCCCATCCTGGGCCCCTTCCAGTATTAATGTCCAACATCTTAGGCCCCTTCCAGTAATAATGTCCCCATCCTGGCTACTTCCAATAATACATGTCCCCATCCTGGGTCTTTTTCTGGTATAATGCCCCCCATCCTGGGCCTCTTCTAGTAATAATGTTCCCCATCCTGGGCCCATACCAGTAATAACTCCCATCCTGGTTAAATGTCCCCCATCCTGGTTAAATGTCCCCCATCCTGGGCCTTTTCTAGTAATATTGTTCCCCATGCTGGGCCCATGACAGTAATAATGTCCCCCATCCTGGTATAATGTATCCCATCCTGGTTAAATGTCCCCCATATTGGGTCCCCTACTGGTACAATGTCCGCATCCAGTCCCCTTGCAGTAATTATGTCCTCTTGGCCCCTTCCTGTAATAATGTTGCTCATTCTGCTGCTGTTCTCTAACACATTTTTTAAAAAGATCTTTTTCACCCCACCCCACGCACAACACACAGCGTCCTCTTCTACAACCGCTGCAGACGCTGGCTGAGGCAACGCATGACGTCACTGATATGCACCACTTGTGACTGGCACGCTGACATCAGCTGCTGGCCTCTGATTGGCAAGGGTCGTATATTGCAGTGCAGTTCACCACATTTGGCTCTGCTGCATCTATTGCATACTGCTTTGCTTATCCATCTGCTGTCCATCGTATCGTGCAGTACTGGTCCCATCTACTATATAATCATCTATTTCTGTCTGTCTGTAACGGAAATCCCGCGTCCCTGATTGGTCGCGCCCACGCACGCCACGCTATCGTCGGGAGATCAGCGGTGCTAGCCGTTGATCTCCCGACGGTAGCCACGGGTCATCTCCTGCCACATGGAGGTCAGTGGCGACGAAGCAGGGAGATGACCGGCGCCAGCCAGTCATCTCCGGGCTGCTCGCAGCGGAAGTACCCTGACCGACGGCCTCAACGTAAACCCCAGCAGCAGCATCCACGTACACCCCACCAGCAGTAGCCTCTATATACCCCAGCAGCAGCAGCCTCCACATATACCCCTAGAATGCCCGATGCGTTAGAATCGGGCCACCATCTAGTTGTTCCATACGCTGCCTGGCAAGTCCAGGTCCACTGTATCATCTCTTCCTGTCTACACAGCTTACCCTGACCTACAGCTTACAGAATCCACCTCACCAGGTGAGCCCATAACACAAAACTCAAGCCATGGATTCCAAAGGTGCAATGACTCCCGCCATGTTGCCGCTATATACATTGGACTTATCTGGACTGGTTATGCAACTTGCTGTGAGCCATCAGGAGGTTGTCCAGGCTGTATGTGATCTCTCAGCCCATATTTGTACACTGTTTCAAACGTCTCCTGTGTTACCACTGGCTCCTCAACATCAGCAACAACTGAGATGACTGCTAGTGTTTCACATATAACATTAACATTTTAACTCATCCCATCCGGGAGGTAAGACTTCTTGAACGTTACAATTTGTACATTAGAAAAAATACAAAAGTATCAAAAGTATTAAACATTCTCATAAATACTAGACAAATTCTTGTGGAGGACCCGCACCAAAAACCTCCCACGTGGGTCCTGGGTGGGCTGCAGGACTTCTGACTGCAGACCTCACTCTAGGCCACACCATACGGGTTTTTCTTCAGAGGTAGATAACAATGGTTTTGTGTAAAACCAAGATAGTGCACAGTGGTGCAAACTATTTACATTAAAGTTTTTGGGCTGGCACAGTCCACAGCCACGCAGTCCATGCATGAGAAAAAAAACATATTTCAAGTCATATAAATAGAAATCACATTAATACTTGTTCAAACTTTATACATTTCTCAGGTGCAGTAAACCCTGTCTGGGTCTTGCTACTAATTTACTAGGACTACTCTTGATAACGAATAGGAGCAAGGAGTGTGATGAGACCATCACAAAAAGAACGAAATGGGGCTTTAAGAAAATATCAAAATCTTTATTAGAACATATATGTAAATGCAAAAATACAGGTAAGGCGAAAAACAAGTAAGGCGAAAAACAAATGCCAGACAGAGGACACACAGAGACAAAATGCAAATCTGATGCAAAAGGGAGTCGTGCTGGCCCAGGTGATGATATGATGTATAGCTAACCAATGGAATCACATCCTGGTATCAATGTGACGTATAATACTGACACCCGTATACAAATAACTGACCTGTGAAAACCACAGGTGATGGCAAAAAGGGAGTTGGTCTAATTATATAAACTTATATGTCCCTGCAGTGGAGCAATGGAGAGGAAGCCTAAATGTATTGCTAAACTATATATACAAAAATGACCAGTGTCATAAAGATCTAAATACCTCTCTCCAGAAGTGCCGGGTGTGAGCCTGGGTCTGCACGTCTGCCCCGACGCGCGTTTCGGCAAGATTGCCTTCTGACGTAGGCCTTCTGCCCCCTGACGTAGGCAATCTTGCCGAAACGCGCGTCGGGGCAGACGTGCAGACCCAGGCTCACACCCGGCACTTCTGGAGAGAGGTATTTAGATCTTTATGACACTGGTCATTTTTGTATATATAGTTTAGCAATACATTTAGGCTTCCTCTCCATTGCTCCACTGCAGGGACATATAAGTTTATATAATTAGACCAACTCCCTTTTTGCCATCACCTGTGGTTTTCACAGGTCAGTTATTTGTATACGGGTGTCAGTATTATACGTCACATTGATACCAGGATGTGATTCCATTGGTTAGCTATACATCATATCATCACCTGGGCCAGCACGACTCCCTTTTGCATCAGATTTGCATTTTGTCTCTGTGTGTCCTCTGTCTGGCATTTGTTTTTCGCCTTACTTGTTTTTCGCCTTACCTGTATTTTTGCATTTACATATATGTTCTAATAAAGATTTTGATATTTTCTTAAAGCCCCATTTCGTTCTTTTTGTGATGGTCTCATCACACTCCTTGCTCCTGTTTGATTTAACGATGGGCTCCTTACTTTAATCCTGACCAGATGGCACATATTAAGGGATTTCCCATACATTTAATGTGCCATTATTTGGCGATAATCTCCTTTTGTTCTACTTGATAACGAATAGGTAATTTTCCTTTAGTGATACGTTCTGACCTACGTGGGGTAGCATCAGGTATAGTAGTCTCTAGCCTGTCTGTTCTGCGTAACGGCAAACTATAGATACGACTCCACCTCTCTAGGGACCTGGCAAGCATGCTAGCGACTGGGCGAGGCGGTACTGCTTCACCAGGGGACTCCACTTCTTGTGGTGCTGCTTCTTGCGGTTCCGCTGCTTGGGATCCCAATGGTTGAGGGTCTGCCGGAATAGGTCCTTCTGGAAGTGGCTCAACTGGCACAATTGGTATGACTGGATGTGTAGAGACTCCTCTTGCGGTTGATAAAACTGCAGCACAGGAATAATTACAGCATCTCCCACTTTGGGCCAATCTGCAGGTAAATCTCCCAAATCCGTATGTATGACCGCTTCATCATTTTCTTTCTGAAGGACAACAGGTTCTTCCTCACGAAGCTTTAATGGGCCAGGACACAACTTTAGATGATCTCTAGACACAGTTGCAGTCGTTTTTTCCTCCATCCTTGCTAATGGCACAGACCTTTCTGTTATCAAAATTGGAATTTTGCACGACATATGGCTCCTGTTCCCACTGATCATCCAACTTGTGCATTCTTCTTTTACTTTTGAGCACCATTTCTCCAGGCATAAAAGGCGTAGCGGGAGCATTATTGTTATAGTTCTTCTCTTGCTTTTACCTTACTTTGTTGAGACTGTCTTCTACGCAGGCTTGTACTCTCTTGTACTGTTCCTGTCGAGTTGTGTCCCAATCTTCAGCACTGTCATCAGCCTCTGGTTCTACCACACCAAGTTCCAAATCCATCGGCAGTCTTCCTGGTCTCGCTCTCATAAGGTAGGCTGGAGTGCAGTTGGTGGAACTTACTGGTATGTGGTTGTACAAGTCGACCAGGTCAGGTAACAAGTCTGGCCACCGATTTCTTTCTTCCAGTGGTACAGATTTCAGTAAGTCGATGACAATGTGATTCATCTTTTCACAAAGGCCATTGGTCTGAGGGTGGTACGGTGTTGTTCTGATCTTCTTACATCCATATAAGTGACAGAATTCCTTAAACAGTTCAGCTTCGAATGCAGGACCTCGATCAGTCAGCACCTGCTCCGGATACCCGTGTGGTCTGCAGAAACTTGCTTGGAAGGTTCTTGCTGCTGTCTCTGCTGTCAGATCTTTGACAGGGGCGACCACCAGAAATTTGGAATAGTGATCCACCATGGTCAGGGCATATGAGTATCCTGACCTGCTTGGGGACAATTTGACGTGATCCAATGCCACGATCTCCAAGGGTGAGTCGTCCGGATAGGCTGCAGGGGGTGCTCTCTGACTATGATAGTCTTTTCGTCTGAGTCCACAGGGTCCACAATTCCGGCACCACTTCTCGATGGAGCTGCGCATCCCTACCCAGTAGAATCGACACCTCAACAGGGTCTCTAGCTTTTTCCAGCCAAAGTGTCCTGCTTGATCGTGGTACGCTTCTAACACCATTTGGATGTCTGCTCTGGGGACCACTATCTGCCAAACCATCTCATGGGTCCTTGGGTCGACGTATCTCCTGCACAACTTCTCACGGTAGATGAACAACCGGCTTCTCTCATTCCACAGGAGCTTTGCTGGTATAGGTGCGTCTTTCTCCAAGGAGGAACCTTCCTGTCTTATCAGCTCCTTGACACGGCTGACCACTGGATCGCTGTCCTGAGTTTCCTTCCAGCTGTGATGAGGTAAAGGGTTCAACATCTCACCACACGCTTTCTGTAGACTCGTTGCTCTTGGACCATCCCATTTCGGTGGAACGCAGGTAGCTCGATTTCTTCCAGATCATCTGATTCTTCCTCCGTGTCGGATTCATGCGGCATTCTGGACAAGGCGACCGCGTTAGCATTTTTACGGCCTGCCCTGTACTTGATGGTAAACTGATAATTTGACAGCCGAGCCATCCAACGTTGCTCCATGGCTCCCAGCTTGACTGTTTCAAGGTGCTTCAAGGGGTTGTTGTCCGTGTACGCAGTGAACTTGTTGGAGGCGAGGTAATGTTTGAATCTTTCGGTAATGGCCCAGACCAGCGCCAGAAACTCCAGTTTGAAGCTGCTATAGTTTTCCGGGTTCCTCTCAGTTGGCCTGAGTTTTCTGCTGGCATACGCGATGACTTTTTCTTGGCCATTCTGCTTCTGACTGAGGACAGCTCCTAATCCTTCGTTACTGGCATCTGTGTATAGCAGGAACGGTTGGCTGTAATCTGGGTAGGCTAAGATTTCATCGCCTGTCAGGATCTCTTTCATCTCTTTGAATGCCTCGGCTTGTTCTTTACTCCAATTGAATGGAGGGTTTCTGCTCTTGAGAGGTTGTCCTACCAGGAGGTCCTGCAAAGGCGCCGCTTTCTTGGTGTAATCTTTTACAAACCTCCTGTAGTAACCTGTTAGTCCCAGGAACTGACGCACCTCCTTTAGATTCTTCGGCTCCGGCCATTTCTGGATGGCTGTGACCTTCTCGGGGTCCGGCGCTACTCCTTCGGAACTGACAATATGT
Source organism: Oophaga sylvatica (assembly GCA_033576555.1). Taxonomy (NCBI): domain Eukaryota; kingdom Metazoa; phylum Chordata; class Amphibia; order Anura; family Dendrobatidae; genus Oophaga; species Oophaga sylvatica. Next base: position 489,732,026 of record JARQOD010000004.1, read on the forward strand.
CCCAAGTACTGTACCTTTCGTTTGAGCAGATGGCATTTGGAGGGCTTCAGTTTCATCCCATACTTGGACAGTGACTCGAATACCTCTGCCAGGTGCTTCAGATGATCTTCATATGTCTTGGAGTACACAATCACGTCGTCCAGGTACAGCAGCACAGTTTCGAAGTTGAGATGTCCCAGGCAGCTCTCCATCACTCTCTGGAATGTTCCTGGGGCACTGCTGAGGCCAAACGGCATTCTGTCAAAGTCGCAGAGTCCCATTGGGGTGGTGAAAGCAGTTTTCTCCCGATCCTCCTCAGCCACAGCTACTTGCCAGTACCCACTAGTAAGGTCGAGGGTAGAAAAGTAGTTAGCCGTTTTCAGAGCAGCTAAGGATTCCTCAATGCGTGGTAGTGGGTATGCATCTTTATGTGTTATGCGATTTACTTGTCGGTAATCCACACACATTCTCATGCTACCATCCTTTTTCTTAACTAGAACTAGAGGTGCTGCCCAGGGGCTACAACTATCCCTTATCACCCCGGCTTCCTTCATGTCACGCAACATTTCTTTAGCTTTCTGATAGTGGGCTGGAGGTATAGGCCTGTACCGCTCTTTGATGGGAGGATGACTGCCTGTAGGGATATGATGCTGTACTCCCTTAATTGTCCCAAAGTCAAGTGGGTGTTTGCTAAATACTTGTGCGTACTCTTGTACCACCCGTGTACCCCCTGTTTCTGGTGGACGGAAGTGGTATCTGTCCCTATATGAAGCTGCTGACACCAATCCGCTACTCGGGTTGCCGGATCATTATCCTCCGCTAGTTGGCGGGAGGCTAAGGACTCGGTTGTGAGGATAGAATTGTTATCTACGGCATGTAATTTAGCAACTGTGGCATAACGTGGTAAATTTACTTCGTCGTCCCCCCAGTTGAGAAGTCGTACTGGTACTCTCCCATTTATTACTTCCACTACCCCTCTAGCAGTCATGAGTGTAGGTCTGTGTTCTGAGCGATGGGGTTCTACTACTGCTTGGTAGTTCTGTCCTCTCAGACCTATGGCTGCCCTACACCATATTAACATTTCACTCATTGGGGGTATTACAATGGGGTTCGAGTCTGTGACCCGTACATTACCGATTTCACCATCTGTAAGCTTCGCTTGCTGCTGGCACATCAGGGCCCGGATCTCCCTCTGGATCACTCCCTTCTGCTTTGGCTTGGCAACTTCAGCGAGCTGTTGGAGCAAAAACACAACTTCTCCCAGACAGTTACTGATAATGTTAGTACCTAATATCACATTTAGGCCATTTTCCTCATTTACAGTCCTGACTACTAGAAGTCCCTGATCCTTCAGCTCCACTCTGCCCACTTTTACGTCCACATTTTTGGCTCCAAGTACTTCAACAGGGAGACCATTAGAGGCGTATACTGTAAAGTCAGGGCTCGGGGGCTGGAGACTGTCCATGGACCAGAATTTATTATAAAGGACATCAGGTATGATGGTCACCTGAGATCCAGTGTCCAGTAGTGCAGGAATTGCAATCCCGTCCAGAATGATGGACAGGTAGGGTCGTCCACCCACGAACCTGCGGTTCCAGTCTAAGGGGCCTGATGAGTCTACTCCTGGGTGTCGGCCCTCTGACCCAGGATCGGCTCGTTTAAAGGACATTGCTGAGCCATATGACCTTTTTGGTTGCAGCGGTAGCAGATGATCTCTCGGCGAGGATGGTGTTGATCAGGAGTCGCTACTGGGGGTGGCGTGGTCCTCCTCTGGTGAGGCGACGTCCTCCATTTCCTCCGATTCATCCAAGGGACATCCTCCGGACAGTCGGCTAGTAGGATCTTTCCTCCTTCCTCTTTCCGCAGTTGCAGGGCATCCATTACAGTGGCCAAGTTCTTAGTCAGCTGGCGCACTTCCGAGCGCAGACATTCCAATTCACTAGGGGGCGCCACCTACGTTTTAGCTTCTGCCACCTGCGGGGAAAAGGTGGGTACTGCCGGCTTTAGAGTGGCTTCACCCGGGTGATACTGATTTGCCACCTCTGGCTTTTCCAAGGGTCGCAGTCCTTTTATTGCCATGTCCTTTAGGGCATCAAAAGTGGCATCTGGATGATCCAAGGACCACCAGTTTACAGTCCTGCCTTCCGCTGGAGACCTTAGTCCCCGTACAAATTGTTCTTTCAACATTTGGCTCTCATCAATGGGACTTGTGGGGTTAGCCTGTTTAAGAGCTCGCAGGGCCCCCTGTAGTCGGCAGGCGTAGTCCCTAATACTGTCACCCGGTCTCTGGAAGCACTGATAAAATGCCATCCGGAGATCCGTTTCTGTGCGGTCCTCAAATATGGCCTGTAGCTTTAAGAGAATCGCAGGTACCGACTCCTGGTCTGCAGTGGGCCAAGTCTCTACTTCTCTCTCAGCCGCACCAGCTAACTGCCCTATTACTACAGCAGCTTTTTGCTTTTCAGTCATTGAGTACATATCCAAAATACTACATATCTTCCGTTTAAACCCTGGCAGGGTGTCTGGCTCGCCGCTGTACTGGGGGAGCCACTTCGCTCCAGGCATGAGCGGGACCACCGGGCCAGGTGAGGGGCCCGCACCTCCATCCTGTTCGTGACGCCAAAAGATGACGCACACCACATTAGTGGGTACCAGGGCTATGGGGTACTCGGAGCCGAGCCCATGGAAGTCTATGGGAGTTGTCACTGGCAGCGGGACTCGTTCCGTGGCCCTGGCGGTCATGCAATGGGGGATATTTACAGGGGATTATAAGGATAGGTAGTTCGTGACGCCACCTGTGGTGTCTGATCAATTGGACCAGCGCTGCTATAAGGATCTTCACAGGGGATGTTATGGGGCAGCTGGGTGGTAAGTCTCCCACAGGTGAGACGGGTCCCTGGAAGTCTATGGTGATGATGCAGGGTGTAGGTAATAATTCAGTCACACACAATGCAGCTTTTTTTCATACCTTTTACTTGTAGATGTTTCAGGCAGGTCCCGGGGAGCTGGTCGGGGTGGAGAATGCACATTCGGGATAACCGCTGAGCAGGTTAGAGGCCTCCTTTACTTCATATGTAGGTGAGTCCAAGCTTGCATAAAGCGAAGTTAACTCTGCAATCTCCAGCTTTTCTCAATAGCTGTAACGCCCGGCTGACATTGTGGTGGAGCCTTCTATGTCTCTGATCATCAGATGTTGAGAGAACTAAATCCTTCTATGCTTGGCCTAGCTAAAAGTCCTTGTTCCTCCTGACTCCGATTACGTATCGGCACTTAGGGCTGCTCTCTGCGACCTGTAGTCCAGATAGCCTCCGGTTTTCTTGTTACTATGCTTGAAACACTAGCAACGCTTCGGCCCCGGTGTCCGGTGATTTAGTGCAGATAATTTGGTACCTGAAGCACTTCTCTGTCCTTCTCCACTGCGCCCTTCGTCCTGCTCTTGCTCTGTTCATAAGCACTTGTAGCATTGATGGAAATGTCAGCTTTCTCCAGAGCTCGCTGAGCAGCTCTCAGTATCCTCCTTGGTTCAGCTTCTGTTGAGGTACTGATTAAGGGTAGCTCTGACTAGGCTAGGATGATTCACTTCACCCGTACTAGCCTCCACTTCCTTGTCAGGTGAGCTATGCTAGCTCTGCGAGTATTCAGTCCTCTCTCCTCTCCCTCCAAATCCAGACTTGAACTGGCACTGAACTGCACTGTCCTAAGACAGGAAACTGACTCTCCGATCTGAGCTCTTCTCAGACAGGAAACTATCTGACTCTGCTACGTGTCACTACCTCTTATACCCCTAATGGGTGTGTCTGAAAGTGTGAGTGACGTGAATGGATATCAAGCGTTGCGGTTACCTTCCTGTGCATTCTCCTGGATTTATGTGTGCCTGCGTAGCTGGGCCACACACTAGGGACGTATTGTGGCTGACACACATAGGTGGGAGATGGGGATGAAACTGAGGGAAAGGCACTTTGGCTTACTCTATAGGGGCACTGTGGCTTGCACTAGATGGTGTACTGGCACTAACTAAAATTGGCAATGTGGCTGACACTTGCGGGGAGCTTGGGATCACACTTATTTGGGCTTTGTGACAATGCTTAGGGCAAAGCAGGGAAAATGCTTATGGCGTTGCAAATAAAGAGAGTAGATGTAGCAGAGCTTAATTTGCCATTTACCTTTTAGGGTTCCAGAACTTCTACATAGTGACAACTCTGATAGTTAAGATAACAGCCGATCACCTGCTTCCTAACCACAGATAATACACAGTATATAACAGTAAAGAGGCAAAATACAAACTCAGCTCAGTTATTTCAATGCAAATTCTCACACTGTATCCTAAAACAGCTCTAAAACATTATTTTATTTCTTGGAGTAAATGTCCCAGTAAGTGTTAACAATCCTTTTACCGCAATATTTGCTACAATCCTACAGGGAATTAATAAGATAAGGAGGAAGACATTTAGTATAGTAAATATATGTAGAGCCGCGGACTTCTCCAGGGATCATGGTGATGCGATGTGACACCATAACGTGACCACAATAATCAGACCGTGCGAGCTGTCAGAGCTTTGCGGTTGTGCTTGAAAGAAAATCAAATGCTGACTTCCTCACCCCTCATTTTCTATTTATCACAATAATGGACAAAATATCTTGGGGCTCCTGGAGGGACTTTAGGGCCCTTCAATTGCACTAGTGCTATAGGGATAGTTATCTCTTTTCCTACAGTGACAAATTTATAAACTCTTTTCTGATGTGCATTTTGCTGTATGATCATGATATCATATATCCCATGTAATGCTCCATACAGAATAATAGGCCTTATATAATGCTCCATAAAGAATAATAGGCCTGATATAATGCTCTATAGAGAATTGGCCTCATATAATGCTCCATACAGAATGGGCCCCATATAATGCTCCATACAGAATGGGCCCATATAATGCTCCATACAGAATGGGCCCATATAATGCTCCATACAGAATGGGGCCCATATAATGCTCCATCCAGAATGGGGCCCATATAATGCTCCATCCAGAATGGGCCCCATATAATGCTCCATCCAGAATGGGCCCCATATAATGCTCCATCCAGAGTGGGCCCCATATAATGCTCCATACAGAATGAGCCCCATATAATGCTCTATACAGAATGAGCCCCATATAATGCTCCATACATATCGCACCATTCACTGGTGTGACTCCAGTCTAATAAGGAGGCTATAGGAGGCAAAAGGTGCAAAATGTTTAATGAAGCCCAATTGCAAAAATAATTTTTAGCTCCAATTACATGCATTTAAGTAAGAAAACAAAATTGTCCCCCAAAAATGGAGAACATCTTTAAGTAGTTTTCCTTTAAGTGGGATCACCTGACAAACTAATTATCACAGGTGTTTGAGATTAATTTCAGTGATCTAAAGAACCCGAGACACAAACCATCCCTTGAGTTTATTTGAAAAACAAAAAATTTGCATCTTTATGACAATTTAATCCAATTCGCATAATAATTTGGAAACCGGTATACAGGAAGGTGCCTGGATGTGAACACTGTTACATAGAAGGTGAACATGTATGTCTTTAAAGGATCTAGAACCCTACAAGGGCCCATGCATCTGACCAACAAGGAAGGGGCACCCTGGTCCCAAAATTTTGCATCGGGTCACATTGGACTCTAGCTACATCACAGATCACCAGCACTAAGTTTTTCAGCGATTTGTGATACTGCAGCTATCCTGTTGGCTATGAACAGATGGCTTAGCCTTAAAGGGATTGTCCACTACCAGGAGAACCCTTCTTGATCAAAATATTTTGCACTGATGAAATAATAAAGCCCCTGTGCCAGCACTGTATCCGTGGTTTCAGCATTCGTGGTCCCAGGGTTCACGTGTGGTTGTGAGACGTGACGCCGGCGCCCAATCAGCGTCGGTGTAACTGTCCCTGCCGTCGGACAAAGAGGAAGTCCGCGCTGTAGCTGATATCAGACTTCCTCTTCCTGCTCAATTCGACAGGAGGCGGGGACTGTGACATCAGCTCTGATTGGGCGCTGGTGTCACATGTCACAACAACAGCATGGGAGCCCCGGGAGACGGAGTGCCGACACCGCGGGAATGGCGCCAACACAGGAGGTGAGTATAGGCATTATTATTTTATGAGGGCCAAGCGAGGGGTAGGACATGAAGTTGTCCAAGTAGTGAACAACTTCTTTAATGCATCTGAGTCGCACGTACCAGGGCTTTGGGGTACTCGGCACCGAGCCCGTTCACTTCACTGGGGGATGTCACGGGTAGCGCAGCTCGGTCCGTTGCCCTGGGCGATCACCATAAAAATGTGGGAATATTTACAGGGGATTTAGAAATGTTCGTGACGCCACCTGTGGTTCCTGGTCAGGATGACCAGCGCTGCAGGGTAGATTCTCTGAGGGGTTGTTACTGGGCAGCAAGATGTTAGGTCTCCCACAGACGAGACTGATTCCTCGAGATATATGGCGGTGCAGGGGTGCAGGTTCAATAAGGCAGACACACACAAAGACAGTCTCTTTCGGTACCATTACTGGTGATATTTGCAGGCACGTCCCGGGAAGCGGCTCAGGGTGGAGGATGCACGTCCAGTAATCACTGAGTAGGTGTAGGGCCTCCTTACGTCTTCATATGTGTGAGTTTCTGACTTGCATGAAACAAAGCCTAACTCCGTGTGAAACAGCTACGCCCGGCTGACATTGTGGTAGAGCCTTCTTTTGGACAGAACTAAGTCTCTATCTGCAGCGTCCTGCTAGACTCCTGTTCTTTCTGACCCCGGTTACGTATCAGCACTGTTGGGCCCCTCTGAGACCTGTAGTCCAGCAGGGTCTCCGGTTTTTCCCACTAGCCGTGAAGGTACTAGCAAGCTCGGACCCGGTGTCCGGTGGTGCAGAGTGGAGGTAAGCTATCGTTGCTATTTCCCCTCAGTCACTCTCTCTTTCCCTTTCTCCACTTGCCTGTCGTCCTACTCACACCTTTAACATAAGCACAGGCAGCAGTAGATGAGCTTTCTTCTCTTCACCGCTCTCCAAGCGTCGGCACGCTCGCTCTCTAACAGTACCTCAGTTGACTTGGTGTTACAAATACTGCAGTTCCCTTTCCTTCACTTCCTTCTTAGGCTCTGTCCGAAGTAGCTATCAGGACATTCCGTCAGACTGATCTGTGCACACTCCGAGAGTCACTTTCCACTTTCCTAGGGAACTATCAGTCAGCTCGATCTGAGGTAACTTTCCTCTCAGCTCTTCAACACGCTCTGACACAGACTAGTGTAATCTGAGCTCTGACAGGAATCCTCTCACTCCGGTGTTCTGAGGAGATCTGATCTGTCTGAGGTACAACCAACAACTAGCTAACGTTCAGCTAGACTGTCTTCATCTCACTGCTCTATCTCTCCACACCCTTATATACCTGCGTATTCTAAAGGGCTCCCTCTGGTGGTACCAGGGAAATGTGAAGTGTGAATGAATATCAGGTGATTGTAAATTACCTTTCATGCATCCTCCTGGGCAACATGTGGCACCAAGCGCAGCTGGGCTACACACATCATTCATGTCAAGTCCCAGCTGCAATTGTGATAGAAAGGCAATATTTTTGCTGCAATTTAGTAAAATTGCAGCAGAACGACATGTTTTTTTTTCCGATTGATCCAATAAATTGCACTGTTGCCACAACATGTGAATATATCTTCAATGTTAGGGATGATCGGTCAATAGACTTTCCTACATTCATATATAAACCCTCAGTGTTGGCCATTCAGTGTGTGCTGTATTTCATGAGTGCAGCAGGTACGGCATTTACATCCTCTGATCCCCTTCTCGAACGTTTCCCAGGACTGTCTGAGAGCCGAGTTGCCCCAGCTACCACACTTTTGTTCTTCTTAGATCTTATTTGATACATGGGCATTCTCGATTAGCTCTTCATTGGAATTCTACTGTCAGGTCTTTGGGCGTTACAGCCAATGTTGGGAAAAGGGGATGATAAAGAACTCTGCTGAATAGAGGCACAAGAGAAGTAAATTGATATGGCATTAATGAAAAGACAGCAAGCCTTTATTTTACGCAAGTAAATGGTGACAGGGTGGTCTCAGGGGATGCCAGAAGGAGAGTGCTTGGTATTGAGATAGGAAGACACTGGGGCGTGTGAAATAGTAGGACAGGGACATGTTTCTCCCACAATGCACACAGCTACAGATCATTTACAAACCTACTTTTGTACTAGTTCACAGTGTCCCTGGCTGCCCTGTACCTTCCAGTCTGTCAGCACCGAGCCTTATCATAAGCAGACGGGTCCCACCATCTCTGCTGTGCCATATTATATGTCTATAGGAAAAAGTTTCTGAACTTTTAACTACGCTTCTGTTTTGCATTACAGGTAGATCATTGTGATGTTCAATGATCACATTCACATCACATTTGTTACACTATGACATTTCAGAGAACAAAATTGAAAAATTTTTTTTAGACTCACATTTCACACTGGGTGGGCTGTGCTGACAATTAAAGATTAACAGCGGCACAGAGTATTTAAAGTGTAACTGCACTTTCAGGTGACATTTTACATTGAGCTGTCATGTGTGTGACCATGAGCAATAGCATTGTTCCTTGACATTACAACACTGGTATCCTGCAATATTAAAAAAGCACTCCTCCTCCCAACAAAATTTGTATCCTCTTAACATATTGCAGCCATCACATTATACAGCACTGTGTACTTACAATTGCTCATTTTACCTTTCTACCCAGCTAATTCTTCTCTTTTCCATTACGTCTATGACTAGAGATGAGCGAACCTTTCAGTTCGCCGAACGGTTCGCCGAACGTACCGGAACCCCATTAGATTCAATGGGAGACAAACCCAAATGCATAGACAACACCTTAAGGGGTGACAAAAAGCTTCCCAAACAGTGGCATCTAGCATGAAAAGTGGCATCAATTGACCCACAGTAGAAATTTGAAAATGGCACAGCAGCAGTCAGCCATGGGCCATGCATAAGATTTCAGTGTCTGGCCCAGCATTTACAGCTTGGAATTGAAGTTTTAATGAGTACCTGTTAGTTAAGGAAGCGGTGTAAGCCTTCGAAGTTTGGCGACCTCACACCTCATGCAACACCTCAAATTTTCATTTTTTTATTTTTTTATTCCAGCCACACTCAGATGGCACAAAAATCAGTTTTATGGACTACTATTAGCAGAAAAATGTAAGGATAGAAACACAAGTAGTTGACTGATCAATTGACCCACAGTAGAACCTGTTATATATATATAATTGACTGAAAGTAAGTGCAGGCCTTACATGGTCAACCCACCAGAAGGATACCCAACTTGGACTCTCCACATTTAAAAAAATAATCACACAGCACTAAAGTGGCATAAAAAATAGAGTAGAAACAGGATAATAGGCCACTGACACACCTCCCACCATAGGCAACCCACCTGATGGAGACCAAACCTGGATTCTCCACATTTGAAAAAATAATTGTCACATATCACTAAAGTGGCATCAATTTCCAATGAGTAGAAATATTATAATAGGCCTCTGACACACCTTGCACCACAGGCAACCCACCAAATGGGGACCCAACTTGAAGTCTCCAAATTCCAAAAAATTTTTGTAACATCTGTAGCAATTGCAGGCACAGAAGACACCACAAAGAAGGCACATACTGCAATAACGCAAGATCAATACATGATACTAAAACCGACGCCATTGTCTTGGCTGCCCAATCTGTGACTGGGGTGCAAAAGTCATCAGAGATCCATGGCTTGTTCATTTTAATGAAAGTTAGGTGGTCTACATTTTGATGGGACAGCTGAATATGCTTATCCATCAGGACACCACTAGCAGTGCTGAAGACACATTCTGAGAGAACGCTGGCTGCCAGATATGACAAAACCTCCAAATCGTGACAGGTGAGCTCAGACCACTCTTCCATTTCTGAAGACCAAAATGTAACAGAGTCCAACCCTTCCCCCCCAATGGCATTGATATTCAGCTTCAGATACTCCTGCACCATCCTCTCCAGTTGTTCACAATGTGACAGACTTGTACACTGCTCTGCTGGTGCACGGCTGGGCTAAAAAATGTGTTAAATGACTCACAGAAATTGCTTATGCCACTTACACTGCTGCTGCTAATGTTTTGGAGATGACACCTTGACGTACCCAGGGTTGGACGCGCACTGTGTGCCTCACTACTGTCTTGGGTAAAACCACTCTTAAGATTGTCTACAAGCGTATTTCAATACTCCAGAATGTGCGCATCTCTTTTCAGGGGGGGAAAGCATCTGGGTAAATTTACTCTTGTACCGTGGATGTAACATAGTGGCAACCCAATAGTCTGCACTATTTCTAACCCTAAGAATATGGGCATCATGTTAAAGATAGTGCAGCAAGAAAATTCTCATCTGTTGGGCGCTTCCATGAGGTCCAAGTCCATGCTGTGTTGGTGGCGGGTTAACACTCAAGGTTGCTTCCTCCGTCCCCTCTCGCCAACCACGGAAAACAGAGCATATCATTATCGTCTTCATCTCCTGACTGTTGCGTGTCCATCACCTCGTCCTCCTTCATTTATTCCTCAGTTCCTGCATCTTCACTAACAGTATGTCTGGTACCATGAGCCCTCCTTGATCGCTGTAAGCCCCCCTCCCATAGCAAACTGCCTGTGAGACGACAGTCCGGAAATTTGAGATATTGCTATCCCTTCCTCATCCTTCTCTGCTTCCAACTCTTCCTCTGGCACCATCATCTATTCAAAGTGTGCTCCAGCATGTAGAAGACCGGATTAGTGATGCTGATGATGGCATTGTCAGTGCTAATCATCTTAGTAGCCATTTCAAAACTGTGTAAAAGTGTCCTTCACCTGTGCCCACTCCGCATGCGTGATTTGCACCACGTCCGGATTGCATTGGCCCAGGCTATGGAAAAGGACATACTGCACCTGGGCTCGTCGCTGTTGCCATAGCCGCTGCAACATATGCAGAGTGGAACTCCATCATGTTGAAACATCGCTAAATGAATGGTTAACCGGTAGACCAAAAGACCTTTGTAGTGATGAAAGTCAATGACCTGGGGGTGCAATGGGCAGAAGTGAGCACACAGCAACCATGTTTTTTGCAGCAGCGCATCCAGGCCAGGATAATGGCGGAAAAATTGCTGTACTATCAGGTTGAGGACGTGAGCCATGCAAGGCACGTGTGTGAGGTTGCCACGGCGTAGGGCCGCCACCAGATTTGCACCGTTATCGCACATGGCCTTCCCAGGCTCCAGGCTCAGTGGGGACAGCCACTGTTCTAACTTGGCCTGGATACCTGTCCACAACTCTTGAGCTGTGTGACTGCGATCTCCAAGGCATCTCCAAGGCATCTACTGGCTAACACGGTACAAAGATATACATCTTTACTGTATCAAAATGGAGGATACCAGAATGTACCGCATCTTTATGGAACTAAAACCACTTCTGAAGAAACGTGCACAAATGGACAGCGATATTTTTTTCTTATCTAAATGCAAAAAGGAGAATTTAATTCCCAAAGGACTCTGGATTACAAACCCAATTCTTCACACCTACAATACCCATTATGCAAAAAACCTTTGTCACAGGACGTCTGAGAGACTTAGGAACCATCTTTTGCATGTCTGCTACAGCATAAGGAGTAACGTCCAAGGGCAATTTGAAAGCCTAAGGAAAACACTTCCAGAAACCACAGAACAAAAATTACAACAATACTACAACAAACTACGGACCTTTCTGATTCATAACAAAGAAAAGAAACTACACAGACTGCGTCTCAATTCCGGACTCTATACAAACAGATCCAAAACAAAACCTGACAACTCTGACAACCACTCCATTCCAGACACAAAAGCATCTAACTGTGTCATCAATCTCTCGGATTACAAACCCAACAAAGTGGAGCTTGCCGTGCTTTCTAGAGGACTCTCATTTTGTCCCACTAAGGCCCTGGATAAAACCGAACTCTGCAGTGATATGGAACATTTTTTCAGGAGACTGCGCCTGAGGGAATACTTCAATGATACAGAAGATTCAGAAAACACTCGGACTGAAGGAAAAGGGATCTCAACAACCAAGAAGAGATCAGACTGGACACCTCCTCCTGGACGCAACCCTCATTTGGATAAATATATAGACTCATTCAGATATTTGATAAAATCCACCATCATAGCCACCAACAAGAGACAAGCATCCAACATCAGTGCCCAGGAGAGAAAGGCCATACAGTCTCTGAAAACCAACAAAGAAATCATCATTAAACCTGCTGACAAGGGAGGTGCAATAGTCATGATGAACACATCAGACTATATGAAGGAAGCAAACAGACAACTTACAGACACACGCTACTTCAGAAAACTGGAGTCGGACCCTACACAGGACTATTACAAGGAACTAAGCAAGTTGGTATCTTGTCTGTCTGACAAATCCATAAGAGCCGATGACCTGATACCAGAGAGTCCAAGAACAGGGACATTCTACATGCTTCCCAAAATCCACAAAGCTGGGAATCCAGGGAGGCCGATTATTTCATGTGTGGACTCCCTTACTGAGCAGGTATCTGGATGGGTAGAGGGCATTCTTAAACCTCTGGTAAAGGATACACCCAGCTACATTCAGGACACAACTGACCTACTGAATAAACTAGCAGCAATAGGTCCTCTACCAGAAGGAACCATCCTGGCCACCATGGATGTGGAATCCTTGTACTCTAATATCCCACACCAGGATGGATTAAATGCCTGCAAAGACTTCATGAAAAACACAGAGAATGATGCTGATTCTGTGGTGAAACTCACAAAATTCATCCTCACCCACAATTACTTTGAATTTGACAACAAGATCTATTTACAGGAGACTGGCACAGCGATGGGAAGTAAAATGGCTCCACAGTATGCAAATCTTTTCATGGCCAAGCTTGAAAGCGACTTTCTGTCCTCATGTCCAACCAGGCCTCGGGCCTACTACCGCTACATTGATGACATTTTAATCATCTGGACGGAGTCTGAGCAACAGCTAAAGACGTTCCACGAACAGTTCAATCAATTTCATCCCACCATCAACTTAACACTTAACTACTCCAGCACTGAAATTAACTTTTTGGACACCATCATTAAACTGAAGGACAATGAAATAGAGACATCCCTGTATCAGAAGCCAATCGACCGTCCAACATACCTTAAATGGGACAGTTTCCATCCAAAACACATAAAAAACTCTATTGTCTACAGCCAAGCCATCAGATACAACCGTATATGTTCCAACCCCATGGATAGAGATGAACACCTTGGTCGCCTTAGAAAGACCTTTTTAAATCAGGGCTACCATCCAAGAACAATTGAAAACCAAATTACAAGAGCCATCAGAATATCAAGGGATCACCTGCTACATTACAAAGCTAAAGAAGAAAATAACCGGGTGCCTTTAGTGGTCACCTACAATCCAAATCTGGAGGTGCTAAGGGGAGCTGCACGGAAACTACAACCTTTACTACAAAAAGATGCCCGGTTACAATCCATATTTCCAGACCCCCCACTACTGTGTTTTAGGCAGCCCCCAAATCTAAGAAGCATCATTGTCAGAAGTTCCCTGTCCTCCCCAACAGCTGCAGGAACCTTGCCTTGCAATCAGAAGAAATGCAAAGCCTGTCCATTTATAATGACCACGGACAAGATAAAGATCCCCAACTCACATCAGGACTACAAGATACCAGGTACTTTCAGCTGCATCACATCTAATGTTGTGTACCTAATTATATGTACTAAATGTCCAACTGGGGGTCTGTATGTGGGGGAGACCGGGCAAAAACTGAGAACAAGGATGAATTCTCATCGCCACGCAATAAGAGAAAAAAGAATGGATCTACCTGTGGCAAAACATTTTTGCTCCCCTGATCATAGCATGTCAGATATGAAAATACTGGTACTAAGAAGCAGATTCACATCTCAGAGGCAGAGAAGAATTTGCGAATACAAATTGATGGTGACCTTTGACACTCTTAATGCTGGAATGAACCTGTCACATGGTTTTATGGCCTATTACATCAATTAAGGAATTTACTCCAAATACCCTGTGAAAACATCACAAAACATTACCAGACCCCAATCAGAGGGTAATAAAACTTTCTCTCCTTATCTATGAATTGTTCCAATATTTATGCTCATCCCTCTGCCATAATGACTATTCTGCTTCACGTCACTTGTCTTACCTATTGCATTTTTTCTGTGTTTTTGTGTATAAATATGTGATTCTTCAGATTTTGTATTAGTTCAGCCTGATGAAGAGACCTGAGTAGTCTCGAAAGCTTGCAATTTGTTACCATCTTTTCAGTTAGCCATTAAAAGGTATCAACCACTGAGGACTCTCAACTCTAAATATTTTTCCATCTCCAAGGCATATTAATTTAAACACTGCCTGATTGCGGTGAGCCGTAGCTGCACATTTTGGAGGTGGGGGAGATTCTATCTGCACTGTTGGAACGTGTGTCTGATTAAGGGAGAGGTTGAGGGCACAGGTGGAGACAATAGAGGATGTGGAGGAGGCAGAAGCAGTGGAGGTTTTTCCTGCAAGCCTTGGGGATTCAAAGACTTGTGGAGCAGCGCCTTGACCTCCTGCCCCCACAGCCACCAGAGTCACCCAGTGCCCAGTCAGTGGTGAAATGCACCCTGGCAGACATAGATTTTTTTTTAAGGGAATGGGTGATGTTGTCGGCAACATGCTGGTGTAGCGCAGGCACAGCTTTCTTTGAGAAGTAATGGTGACTGGGCAACTGGTACTGATGGATTGCGATGGCCATCAGCTTTCGGAAATCATCTGTATCCACCAAGCGGAAAGGTGGCATTTCTGTGGACAACAGATTGGAGATGGTGGAGTTCATGCTCTTAACTTTGCCATGTGTAGTAGGAAACATTATTTTATGTGACCACAACTGCGGGACCGAAAGCTGGCTGCTGTGCTGAGAGAGGGCGGAGTATGGAGAACAGGACAAACTGCTGGACTGTGAGTGAGATGCAGGCGGAGATGTTATGGTGGATTGAGAAAGATGTGTTGTGCTAGGTAACACAAAAGCAGCAGTCATGTCTACTTCCGTAACAGCTGACTGGCTCTCACTCACCCCGACTGTGGCGGGTAAACAATTGTAGCTTCTGCAGCTGGAGACCTGTATGTGAACATTTGGAATGGTGATGGAGGAGGATGAAGGGGGGGACGGTGGTTTGCGAGGCCGCATTTAGTGCATTGAGATTCCTAACCAAATGGAGGTTGGTAATGCATGTTCCGGTTCATGCATGTAGTTGTTAAATTAATGAAATTTTTGCCTCTACTGAGTTTTTTTTGCAAATTTGACAGATAACATGTGTTGGGTCATCCTTTGTAGTCTCAAAAAACTCCCAGGCTAGGCAACCCTTGCCACCCCTGCAAAGTGCACACTCGTGACCGGTGCTGGCCACAGGCAGTTGGAGCTAAGAATGCAGTGCTTGTCGTGGTTGCGTCACTTCGTGTCTGTGTGGGAAACCGCAACTTAACCTCCTCATCTTCCTCTGCTGAGCTACTCAGCCACATACCTCTGGGTTCACACCAAGTGGGATCTACAACCTCATCGTCATCCTCTCTGTTCTTACACTCCTCACTCTGAGAGTCAGCCTCCTCCTTGTCCTGCCCTGACTTCACAGTACAGTTGGCGTGAACCTCTGGCATCTGAGTCTCATCAGAATCACCTCCACCCTTGGTGGTTAACGTCTGGTGACGAGGGTCTGGATTCTGCTCAAACCCTACTTCGTCTGGCCCTGGGACCAACATAAAAAATTCTGTGATGTGTGGGATTCTGTGATTCTTCAGAGCATACTTCCTATGCCCATGGAATACAATGTGTGAACAGCAGTTCAGAATGGCCCATCTGAGGTTCCCCAGAGTCAGTTGGGCATTTGGAAATTTTGACGTGGGGGGAAACAAGGATGATTGGGGTGCCACTTCTGAGGATTGTACTGTGTATGATGTTAAGGTAGAGGAAAAGGAGTAGAGGTCACTTGATGCAGCACTTGCCATCCACTTAAGCACATACACTTTCTGAGCCTCATCTTTTCTAGGGGGCAATTTTACCATCTAGGAGGCACAAAAAAGGCATTATTTCTATGTAAGGGGCACACTGGTGGGCTTTATTATGTAGAGCAGTAAGAGAAGCACTGTCATTGTGCCAAACAGCAGGTGCTGTAATATGGAAAAAAAATATTAAAAGAGAAAAAACAAAATAACTGTAACTGATATTTAATTGTATCTATTTACTTCCCTGTGGTTTCATGCACTCACTACTAGTGTTGAATCCAGGCAGGGCCGTGCAGCTGTGCTCAGCAGTTTACCTTACATGGACTCTGGTGGCCACAACCTGGAAGCTGTAATTCCCATGTCTCGGCCATAAAAGCCATAAAATAAAGTATTTAAACAGTTATCTTGTAGCACAAGTGACTTGTAAAGAAACATTACTTAATTGATTGAAACTACAGTGTCTTGCAAAAGTATTCACCTCTCTTGGCTTTTTACCTATTTTTTAACATTACAACCTGTGCTTAAATATGTTTGTAATCCGATTTGTGAGTGATGCACTTCTAAGTTATTGAAGTGAGAAAAATATAGGCAAAAATTAAATTTATGTGATAAAATAAATAAAAATTGGCATGTGCATATATATTCACCCCTTTTGCTATGAAGCTCCTAGAAATTTCTGGTGCAAACAATTACCTTCATTAGTTACATGCTTAGTGAAAGGAAATTCACGTGTGTGCAATCTAAGTGTCACATGGTCTGTCAGTATATACACACCTTTTCTGAAAGGCCACAGAGACTGCAACACTATTAATCAAAAGGTACCAATAGCTAAAGAACACCATGAAGACCAAGGAGATCTCGAAACAAGTCAGGGACAAAGTTGTTGAGAAGGACAAGTCAAGGTGGTCTATAAAAAAATATCCCAATCTCTGATGACCCTCAGAGCACCATCAAATCTGTTACCATCAAATGGAAATAACATGGTACTACAACAAACCTGCCAAGTGACAGCTGCCCACCAAAACTCTCAGCCCAGGCAAAAAGGGCATTAATCAGAGAGGCAGCTCAGAGACCGAAGGTAACCCTGAAGGGGCTACAGAGTTCCCAAGCACATTGAGCCATACACTCCATAGAGGTGACCTTTGTGGAAGAATGGGCAGAAATAAGCCTTTACTTACAAACAAAAATTATGAGGCTCGTATTGAGTTTGCCAAAAGACATGTGGAGGACTCCCCAAATGTATGGAGGAAGGTGCTGTGGTCAGATGAGACCAAAATTTAACTTTTTGGCGACCAAGCTAGATGCTGTATCTAGTGTCAAACCAACACAGCTCATCATCCCAAGAACACCATCCCCAAAGTGAAACGTGGTGGCAGCATCATGCTGTGGAGATGTTTTTCAGCAGTAGGGTCAGGGAAAATCATCTGAGTTGAGGGGAAGATGGATGGTACAAATAAATTGATATTTTTGAGCAAAACCTGTTTCACTCTGTCAGTGATTTGAGACTTGGATGGAGGTTCACTTTCCATCAAGACAATGACCCAAAGCATACACTCGAATGGTTTAAGAGGAAACGTGTAAATGTTTTGGATTGGCCTAGTCAAAGCCCAGACCCTGATCCAATTGAGAATCTGTGGTCAGACTTGTAGATTGCTGTTCACCAGAAGAAGCCATCTAACTTTGGAGCTGGAGCAGTTTTGCTTTGAGGAATGGGTACAAATCCCAGTGGAAAGATGTGGAAAACTCTTAGAGACTTATCCAAATTGACTTGCAGCTGTAATTGCCACAAAAGGAGGCTCTACAAAGTACTGACTTTAGGAGGGTGAATAGTTATGCACTGAAGTTTTCAGTTATTTTGTCCTAATTGTTGTTTGCTTCACAATAAAAAGACAACCAAATATTCACAGTTGTAGGCAAGTTCTTTAAACGAACTGATGCAAACCCTCAAAAAAAAACTGTGAAATTCCAGGTGAGGTTTCAAAACATGAAAAATGCCAAGAGGGTGAATACGTTTGGAAGCTGTTGTATATGAAAGTGCAGAACAGGTGATTATCATGAGGCATCTGTGGCTGAACAGAGCAGCAACTGGACATGGTGGGTATTTTTTGTCTGTGCAATGTATTTCAACAAAGAGACTTTTTAGCACTATCTGAAAACTGCATGATACTATCTGGGAATTAAATACGTTGACTGAGACTTTTATTTTTTTTCTTTCGTGGGTCTTGTGCGGTTGGGGGCAGGTAGGGGCTAAATACCCGAGTCTTCTGCAATGCACCAATGTATCCCAGCTTGGAGTGGTCACTGAGCAGCGATTCACCAACATCCTGTGATGTCTGTGTTATGCTTCTCTCAGATTAGGTGAAGAGATTAGGGCAGCATAGTGGCTCAGTGGTTAGCAGTGCTGGAGTCCCGGGTTCAAATCCCACCAATGACAACATCTGACAGGAGTTTGTACATTCTCCCCGTGTTCGTGTGTTTTTCCTCCGGGTTCTATGGTTTCTGCCCACATTCCAAAGACATACTAATAGGAAATGTAGAT
Organism: Oophaga sylvatica; assembly: GCA_033576555.1. NCBI lineage: Eukaryota > Metazoa > Chordata > Amphibia > Anura > Dendrobatidae > Oophaga > Oophaga sylvatica. Next base: position 489,750,592 of record JARQOD010000004.1, read on the forward strand.
TGTGAGCCCCATCGGGGACAGTGATAATAATCTTTATTTTTATTTTTATATAGTGCTAACATATTCCGCAGCGCTTTACAGTTTGATGATAATGTGTGCAAAACTGTAAAGCGCTGCGGGAATATGTTGGTGCTATATAAATAAAGAGATTATTATTAAGAGCACCTTTTAACCAAATTTTCATGTTGAACTGGACACACAATGTAATTCTTGTAGCAGAGTGGAACAAAACGTTTTTGTTACTTTTTAATTTTGCCTCTCTGTTGTGGAGATATTAAAGATCAAAGTATTTTGACATGAGTCTGCGGTATAGACATCACAGGAGATGCTGGGACTCCTAGCATAGACATCACAGGAGATGCTGGGTCTGCAGCATAGGACATCACAGGAGATGCTGGGGCTGCGGCATGGACATCAAATGAGATCCTGGGGTTGCGGCATGGACATCACAGAAGATGCTGTGGGGCTGCGGCATTGACATCACAGGAGATGCTGGGGCTGCGGCATAGATATCACAGGAGATGCTGGATTTTGGCATAGATACCATAGTAGAAACTAGAGACTCTACAGTATAGATATCACAGGAAACACTGTCTTCCTCTGAGGGAAGGAGCACATCGAGCTCTACTTCGACCACAGAGTATGTCCAGACACTGGCACTGGTTAGTGTCTGGACGTAATCTTTCATTGCACTTGCAGTCATCATTCAGTAGTAAACCCTGCGTGCACGTGCTTGTGGAGCGCCCGCCAGGGCAGTGAGGATACCAGGCCGATTCTTAAAGAGTAAGTGACACAGCGGCAGTGACCCGGTCCATGGCCTTGGGCGTCCAATAAAAGGGAAAATTTACAAGGGAAAATAGAGTTTGTAATAAAGTGTTCGTGACATCATCTGTGGTACTCGGCAATAAAGATGTTAGCTGATGCTGCAGATGCAGTCCTCTGGGATAGTTGGTGGTGCAGCAGGGTTGGTATAGCTCTCCACAGGCTGAGTTTAGTCCCAGGGCAGATGTAGCATGTAGAAGATGGTTGGTAATGTTGGTAGATGTAGCAGTGTTGGATGGGTGACGTGGGAATGTTTAGAGGACACAGCAAGGTGCAGTTTCCAAAGCTTTACTCACAGTTCTGAAGCACACAGATGCCTGCTTGGTGCCGTGTCCTCCAGGTGAGGGGCTCAGCAAACTCCCAGGTAGTTCAGGATACACTTTTCCAGGACTCCCTTCAGTATGTTCCTTTCTTGGTCATTTCACTGCTGACTTTCCACGTTTCCTTCCTGTCCAACACCTCACAGTCAGTGTCCCAAGCCAGTAGCCGCGGACCTTGTCGGATGACGTCCTCTCTGCGTCTCCTTGCTCCCTTATGGTTACCCTTTTGGAGATAACTGTGGATTGTAGCTGAGGCACCTAAAGATGCCACTGCCTCCGGCTTGCTAGCTGAGTATTGAAGTTCTCCACTAGGCTAGGGGCCGGTGTCCCTTCTGCGACCTGGTCCTTCCACTATAGGATTGGGCCCCATGGATGGACTACTCACTATCCGTGCCCCTAGGACCCCTTCTATCCTTCTCGAAGCTTCCTTCTGCTTCTTGCTTAATCTAGCTTTCTCTGTCTGGGGACAAGCTGCTACCAGCTTGAGCTCCCCTCACACTAACTCTCTCACTCTACAGTCTTTTTCCCGCTCTCTAAGCTTCACTCCCCTCCTTCTGCTTTCTCCACCCACCTCCCTAAACTCCTTCCTACCCAGCCTGGGATGAGACCATCCTCCCATAGGGTACGTCCAGAATGCCCGGCTGCTATAGTCTGTGTCTGGTGCAAGTGTTAGAGTCCTGGGTGGTGCTCCCTTCTTACCTGAGAGTTGGGTGTCACACCTCTGGATGAGGTGCAATACCTCTGTGGCGACTGAACCCTCAGGGGCGTCACACTTGGACAGCAAGAAGAAATTAAATGGCCATCAGCTATCAAAAAGGCAGCTGCCGGCCCAAGCACTGTGTTCCCCAGGAATCTGCCCGAGGGGTTGGAGAAAAGGTCTTCAAGGGTCTAAGGTTCCTCACCCCTGTTTTAGATTATTGGAGCAAAAAATGGGGAAAATCTAAAAACTGCATGCAGATGCTGTGGAGCACTGGGGTCCTGGGTTTAAATCCCACCAGCATGTATTCTAACCAGTGAAAAATAGTATCTAGTAAAGTATATGTACATATGCTGGTATTTAAAAACTTGGCTACAGTGGTGCTTGAAAGTTTGTGAACCCTTCAAAATGTTTAAAGGGAATCTGTCACCCTATTTTTGCCCTATGAGATAGAGCCACCGCCATCAGGGCTTATCTACAGCATTCTGGAATGCTGTAGATAAGCCCCCGATGTCACCTGAAAGTGAAGAAAAGCGAGTTATATTATACTCACCCAGGGGCGTTCCGCCGTCCGGTTGGTCCGATGGGCGTCGTGTTCCGGTCCCGGGCCTCCCATCTTGTAGCGAAGCCGGCCTCTTCTTTCCGTCCCGTCGCGGCTCCTGCGCAAGCGCACTGCTCTGCCCTGGTGAGGGCAGAGCAGAGTACTGCAGTGCGCAGGCGCCGGGAAAGGTCAGGGAGGTCCGGCGCCTGCGCACTGTAGTACTCTGCTCTGCCCTCACCAGGGCAGAGCAGTGCGCCTGCGCAGGAGCCGCGATGGGCCAGAAAGAAGAGGCCGGCTTCGATACAAGATGGGAGGCCCCGGACCGCGACGCCCATTGGACCTGGCCGGACGGCGGAACGCCCCTGGGTGAGTATAATCTAACTCGTTTTTCTTCACTTTCAGGTGACATCGGGGGCTTATCTACAGCATTCCAGAATGCTGTAGATAAGCCCCTGATGGCGGTGGTCCTATCTCATAGGGCAAAAATGGGGTGACAGATTCCCTTTAATATTTCTACATAAATTTGACCTAAAATTACACCGGATTTTCACACAGGTAATAAAATGTAGATCGAAAGAACCAAATAAATAAAAAAGGAATAAACAATATTAAACTTTGATCATTTTCTGTGGCACCCCAGGAGTTTGGTTGCCACAGTGACCTTACCTCCCTCCAGGGGAGAGTGATGTCATGCCTGAAAGCAAAGAGGGATCCCTTAGCAGGTAACACAGCATGCAACACCTTTTCTTACACCAGATCGGAAGGGGAGCTCTAACCTGATTTCAGGAGAGCTCCTCTGCAATATTCCTGCTGTGGGAGGAGTTTGGCAGTCTAGCTGACGGGACGAGAGAGGGAAGATATGTGGAGACAAGCTGGGGGGAAGAGGAGCTATAGATAGCTCACCCCCAGTTCTGAGCGCCAGAGACCAGACCCCGGGAGTCCGAGGCTGAGAGGGTGCAGTACAGTCCCAGCAGCAGAATCCGGAGGGCAGAGGACGGCAGGTTCTCTGTCCCAATTAAGACTCTTCTTTAAAGCAGCAGCACATGTGAGCCGGAGACTCCATAGAGAGTGATTCCTGAAACAGGTTACAGTTGCCTGTTATGAGAGTGAAGTTCAACTTGAATAAGAGAGAGAGAGAAAGAGGAACTTGGACGGAGCATATAGCAGCCGGTGCCTCACAGAACAGCGCTAGAAAGGAGACCTCACATCCCACCTGTAATAAGGGAATCCTAAACTGCTTTCAGGCTGACCTACTCCAGTATGACCTGTATTCAATGCCCTGGACACTTTGCCTGCAAAACTGTAAGTAAAGCTTTGGAAACTGCAACTCACTGACTGTTTCTCAGTTTCTTCCTGCGTCTCCTACTACACTCAGCTGCATCTCTCAGCACCATTACCTTAATACTACAACATCTACCTGCCCTGAGATCACAAGCTTTACCTGTGGAAAGCTATTTCACCTCTGCTGCATCACACCATCAGTCTCAGTGGATCTGCACCGCAGCGCTGGTCATCTCTGACCAGATACCACAGGTGGCGTTATGAATACCTCACTACAAACTCTAACATCCCCTGTAAATAATTCCCCTTTCATTGGACGCCCAGGGCTACGGACCGGGTCACTGCCGCTGTGACACATCCCTTCAATACACCGGCCCGGTACCGAGTATCCCACTGCCCTGGCGGGCGATCCATTTCCCCTATGAAAAAATTACAAATAGTGCAATGTTACTACCGTACTTGGCAGAGTACACTTGAGATTACCTAAAAAAGCATCAGCAGATTATATAGTATACTCCATCCCCGTTCCTTTCCCACCAATTATGCATTTTCTGACCTTTCACAAAATTTTTCAGCAAAATTTTGTGGTAAAATTGCAGCAAAAGCAGCCACCATTTAACTGTATGAAAAATGTTTTGGTTGGTCATTTATGAACAAAGATCAGGTAATATTATCATGTACCGTAGTTGGAGATTGGGTTCCCATAATCAATGTTACTGATGAGCCCTTGGCACTTTTATCCTGCAGTAATTGATATAAAACCTCCATCTCAATGCACCCCCCATTATTTACTCACAGCTTCCAACCATCCCAGACACAGCGGGATAGTTGCAATTTGAGGGTATTGCCCCACTGTCCCGGGCAGGGCCGGTTTTAGACAAAATGGAGCCCTGGGCAAAACTCAAAGTGGGGCCCCCAATCCTGAAATATTCCACCAACAACACTGTTAGGCCCCCTTCACATGTCCATATAAAACACGTACGTATTACACCGATATCGGTGTCACCGGTGTTTTCAATCAGTGTGTCGTCCATGTGCCATCTGTGTTTTTCCAGTATGGATACTGGAAATGAAAGTACATACTTTGCATGTCAAACATGGAGGGCACACGTACAGCACATGTACAGCACACGTATGGCTCACGGACGGCAAGTTTACACGGATCCATAGACTTGTATTGGCCCTTGTCATCTGTGCTGCTGGGAAAACACAGACATGAGTGCAGCACCGTAGGTTAAATAGGGGACACCCTGCATCCATGAAAAACATGATACCCGGATGTGTGGAGGAGGCCGTACAGTCACATAATAGAAAACATTAGCAGAATTGTCATCTTTTTCTACATCCTACCTCACAAACAGCAGAATAAAAAGCGATTTAAAAAAAAGTCCTACGTGTCCCCCAAACTACTCTGCTAAATCCCCTCTGGCTCCGTGGCCGATGGTTCGGGGTCCCTGATGGTTACTATTCAATTTACAGCTGTATTATAAGGTGCAGCCACAAGATGACTGCAGTCCAGTGCTAAGACTGGTGGAGACCCCTGGAGTCACAAGACCCCTGCAGCCCAGTGCTAGTGTGAGGTTCGTCGGATGCAGTAGACAGTAGGAGACGGAGAAGGGGTTAAAAGGAATTTACTTAGGAAATTATGGAACACGAATTCAAAAAAACCTCCACGCAGGGAGGTGATTTGGCAAATAGGGAACTTCACAATAAACGTAATGAGTCGCACAAAGTACCAGGGCTTATGGGGTACTTGGCACCGAGCCCGTTCACTTCAATGGGGGAGAGGTCACGGGTAGCGCAGCTCGGTCCGTTGCCCTGGGCGCTCATTCAAGGGGGGAATATTTACAGGGGATAATAGTAATTGTTCGTGATGCCACCTGTGGTTTCTGATCAGGGTGACCAGCGCTGCAGGGTGAATCCTCAGAGGGGTTGTTACTGGGCAGCAAGATGTTAAGTCTTCCACAGGTAAGACTAGTCCCTCTAGGTATATGGCGGTGCAGGGTGCAGGCAATAAGGCAGACACACACAAGTCAGTCTCTTTCCATACCTTTACTGGTGGTATTTGCAGGTATGTCCCGGGAAGCTGCTCAGGGTGGAGGATGCACATCCAGGTAATCACTGAGTAGGTTTAAGGCCTCCTTACTTCTTAATGTGTGAGTTTCCAACCTGCATGAAGCTAAGTTCAACTCTGTGTAGAACAGCTACGCCCGGCCGACATTGTGATGGAGCCTTCTTTTGGCAAGAACTAAGTCTATGGCTGATCAGGCCCAACTCCTGTTCTTCCTGACCCCGGTTACGTATCAGCACTATAGGGCCCCTCTGCGACCTAAAGTCCAGCAGGGATTCCGGTTTTCTCCTACTAGCCGTGAAGGTTCTAGCAAGCTTCGGACCCGGTGTCCGGTTGTGCAGAGTGGAGGCAGCTACAGTTGCTATATCACCTCGGTCACTCTTTCCCTTTGTCACCACTCGCCCGTCGCCCTACTCTCACCCTTAACATAAGCACGGGTAGCAGTAGGTGTAGTCGTCAGCTTCCTTCCTTCCACAGCTCACTGACCGTTTCTCAGTCGACTCGTTGTTATAATAACTGTAGTCCCTTTCCTTCTTTTCCTTCATAGACTCTGTCCAGAGCAGCTCTCAGGACCTTCCGTCAGACTGAATTCACGCTCGCTCCGAGAGTCACTTTCCACGTTCATAGGGAACTAGCAGTCAGCCTGTTCTGAGGTAACAGCTTGCAATCTTTCCTCTGTCTCATCTGACAGGAATCACCACACGTCTGAACTCGCACTGGCTCAGACAAAGCTCTGACTAGAACTGAACTAGAATGTCTGAGCTCTGACAAGAATCCTCTCACTCTGGTGTCCTGAGGAGATCTGATCTGTCTGAGGTACAACCAACAACTAGCATGACTGTCTGGCTAGAATGCCTACTGCTGCGTCTCTCCACACCCCTATATACCTGAATCTAAAGGGCTCCCTCTGGTGGCTCCTGGGAAATGTGAAGTGTGAATGAATATCAGGTGTTTTGTAATTACCTTTCTGTGCATTCTCCAGGGAACATGTGTACCAAGCGCAGCTGGGCCACACACGTAACAATTAGGGAAAAAGTGAAGGTAAAGACTTATCGAATGTAGTTCTTCCTGGGGAGTGGTTGGAACAGCTCCCGACGGCGTCGCATTCCGTGAACAAAGTCTCTGGCTCTGCTGTGTAGAAACTAGATGCACTGTCTCCTGACCGTGCCAAAGTATCTGGATCCGTTGGTCTTGAGTCCATTGTTCTTGGGTCCGTTGGAGCATGGGTATAGTTTCTTTTGCTGGTTCCTCAAGAAATACGCGGTACACCAGGAGCACAACGCCGTGCAGGCCGCAGGGGTGGCAAGGTCTCGCAGGGAACCACAAAGTTCAGAAAACAAAGGTATGTCTGCTACACTACACGTTATGGGTCTTGTTCGTGGAGGGACACTTGGTAAAGGGATTGAGAATCGGACAGTCTGTAAAGAGCTGGCGTCAGTGGTGGTAGTTGTGGAGAGGGAGTCAACCTTTTTCCTGCTCTGTAGTCGCCTTCCCGCCAAGTCTGTCCCTTTCTCGTGCTCAGCTCCTTTTATGTCGCCCACGCCCTCCGCTGTCAGGTGCTCAGGCTTCCCCCACACAGCCAAGTCGTCCCCTTGCAACAGTGATGACGGCCCCAATAGTTCCGGCCCCAGAGTGTTTCTCAAACCGGCAACACTGCTCCTGTTCATCTCCTTACACTGAGACTGGTGGAGACCCCCGGAGCCACAAGACCACTGCAGCCCAGTGCTAAGATTGGCAGAGACCCCCGGAGCATTGGTGCTGGAGCCGCAGGGGATTTATCATTTCATGCTAATTATTTTTACCTTCTCAGAAAACCCTGTAGACACTGTTCACTTGCACCATTTTTGCTGCAGATTGATCTACAGTGTTGGCAGGAAATATTCTCTGTTTTTGCAGACTTTTCACTTGCATTTTTGTGTCCCGTTGAATTGAATAGGGAAAAAAACGCAGCAGAAATGCTGAAAGACGACAGCAACAGATTTATACAAAAAAGTCTTCTGGCCGGTGTCCGTGTCTGGCCGGTGTCTGTGTCTGGCTGCTGTACTGGAACAGCGCGGAATAGTATAGTAGACTGCACTATTCCACACAATAGTATCTTAAGCCCTGTTCACACTGCGCTTCTGCAGTGCGTCCAGGAGCTCTGCCTGAATCTCCCTAAAATAGGATTATACATGTACAGTCATGGCCAAAAGTTTTGAGAATGACACAAATATTATATTTTCACATGATCTGCTGCCCTCTGGTTTTTATGTGTGTGTTTGACAGATGTTTTTATCACAGACAGAAATATAATTGCAAACATATGAGTAGCAAAAGCTTATATTGACAGTTAGAATGAGTTAATGCAGCAAGTCAATATTTGCAGTGTTGACCCTTCTTCTTCAGGACCTCTGCAATTCTCCCTGGCATGCTCTCAAGCAACTTCTGGACCAAATCCTGACTGATAGCAGTCCATTCTTGCATAATCAATGCTTTCATTTTGTCAGAATTTTTAGGTTTTTGTTTGTCCACCCGTCTCTTGATGATTGACCACAAGTTCTCAATGGGATTAAGATCTGGGGAGTTCCAGGCCATGAACCCAAAATCTCTATGCTTTGTTCCCTGAGCCATTTAGTTATCACCTTTGCTTTATGGCAAGGTGCTCCATCATGCTGGAAAAGGCATTGTTGATCGCCAAACTGCTCTTGGAGGGTTGGGAGAAGTTGCTCTTGGAGGACATTCTGGTACCATTCTTTATTCATGGCTGTGTTTTTAGGCAAGACTGTGAGGGAGCCGATTCCCTTGGCTGAGAAGCAATCCCACACATGAATGGTTTCAGGATGCTTAACAGTTGGCATGAGACAAGACTGGTGGTAGCGCTCACCTTGTCTTCTCCGAATGAGGCGTTTTCCTGATGTCCAAAACAATCGAAAAGGGGATTCATCAGAGAAAATAACTTTACCCCAGTCCTCAGCAGTCCACTGCCTGTACCTTTTGCAGAATATCAGTCTGTCCATGATGTTTTTTCTGGAGAGAAGTGGCTTCTTTGCTGCCCTCCTTGAGACCAGGCCTTGCTCCAAGAGTCTCCGCCTCACAGTGCCTGCAGATGCACTCACACCTGCCTGCTGCCATTCCTGAGCAAGCTCTGCACTGCTGGTAGCCCGATCCCGCAGCTGAAACACTTTTAAGAGACGTCCTGGTGCTTGCTGGTCTTTCTTGGGCGCCCTGAAGCCTTTTTGGCAACAATGGAACCTCTCTCCTTGAAGTTCTTGATGATGCGATAGATTGTTGACTGAGGTGCAATCTTTCTAGCTGCGATACTCTTCCCTGTTAGGCCATTTTTGTGCATTGCAATGATGACTGCACGTGTTTCTTTAGAGATAACCATGGTTAACAGAAGAGAAACAATGATGCCAAGCACCAGCCTCCTTTTAAAGTGTCCAGTGGTCTCATTCTTACTTAATCATGACAGATTGATCTCCAGCCATGTCCTCATCAACACCCACACCTGTGTTAATGGAGCAATCACTGAAAAGAGGTTAGCTGGTCCTTTTAAGGCAGGGCTGCAATGATGTTGAAATGTGTTTTGGGGGATAAAGTTCATTTTCTAGCCAAATATTGACTTTGCAAGTAATTGCTGTTAAGCTGATCACTCTTTATAACATTCTGGAGTATATGCAAATTGCCATTAGAAAAAGTGAAGCAGTAGACTTTGTAAAAATTAATATTTGTGTCATTCTCAAAACTTTTGGCCATGACTGTATACACATCATATATACTTTATAAATATAGAAACACACACTATATACTGTATATACAGTATACAGACACAGTGTGTACAAGCACATATATAAAGTATATACACACAAAAACATTCAGTTTATATACAGTATACTCACATACAGTACATATACACTTTATACATATATTTATCCAATTTATATATATATATATATATATATATATATATACACACACAAATGCACCACAGATATACACAATCATACTATATACTGTATATATGTACACAATACTATATATACACATATAGAGACACACACACTGTATAAATCACATGTACACACACAAATACACATATATAAGTTTACTTACCAGGACCTGATGCTTCAACTATGCAGATCCCAGTGGTTTAGGAGCAGCCATGATGAGAAGATGAGGACACAGAAAAACACAGGGCTCCAGACATCTTCCTGCCCCGGCTCTGACCTCTGCTGTAGTGTGAGACGTCCCCTCACTCTCAACTTAACTTGACATTGCAGGGTGACAGAGGGAGGGGTTGGAGGGGGTTTGGGAGACACAATCAAAGACTGCAGAGGATGCACAGCATTATTCACTGTAAGGAATGCTGTACACTCTCTGGGCACTTCATAAAGGGGCTGCAGATGCGGGGGGCCCCCTTTGTGGGTGGGGGCCATAGGCAGTTGCCTTGTCTGCCTGCCCCAATCACCAGCCCTGGTCCCGGGAAGTCAGGGCTGCGTCCCGATTTTCACTCTGTGATTTCTCATCTCCTGCAGTGCAGGCATCGCTGTATGTGTTACTAAGTGCATTGCTTAGTAGTTCCTCCTCCTTGAGGGTTGAGGGGACAGGAATCTCTGTCTCCGTACAAATTTACATTCATTTAGCCCCTTTACCTCGAGGGTGGTTTGCATGTTAATGACCTGCCCAATTTTTACAGTACTGACCACTGTCCCTTTATGAGGTAATAACTCTGGAATGCTTACATGGATCCTGGTGATTCTGACAATGTTTTCTCGTGGCATATTGTACTTTATTTGTGAAAAAAACGGAAATTTGGCAAAAATTTTGAAAATTTTCTCAATTTTCCAACTTTGAATTCTCATGTCCTTAAATCAAACAGATATGTCACACAAAATACTTATTAATAAGTAACATTTCCCCCATATATTCTTTACATCAGCACAATTTTGGGACAAAAATTTTTTTTGTTAGGAAGTTAGAAGGGTTAAAAGTTGACCAACAATTTTTCATTTTTACAACACCATTTTTTTTAGGGACCACATCACATTTAAAGTCACTTTGAGGGTCTATATGATAGAAAATATCCAAAAGTGATACCACTCTAAAAACTGCACCCCTCAAGGTGCTCAAAACCACATTCAAGAAGTTTATTAACTCTTCAGGTGCTTCTCAGGAATTTTTGGAATGTTTAAAAAAAATAACATTTAACTTTTTTTCAAAAAGAATTTACTTCAGATCCAAATTTTTTTTATTTTTCCAAGAATAACAGGAAAATTAGACCCCAAAAGTTATTGTGAAATTTGTCCTGAGTACGCTGATACCCAATATGTGGGGGGGACCACTGTTTGGGCGCATGGCAGAGCTTGGAAGGGAAGGAGTGCCTTTTGACTTTTCAATAGCTGGAATTGAGATCAGACACCATGTCGCCTTTGGAGAGCCCCTGATGTGCCTAAACAGTGGAAACCCCCACAAATGACACCATTTTGGAAACTAGACCCCCCAAGGAACTTATCTAGATGTGTGGTGAGCACTTTGAACCCCCAAGGGCTTCACAGAAGTTTATAACGTAGAGCCGCAAAATTAAAAATTCATATTTTTTCCACAAACATGATATTTTCACCCCCAGTTTTTTATTTTCCCAAGGGTAACAGAAGAAATTGGGCACCAAAAGTTATTGTGCAATTTGTCCTGAGTACGCTGATACCCCAAATGTGGGGGTAAACCACTGTTTGGGCGCATGGCAGATCTCAGAAGGGAAGGAGCCCTGTTTGACTTTTTCAAGCCAAAATTGGCTGGAATTGAGATCGGACGCCATGTTGCGTTTGGAGAGCCTCTGATGTGCCTAACAGTGGAAACCCCCCACAAATGACCCGATTTTGGAAACTATACCCCCCAAGTAACTTATCTAGATGTGTGGTGAGAACTTTGAACCCCCAAGTGTTTCACTAAAGTTTATAATGCCCGGCCATGAAGAAAAACAAACATTTTTTTTCCACAAAAATTATATTTTAGCCCCAATTTTTTATTTTCCCAAGGGTAAGAATAGAAATTGTACCCAAAAAGTTGTCCAATTTGTCCTGAGTATGCTGTTACCCCATATGTGGGAGAAAACTACTGTTTGTGCACACGTCGGGGCTCGGAAGGAAAGTAATGACGTTTTGGAATGCAGACTTTGATGGAATGATCTGCCGGCATCATGTTCCAATTGCAGAGCCCCTGATGTGCCTCATCAGTGGAAACCCCCACAAGTGACCCCATTTTGGAAACTAGACCCCCTAAGGAACATATCTAGATGTGTGGTGATAATTTTGAACCCTCAAGTGTTTCACTAAAGTTTATAATGCCAGGCCATGAAAAAAAACATTTTTTTTCCACAAAAATGATTTTAGCCCCCAATTTTTTATTTTCCTAAGGGTAACAGGAGAAATTGGACACCACAAGTTGTTGTCCAATTTGTCCTGAGTATGCTGGTACCCTGAATAATATTTTGGGATGAATAAACTATAACTGTTTGGGCGCATCATGTGCTGAGAGCTGCTAAGTAGCCACGAGGAAATGCTTCATAAGTGTACCCCATTTGGATTAGAGCTAGCTTATCTAGATGCCTAAACAGAGGAAAATGCCCAACAATTGACCCCATTTTGGAAATAATCTAGATCCCTCTATGTGAATTTCTAATGTGACCCGGATCTCACCAACTCAGCCACTTGATCAGAGACATAACGTATTGTTCTGTTTATGTGAATTTAAAGTGACCCGGATCTCACCGACTCAGCCAGCTGGACAGCCATAACCGGATACTGCAGGACTTAGTGAGTCCCACAGCGGACCGTGATATCACCGATCTCACGCAGCTCAACCCGGCTGGGAACGGAGCCCAGTGACCGGAGATAACCTCTATGACGTCACCCCCCGGTTACTGATGCTGCGTTACCAGCAGCTCATTCACCAGTGATTTTCAGCGTGGACGGTCACATCTTGGCAACGTCCAGGTTGAAAACTAATGTTTTTATCTTTGGCAGTGTCACATGCTAAAAGATGCTTTTTATTGCAAAAAATATTTTTTGCATCACCACATTTTGAGAGCTATAATTTTTCCATATTTTGGCACACAGAGTCATGTGAGGTCTTTTTTTTTTGCGGGATGAGTTGACGTTTTTATTGGTACCATGTTCGGGCACATGACATTTTATGATCACTTTCTGTTCCGATTTTTGGGAGACAGAATGAGCAAAAACCTGCAATTCATGTATTTCTTTTTTGGGGGGTTTATACCGTTCCATGTGAGGTAAAATTGATAAGCCAAGTTTATTCTTCGGGTCAGTACGATGACAGCGATACCTTATTTATGCCTTTTTTTATGTTTTGGCGCTTATATACAATAAAAACTATTTTATAGAAAAAATAATTGTTTTTGCATCACTTTATTCTGAGAGCTATAACTTTTTATATTTCTGCTGATGGAGCTGTTGGAGTACTCGAAGCAGCGCAACATGGCACACACATCCCGCATGGAGGCCTACTCGTTGGTGTTGAAGTGGTGTTGTTCCAAAGAGTGACTCACCCGTGCATGCTGCAGCTCAAACTCCACTATTGCCTGTGTCTTGACCCGCACCACAATTGTGGTTTACCAGAGCAAAGGGGTACTCAGAGCCGAGCCCATGGAAGTCTATGGGGTTGTCACAGGTAGCGGTGGCTCGGTCTGTGGCCCTGGCGGTCAGGCGTATGTTGGGGGGAATATTTACAGGGGATAGGTATATATCCTGTTCGTGACGCCAAGTTGTCTTGACCCGCACCACAATTGTGGTTTACCAGAGCAATGGGGTACTCAGAGCCGAGCCCATGGAAGTCTATGGGGTTGTCACAGGTAGCGCTGGCTCGGTCTGTGGCCCTGGCGGTCAGGCGTATGTTGGGGGGAATATTTACAGGGGATAGGTATATATACAGTTCGTGACGCCACCTGTAGTTCTCTGATCACTAAGACCAGCGCTGCTGTAGATCTCTGAGGGGATGGTGTGGCAGCTAGATGTCGGGTCCCCTACAGGTGGGACTCTTCCCTCAGGGCTATGATGATGACGATGTTGTGCAGGGATACAATTAAATGAAACAGTCTCACACATGCAGTGTCTTTCCATACCTTTTACTTGTCAGATGATAAGGCAGGTCCCAGGGAGGCTGTTCGGGTGGAGGATGTGCTTTGAGATAACAGCTGAACAGGTTGGGGGCCTCCTTTACTTTCAAAGATGATGATGAGTCCAACTAGCATAAAGCTTAGTTCCCTCCAAGAACTCCAGCTAACTCCTTAGCTGTACTGCCCGGTCAGTTTTGTGGTCGGAGCCTTCCTTTGATGGAACTAGGTTCTTGCTTTTGCTGATCAGGCTCAAAGTTCCTATTCCACCTGACCCCTGTTACGTACTGACACTCCAAGGGCTGCTTGCTGCGACCTAAGGTCCAGTAAGACTCTGGTTTTCTATCACTATGCCTAAAGCTATAGTGACACTTCGGTCGCCAGTGACCGGTGACAATGTGCAGGATAATCCAATCCTTAAGGCACTACTGAATTCCTTCCACTGCGCCCTTCGCCCTGTCCGCGCTTGTAGCATAAGCACTCCACACTTCCTAGGGTAATGCAGGCTAGTCCCTTCTTGCTTCTTCCCAGAGCTTGCTAACAGGTGCTCAGTAATCTTCTAGTTCAGGAGCACGTCACTGAACTCCACTGTCCTTGGGACAGGAGACTGAAGGTTCTGCTGCTAACTCTTCTCTCTTCCTGCACAGACTGCACACAGGTGGGATGACTCACTCAGGAGCCACCCGGGCTAGACTCCTCTGTCCGAAGACAGGAAACTGACTACTCTGTCCGAAGACAGGAAACAGACTCAATGACTGGCTGGATCTCACTAGCTCTTATAACCTATGGGTGTGTCTAAGTGTGTGATGGAGTGAATGTTTATTGAGCATTAAACTGTTACCTCTCCGCACATCCTCCAGGGTACTGCGTGTGCCTTCACACCAGGGCTACACATTCCCCCATGGTAAAATACAGCACTCCCGGGCTGTGAAATACAAGAAGACATTTTGTTTTTCATTAACAATAAACATTAACTCTTCCCATCCGGGAGGTAAGAATTTCTTGAACGTTGCATTATAACAATAGGCATAGAAAAATACAAAATACTAAATAGACATTTTCATATAAATAGATGACAATATTCTTGTGAAGGACCCGCACCAAACCTTCAACGTGGGTCCTGGGTGGGCTGCAGGACATCTGAATGCAGACCTCGCTCAGTGCCACACCACACGGGTTTTATATTCAGAGGTAGTTGAGGTGGTTTCATGTAAAACCAATATAATGCACCTTAGTGCAACTATTTACAGGATAAGTTCTGGGCTGGCACAGTCCTCAGCCTCAAAGTCCATTGACATAATAAGAGACATATATATATACATATTTCAAGTATGCATCATTCTTCTATAACTTTTACTTTACCCAACAGGGCATTTTATGTAAAACTATGCATTCAATTTTTCAAATTTTTACTCTGGTACCCAGCCGGGCATTCTACTCATTATATATAAAACTATGTAAACCCTATATATAGCAATAAAGTGCAAAACAGCAATTATTTCTTTTATCAAAACTTTCTACATTTTCTTTGTTGCGGTAAACCCTGTCTGGGTCCTACCGTTCTTCACATTTTCTTGCAGGCTTCCATTATACTTTCCATCCCGGGGGCTGGAACAATACGATGATCCTTAGATCCCATGACCAACAAGTCGTGACCTGCTATCAGGGTTTGGGTCGCTACAGTCCTCGTGCGAACCACTAGGGCGCAACGGGTATGTCATCCTTGCGAGACGCCGATTGCGTCGCAGTTTGCGTTGCAGGTAGCGATTCAGCTGTAACCGCAGTTTGCGATGTAGATTGGGTCGCAGGTTGCGATGTAGTAGGAGGACAAGGCAGTGAAGAGTATGCAGGCGGTGCTTCGAACTGCGAGGGACATTCAGGGGGCGATGCCGGGGCACGGCCTGGTGCAGCGGAAGCTCGGGACTGTGATGCGCTGGCAATGGTGACGTTACCTGCGTCGGGGACGGGGTCACGGACGATTGTGACATTAAGGGCATACCATCCCTTCATACCCCAGTGCCGTGTATAGGTGACTATGTCCCCATTAACCAGGTCCCTTCCCGGATGGCCTTGTGGTAGGTGGGATTCTACGTCCCTGCGACTGACAAAGACCCCTGGGTAGAGGCCCGGTTCTCTAATGAAGCCCCAGCCCTTCCGGAGCTGGAACTCTGTCACACACCCCTGCCGCCGCGGTTCCCTTAGAGTACCTTTTTCCCGGCGGACACTTTCCTTATCCGCGATGAGCTCTGCATGCTGCCGCTGTCGGTTGCGCTGAGCCTCCTGTTCTTCCTCTTGCCGGCGTCGCTGTTCCTCCTCGCGACGCTGCCACTCACGTTCCCACTGGGCGGTGTAGGCGACGTCATCCAGGCGCGCCATCTCATCCCAGTCGACGTCTGGTAATGATGGACAGGACCCCTCCGGTGTCCCTACCGGGGATCGATCATCTGCTGCGGCCTCCTGGCTGGGCGGGCGCTCCGAACGGGCAGGACCTCCTCAACCTCCTTCGCCTCCACCGCTCCATCGGTGGGATCAGGGTCGGTACTTTTGGGGGTAGCCTCCGGTTGCTCCTTAGCCTTGGGCAGCAGAAGTTTTGGTAATTCAAATCGTGGAGGATCGTCGAGGGGAGAGAGCACCGCATCCCACAGCCGCCGCTGTATCAGGGTACGCCGGCGTCTCTCGATCTCCTCCATGCCAGGTTGTTGTAAAATCATCTTCTTCAACCTCGCATTTTCCTCTCCAATCTCCAGCAATGCTTGCTGCAGGTGCAGGACCACAGATGGTTCTGGTTCTAGTGGCAGCTTGGCTGGGGAACGGGGCCTGCCTTCCATCGCTTCCCTGCTCGGCTGCACACGTCCTGCCTCCATGATGTTCCAGAACAGTCTCCCCTCTTCTAGAGCCGTCCGGTCTCTTCCGTGGAGGCGGGGTTTGCGTCTCCTCCTCTTCGCAGGGAAGGTGAAGAGGAGGCGGACCTCCTTTGCTGTAGGGCAGGATCGCATGTTGTAATAGCACTCTGAGAGGGCAGGCATTCTCTTCGCGCCACAGGGGGGCACACGCCCACGAATCCACGCCCACCTTCTTCTCCAGCGCCTGAGGGCGCGAATTTGGGGCAAAATGGCGGATTTTAGCGCCAAAAATAGCAAACAGTCCTTTTTCACAAAAAACACCTCCACAGGCACACAGGGCTCGCAATTTTGCGAGTTTCGCATCCTGTTCGTGACGCCAAGTTTGTCTTGACCCGCACCACAATTGTGGTTTACCAGAGCAATGGGGTACTCAGAGCCGAGCCCATGGAAGTCTATGGGGTTGTCACAGGTAGCGCTGGCTCGGTCTGTGGCCCTGGCGGTCAGGCGTATGTTGGGGGGAATATTTACAGGGGATAGGTATATATACAGTTCGTGACGCCACCTGTAGTTCTCTGATCACTAAGACCAGCGCTGCTGTAGATCTCTGAGGGGATGGTGTGGCAGCTAGATGTCGGGTCCCCTGCAGGTGGGACTCTTCCCTCAGGGCTATGATGATGACGATGTTGTGCAGGGATACAATTAAATGAAACAGTCTCACACATCCAGTGTCTTTCCATACCTTTTACTTGTCAGATGATAAGGCAGGTCCCAGGGAGGCTGTTCGGGTGGAGGATGTGCTTTGAGATAACAGCTGAACAGGTTGGGGGCCTCCTTTACTTTCAAAGATGATGATGAGTCCAACTAGCATAAAGCTTAGTTCCCTCCAAGAACTCCAGCTAACTCCTTAGCTGTACTGCCCGGTCAGTTTTGTGGTCGGAGCCTTCCTTTGATGGAACTAGGTTCTTGCTTTTGCTGATCAGGCTCAAAGTTCCTATTCCACCTGACCCCTGTTACGTACTGACACTCCAAGGGCTGCTTGCTGCGACCTAAGGTCCAGTAAGACTCTGGTTTTTCTATCACTATGCCTAAAGCTATAGTGACACTTCGGTCGCCAGTGACCGGTGACAATGTGCAGGATAATCCAATCCTTAAGGCACTACTGAATTCCTTCCACTGCGCCCTTCGCCCTGTCCGCGCTTGTAGCATAAGCACTCCACACTTCCTAGGGTAATGCAGGCTAGTCCCTTCTTGCTTCTTCCCAGAGCTTGCTAACAGGTGCTCAGTAATCTTCTAGTTCAGGAGCACGTCACTGAACTCCACTGTCCTTGGGACAGGAGACTGAAGGTTCTGCTGCTAACTCTTCTCTCTTCCTGCACAGACTGCACACAGGTGGGATGACTCACTCAGGAGCCACCCGGGCTAGACTCCTCTGTCCGAAGACAGGAAACTGACTACTCTGTCCGAAGACAGGAAACAGACTCACTGACTGGCTGGATCTCACTAGCTCTTATAACCTATGGGTGTGTCTAAGTGTGTGATGGAGTGAATGTTTATTGAGCATTAAACTGTTACCTCTCCGCACATCCTCCAGGGTACTACGTGTGCCTTCACACCAGGGCTACACACCTGCTGCTTGCGCAGTCTCTCTAGCATGTGCAAGGTGGAGTTCCACTTTGTTGGTACAGTGCATATGATGTGGTGAGAAGGCAGAAGTGATACTGCAGTGCAGACAGGCAAGCAGCAAGGTGAGAACTCCAAAAGTTCTCACTTTCTGCAGCAGCTCTGACATATTGGGGTAATTTTTAAGGAAGTTCGGCACCACCAAATTCAGCACATAAAGGAATGTGTGTCAAACCACCCATAGCTGCTATGAGGTTTTGCCCGTTATCGCACACCACCAGGCCAGGCTTGAGGTTTAGCGGCACCAACCACTTATCCGTTTCTTGTTTGATCCCAGCTCCTGCACAGTGTGAGATCTTTCCTCCAGACAGATGAGTTTGAAAACAACTTGCTGTCCTTTCCCCCTGGCTGTGCTGATGTTGGTAGTGCAGGTGTAACGCTGACTGGATAATGAGGCGGTGGAGGAAGCGGAGAAGGAAGCAACATGGACAGGGAAACGTCCAGCAATTCTCGGTGGTGGTAGGACATGCGCCAAAAATGCCACCCAAGGGATCTCCTTTGAGCTTGGTTTACTCAGCTCGTCGGTGAGGTGGGCAGTAGCAGCCAACATACTGGCTAGGGCCTGGCCGCTGTGCTTTTGCACTGTGCTTTTGCAGCCTTGTCTTAGGTCCATCACCATACTCTACCATAATATTTTGATGGTGCATGATTGCACTTGTAATAATCCTAAACTGAAATACAAATTGAATACATCCACCACTGCCTCCAGGTAAAATAATATACCGTAAACATAATTTTACTAAAATATTTCCTATGTTTTGCTTTGATGTGAAATAAACAGATGTGACATAAAAAAGTAAAAAATCCATAATAATTATTTCTTGTTTACAAATTATATGCATCTCTGTGGACAACTATTACGGTCTTTGGGCTTTTCAGCTACCTCCTGGCATTATTGCTCAGTTTTTCCACAATGCTAGACAGCAATATGGAGGAAAATGATGCATTTCTGCAGAACTAGGTAAAAAGAGGTTCAGTGACAGCCCCCTAATAGTCACCATGCTACAGTAGTTGTCACCTACAAACAGATGCAGTCTATGCAAAATTAATTTTTCTGACGTCCATTTATTATGCAATGCCTGTTATATAAGGTGGAATGTGGAGGTATTACAGATGCTCAAAGTTAATACATTGACATTACTTATGTATGTATCAACATGAAATTGGATGGAGCCCCACCTCCCTTCAACCATAAAACCTGTCAGTGCGTCGGAGATCAAAGCCATGTCACACCTGGACTGTATCACGTTCTTTGCTCCTGGCGTAGTCGCTGTTGTTATCTGCTCTCT
This sequence comes from Oophaga sylvatica, assembly GCA_033576555.1. NCBI lineage: Eukaryota > Metazoa > Chordata > Amphibia > Anura > Dendrobatidae > Oophaga > Oophaga sylvatica. The sequence continues at coordinate 489,770,243 of JARQOD010000004.1, forward strand.
TTTATCAGTTCACAATATCAGAAAACTTTGTTCTACAAGGAAATGAGTCAATGATCTGAAAACCGCCTTTCTGAGTGGATGCTGCTCCTGTGTACTTACCTGACTTCTTACCAGTCTGGCAGAGACCGCAAGGTCAGGATCTCACCTTATGGAGGTAGCAGTGCTAACTACTGAGTCATCATAGTCCTATAGTTCTTTATAAAATGTTTGTAAAGCCGGCTTATGCTGGGTTTACACTTTTTGATCTTGGATGTTGAACAATCACCAATTGGCTACATGCAAGATAATTGATGGTAGTTTAATATGATGTTGAGACGGGCTGAACAAAATTCTATGTGCACAGAATGATGGGTAATACGATCGTACTGAGTGTCATTGTTCTCGGCAGCACATGTCTTGTTTACCCAGCTTTGTAAAAAATCATCATTCCCAACAAACAATCATTTTGCACGTTCTTCGGGTGGTTAGTTGGCCTGTTTAGAAAGCTTGATAGTGGGGAAAGAGTGTTGCTCTAAATCAGTGGTCCCCAACCTTTTTTGCACCAGGGACCGGCTTCAAGCAAGACCATTCTTCCATGGCCCGGCAGGGCGGGGTGTTATGCTTAGGTAGCTGAGGAAAAAAAGCAAAAACGGCAATACACCAGAGAGGCTGGAACCTATTGGATTGCAGTAACCTGAACTAACCACACAACTAGAGGTAGCCGTGGAGAGTTCCTACGTTGAGCCTAGACGCCTCGTCACAGCCTGAGAGATAACTACACCTAAAGACAGAAAGAGGAAAGCTATCTGCCTCGGAGCAGATCCCCAAAGAAAATAGGAAGCCCCCAAACATGTAATGGCGGTTAGACAAGGAGAAGCACGTACACAGACAGAAAATAGAATGAGCAAACGCTGGGGCCCAATCTGTCTAGACAGAAAAGTACAGGAAAGGATTCTTACTGCAATTCAAAAAAACCCCTAAAAAATACCAACTCTTCTGATTGCAAAAACACCTGAGATCACACGATCTCTACCACCTAAATCAGATCTCTGGTGTAACAAAACTAAGCTGCAGCCACTGAAAAAACAGGAAAAAGCAAATGAACAAATAACAGTGGCTACAGATAAACTGAGAGGAGCACAGGACCCAGGAGGGGACACAGCTGTCCTCCACAAAAGTGCAGAGAACTATGCAAAAAGCAAGCACAAAAATAAAAGCAGAAAATATCTTATCTGAAAGCAGAAGATGCAGGCAAGACTCAGCAAACTTCCAAATGAACCAGGAACCATAACTGAGACAAGAACAATTGATCACCGGCAACCATCATGGGAGGGAACCTCCCTTATATCAGACCAGTCAGTGATCCCAGATTGCCATTCCTCGCTGAAAGGTTCAGTACTGTCTGTAACCACCAGAGGGAACCTCTGCTCAGAAACCATCTCTAGCACATTCATAACAGTACCCCCCCCTTGAGGAGGGGTCACCGAACCCTCACTTGTGCAACCAGGCCGATCAGGATGAGCTCGGTGATAGGCATGGATCAGTCTCCAAGCATGGATGTCCGAAGCAAACACCCAAGAATTGTCCTCCTGACCATAACCTCTCCACTTAACCAAATACTGGAGTTTCTGTCTAGAAAAACAAGAATCCAATATTTTCTCAACTACATACTCCAGATTGCCCTCAACCAAAACAGGGTCAGGAGGTGCAGCCTTAGGAACCACTGGCTCGACAAACCTCTTCAATAAGGACTTGTGGAACACGTTATGGATCTTAAATGTCCCTGGAAGAAGCAAACGGAAGGAAACAGGATTAAGAATCTCCATGATCTTATAAGGTCCAATGAACCTAGGCTTAAATGTTGTGAATGGGTTTGAGATGAGTTCTGAGCAGAGGCTCCCTCTGGTGGTTACAAGCGGTACTAGTGAGGATTGTGAGGACTGGGAGTCAGGTGTTACTGATTGGTCTTTTATAAGGGAGTCATTTTCCCATCAGGGTTGCCGGTGATCAATTGTTCTGGTCTGAATCCTTCTTTCCAGTTTCCCTTGTAGCCTGCTGTGTCGTGTCTGCATCTCCTGCTATCAGATAAGACAATTTCTTAGTTTGTGTTTTTGCTATATTTTTGCATTTTGTCCTGCACTTCTGTGGGGGCCTTCAGGGTCCCCTCCGGGGGCTTTTGCCCTCTCAGTTTAGTCCAGCCACTGTGTTTTGTACTTTTGCTTTTTCCAGTTTTTTTTCAGTGGCTGCTGTTTTGTTTTTGTTACACCAGAGAACTAATTTAGGTGGTAGAGGTCGTGTGATCTCAGGTGATTTTGAAATTAGTAGAGTTGGTGTTTTTTCAGGGTTTTCTGAGATTGCAGTAAGTACCCTTCCTATCCTTTTCTATTTAGATAGTTTGGGCCCCAGCGTTTGCTCATACTATTTTCTTTCTGTGTCAGTATTTCCTCTTGTCTAACCGCCATTACATGTTTGGGGCTTTCTATTATCTTTGGGGTTCTGCTCCGGGGCAGATAGCTTTCCTATTTCTATCTTTAGGTGTAGTTAGTTTCTCAGGCTGTGACGAGGCGTCTAGGACCAACGTAGGAACGCTCCACGGCTGCCTCTAGTTGCGGTGGTTAGTCAGGGTACTGCAATCTCATAGATTCCAACTGCTCTGGTGTATTTCCTTTTTTACCTGCACTCCTCAGCTACCGTAACATAACAGTATCACCGGACAAAAAAATTGTATGGTACTCACAGAAGGGAAAAAATATTTTGAAGGAAGAAAAGTTGTCAGAGATATTTTTCTGTTTGTTGCATTTTTTTTTTTTTCCCTCTGTATCTCTGGGTGCTGGGGAGGATCTTTTCTCCCAATGGAGTTTGCACAGTTGTCTGGCCGTGTGGATCAGCTTGCCACTGAGGTTCAGAGTATTGCTGCATATCTTGCTAGGTTGCCTGTTGTGGAACCTAGGATCCCCATGCCAGATTTGTTTTTGGGGGATCGAGCTAAGTTTCAGAATTTCAAAAATAATTGTAAATTGTTTCTTGCCTTAAAATCTAAGTCCTCAGGAAACGCAGCGCAGCAGGTTCAAATTATCATCTCTCTCCTGCGCGGCGATCCTCAGGATTGGACTTTTTCCCTGATACCTGGGGATCCTGTTTTGAGTGATGTTGATGCATTTTTTCAGGCTTTGGGGTTATTGTACGATGAGCCTAATGTCACTGATCAAGCTGAAAAGCCTTGTTGGCATTAAATCAGGGGCTTGATGACGCTGAGTTATACTGTCAGAGATTCCGTAGGTGGGCAGTCCTGACCAAGTGGAATGACGACGCTTTGGCGGCCCTTTTCCGGAAGGGTCTGTCGGATAATGTAAAGGATGTTATGGTGGGATTCCCTGTCCCCTCTGGTCTCAATGATTCTATGTCATTAGCGATTCAAATTGACAGACGTTTGCGTGAGCGGAGAAGTATGCGTGGAGTGGTGTTGCCTTGTGAGCCAGCTGCTGAGCCCATGCAGTGTGATGGAGTGGTGTCTGGGGCACAGCGTCATGAGTTTCGAAAGCGCAATGGGTTATGTTTCTACTGTGGTGATGCCTCTCATGCTATTTCAGTCTGCCCTAAGCGGGGAAGACATTTTGCACGCTCAGTTGTCTTGGGTAGTGTTCAGACTAAGTTTTATTAACTGTCACTCTGATATGCTCTCTGTCCTCATTTTCTGCTCAGGCTTTCGTTGATTCTGGAGCAGCTATTAACCTGATGGATTATGATTTTGCTAAACGTTGTGGGTTTCCCTTGATACCCCTACAGAAGTCTATTCCTTTACTGGGGATCGATTCTACCCCTTTGGCTGAGAATAAACCCCAGTTTTCTACTCAGGTGATAATGAGGGTTGAACCTGATCACCAGGAGTGCTGCAAATTTTTGGTTCTATATAATCTGCATGACATTATAGTGCTGGGTTTCCCTTGGTTACAGTCTCATAATCCTGTTTTGGATTGGAAATCTGTGTCTGTAACCAGTTGGGGCTGCCAATGTGTTAATACCAACACTCCTGTTTTTTCTGCCTCCCCCCAGGCTGAGGATGTTCCTGACTTTTTGTTTGATTTTTCTGATGTGTTTAGCGAAAGTAAATCTGCATCCTTACCTCCGCATAGGAGCTATGACTGCGCTATTGAATTAGTGCCAGGTAGTAAATTCCCTAAAGGTCGCCTTTTTAACTTGTCTGTACCTGAACATGACGCTATGCGGTCTTATATCAAGGAATCATTGGAGAAGGGTCATATCAGACCATCCTCTTCACCCTTAGGTGCCGGTTTTTTCTTTGTGGCCAAAAAAGATGGTTCATTAAGGCCGTGTATTGATTATCGTCTCTTGAACAATATTACTGTGAAATATCAATACCCGTTACCCTTGATTTCTGACCTGTTTTCCAGGGTGAAAAACGCTACTTGGTTTACCAAGCTTGACCTCAGGGGGGGTATAACCTTATTCGCATTAAGCACGGGGATGAATGGAAGACGGCATTTAACACCCCTGAAGGGCATTTTGAGTACCTTGTGATGCCCTTTGGGCTCACTAATGCTCCTTCCGTCTTCCAGTCCTTCATGAATGACATTTTCAGGGATTTTGTGGACAAGTTTCTGATTGTTTATTTGGATGATATCTTGATTTTTTCTAATGACTGGGACTCTCATGTGAAACATGTTCGAACTGTATTCCAGATTTTGAGAGAGAATGCTCTGTATGTGAAGGGATCAAAGTGTCTTTTTGGCGTACAGAAGATCTCATTTCTGGGATTCATTTTGTCCCCATCTGTTATTGAAATGGACCCGGTCAAGGTTCAGGCCATCTGTGATTGGGTCCAACCTACTTCATTAAAAGGCTCTTCAGAGATTTTTGGGTTTTGCCAATTTTTATCGTAAATTTATTGGTAATTTCTCGGTTATTGTTAAACCATTAACTGATTTGACCAGAAAGGGTTCTGATGTGGTGAATTGGCCTCCTGAGGCAGTCTCTGCGTTTCAGGAACTTAAGCAGAGATTCACTTCTGCTCCTGTTCTACGGCAGCCTGATGTTTCTCTGCCATTTCAGGTGGAGGTTGATGCCTCTGAAATTGGGGCAGGTGCCGTTTTGTCCCAAAAAGATCCAGAGACCTCTAAAAGTAACCCTTGTGCCTTTTTCTCTCGAAAATTTTCTCCTACTGAACGTAATTATGACGTGGGTAATCGGGAGTTATTGGCCATGAAGTGGGCTTTTGAAGAGTGGAGACATTGGCTGGGGGGAGCCAAACATCAGGTGGTGGTCCTTACGGACCATAAGAATCTGGTCTATCTGGAATCTGCCAAGCGACTCAATCCTAGACAGGCCAGGTGGGCCTTGTTTTTCACACGTTTTAATTTTGTGGTTTCCTTTCTTCTGGCACTAAGAATGTTAAGGCGGATGCCCTCTCGAGGAGTTTCCTTGCGGACTCTCCTGAGCTATCTGATCCCTCTGTTATTTTGAAGGAGGGTGTAGTTCTTTCCGCCATCTCCCCCAATTTGAGACTTGCTCTGGAGGGGTGTCAGGAGGATAGGCCCGAGCGCTGCCCTGTTGGAAAATTGTTTTGTCCCGGACCAATGGAAAAAGAGTGTGATGTCTGAGATTCATTGTTCCGCATTGGCTGGGCATCCCGGAATTTTTGGTACCAGAGACTTGGTTAGTCGGTCCTTTTGGTGGCCTACCTTGTCTCGCGATGTCAGGGAATTTGTGCAGTCCTGCGGGACTTGCTCTCGCTCCAAGCCTTGCTCTCGCTCTAGTGGTTTGTTGATGCCATTGCTGTGCCCAAGAGACCATGGACCCATATCTCTATGGATTTCATTTCCGATCTTCCTGTTTCTCAGAGAATGACCACCATCTGGGTAATTTGTGATAGGTTTTCCAAAATGATACATCTTGTGCCATTACCTAAGTTGCCTTCCTCCTCTGAATTGGTGCTGTTGTTCCTTCAGCACGTGGTTCGTTTACACGGCATTCCTGAGAACATTGTGTCTGACAAAGGAGTCCAGTTTGTTTCCAGATTTTGGAGGACTTTTTGTTCTAAACTGGGTGTTCAATTGTCTTTCTCCTCGGCATTTCATCCTCAGACCAATGGTCAAACTGAGAGAACAAACCAGACATTGGAGACTTATCTAAGATGCTTTGTGTCTGCTGATCAGGATGACTGGGTCTCTTTTTTGCCTTTGGCTGAGTTTGCTCTTAATAATAGGGCTAGCTCTGCACTTTGATGTCTCCGTTTTTCTGTAATTCTGGGTTTCACCCTCGATTTTCTTCAGGACAGACGGAGGCTTCTGTCTGTCCAGGTGTTGACTCTGTTGTTGAGCGTATGCAGCAGATTTGGGACCAGGTAGTGGAGAGGTTGTCCCTCTCTCAGGAGAAGCCCAGCGGTTTGCTAACCGGCATAGGACTGATGGTCCTCGGTTTAAAGTGGGGGACTTGGTCTGGTTGTCCTCAAAGAATATTCCTATGAGAGTAGCATCTCCTAAATTTAAGCCTAGGTTCATTGGACCTTATAAGATCATGGAGATTATTAATCCTGTTTCTTTTCGATTGCTTCTTCCAGGGACATTTAAGATCCATAACGTGTTCCACAAGTCCTTGTTGAAGAGTTTGTTGAGCCAGTGGTTCCTGCTGCTGTGCCTCCTGACCCTGTTTTGGTTGAGGGCAATCTGGAGTATGTGGTTGAGAAAATATTGGATTCTCGTTTTTCTAGACGAAGACTCCAGTATTTGGTTAAATGGAGAGGTTATGGTCAGGAAGACAATTCTTGGGTGTTTGCTTCAGACATCCATGCTAGGAGACTTATCCGTGCGTATCATAGAACTCATCCTGACGACCCGGTTGCTCAAATGAGGGTTCGGTGACCCCTCCTCAAGGGGGGGGGACTGTTGTGAATGGGTTTGAGATGAGTTTTTGAGCAGAGGCTCCCTCTGGTGGTTACAAGCGGTACTAGTGAGGATTGTGAGGACTGGGAGTCAGGTGTTACTGATTGGTCTTTTATAAGGGAGTCATTTTCCCATCAGGGTTGCCGGTGATCAATTGTTCTGGTCTGAATCCTTCTTTCCAGTTTCCTTGTAGCCTGCTGTGTCGTGTCTGCATCTCCTGCTATCAGATAAGACAATTTCTTAGTTTGTGTTTTTGCTATATTTTTGCATTTTGTCCTGCACTTCTGTGGG
>JARQOD010000004.1:489777511-489812076 GCA_033576555.1 Oophaga sylvatica
TCTGGGATCGGGTGTTCGATTGGTCTTTTATAAGGGAGTCTTTTTCCCCATCGGGTTTCCCCGGTGACAATTGTTCTGGTTGAACCCTTCTTTCCGTTTCCCTTGTAGCCTGCTGTGTGTGTCTGCATTTCCGCTATCAGATAAGACAATTTCTTAGTTTGTTTTTTTGTTATTTTTGCTTTTGTCCGCACTTCTGGGGGGGCCTTTCGGGGTCCCCTCCGGGGGCTTTTCCCCTTCAGTTTGCCCAGCCACTGTGTTTTTTCTTTTGCTTTTTCATTTTTTTTTTCGTGGCGCGTTTTTTTTTTGTTACACCAAAAAACAATTTAGGTGGTAGGGGTGTGTGATCTCAGGTGTTTTGAAATTAGTAGAGTTGGTTTTTTTTTCGGGGTTTTCTGAGATTGCAGTAAGTCCCTTTCCCTATCTTTTCTATTTAGATATTTGGGGGCCCCCAGCGTTTGCTCTAATTTTTTTCTTTCTGTGTCAATTTTTCCCCTCTTGTCTAAGCCATTCATTTTTGGGGGCTTCTTTTATTTGGGGGTTCTGCTGGGGCGATAGCTTTCCCTTTTCTATCTTTAGGTGTAGTTAGTTTCTCAGGCTGTGACGGGCGTCTGGACCAAAAGTGGGAACGCCCCACCTCCCCTTTGTTGCGGTGGTTAGGGGTACTGCAATCTATGATTCCAATCTTGGTGTTTTTCCTTTTTTACCTGCACCCTCAGCTACCGTAACTAACACTTAAACTTTGGAGATGCAACCCTCGTAGGGAAATTTCTTGAGGACAACCAAACCAAGTCCCCCACTTTAAACCGAGGACCATCAGTCCTATGCCGGTTGGCAAATCATTGGGCCTTCTCCTGAGAGAGAGACAACCTCTCCACTACCTGGTCCCAAATCTGCTGCATTCGCTCCACAACAGAGTCAACACCCGGACACACAGAAGCCTCCGCCTGTCCCGAAGAAAATCGAGGGTGAAACCCAGAATTGCAGAAAAATGTAGACATCAAGGTGGCAGAGCTAGCCCTATTATTAAGAGCTAACTCAGCCAAAGGCAAAAAAGAGACCCAGTCATCTTGATCAGCAGACACAAAACATCTCAAATAAGTCTCCAAGGTCTGGTTTGTTCTTTCGGTTTGTCCATTGGTCTGAGGATGAAAAGCAGAGGAGAAAGATAATTGAACACCAAGTTTAGAACAAAATGTCCTCCAAAATCTGGAAACAAACTGGACTCCTCTGTCAGACACAATGTTCTCCGGAATGCCATGTAACCGAACCACGTGCTGAAGGAACAAGGGCACCAATTCGGAGGAGGAAGGTAACTTAGGTAATGGCACAAGATGTATCATCTTGGAAAACCTATCACAGATTACCCAGATATCGGTCATTCTCTGAGAAACAGGGAGGTCGGAAATAAAATCCATAGAGATATGGGTCCATGGCCTCTTGGGCACAGGTAATAGCATTAACAAACCACTAGAGCGAGAGCAAGGCTTGGAGCGAGAGCAAGTATCACAGGACTGTACAAATTCCCTGACGTCACGAGACAAAGTGGGCCACCAAAAGGACCGACTCACCAAGTCTCTGGTACCAAAAATCCCGGGATGACCAACCAACGCAGAACAATGAATCTCAGACATCACACTCTTCTTCCACTGGTCTGGGACAAACAATTTCCCAATAGGGCAGCGCTCAGGTTTATCCTCCTGACACCCTTCCAGAGCCAGTCTCAAATTGGGCGAGATGGCGGAAAGAACTACACCCTCTTTCAAAATAACAGTAGGATCAGATAACTCAGGAGAGTCCGCAAAGAAACTCCTCGAAAGGGCATCCACCTTAACATTCTTAGTGCCAGGAAGAAAAGAAACCACAAAATTAAATCGTGTGAAAAACAAGGCCCACCTGGCCTGTCTAGGATTAAGTCGCTTGGCTGATTCGAGATAAACCAGGTTCTTATGGTCTGTGAGGACCACCACCTGATGTTTGGCTCCTTCCAGCCAATGTCTCCACTCTTCAAAGGCCCACTTCAAGGCCAATAACTCCCGATTACCCACATCATAATTACGTTCAGTTGGAGAAAATTTTCGAGAGAAAAAGGCACAAGGGTTACTCTTAGAGGTCTCTGGATCTCTTTGGGACAAAACGGCACCTGCCCCAATTTCAGAGGCATCAACCTCCACCTGAAACGGTAGAGAAACATCAGGCTGCCGTAGAGCAGAGCAGAAGTGAATCTCTGCTTAAGTTCCTGAAATGCAGAAACTGCCTCAGGAGGCCAATTCACCACATCAGAACCCTTTTTGGTCAAATCAGTCAATGGTTTAACAATACCGGAGAAATTACCAATAAATTTACGATAAAAATTGGCAAAACCCCAAAATCTCTGAAGAGCCTTTAATGAAGTAGGTTGGACCCAATCACAGATTGCCTGAACCTTGACCAGGTCCATTTCAATAACAGACGGAGACAAAATGAATCCCAGAAATGAGACCTTCTGTACGTCAAAAAGACACTTTGATCCCTTCACATACAGTGCATTCGCTCTCAAAATCTGGAACACAGTCCGAACATGTTTCACATGAGAGTCCCAGTCATTGGAAAAAATCAAGATATCATCCAAATAAACAATCAGAAATTTATCCACAAAATCCCTGAAAATGTCATTCATGAAGGACTGGAAGACGGAAGGAGCATTAGTGAGCCCAAAGGGCATCACTAGGTACTCAAAATGCCCCTCTGGGGTATTAAATGCCGTCTTCCATTCATCCCCGTGCTTAATGCGAATAAAGTTATACGCCCCCCTGAGGTCAAGCTTGGTAAACCAACTAGCACTTTTCACTCTGGAAAATAGGTCAGAAATCAAGGGTAACGGATATTGATACTTCACAGTGATCTTATTCAAGAGACGATAATCAATACACTGCCTCAATGAACCATCCTTTTTGGCCACAAAGAAAAAACCGGCGCCCAAGGGTGAAGAGGATGGTCTGATATGACCCTTCTCCAATGACTCCTTGATATAAGATCGCATAGCATCGTGTTCAGGTACAGACAAGTTAAAAAGGCGACCTTTAGGAAATTTACCACCAGGCACTAATTCAATAGCGCAATCATAGCTCCTGTGAGGGGGCAAGGATGCGGATTTACTTTCACTAAACACATCCGAAAAATCAGTCAAAAAGTCAGGAACATCCTGAGACTGGGGAGAGGCAGAAAAAACAGGAGTGTCAGCATTAACAATTGGCAGCCCCAACTGGTCACAGACACAGATTTCCAATCCAAAACAGGATTATGAGATTGTAACCAAGGGAAACCTAGTACAATAATGTCATGCAGATTATACAGCACCAGAAATTTGCAACTCTCCTGATGATCTGGTTCAACCCTCATTATCACCTGAGTAGAAAATTGGGGTTTATTCTCCGCCAAAGGGGTAGACTCAACGTCCAGTAGGGGAATAGACTTCCGCAGGGGTATCATGGGAAACCCACAACGTTTGGCAAAGTCAAAATCCATCAGGTTAATAGCTGCTCCTAAATCAACAAAAGCCTGAGCAGAAACTGTGGACAGGGAGCAAATCAGGGTAACAGTCAACAGAAATTTAGTCTGAACACTACCAAGACAACTGAGCGTGCAAAACGTCTTCCCCGCTTAGGGCAGACAGAAATAGCATGAGAGGCGTCACCACAGTAGAAACATAACCCATTGCGTTTTCGAAACTCATGACGCTGTGCCCCAGAAGTCACTCTATCACACTGCATGGGCTCAGAAGCTGGCTCACAAGGCAACACTATCTCACGCATACCTCTGCGCTCACGCAAACGTCTGTCAATTTGAATAGCCAATGAAATAGAATCATTGAGACCAGAGGGTACAGGGAATCCCACCATAACATCCTTTATATTCTCTGACAGCCCCTTCCGAAAAAGGGCTGCCAAAGCATCATCATTCCATTTGGTCAGGACTGCCCACTTTCGGAATTTCTGACAGTACAACTCAGCGTCTTCAAGACCCTGATTTAATGTCAACAAGGTTTTTTCAGCTTGATCAGTGACATTAGGTTCATCGTACAATAACCCCAGAGCCAGAAAAAATACATCAATATCATTCAAAACAGGATCCCCAGGTGTCAGGGAAAAAGCCCAATCCTGAGGGTCGCCGCGCAGGAGAGAGATGACAATTTGAACCTGCTGTGCTGCGTTCCCTTTAAGGCAAAAAACAACTTACAGTTATTTTTGAAATTCAGAAATTTAGCCCGATCCCCCAAAAACAAATCTGGCATGGGAGTCCTAGGTTCCACATTCGGCAACCTAGCAAGATAGGTAGCAATACTCCGAACCTCAGTGGCAAGCTGATCCACACGGCCAGACAACTGTGCAAGCTCCATTGAGAGAGAAAAAAAAACCTCCTCAGCACCCAGAGAAAAAGAGGGAAAAATGCCACAAACAGGAAAAAAAATCTCTGACAACTCTGACTTTTTTTTTCTTTCCGCACTATTTTTCTCTTCTGTGATTACCATATACTTTTCAGTTTGGCCGGTGATACTGTTATGTTCATGTAGCTGAGGAGAAAAAGCAAAAACGGCAATACACCAGAGAGGCTGGAACCTATTGGATTGCAGTAACCTGAACTAACCACACAACTAGAGGTAGCCGTGGAGCGTTCCTACATTGATCCTAGACGCCTCGTCACAGCCTGAGAGATAACTACACCTATAGGCAGAAAGAGGAAAGCTATCTGCCCCGGAGCAGATCCCCAAAGAAAATAGGAAGCCCCCAAACATGTAATGGCGGTTAGACAAGGAGAAGCACGTACACAGACAGAAAATAGAATGAGCAAACGCTGGGGCCCAATCTGTCTAGACAGAAAAGTACAGGAAAGGATTCTTACTGCAATCCAAAAAAAAACCTAAAAAATACCAACTCTTCTGATTGCAAAAACACCTGAGATCACACGATCTCCACCACCTAATTCAGATCTCTGGTGTAACAAAATTAAGCTGCATCCACTGAAAAAACAGGAAAAAGCAAATGAACAAATAACAGTGGCTACAGATAAACTGAGAGGAGCACAGGACCCAGGAGGGGACTCGGCTGACCTCCACAAAAGTGCAGAGAACTATGCAAAAAGCAAGCACAAAAATAAAAGCAGAAAATATCTTATCTGAAAACAGAAGATGCAGGCAAGACTCATCAAACTTCCAAATGAACCAGGAACCACAATTGAGACAAGAACAATTGATCACTGGCAACCATCATAGGAGGGAACCTCCCTTATATCAGACCAGTCAGTGATCCCAGATTGCCATTCCTCGCTGAAAGGTTCAGTACTGTCTGTAACCACCAGAGGGAACCTCTGCTCAGAAACCATCTCTAGCACATTCATAACAGCGGGGATAGAGTTGTGTGGCAGGGGTGGGACTTTGGTCATAAGGGGACGGGGCTATGGACGGGGTTGTAGTTTAGTAGTAGTGCATACTTATCATTTAATTATAACATTTATAATGTGAATGTGACTCCCTTGTATACATGGCTCCGCTCCCACCCTTGTATACAAGCCTCCGCTCCTACCCTTGTATGCATGGCTCTGCTCCCACCCTTGTATACAATGCTCCGCTCCCACTCTTGTATACAAGGCTCCTCTCCCACCCTTGTATACAAGGCTCCGCTTCCACCCTTGTATGCATGGCTCCGCTCCCACCCTTGTATGCAAGGCTACACTCCCACCCTTGTATGCATGGCTCCGCTCCCACCCTTGTATACAAGGCTCCGCTCCCACCCTTGTATACAAGGCTCCGCTCCCATCCTTGTATGCATGGCTCCGCTCCCTCCCTTGTATACAAGGCTCCGCTCCCACCCTTGTATTCAAGGCTCCGCTCCCACCCTTGTATACAAGGCTCTGCTCCCTCCCTTCTATACAAGACTCTGCTCCCACCCTTGTATGCATGGCTGGGCTCTCCCGTCCTCCCCCATACTTACCCTTACACCGTCGCTGAACTTCCGTGCATCCCTGTCGGCCGCGGCAGCTTCCTCCTGTGCAGTGCAGTCACGTAGTACCGCTCATTAAGGTCATGAATATGGATGCCAAGCCTATGGGAGTGGAGTCGCGTCCATATTCATGACCTTAATGAGCGGTACTACGTCACCGCTCAGCACTGGATGAAGCTGCCGCGGCCGACAGTGGTGCAGCGACGGAAGGTGAGTATCGATGTCTTCTGGAAACCGGCGGCTGTAGCTGTCACTACAGTGCTACAGCCGCCGGCTCCATGTGTGTCCAGCATTCTGTGTCGTGGCTCCACGCCCCGGCAACAGAACTGCAACGGCCCGGTCCTGGGCCGTGGACCGGTGGTTGGGGACCCCTGCTCTAAATGATCATTCCCCTATCAGGCTGGGTTTACGCTTGGCATTTTTTGCTCTGCAACTGATCCAAACTAATTGGAGACCTGGTAACAAACTAGTTTTTATGAGTTTGAAATCTGGAAAGTGGTCATCAATAACCATTGACAATACCTCCAAGCTGGAATCACAGATCATAGCCCTGCTCTAGTATAGCGAGGCTAAAAACCAGTTAACACAAAGGTTTTTCTCATCACACAAAGTAAAGGCATATCACTGTGTTATTACATAATAATTGATTTGTGTCCATCCTGGACAGGGCTGAACATGGATAACAGAGGCAAATATAGCAGGCAGGCTCTCTTTCACAAGCATAAAGCTGGTGAAAGAAGTACCAGATGTCGTTACAAACCCGTCCAATCCACACAGGCAAAGAAATCAAACCATAGATGTCCACGAATTAAATTATGTGTAATATTGAAAAATTACACAGAGAAAAAAGTATTAAACACATGAAGAAAGAGAGGTGCAAAAAATCATGGGAAGTCATGAAGCCAGCTGAAATCTGTCAGTAATTAAAAAGCAAAAAGTAACACTTGAAAAACAATATCAGCTGGTTCAACTGAAGACCTATAAAAATAAGGCTTATTACCAAGGTCCACACAAAAAAAACAAGTCATGATGGTATGACGACAATTCTTCTTAATTATGCCAAATGTAGGCCCAGAATCTTAAACTGTTATCTGAAGTTTTGACTCTTCTTGTAGGATGAATATTTTCTTCTAATATTATCTCCTACAGTTTATTTTCTGTTATCTTTGCAAAACAGTAATGTATGGCCACTGAGCAATGATGTTTGCTGATATGTTGTTTACGTACATTGTCCATGCTAGACAGGTTGTTGGCATTCTGAAACAGAGGAGGAAAAACTATTCAAATAGACTACATAATCAAACCATGCAGGTTGGCCTCATTCGCATCTCTCTCTGACCTCTGGATGCTGGTTGAAGACCAGTTGTGAACTATATAAAGAGACTTTTTCTTCTGGTCCATGTGACTCTACAGATCAGCTTAGAGGACTACGGCCCTGGCTGGAAGAACACAAGGACTGCTTCATTGACCATCACTGAAACCCCAGAGACGTCTTAAAGATTCCAGATTGGGACAATTGCTCTCTACGTTAGCTTCCTAAGCTTGTCGTTACCTCCTCGCTGTGGGGTCCCGCCAAAAGTGGGGAGCCACTGGTCGGGGGTATGCAGCACTGGAAGCAGCTCTAATCCTGGTGAGTCAGCTCAAGGGTGAGACTCAGTAATTTGCACCATCTTGGGTGCTGGGACTATTCTGTATGCTATTGTGTGTTGGTGGTTCAATAAATTATTGCCACACTGTTATACCCTCACCCTGCGATGTCTGAGTAATGTTCTGCCCACGGAAGAGAGATCTGGCATTCAATGGTATGAGCCCTGGTCCATGCAATCTTTCTAATGACAGCTGTGCCAGCGCCCACTGACCCCCATGTCTCCACAGATGGGTTAAACAAATGAGCTATCTCAAGACCTTCGCAACCGTATTGTTGACATTGGTTACAGCAGAATTTCTAAACTACTGAAGGTTCCAGTGAGCACTGTTGGGACCATAAAATCGCAAGAACGGTCGGCATCACACGGCAAGAGAGATGCCGAGGAGAGGGGGCGGGGAGAAGAGAGAAAATGCCGCCCTCCGGACCAGACCGCCCAGATTAGCATACCAAAATACGAAGTTTACAAAGGTATTTTGGCATCAAAACGGGGGTATCAGGATATATGATACATACCGATAGGTTACTTATGGGACGCACTATTCAGTCATAGCTTTATCTGATATAGCTAAAATGTGGTGACAGATTCCCTTTAATCAATTTCATCCCACCATCAACTTAACACTCAACTACTCCAGCACTGAAATTAACTTTTTAGACACCATCATTAAGCTAAAGAACAATGAAATAGAGACATCCCTGTATCAGAAGACAATCGACCGTCCAACATACCTTAAATGGGACAGTTTCCATCCAAAACACATAAAAACTCTATTATCTACAGCCAAGCCATCAGATACAACCGTATATGTGCCAACCCCATGGATAGAGATGAACACCTTGGTCGCCTCAGAAAGACCTTTTTAAATCAGGGCTACCATCCAAGAACAATTGAAAACCAAATTACAAGAGACACCAGAATATCAAGGAATCACCTGCTACATTACAAAGCTAAAGATGAAAATAACCGGGTGCCTCTAGTGGTCACCTACAATCCAAATCTAGAGGTGCTAAGAGGAGCTGCACGGAAATTACAACCTTTATTACAAAAAGATGCCCGATTACAATCCATATTTCCAGACCCCCCACTACTGTGTTTTAGGCAGCCCCCAAATCTAAGAAGCATCATTGTCAGAAACTCCCTGTCCTCTCCAACAGCTGCAGGAACCTTTCCTTGCAACCAGAAAAAATGTAAAACCTGTCCATTTATAATGACCACGGACAAGATGAAGATCCCCAACTCACATCAGGACTACAAGATACCAGGTACTTTCAGCTACATCACATCTAATGTGGTGTACCTAATTATTTGTATGAAATTTCTAACTGGGGGTCTGTATGTGGGGGAGACAGGGCAAAAACTGAGAACAAGGATGAATTCTCATCACCACACAATAAGAGAAAAAAGAATGGATCTACCTGTGGCAAAACATTTTTGTATGCCTGATCACAGCACCATGGGCATGAAATTATTGGTATTGAAAAGTAATTTCACATCTCAGAGAGACAGGAGAGTCTCCGAATATAAACTCATGATGACCTTTGACACTCTCAGTGCAGGAATGAATGTGTCCATGGATTTATGTCTTTTTACATCAATTAAGGAATCATGATCTACAGGGCAGGTCTGGTATCGCAAAGTCGGCCTATGATGCTGGTTCGGGTAGAAATCCGCCATGTTGTTGTTTTTAACGGGTTTTTTGTTCCATCTTTCTAGAAATATATTGTTGGATGGAGGAGCTGATAAATACAAGCACTTTTTTTCAATCTTGCTTTTTAAAAAGCAGAGGAACAATTACAATGTTCTGGAATGGCCATCCCAGTCCCCAGACCTGAATATCATTGAACATCTGTGGGATCATTTGAAGAGGGCTGTCCATGCTCGGCGACCATCAAACTTAACTGAACTTGAATTGTCTTATAAAGAGGAATGGTCAAAAATACCTTCATCCAGGATCCAGGAACTCATTAAAAGCTACAGGAAGCGACTAGAGGCTGTTATTTTTGCAAATGGAGGATCTACTAAATATTAATGTCACTTTTCTGGTGAGGTGCCCATACTTATGCACCTGTCAAATTTTGTTTGGATGCAGATTGCACATTTTCTGTTAGTACAATAAACCTCATTTCAAGGCAGAAACATTACTGTGTCCAATAGTTATTAGATATATCAAACTGAAATAGCTGTAAAAAACACCAATTTTTATAAAACATTAAGCTTAAGATTAATAGGGGTGCCCAAACTTTTTCATATAACTGTATATCCCTTCTTCTATGGATCTGGTACTTAGTGCTTGTTCTTGTGTCGCTATGATTAGTACCTCAGTGCTGTCTCAGACTCCAGCTTTTTCCAGCCAATGGTAGGATTTCTCCATGTCAGCCACCTCCATTATCTGTTGATGGTACATCCCATGCAGAGGCTTGTCTTGCCATGGCACTTCATGTACCTGTTCTTCCTATATATAGCCACACACACATACATGTATATATATTACATAGTCTCCTTTATTATGTATATTGCCGTCCCTTATTATACAGTGCACTCTCTTGTTATGTACAGCACTGTCCTTTACATATTGGATTACATAAAGCCCTGTTTTTTATTACATACCGTCCTGTCTTGTTAGCTGTATAATGCAATGATGGCTGATGGAGCAAGGGAAAGTTTATTTTCTAATGGAGGAGCTGATGAACTGGTCGTCTGGTCACTGGCTTCTCCATCAGCAGTCATTTTAGTAGTCTTATTGTGCCTTCATACAATAATAAAATTAGGCACGTTTGTTTATTGAAAATGTTGGGCTTTAGAGCTCACACACAAAGCTAGACTTCCAATACAGGTGGATATATTTTCCTATATGTAAATTCAGGAGGTGCTTGTTTGCATATGATATGACCTCAAAATCAGGCTCGAGGTGTAGTAGTATTCACCAATAAAAACAATTATTAGTAGACGATATACAACCAACAGGGCAGGGGCGGACACAGACTGTAGTGGGCCCCTGTGCAAGAAATTTTTCGGGCCCCCCCGCACTTTATAGGGCAACAAAGTTGAGTAATCATATAGATTGTAATATTTATTTAGAACGCAACTATCAAATCTAAATAGTAAAGTTGTTTAATATGATCATAAAAACTAATAGGGAGATAGATGATACCTACCTGCCCGTTCTACCTACCACTTGCATAGGTCAGTCACAAACCTCAGTGGGCCCCTTTAACACAGACCACGATTCATGATGCACAGATACTGCAGAGAAATATGGGTATAGTACAATGCCAAATACTTCACTTCTTCCATTACATGAGTGATATCTATTGTAAATTGTACAATAGCTCAAAAACCGCCAAATCCTCACAGCGCACAGAACAGACTGGACAGTACAGTCCTCCATACAATATTATGGGCACCACAGTCTCCCCCTCATCACCCATATAATACCCCATGCAGGATGTCACCCCCCATATAATGCTCCATACAGAATACTGGACCCAAAATAATGCTCCATACAGAATACTGGACCCAATATAATGCTCCATACAGGATACTGGTCCCCATATAATGCTCCATACAGAATACTGGACCCAATATAATGCTCCATACAAAATATGGAGCTCTCCTCTGCGCTGTACTGCGTTCTGCACTGTTACGGCTCAGGAAAGGGCGCTGTGGAAAGACTCCCCATTATCATCATGATTGCCTCCCCATCATCATCATTGCCTCCTTATCATCATCATTGCCTCCCCATCATCATCATGGCCTCCCCATTATCATCAATGCCTGCCCATCATCATCATCATCTCCTCCCCATCATCATCAATGCCTGCCCATCATCATCTTCTCCCCATCATCAATGCCTGCGCATTATCATCAATGCCTGCCCATTATCATCATCTTCTCCCATCATCATCAATGCCTCCCCATTATCAGCAATGCCTGCCCATCATCATCTCCTCCCCATCATCATCAATGCCTGCCCATCATCATCTTCTCCCCATCATCAATGCCTGCCCATTATCATCAATGCCTGCCCATTATCATCATCTTCTCCTCATCATCATCAATGCCTCCCCATTATCGGCAATGCCTGCCCATCATCATCTCCTCCCCATCATCATCAATGCCTGCCCATCATCATCTTCTCCCCATCATCAATGTCTGCCCATTATCATCAATGCCTGCCCATTATCATCATCTTCTCCTCATCATCATCAATGCCTCCCCATTATCAGCAATGCCTGCCCATCATCATCTCCTCCCCATCATCATCAATGCCTGCCCATCATCATCTTCTCCCCATCATCAATGCCTGCCCATTATCATCAATGCCTGCCCATTATCATCATCTTCTCCTCATCATCATCAATGCCTCCCCATTATCAGCAATGCCTGCCCATCATCATCTTCTCCCCATCATCAATGCCTGCCCATTATCATCAATGCCTGCCCACTATCATCATCTTCTCCCCATCATCATCAATGCCTCCCCATTATCAGCAATGCCTGCCCATCATCATCTCCTCCCCATCATCATCAATGCCTGCCCATCATCATCTTCTCCCCATCATCAATGCCTGCCCATTATCATCAATGCCTGCCCATTATCATCATCTTCTCCTCATCATCATCAATGCCTCCCCATTATCAGCAATACCTGCCCATCATCATCTTCTCCCCATCATCAATGCCTGCCCATTATCATCAATGCCTGCCCATTATCATCATCTTCTCCCCATCATCATCATCAATGCCTCCCCATTATCATCAATGCCTGCCCATCATCATCGCCTCCCCATCATCATTATCGCCTCCCCATCATCTTCTCCCCATCATCAATGCCTGCCCATTATCATCAATGCCTGCCCATTATCATCATCTTCTCCCCATCATCATCATCAATGCCTCCCCATTATCAGCAATGCCTGCCCATCATCACACACAGACAGCACCACAGCACACAAGCACTCTCTCACATACAGACATACACACACACACACACACACACACACAAAGCACCGCACTACATACACACAGACACACACACACAGAGACACACACACACACGTCTTACCTGTCCAGCTTCCGCGCGCTCTCTGCCACAGCCGGCCGCTGAATGATGACGTCATTCAGCAGCGCTGCTGTGAGAGGAAGCGCCGGCGCCCCCTGGAGCCCAGAGCTGCGGCAGCGGAGGCACGGGAGAGGTAAGTATTGTGCCAGCTGATGCCGGGGCCCTGAGCAAGCGGGGGGGGCCCAGTGGTGGCGCTGACACCGCTAACGGGCGCGGGGGTGCCAGACTGCCAGTGGGCCCCCCCGCCTGCTCAGGGCCCCGGCACTTGCCCGGGTGTGCCGGGTGCTGACGCTGGCCCTGCCTCCCGCAGCGCTGCTCTTCTCCTTGTGCCTCGGCTGCGTAGTGCAGCACATGGCTAATTTGAATAGGTAAATAATTAGCCATGCGGTGCTGGAGGCTGGAGGGGCCCCCTCTCCCCTGGGGCCCCCGTTCAATGAACGGGCTGCACGGGCGGTAGGTCTGCCCCTGCAACAGGGGTATATTTGCTCAACAATACCTCTATGGAATACTGCGTGCATCAGATCAACACGTGGGAGTCCACTATTTCCTGTAGGTCAATGACGTGACAGCAGGGGTACATTTGCTCGGCAGTATCTCTTTAAAGTGCTGCATGCATGGAATCAACACACGGTAATCCACTTTTTCCCTGTAATGAACAGGTGTGATATCAAGTAACTAGGAGGTGTTTTGATATAAAAAATAAGAGATTACTAGCAGGACAGTCACAGTGCGATAGTTCATCGACACTATGCATGAACAAAGGCCTCATGGTGCACAAAACACTCTCCGATGATATTGGGGATCCTGATACACTACGAGAGTGAGATCAAATGTTTAAAGAGTTCTCTAGATAAACTGTATCTTTTATTATCGACAAAAGGAAAACATAACTTAACCTCAGCAACAACAAAATATCACAATTGTGATTACCCGGGCGGGAAATTGCTTGAAAGAAAAAGGAATTAAACATTTAAAGTAATATGGATGGCCACAAGATCTTTAACTTGAGTAAACACCAACTTACTGGCAGTGAACATACCTTACTAAAAAAATACTCCAGTTTGCCCCCTCTGCGCAGTTTAATAAATTCCGAGTATTCACAGGAATTAAACAGTTCATGAGGAAACTCGCTATAAAAAAAACATTTTATTAAGAATAAAACAGGCCTTTTGGAAGCTTTGCCAAGTCGCGATGTTGATGAGGAAGGTCATAATCAGAATATTAATGTATATGTACAAACCCTCTTAAAATGGAAATCCAACTTTCTTCCGCTCCTTGAATATTCAGATGCATTTGATACTTTCCAACAGAAGGTCATTCAGGAAATTAGATGCATTGACCATAAGCAAAATAAGGAGGTCACTCATAACCTCACTATGTAGCCCTCAAACAGCTACAAGATAATAAAGAAATAGTTATTTGACCAGCCTATAAAGGCAGAGGGATCGTAGTCATGGACTCTGAAAAGTATCACACTGAGTCCTTTAGACTATTAAGTGACACCAAAATATATCTTAAAATTAAAACAAACCCACATAAGTGTATAAAAGAAAATTGAACTCTCTAATAATGGACGGTTTGAATGCAGGAATATTAAAAAGGAAGAAGCCCGCTATATTGTCACTACCTACCCAAGAATCCCAGTATTCTATCATATTCCGAAAGTACACAAATCAATGGTAGATCCGACCGGCCACCCTATTACACTGACGAGCAAAAAGGTAACACTATTTTGAACTTTTGACTTTCAGGCTTGTTGGCAGCGGATTATTCAGAATTCTCTCCAAGCGTGTGACAACAGAGCTTCTTTATTCAGTAACAAACAGGAACAATATATGATAAGCTTAATAGATCAGAAATAAATCATTTGTGTGTCTCTATCTGTGCAGCATCTACAGCAGGCTGCTTCTCTTATACACAAACACAGGAAAAACAGGAAATACAGTCACATGCTCTCCCTGTGTGAGCCTCTGGGAGTTTTTTTTAACCTTATAAACAGCATACTAGCACCTAAACACTCATAGACAGGAATGGAGGTGCTGCACCAAGCACATTCCACCATGGCTCCATATCTCACCATTCACTACTGCTTGGATCGTGAGCCTACCATTATTTTGTAGATAATCATCTTGGCTATATCATACATAAATTTGACTTGTAACTATTTAGCATATGATTAGTTACACATATTCTTGTCATGTCACTGCATTGGTCCTGTTTTGCTCCTGGTGGTGGAAAAATCTTTTTCTTCCTGTATTCTACAAAATACAACCTGTTCTCACACAATAGCTCAGTGTGTTATTAGGTTGATTCCCAAGTTAAAAGTCACTGGTTAGAACCGAGGAGTAGCCATGAAGATTTCCCAAGAAAAGAGAAACAGCATCATCCAGCCAAGAAAATTGCCAAACTGCATGATGTGAGTTGAGCACCCCACAGTCCGGGGGGGGGATACACGGTACTGGGCCGGTTCTTAAGGGGATGTGTCGCGGCAGCAGTGACCCTATCCGTGGTCCTGGGCGTCCAATGAAAATGATGATAAAATGGGAATAAAGTTTATAAGATATAGTTTGTGACGCCACCTGTGGTATTCGGCAATAAAGATGTTAGCCAACCTGCTTCAGAGTCTGCTGGGGCTGATGGTGCTGCAGCAGAGTTGTTACAGCTCTCCACAGGTAGAGCTAGGCCCAGGCCAGCTGAATGTGTAAGGGATGATGATGATTGTTGTAGTGCAGGGCTGAGGTGACTCAGCAAATAAACAGGAAGACATAGTAGGGTGCAGTTTTCACACTTTTACTCACAGTTTGCAGTGCAGACCAGGGCACTGAGTACAATTGATAATGGAGATCCGGGAAGCCTGGAAGCAACTTATGATCCAATAAGCCAGATGGGTTGGAGGCCTCGTTTCTGCGCTCTCCTATGAGGTCCATGCTGCCTAAAGCTATGCTTGGTCCTCTGTTCCTTACTTTTCTTTAGTCCTTGCCTGTATGGCAGGCAGCTTGAGCCTTTTACAGGTGTTATTCTTTCGTGGTGGCTCCGGCTCTGGTATGCTGCTAAGCCTTCAGGTGTATGATGGGTTCAGGAGGCCTGCAGTCTCCTGCCCTCCAGATTTGGCTGTTGGGACTGTCGTACCTGTCCAGCCATGGACTCTGGCATCCAGATTCAAGCGCTCTGCCCTGGGGTGAGCTTGGTCACAGCTCCAATCCCCAGGGTTCCATAAACTTCCCTTTCCTCTCTCTTTACTCTGCTCTTGGGACGAGCTCCTCACAGCTCCAGTCCCCAGTACTGACTGACTGAAACTGAAACTAGCTTCCTCCTCCTGACCAGAGAGAGCAACTCCCCTGAAGTCGGGTTCAGAGCTCCCCCTGCTGGCCTGAAGTGGGAACTGTGTTGCATGTTGGTATTACCTGGCCAGGGGATCCCTCCTTGCTTGCAGGCATGACATCACCCCCTGTGAGGGAGGCAATGCCACTGTGGCAAATGGACTCCTGGGGTGCCACATGAGTGCCATGACAGTTGGAAGAATATGAAATGCACTCTGTCCATCAATTCAGAAGCCAAATGGTAAAATATCAGAGTCAATAAGAGTTGATCACAAGAACTATCAGTTCTGATGCGACAAACACAACATAGGAGGTGGCTCGTATGCTTCATAATAGTGAGATCACAAATGTCCAACAAGCACGGTGCGAAGCACATTATACAAGTCTGAAATGGTAGCCCGAAATAAGGTGATGAAGCCTCAACTTCAATATTGTCATAAGAAGCGTTGGTTCGAGTTTGCAAACAAGTAGTAAAAGTGGACATTTAAAGATTTAAAATGGGTGATTTGGAGCAATGAAATGAAAGTCAATAGACTAGGTTCTTATAGTTGCAAATGGGTCTGAAAAAAACAAAGTAAAAAGGGGCTAACGGATTAAGAAATTGAAGGAAATGTCAAGTTTGGTGGCAGAAGCCTGATGATATGGGGTTGTATCACAGCCAAGGGCATTGGATACTTGACCATGGTCGATGGTGGTCTCAATTCTGAGCTATATGTGAGTATCCTACAATATGAGTTACTTCGTATACTCAAGTACTAAGGGTATGAAACAGACGTCATAGTGTTCCAACAGGACAGCAACATGAAGCACACATCGAGATTGGGGCAGACATGGTTCAATGACAACAAAGTAGAGGTGCTGGAATGGCCCCCACAGTCCCCAGACCTCAACTCAATCAGACACTTGTGGGTGAAATTGAAGAAAAAACTGTATACATGTCTAAGTGAGTCAACCAGTATGCACCAAAATGGGGAACGTGTAGAAGCGACCTGAGATCAAATTTCGGTCAACAAATGTTTGAATCTGACCGAGAGCATGCCCAAAAGGATTTAGGCAGTGTTGAAAGCCAAAATATAATAAGCTAAATAATAAAAACTTAAATTTAGATCTTTAGGAGCAAAATAGTAACAATGCAGTGACATGACAAGAATCTGCATAGCTAATCATATGCTAAATAGTTGCAAGTAAATATTAAGTGCGAGATATAAAAGGTGATTGTCTATAAAATGATGATAGTCTCAAGTTCAAAGCAGAAGTGGATAATGAGATATGGAGCATGAAAGTCAAAAGTTCAAAACATGGTATGGTAGGTATGTGGATTTACAACTACAGCAGTGTGTTCCACTTCTTCCTGCCTATCTAAGAGATACGAAGCAAGCTCTAAATCTACTGAATAAATGCACATGGAAAGAAGGGTAAATATTGGGATCTCTGGATATTACCTCCCTCTATACTTTGATTAATTATGAAAAAGGATGTGAGGAATAAGAATATTTTTTCACTAAAACAGGAGTGTACCCCACTGATGATTAAAAAATGCATGCACCTTATACTAACCCACAATTATTTTAAATATGGGGTACACTACTACACCCAGCAATGTGGTACAGCCATGGAAACTAGGTTCGCATCGAGCTACGCCAACTTCTTTGTGGGAAGATGGGAGGAGTCTGCCATCTACCTATGGAGCATGCTGCGTGAAAATCTGGTTCCATGGAAGCGGTTCATAGACGACTTGGTTTTTTCTATGGTCAGGAAATAAATTTTCCCTTTTAAAAAATGTTCATGAAATAAATAAAAAGAGTTTTATCTAAACTTTACACAAACATACAGTTACACTTTCTTAATCTGACTATATTTATTGAGGACAGTCGTATTCACACTTGTGCCTACACAAAGCCAACCGATAGCAATAGTTTTATTTCTGTGTCCAGTTTCCATTTGCCTAGCTGGCTACTTAATAAACCAAAGAGCCAGTATATGCCACTTTTTAGGAATTACAGTAAAATTATTTACTACAAGACCCATACACTTACAGAGAAATATAAAATTAAGGGGAATGACCCAGGATTTTTACATCGAGTCCAGACAGATAATAGAAACCTCACCTGAACTGACCTATTAGGAGAAAAAACTTGAGGCAAGGAGGGAACTCCCAGGAAGTAGCTATACCTATAATTGTGCAACAACAGTAACTCCAGATAGTCTCTAAACAATGACAGATATAATGTGAAGATAAAACCATGTTATCCTAGATTCACCTTTAGGAAAGCTAAAAATATTGGGAACCCAATTGCTCCAACTGTGCATCAGCAAAATTGAAAAATACATAAAGACCCTATTGGTGTCGCAGCTATTATCCATGTAATAAATGTAAAATGTGGCGGATACTTCGTCCCACAAAAAGAAAGGAGTTCTCAAAGTAGACGAGATGTTCAGTATCAGGGACCATGTAACATACAGCACAACTGGGGCCATCTACTGTCTTCAATGTCCATGCAATAAAAAGTATGTAGGGAGAACAAAGTGGCAAATGTCCAAGTGTATTGGTGAACATTTACGGAATATAAGAAAGAAATTTACGGATCACCTGTAATCAAAACATTACTCGGAATATCATGGAGGACTTTGTAAAGGTACACAGATTTGGGTCATTCAAATAGTTAAACCAAGTTGTAGAGGTGTAAACCATGGCGGAGGGTTGGACACAGCAGCGCTACCTGTCCTCACTGCTCTGACATCTGCTTCATCCCTGGAATCTTCCTCATCAGATTCGGAGCACGAATTACCGGAGTCAGAGCCCAGAATAACTTCAAACAGTTCAACTTTATTTTCCTCCGGACACAGCACATCCAAGACACCATTAGCATGCTTGACACGGTACCAGCAATACATCTTCCACAACTCCGCTTCACTTCTTCAACTACACCTGAATGGACCACAAAGTAATTTCGGAATGAGGAGCCTGGTGAAAACGGCACTTCGATCTCTTTCCCTGGAGACACTTCAATCCAGTCACAGAAATACACATCTACTAGGTCGTCCACCCCTTCTGGTTATCCTGCCCGTGTACTCGCTGGTGGCCCACTCGCTTCTGCTTCAGCACGCACACTTCTGTGTTGTGAATGTGCTAGAAATGAATTCTGAGCAGAAGCTCCCTCTGGTGGTTACAAACAGTACTGAACTATCCAATGAAGATTGTGAAGATCGGCGATCAGGTGTTACTGACTGGTCTTATATAAGGGAGGTTCCCTCCCATCAGGGTTGCCAGTGATCAATTGTTCTGGTCTCATCTTTGATTCCTGTTCACTTTGTAGCTTGCTGTTTCGTGCCTGCATCTTCTGCTAACAGATAAGACATTTTCTTCTTTTAGTTTTTTGTGCTTGCTTTTTGCATTTTGTCCTGCACTTCTGTGGGGGTCTGCCGGGTCCCCTCCGGGGGCTTGTGCTCCTCTCAGTTTAGTTCAGCCACTGTTGTTTGTTCATTTGCCTTTTCCAGTTTTTTCAGTGGCTGCTGTTTAGTTTTTGTTACACCAGAGAACTAATTTAGGTGGTAGAGGTCGTGTGATCTCAGGTGTTTTTTGTAATTAGTAGAGTTGGTACTTTTCAGGGTTTTTTGGGATTGCAGTAAGTGTCCTTGCTATCTTTTTCTATTTAGGAAGTTTGGGCCCCAACGTTTGCTCATACTATTTTCTGTCTGTGTCTGTATTTCCTCTTGTCTAACCGCCATTACATGTTTGGGGGCTTTCTATGTTCTTTGGGGATCTGCTCCGGGGCAGATAGTTTTCCTCTTTCTGTCTTTAGGTGTAGTTAGCTTCTCAGGCTGTGACGAGGCGTCTAGGACCAACGTAGGTACGCTCCACGGCTGCCTTTAGTTGTGGTGGTTAGTCAGGGTACTGCAATCCCATAGATTCCAACCTCTCTGGTGTATTTCCTTTTTTGCCTGCTCTCCTCAGCTACCAAATCATAACAGTATCAGCGGCCCAAACTGAAAATTATATGGTACTCACAGAAGGGAAAAATATTGTGGAAAGAAAAAAGTTGTCAGAGTTGTCAGAGATTTTTTTTTTTTCTGTTTGTTGCATTTTTTTTTCCCTCTGTATCTCTGGGTGCTGAGGAGGATTTTTTTTCTCTCTCAATGGAGTTTGCACAGTTGTCTGGCTGTGTGGATCAGCTTGCCACTGAGGTTCGGAGTATTGCTACCTATCTTGCGAGGTTGCCTGTTGTGGAACCTAGGATCCCCATGCCAGATTTGTTTTTAGGGGATCGAGCTAAATTTCTGAATTTCAAAAATAACTGTAAGTTGTTTTTTGCCTTGAAATCTAAGTCCTCAGGGAATGCAGCACAGCAGGTTCAGATTGTCATCTCTCTCCTGCGCGGCGATCCTCAGGATTGGGCTTTTTCCCTGACACCTGGGGATCCTGTTTTGAGTAATGTTGATGCATTTTTTCAGGCTCTGGGGTTATTGTACGATGAGCCTAATGTCACTGATCAAGCTGAAAAAGCCTTGTTGGCATTAAATCAGGGGCTTGAGGACGCTGAGTTATACTGTCAGAGATTCCGTAGGTGGGCAGTCCTGACCAAATGGAATGACGATGCTTTGGCAGCCCTTTTTCGGAAGGGTCTGTCAGAGAATGTAAAGGATGTTATGGTGGGATTCCCTGTCCCCTCTGGTCTCAATGATTCTATGTCATTGCGATTCAAATTGACAGACGTTTGCGTGAGCGTAGAGGTATGCGTGGAATAGTGTTGCCTTGTGAACCAGCTTCTGAACCCATGCAGTGTGATAAAGTGCTTCTGGGGCACAGCGTCATGAGTTTCGAAAACGCAATGGGTTATGTTTCTACTGTGGTGATGCCTCTCATGCTATTTCAGTCTGCCCTAAGCGGGGAAGACGTTTTGCACGCTCAGTTGTCTTGGGTAGTGTTCAGACTAAATTTTTGTTGACTGTTACCCTGATTTGCTCCCTGTCCATATTTTCTGCTCAGGCTTTCGTTGATTCGGGAGCAGCTATTAACCTGATGGATTTTGATTTTGCTAAACATTGTGGGTTTCCCTTGACACCCCTACAGAAGTCTATTCCCCTACTGGGGATCGATTCTACCCCTTTGACTGAGAATAAACCTCAGTTCTTTACTCAGGTGATAATGAGGGTTGAACCTGATCATCAGGAGAGTTGCAAATTTTTGGTGCTGTATAATCTGCATGACATTATCGTACTGGGTTTCCCTTGGTTACAGTCTCATAACCCTGTTTTGGATTGGAAATCTGTGTCTGTAACCAGTTGGGGCTGCCAATGTGTTAATACCAACACTCCTGTTTTTTCTGCCTCCCCCCAGGCTCATGATGTTCCTGACTTTTTGACTGATTTTTCTGATGTGTTTAGCGAAAGTAAATCTGCATCCTTGCCCCCCCATAGGAGCTATGACTGTGCTATTGAATTAGTGCCTGGTAGTAAATTCCCTAAAGGTCGCCTTTTTAACTTGTCTGTACCTGAACATGACGCTATGTGGTCTTATATCAAGGAGTCATTGGAGAAGGGTCACATCAGACCATCCTCTTCACCCTTGGGTGCCGGTTTTTTCATTGTGGCCAAAAAGGATGGTTCATTAAGGCCGTGTATTGATTATCGTCTCTTGAACAATATCACTGTGAAATATCAATATCCGTTACCCTTGATTTCTGACCTGTTTTCCAGGGTGAAAAGTGCTACTTGGTTTACCAAGCTTGACCTCAGGGGGGCATATAACCTTATTCGCATTAAGCACGGGGATGAATGGAAGATGGCATTTAATACCCCAGAGGGGCATTTTGAGTACCTAGTGATGCCCTTTGGGCTCACTAATGCTCCTTCTGTCTTCCAGTCCTTCATGAATGACATTTTCAGGGATTTTGTGGATAAATTTCTGATTGTTTATTTGGATGATATCTTGATTTTTTCCAATGACTGGGACTCTCATGTGAAACATGTTCGGACTGTGTTCCAGATTTTGAGAGAGAATGCTCTGTATGTGAAGGGATCAAAGTGTCTTTTTGGCGTACAGAGGATCTCATTTCTGGGATTCATTTTGTCCCCATCTGTTATTGAAATGGACCCGGTCAAGGTTCAGGCCATCTGTGATTAGGTCCAACCTACTTCATTAAAGGCTCTTCAAAGATTCTTGGGTTTTGCCAATTTTTATCGTAAATTTATTGGTAATTTCTCTGTTATTGTTAAACCATTGACTGATTTGACCAAAAAGAGTTCTGATGTGGTGAATTGGACTCCTGAGGCAGTCTCTGCGTTTCAGGAACTTAAGCAGAGATTCACTTCTGCTCCTGTTCTACGGCAGCCTGATGTTTCTCTGCCATTTCAGGTGGAGGTTGATTCCTCTGAAATTGGGGCAGGTGCCGTTTTGTACCAAAGAGATCCAGAGACCTCTAAAAGTAACCCTTGTGCCTTTTTCTCTCGAAAATTTTCTCCAACTGAACGTAATTATGACGTGGGTAATCGGGAGTTATTGGCCATGAAGTGGGCTTTTGAAGAGTGGAGACATTGGCTGGAGGGAGCCAAACATCAGGTGGTGGTCCTCACGGACCATAAGAATCTGGTTTATCTGGAATCAGCCAAGCGACTTAATCCTAGACAAGCCAGGTGGGCATTGTTTTTCACACGTTTTAATTTTGTGGTTTCCTTTCTTCCTGGCACTAAGAATGTTAAGGCGGATGCCCTCTCGAGGAGTTTCCTTGCGGACTCTCCTGAGTTATCTGATCCTGCTGTTATTTTGAAAGAGGGTGTAGTTCTTTCCGCCATCTCGCCCAATTTGAGACTGGCTCTGGAAGGGTGTCAGGAGGATAAAAACGAGCGCTGCCCTATTGGGAAATTGTTTGTCCCAGACCGGTGGAAAAGAGTGTGATGTCTGAGATTCATTGTTCCGCGTTGGCCGGTCATCCCGGAATTTTTGGTACCAGAGATTTGGTTAGTCGGTCCTTTTGGTGGCCTACTTTGTCTCATGACGTCAGGGAATTTGTGCAGTCCTGTGGGACTTGCTCTCGCTCCAAGCCTTGCTCTCGCTCTAGTGGTTTGTTGATACCATTGCCTGTGCCCAAGAGACCATGGACCCATATCTCTATGGATTTCATTTCCGACCTCCCTGTTTCTCAGAGAATGACCGTTATCTGGGTGATTTGTGATAGGTTTTCCAAAATGATACATCTTGTGCCATTACCTAAGTTGCCTTCCTCCTCTGAATTGGTGCCTTTGTTCCTTCAGCACGTGGTTCGGTTACACGGCATTCCTGAGAACATTGTGTCTGACAGAGGAGTCCAGTTTGTTTCCAGATTTTGGAGGACTTTTTGTTCTAAACTTGGTGTTCCACAAGTCCTTATTGAAGAGGTTTGTCGAGCCAGTGGTTCCTATGGCTGTGCCTCCTGACCCTGTTTTGGTTGAGGGCAATCTGGAGTATGTGGTTGAGAAAATATTGAATTCTCGTTTTTCTAGACGGAAACTCCAGTATTTTGTTAAGTGGAGAGGTTATGGTCAGGAGAACAATTCTTGGGTGTTTGCTTCGGACATCCATGCTAGGAGACTCATTCGTGCGTATCACAGAACTCATCCTGACCGACCTGGTTGCTCAAATGAGGGTTCGGTGACCCCTCCTCAAGGGGGGGTACTGTTGTGAATGTGCTAGAAATGAATTCTGAGCAGAAGCTCCCTCTGGTGGTTACAAACAGTACTGAACTATCCAATGAAGATTGTGAAGATTGGCGATCAGGTGTTACTGACTAGTCTTATATAAGGGAGGTTCCCTCCCATCAGGGTTGCCAGTGATCAATTGTTCTGGTCTCATCTTTGATTCCTGTTCACTTTGTAGCTTGCTGTTTCGTGCCTGCATCTTCTGCTAACAGATAAGACATTTTCTTCTTTTAGTTTTTTGTGCTTGCTTTTTGCATTTTGTCCTGCACTTCTGTGGGGGTCTGCGGGTCCCCTCCGGGGGCTTGTGCTCCTCTCAGTTTAGTTCAGCCACTGTTGTTTGTTCATTTGCCTTTTCCAGTTTTTTCAGTGGCTGCTGTTTAGTTTTTGTTACACCAGAGAACTAATTTAGGTGGTAGAGGTCGTGTGATCTCAGGTGTTTTTGTAATTAGTAGAGTTGGTACTTTTCAGGGTTTTTTGGGATTGCAGTAAGTGTCCTTGCTATCTTTTTCTATTTAGGAAGTTTGGGCCCAACGTTTGCTCATACTATTTTCTGTCTGTGTCTGTATTTCCTCTTGTCTAACCGCCATTACATGTTTGGGGGCTTTCTATGTTCTTTGGGATCTGCTCGGGGCAGATAGTTTTTGTAATGTATGTGGTACAGTTCATATAGCGTTTTGTGCTTGGGTGCGATGAAAATACATGAGACACAGGTTTGATATAGAAGGTCTTGTATTACTTCATACAAGTTGGCAAAAATAGTCACACAGTTTGCAGACACAGAAGCAGGAGACACAGCAGGCCAGAGTAATCTAAGCTCAGCAATCACTCTCCACAACAGGTTCAGGATCTTCTTCTCTGTTACCGTAAGTCCATGCAAACGTGGGTCTTTCAAAGAGCAGGGTTCAGAGTCCACAAGTGCTTCAGAGTTCCTCAGTAGGAATAGCTGGAGTACAAGGTCCAAGGCTTTAGGAGTCAGGTCACAGGTTCACTGCAGGCTAGATTCTGAAGCACTGATTGCTCAGCTGTGGCTGCTTAAGAAGCAAAAGGAGAGAATCAGGGCGGGAACATGAAAGCTGGAAACTCCATTTTGACTGAGGGCAAGATAGCTGCAGCAAGACAGAAAGTAAAATGGCTGACGAACAAACTGAGTTTCAGGAACATGTACACAGAACCTTACATTACTCCCCCTTAGGGACAACCTCCGGATGACCTCAGGCCAGGCTTGTGTGGGTACCTCTGATGAAACTGACGGAGCAAGCGAGGAGCATTAACGTTATTGACTGGTTCCCATGAGTTGTCCTCCACTGGGTAGCCCTGCCATTTAATCAGATATTGTAACTGATTTCTATACAACCTGGAATCTAAAATCCTTTCCACCACAAATTCTTCCTGACCATCGACTAGCACTGGGTCAGGGCAAGGAGAAGAACGTCCAGGAAACGTATTGGGTGTCGCAGCCTTTAGTAGGGATACATGAAAGACAGGGTGAATTCTCATAGTTCTGGGCAGTTGAAGACGACAAGCAACGGCACTTATAATTTTACTGATTTTATAGGGTCCAATGTACTTATGTCCCAACTTAGACGATGGAATCCTTAACTTAAGATTTCTGGTTGACAGCCAGACCAAGTCTCCTACCTTGAAAGCTGGTGCAGGTTTACGAAATTTATCTGCTGCTTTCTTGTACCTTTCCTGAGCCGATTCCAGATTCTCCTTTAGAAGATCCATATTCTTCTGTAAAGACGTGATTCTTTCAGCCACTGCTGGTAAAGGCGTTTCTATGGGAAATCGTGGTAGAATGTTAGGATGATAACCTAGATTAGAGTAAAAAGGAGACTGCTTAGTGGAGGCACTCTGAGAGTTGTTATACGAGAACTCAGCTAATGGAAGTAGATCCACCCAATCATCCTGTAGGTGGCAGATAAAGCAGCGGAGATACTGCTCCAGGGTTTGATTGGTTCGTTCGGTCTGTCCATTAGTCTGAGGATGAAAAGCAGAAGAAAGGTTTACTTTAATGTCCAATGCTGCACAGAAATTTTGCCAAAACCTAGAAGTGAATTGCACCCCTCGATCCGAAATAACCTCATCCGGTACTCCATGTAAGCGAAACACATCTTTAATCATCAAATCTGATGTCTGTTTTGCAGTGGGTAAGCCGACACAAGGGATAAAATGAGCTGCCTTTGTTAGACGGTCAACCACCACTAGAATGGTGTTCTTCCCTTGAGAGGTTGGTAACTCCACAATGAAGTCCATAGAAATGGATCCCCACGGGCGGGACGGGGTGGGAAGAGGCTGTAACAGACCAGTTGGTGAGGAGCGAGGTGTTTTGCATCTTGCACAGACTTCACATGAAGTGACATAGTTTAAAACATCCTTCCTGCAAGTGGGCCACCAAAAGAAACGAGAGAGAAATTCCTGTGTCTTTAGAATTCCTCTATGCCCAGCTATCTTGGAATCGTGAATGAGTTGCAATACTCTCAATCTGACTGTTTCAGGAATATACAGGCGTTGTCCCTGAATCCACACACCATTCTTAAAGACAAGACTTACGTCCCTTGGGGGTTGTGCCAAAAAGGAATCCGCATGGTATGCTTCCTTGATGTCCTTAAGTAGGTCTTGATTATGAATTACTCCTAGGAATCTAGAGTCAGGAAGAATAGTCTTAGGAGGAGTAATTGGACGTGTCTCTGCTGAGTAAATCCTAGAGAGTGCATCAGCCTTTCCATTGCGCGATCCTGGTCTATAAGAAATGATAAAATTAAATTGGTTTAAGAAAAGATTCCAGCGAGCCTGGCGAGGAGTCAGGCACTTAGCCGACCTGATAAACTCAAGGTTACGATGGTCTGTCAGGACGACTATTTGCTGTGCAGCTCCCTGAAGAAGGTGTCTCCATTCTTTGAAGGCGGCAATAATGGCCAACAACTCTCTATTGCCCACATCGTAGTTCCTCTCAGCCGAAGACAACTGCTGGGAAAAGAAGGCACAGGGATGCAAGACATTCTTCTCACCTGTTCTCTGAGAGAGTATAGCTCCAACGGCACAGTCTGAAGCATCCACCTCTATTATGAAGGCAAGCTCGGGGTTGGGATGTACTAGGATAGGTGCAGTGGTAAATTTATCTTTTAGACGGGAAAATGCTTCCTGGGCTTGGGGAGTCCAGGAGAACCTAGACTCTTTCCGGGTAAGTTGGGTGATAGGTGACACTACCTCAGAGAAATTTCTAATGAAACGTCTATAGAAGTTGGCAAACCCGATGAAGCGCTGTACCTCCTTCACATTTCTAGGACTTGGCCAATCCTTGATGGCTTGGGTTTTGCTTCCATCCATACTAATTCCTTGTGTAGACAGTACATACCCCAGAAATTGAATTTCGGTCCTATGGAATTCACACTTTTCAAGTTTGATGTAAAGATGATTTTGTCTTAGACGTTCCAAGACCATTCTCACATGTCCATGATGTTCCTCTGTGGAGTTAGAAAAAATTAGAATATCATCCAAATAAATTACCACGAATGTATCTAGGAGATCCCTGAAGATGTCATTCACCAAGTGTTGGAAAGTGGCTGGGGCGGTACTCAGACCAAAAGGCATAACTAGATATTCAAAGTGTCCATAGCGTGACCTGAATGCAGTCTTCCATTCATCCCCAGGTCTAATACGGACTAAGTTATAGGCCCCACGAAGATCTAGTTTAGAGAAAATTTTGGCATGTCGCACTCTCTCCAATAACTCAGGGATTAAAGGCAATGGATAACGGTTTCTAATAGTAACCTTATTGAGTTCCCTATAGTCTACGCATGGTCTCAGAGATCCATCTTTCTTCTTTACAAAGAAGATGGGTGCACCTGCAGGAGATGAAGAGGGGCGTATGAAGCCCTTGGCTAGATTTTCGTCTATGTAATCCTTTAAAGCCTTTAGCTCGGGCCCCGCCAGGGGGTAGATCTTACCAAAAGGTATCTCCGCTCCAGGCAATAATTCAATTGGACAATCATATGGACGGTGAGGAGGAAGCTGGTCAGCGTTCTTCTTGTCACATAAATCCACATAGTCCTGGTATACAGCTGGTAGTTCAGGGACTGACATGGTTCCTTTAGGAACAGAGCAAGCTGAAACTTTTGGACTCATCTGTTTCTCTGGAAAGTGTAATTCCTTGGTCTCCCAGTTAATGGTAGGATTCTGAGCCTGCAGCCATGGTAGCCCTAGAATAATGGGAAAGTGGGGAGAAGAGATAAGCATAAAGGACAGTTTCTCTTGATGATCTTTACCCATAAGAACCCTCAAAGGCTCTGTTTCCTGATCCACTGGTCCAGAGGTCAGCAGGGAGCCATCCACAGTTTCCATCTGTACTGGAGTAGCCTTCTTCACTGAACGTATCCCCTGTTTCAGAGCAAAGGAGACATCCATAAAATTTCCACTTGCCCCTGAGTCGATCATAGCAGAGCTAGACACCCAAGCTGAGTCAACCCAGAGTTTGATGGAAAGAAAACAATGAGAATTGTTTTTCTTACAACTCAGCTGGGACACCGCTGAGGAAACTTGAAAAATGGCAGCGTTTACACAGTCAACGTCCTCAGAGGTAACGGAGTTTAAGTCCGAGAAATCAAGGTCTGTTGCTGCAGATCTCTCTGGAGCCTGAGGCTCGGACCTGACAGATCCCCTCTCGCAACACTCACAATGAATGAGTGCTGCAGTAGTCTTACGAGAACGGCTGGGGCAGTTTATAATGAAGTGCCCTGACTTACCACAATAGAAACATAGATTCTCCTTAAAACGATGTTCCTTGCGTGCATCACTAACCCGTCGTTGTAAAGAGTCTACCTGCATGGGTTCAGGTTCAGGTTCCCGTGTAATCCTACTCAAAGGTTCCTTAGCTGGAGAGGAAGGTAGGAAAAGGTTAGTGCGATTGCTTTCGAACCATCTCTCTTGCCTGCGTTCAGTCAGACGAGTATCAATACGGATGCAGTAGTTAATAAAGTCACCTAACGCAGTGGGAGGGTCGGCACGAGCAAGTTCATCCTTAATCAGTGGAGATAACCCCTTTCGAAAAATAGATTTTTTGGCGGAACTGTCCCAGGTGGTATCAAGGGCCCATCTCCTGAACTCCAAGGCATATTCAGCTACCGAGTGCTTACCTTGGCGCAAAGCTAACATGGCTGCTTCAGCTGTTGCACCTCGATTGGGGTCATCAAACACCTGCCCCATGGCTGAAATAAAAGCATCAAGGTGATTCAAACAATCATCCTCAGTCTCAATCAGAGGGTTTGCCCACATCAAAGCCTTGTTGGTAAGCAACATAATTATAGTAAGCACCTTAGATCGTTCAGTGGGAAATTGTGAAGCATGTGCAGAAAAAAAAAGATTGCATTGATTAATAAATCCCCTGAATTTCTCACGTTCACCGCCAAAACGAAAAGGGGGCAACTTGGGAATCCCAGAACTCGGGGCTACGGCAGGAGCCTGGACTCGCTCTTCTAGAACCTCAATCCTGGCTCGCAAATCCTGGGCAGTCTGTCCAAACACTTGCAAATTGTGATTAGTGAGGTCCTGTAGACTTGAAAAACGGGTCTTTATATTCTGCAAATCTGCAAGGATATTATCAGTCACTCCGCAAAGTTCCTTTATGCGGGCCTCCATTTTCCAGATCTTTTAAGACAGGAGTACTGGAAGAAGAGGAGAGGAGAAAAAAAAAAAAAAACAATAGTGTTTACCTGTGGTAACACTGCAGAAAAAAAAAAACACTTAAGGGAATTGCTCACCTGGAATGGTTGTGAGAAGTCACAACCACTGTCATCACAGAAAGTACAACCGGACATCCGATATCCACAGTTACAGCAGACACAGCCTTTCCAGACCCAGCAGACACTAACGTTTTGGCTTCAGAATCTTGTAATGTATGTGGTACAGTTCATATAGCGTCTTGTGCTTGGGTGCGATGAAAATACATGAGACACAGGTTTGATATAGAAGGTCTTGTATTACTTCATACAAGTTGGCAAAAATAGTCACACAGTTTGCAGACACAGAAGCAGGAGACACAGCAGGCCAGAGTAATCTAAGCTCAGCAATCACTCTCCACAACAGGTTCAGGATCTTCTTCTCTGTTACCGTAAGTCCATGCAAACGTGGGTCTTTCAAAGAGCAGGGTTCAGAGTCCACAAGTGCTTCAGAGTTCCTCAGTAGGAATAGCTGGAGTACAAGGTCCAAGGCTTTAGGAGTCAGGTCACAGGTTCACTGCAGGCTAGATTCTGAAGCACTGATTGCTCAGCTGTGGCTGCTTAAGAAGCAAAAGGAGAGAATCAGGGCGGGAACATGAAAGCTGGAAACTCCATTTTGACTGAGGGCAAGATAGCTGCAGCAAGACAGAAAGTAAAATGGCTGACGAACAAACTGAGTTTCAGGAACATGTACACAGAACCTTACAGTTTTCCTCTTTCTGTCTTTAGGTGTAGTTAGCTTCTCAGGCTGTGACGAGGCGTCTAGGACCAATGTAGGTACGCTCCACGGCTGCCTTTAGTTGTGGTGGTTAGTCAGGGTACTGCAATCCCATAGATTCCAACCTCTCTGGTGTATTTCCTTTTTTGCCTGCTCTCCTCAGCTACCAAATCATAACACTTCTGCTGAACGTTCCCACAGTGGCTGGTCCACTGACACTACTAACTTTGTCAGCCCACCGACACTGGCTAACAGTCCCATGGTGATTCCTTCACCGGCTTCACTATGGCTGCTCATGCCATTCACACACCTCACTCCTTTTGTGTTGTTTACACAGCCCGGGATCATGGACATCCACCCCCAACCGACTGACTCTATCTAGTAAGTCCCTCACACTAGTTCCCAGCTGACACTTCTCCTACTTAACCCCTTGGTGTCATACAAGTCTCCTCTCTGCTGGATGCGCTCCATTCTCCCACCTAGTGTCTCACCACTAAACTACATTAAACATCTAGAAACTCTCTAACTGGGTCCACTAATATACCCCCATCTAGTGGCCCTTTGCAATACTATACTTACCCCGACTATAATTACTATACTATAAGTGCCCTCCTCTAATGTTTCCAAAGGATGCAGTACCTTAACTAAATCTATGTGGAATACCATACAAAAGACACAGTAATACGTCACTAAAAAGTACATGACAATTACATGCATATACATAGCAGAAAAGACATTTAAAGAGTTATCCATGACCCTGCTTACAGAGGGGACAATTATATCACACAAATGTTTATTGCTAAATGCCAGTGGATATTTGAATTTGATTAATTAAAACCGAAGGGGCTAACTATTGAAATTGAGCTATTTGGAAATTAGTATAATAGGAGCTGGAACTCCATTGGGACTATAAAAGGAAGCTTTCCGAGCTGAGTATCATCAATCCTGAGGAAGAAAACCAGTGTTTTCCACACGCATCAATTGTTGAACTGACTGAGCTTATTGCCAAACTATCCTCACCCAGCGTTCCAAAGAGAATGTGTGATGTTGTAAGGAGGGTCAAGATTTTAACCCTTTAAATGTTTCATACTGTATGTACATATATATATACATACAGTATGTTTATCTGCCATTGACTGTATAGTGATGTGTTCTATATAGAGTTAGATAAGGTAGTGCATCCTTTGGGAACATTAGAGGAGGGCACTTGTAGTATAATGTATATAGACTGGGTAGATATAGCTTTGCAAAGGATCACTAGTTGGGGCATTTTAGTGGATCCAGTTAGAGAGTTATTAGATGGTTAGTGTAGTATAGTGATAGATCACAAGGTGGGGACATTGAACATATCCAGGGTGATGAAGACTTGTAGGACACCAGAGGGTTAAGTGGGTGAAGTTTCGGTCGTATATTATGTAAGGGACTTTTCAGAAAGAGGAGAGATGGGGGTGGAACCTGCTACTGTGAGGATGTCTATGATCCCGTGCCGTGGAGCAACTGACATTAGAAGTGAGTTTTAGGAAAGATATCAGCAACCGTAGTGAAGCCGGTGAAGAAGTCACCGTGGGAACGTTAGCCAAAGTCTGTGGGCTGACGGATCAGTAGTGCCAGTGATAGAGCCACTGTGGGAAAGCTCAGCAGAAGTGTGCATGCTTGAGCAGAAGCAGCGAGTGGGCCACCAACGAGTACGAGGGCAGGATAAACAAAAGGTTACCCGCTACAAGGCAATGGGAAGAGAAAGAGTAAGGGCCCGTCTCCACAGACCGTATTGTTGGCACTTTGGACGGAGCGGAAACACCGCTCCGCCCAAAGCCCCGCCACCTTCTGTACGCGTGGTGATTCCAGATGTGTTCATTGAACACATCCAGAATCACCGCACCCTATACATAGAACTGTGTTATTTACCTTGCGGAGACGGAGTGTCGCCACAAGGTAAACAGATATGCTGCGGTCTAAAAAGACGCGCCACATGTCAGGAAACGCAGGGCTGCCGGATGCGTATTCGCACGCATAGTGGAAACGGGGTTTTATAAAATCCCCTCCACTATGCTGTAACATCTCGACGCTGCGGATTTAACACTGCGGCTCTACGCAGCGTTCAATCTGCAGCTAATCCGGATGTAATCCGGCCCGTGGAAGCATACCCTAAGTGCCAGAATTGGCACATCTTACAGATGCGCCTTTTCTGGGATGGCTGGGGCAGATTTTTTTAACCAGGGGGGGCCCAAAAACAATGGTCCCTCTCTAGGCTATTAATTTCTGCCCTCAGTCACTGGCTTGCCCTCTCTGGCGGAGAAAATTGCACGGGAGCCCACACAAGTTTTTTCCGTGAATTAATCCTTTAATTTAACACCTACAGCTCCAAAATTTTACACACATGCACTACTAACATTATTAGTGAGGGACATATATAAATCTAATGGATATGCAATGATTTACTGTATGTAAGCCATGTCTCATATCCTGTCAGGTTCTGTAATGATTTTACAGATGCCGACAAGTGAATTATCGGCTATTCTGCTATCTAGCTCTGTATGAAATATAAATATATATATATATTGTAGGGATTTGCTCTAGTAGGTAGTGGCAGGGCCGTAGTAATGAGGCAACACACAGGCTTTAGAGTCCAACTTCAGTGGTTTAATGTCACTTTAAACACCAGGTTCATAGAAACATAGCAAAAAACACAAATATACTCCGACTTGGAGAACCACTGATACCAGACTCACCCTTGTTGGGACGGGCTTAACTAAGCGGCTGCCAGGTCAGCAGCAACCGCCAGGTGCCATTCCCTGGGTTGTCTGGAGTCTAGATGCTAGTGCTTTTTCAGCACGTGTCATCCAAAAACAGATACAGGCTGGCTCCAGCCGAGGTCCTCCTCTTCCACATCACGCTCTTGCACTCACCCTCACCATTACATAGCCTCTAACCACACCCACAGGTGAGGTACACATCACCTGGGCTGATCACGTGACCATGACATCATCACAGGTCCTTGTCTTCAGGGAAAATCCTGGCCAAACTTTAACCTGCTGGAAGAAATGTATCTCCCATCCAGCAAAACACCCTTTGCTGTACCACATACCTCCCTCCTTTGTTCAACCCTAGAGGAGTGGACACATGACATACAGTGAACCCTGGACAGGGCATCTGTGTTCCCCTGTAGTCTGCCTGCCTGATGTTCTACTGAAAATTTGAAATTTTGCAGTGACAGAAACCACTTGATGACTCGTGCATTCCTCTCTTTAGCTTGACTCATCCAAGTCAGAGGGAATGATCAGTGAAATAGAGAAAACTTGGCACTCAACTTTAGAAAATAGATTCCGGTTTATTGCAGTGAAAGTACAGATGAGTACGTCTAAGAAACGTTTCGGTCCAAGTGGATCTTCGTCAATCCGACTGCTTGTGAGGAGGCGATAGTTTGAATAAAGAGGCATATTGCCTTCAGAGGAGAGTGTCCCTCTATGTTCTTATGAGTTGTGCTCCTAGGTAGTGGTCCCTTATTAGGACTTTTTGTCTTTCATTAAATCCAGGTATAGAAAAAGGGCCAGAAAGGCTCCAAATGTAACTGGGTTTTTCTATCGCCTCCTCACAAGCAGTCGGATTGACGAAGATCCACTTGGACCGAAACGTTTCCTAGACGTACTCATCTGTACTTTGACTGCAATAAACCGGAATCTATTTTCTAAAGTTGAGTGCCAAGTTTTCTCTATTTCACTATATTTTGGTTGGGAAACCTACTTGTGCACCACCACGGTAGTGCTACGATATATTTTCACTGCAGAGGGGAATGATCAGTCACCAAACTAAATGTTCTTCCCAGCAAATAATAGTGCAATGACTCCAGTGCCCACTTAATGGCCAGGAACTCTCTCTCCACAATACTGTACCTGGTTTCAGCTGGGGTAAGCTTCCGACTTAGGAAACTAACGGGATGCTCTTCCCCGTTGACCTCCTGAGACAGTATGGGCCAAGCCCTATCTCAGAGGCGTCAGTCGGCACAATGAACTCTCTTTTGAAATCGGGTGTAATCAGAACAAGTGTACCACACAGTGCCAATTTTAATTTTACAAAGGCCTCCTCTATCTGATCATTCCAGCGCACCATCACCGATTTCCTCTCTTTCAAGCAGTCTGTTAAAGGTGCGGACATAGTTGCAAAGTTGGGAATAAACCGCTGTAATATTCAACTAAACCCAAAAAAGCTTTTACCTGTTTTATTGTTAGGGGACGGGGCCAGTTCTGGATTGCCTCCACTTTGTTTATTTGGGGTTTGAGAACTCCTCTCCCAATTACGTAACCAGGTACCGAGCTTCATCCAACCCTATGGAACATTTCTTTGGGTTGGCAGTTAGCCCTGCTTGTCGCAGAGAATCTGTAACGCCTGTACTTTGGGTAAGTGACTTTCCCATTCTGTACTGTACACAACAATATCGTCCAGATAGGCTGCG
>JARQOD010000004.1:489812176-489839286 GCA_033576555.1 Oophaga sylvatica
GGAAATTGTTTGTCCCAGACCGGTGGAAAAAGAGTGTGATGTCTGAGATTCATTGTTCCGCGTTGGCCGGTCATCCCGAATTTTTGGTACCAGAGATTTGGTTAGTCGGTCCTTTTGGTGGCCTACTTTGTCTCATGACGTCAGGGAATTTGTGCAGTCCTGTGGGACTTGCTCTCGCTCCAAGCCTTGCTCTCGCTCTAGTGGTTTGTTGATACCATTGCCTGTGCCCAAGAGACCATGGACCCATATCTCTATGGATTTCATTTCCGACCTCCCTGTTTCTCAGAGAATGACCGTTATCTGGGTGATTTGTGATAGGTTTTCCAAAATGATACATCTTGTGCCATTACCTAAGTTGCCTTCCTCCTCTGAATTGGTGCCTTTGTTCCTTCAGCACGTGGTTCGGTTACACGGCATTCCTGAGAACATTGTGTCTGACAGAGGAGTCCAGTTTGTTTCCAGATTTTGGAGGACTTTTTGTTCTAAACTTGGTGTTCCACAAGTCCTTATTGAAGAGGTTTGTCGAGCCAGTGGTTCCTATGGCTGTGCCTCCTGACCCTGTTTTGGTTGAGGGCAATCTGGAGTATGTGGTTGAGAAAATATTGAATTCTGTTTTTCTAGACGGAAACTCCAGTATTTTGTTAAGTGGAGAGGTTATGGTCAGGAGAACAATTCTTGGGTGTTTGCTTCGGACATCCATGCTAGGAGACTCATTCGTGCGTATCACAGAACTCATCCTGACCGACCTGGTTGCTCAAATGAGGGTTCGGTGACCCCTCCTCAAGGGGGGGGTACTGTTGTGAATGTGCTAGAAATGAATTCTGAGCAGAAGCTCCCTCTGGTGGTTACAAACAGTACTGAACTATCCAATGAAGATTGTGAAGATTGGCGATCAGGTGTTACTGACTAGTCTTATATAAGGGAGGTTCCCTCCCATCAGGGTTGCCAGTGATCAATTGTTCTGGTCTCATCTTTGATTCCTGTTCACTTTGTAGCTTGCTGTTTCGTGCCTGCATCTTCTGCTAACAGATAAGACATTTTCTTCTTTTAGTTTTTTGTGCTTGCTTTTTGCATTTTGTCCTGCACTTCTGTGGGGGTCTGCCGGGTCCCCTCCGGGGGCTTGTGCTCCTCTCAGTTTAGTTCAGCCACTGTTGTTTGTTCATTTGCCTTTTCCAGTTTTTTCAGTGGCTGCTGTTTAGTTTTTGTTACACCAGAGAACTAATTTAGGTGGTAGAGGTCGTGTGATCTCAGGTGTTTTTGTAATTAGTAGAGTTGGTACTTTTCAGGGTTTTTTGGGATTGCAGTAAGTGTCCTTGCTATCTTTTTCTATTTAGGAAGTTTGGGCCCAACGTTTGCTCATACTATTTTCTGTCTGTGTCTGTATTTCCTCTTGTCTAACCGCCATTACATGTTTGGGGGCTTTCTATGTTCTTTGGGGATCTGCTCCGGGGCAGATAGTTTTTGTAATGTATGTGGTACAGTTCATATAGCGTTTTGTGCTTGGGTGCGATGAAAATACATGAGACACAGGTTTGATATAGAAGGTCTTGTATTACTTCATACAAGTTGGCAAAAATAGTCACACAGTTTGCAGACACAGAAGCAGGAGACACAGCAGGCCAGAGTAATCTAAGCTCAGCAATCACTCTCCACAACAGGTTCAGGATCTTCTTCTCTGTTACCGTAAGTCCATGCAAACGTGGGTCTTTCAAAGAGCAGGGTTCAGAGTCCACAAGTGCTTCAGAGTTCCTCAGTAGGAATAGCTGGAGTACAAGGTCCAAGGCTTTAGGAGTCAGGTCACAGGTTCACTGCAGGCTAGATTCTGAAGCACTGATTGCTCAGCTGTGGCTGCTTAAGAAGCAAAAGGAGAGAATCAGGGCGGGAACATGAAAGCTGGAAACTCCATTTTGACTGAGGGCAAGATAGCTGCAGCAAGACAGAAAGTAAAATGGCTGACGAACAAACTGAGTTTCAGGAACATGTACACAGAACCTTACATTACTCCCCCCTTAGGGACAACCTCCGGATGACCTCAGGCCAGGCTTGTGTGGGTACCTCTGATGAAACTGACGGAGCAAGCGAGGAGCATTAACGTTATTGACTGGTTCCCATGAG
This sequence comes from Oophaga sylvatica, assembly GCA_033576555.1. NCBI lineage: Eukaryota > Metazoa > Chordata > Amphibia > Anura > Dendrobatidae > Oophaga > Oophaga sylvatica. The sequence continues at coordinate 489,814,292 of JARQOD010000004.1, forward strand.
TTGTCCTCCACTGGGTAGCCCTGCCATTTAATCAGATATTGTAACTGATTTCTATACAACCTGGAATCTAAAATCCTTTCCACCACAAATTCTTCCTGACCATCGACTAGCACTGGGTCAGGGCAAGGAGAAGAACGTCCAGGAAACGTATTGGGTGTCGCAGCCTTTAGTAGGGATACATGAAAGACAGGGTGAATTCTCATAGTTCTGGGCAGTTGAAGACGACAAGCAACGGCACTTATAATTTTACTGATTTTATAGGGTCCAATGTACTTATGTCCCAACTTAGACGATGGAATCCTTAACTTAAGATTTCTGGTTGACAGCCAGACCAAGTCTCCTACCTTGAAAGCTGGTGCAGGTTTACGAAATTTATCTGCTGCTTTCTTGTACCTTTCCTGAGCCGATTCCAGATTCTCCTTTAGAAGATCCATATTCTTCTGTAAAGACGTGATTCTTTCAGCCACTGCTGGTAAAGGCGTTTCTATGGGAAATCGTGGTAGAATGTTAGGATGATAACCTAGATTAGAGTAAAAAGGAGACTGCTTAGTGGAGGCACTCTGAGAGTTGTTATACGAGAACTCAGCTAATGGAAGTAGATCCACCCAATCATCCTGTAGGTGGCAGATAAAGCAGCGGAGATACTGCTCCAGGGTTTGATTGGTTCGTTCGGTCTGTCCATTAGTCTGAGGATGAAAAGCAGAAGAAAGGTTTACTTTAATGTCCAATGCTGCACAGAAATTTTGCCAAAACCTAGAAGTGAATTGCACCCCTCGATCCGAAATAACCTCATCCGGTACTCCATGTAAGCGAACACATCTTTAATCATCAAATCTGATGTCTGTTTTGCAGTGGGTAAGCCGACACAAGGGATAAAATGAGCTGCCTTTGTTAGACGGTCAACCACCACTAGAATGGTGTTCTTCCCTTGAGAGGTTGGTAACTCCACAATGAAGTCCATAGAAATGGATCCCCACGGGCGGGACGGGGTGGGAAGAGGCTGTAACAGACCAGTTGGTGAGGAGCGAGGTGTTTTGCATCTTGCACAGACTTCACATGAAGTGACATAGTTTAAAACATCCTTCCTGCAAGTGGGCCACCAAAAGAAACGAGAGAGAAATTCCTGTGTCTTTAGAATTCCTCTATGCCCAGCTATCTTGGAATCGTGAATGAGTTGCAATACTCTCAATCTGACTGTTTCAGGAATATACAGGCGTTGTCCCTGAATCCACACACCATTCTTAAAGACAAGACTTACGTCCCTTGGGGGTTGTGCCAAAAAGGAATCCGCATGGTATGCTTCCTTGATGTCCTTAAGTAGGTCTTGATTATGAATTACTCCTAGGAATCTAGAGTCAGGAAGAATAGTCTTAGGAGGAGTAATTGGACGTGTCTCTGCTGAGTAAATCCTAGAGAGTGCATCAGCCTTTCCATTGCGCGATCCTGGTCTATAAGAAATGATAAAATTAAATTGGTTTAAGAAAAGATTCCAGCGAGCCTGGCGAGGAGTCAGGCACTTAGCCGACCTGATAAACTCAAGGTTACGATGGTCTGTCAGGACGACTATTTGCTGTGCAGCTCCCTGAAGAAGGTGTCTCCATTCTTTGAAGGCGGCAATAATGGCCAACAACTCTCTATTGCCCACATCGTAGTTCCTCTCAGCCGAAGACAACTGCTGGGAAAAGAAGGCACAGGGATGCAAGACATTCTTCTCACCTGTTCTCTGAGAGAGTATAGCTCCAACGGCACAGTCTGAAGCATCCACCTCTATTATGAAGGCAAGCTCGGGGTTGGGATGTACTAGGATAGGTGCAGTGGTAAATTTATCTTTTAGACGGGAAAATGCTTCCTGGGCTTGGGGAGTCCAGGAGAACCTAGACTCTTTCCGGGTAAGTTGGGTGATAGGTGACACTACCTCAGAGAAATTTCTAATGAAACGTCTATAGAAGTTGGCAAACCCGATGAAGCGCTGTACCTCCTTCACATTTCTAGGACTTGGCCAATCCTTGATGGCTTGGGTTTTGCTTCCATCCATACTAATTCCTTGTGTAGACAGTACATACCCCAGAAATTGAATTTCGGTCCTATGGAATTCACACTTTTCAAGTTTGATGTAAAGATGATTTTGTCTTAGACGTTCCAAGACCATTCTCACATGTCCATGATGTTCCTCTGTGGAGTTAGAAAAAATTAGAATATCATCCAAATAAATTACCACGAATGTATCTAGGAGATCCCTGAAGATGTCATTCACCAAGTGTTGGAAAGTGGCTGGGGCGGTACTCAGACCAAAAGGCATAACTAGATATTCAAAGTGTCCATAGCGTGACCTGAATGCAGTCTTCCATTCATCCCCAGGTCTAATACGGACTAAGTTATAGGCCCCACGAAGATCTAGTTTAGAGAAAATTTTGGCATGTCGCACTCTCTCCAATAACTCAGGGATTAAAGGCAATGGATAACGGTTTCTAATAGTAACCTTATTGAGTTCCCTATAGTCTACGCATGGTCTCAGAGATCCATCTTTCTTCTTTACAAAGAAGATGGGTGCACCTGCAGGAGATGAAGAGGGGCGTATGAAGCCCTTGGCTAGATTTTCGTCTATGTAATCCTTTAAAGCCTTTAGCTCGGGCCCCGCCAGGGGGTAGATCTTACCAAAAGGTATCTCCGCTCCAGGCAATAATTCAATTGGACAATCATATGGACGGTGAGGAGGAAGCTGGTCAGCGTTCTTCTTGTCACATAAATCCACATAGTCCTGGTATACAGCTGGTAGTTCAGGGACTGACATGGTTCCTTTAGGAACAGAGCAAGCTGAAACTTTTGGACTCATCTGTTTCTCTGGAAAGTGTAATTCCTTGGTCTCCCAGTTAATGGTAGGATTCTGAGCCTGCAGCCATGGTAGCCCTAGAATAATGGGAAAGTGGGGAGAAGAGATAAGCATAAAGGACAGTTTCTCTTGATGATCTTTACCCATAAAACCCTCAAAGGCTCTGTTTCCTGATCCACTGGTCCAGAGGTCAGCAGGGAGCCATCCACAGTTTCCATCTGTACTGGAGTAGCCTTCTTCACTGAACGTATCCCCTGTTTCAGAGCAAAGGAGACATCCATAAAATTTCCACTTGCCCCTGAGTCGATCATAGCAGAGCTAGACACCCAAGCTGAGTCAACCCAGAGTTTGATGGAAAGAAAGCAATGAGAATTGTTTTTCTTACAACTCAGCTGGACACCGCTGAGGAAACTTGAAAAATGGCAGCGTTTACACAGTCAACGTCCTCAGAGGTAACGGAGTTTAAGTCCGAGAAATCAAGATCTGTTGCTGCAGATCTCTCTGGAGCCTGAGGCTCGGACCTGACAGATCCCCTCTCGCAACACTCACAATGAATGAGTGCTGCAGTAGTCTTACGAGAACGGCTGGGGCAGTTTATAATGAAGTGCCCTGACTTACCACAATAGAAACATAGATTCTCCTTAAAACGATGTTCCTTGCGTGCATCACTAACCCGTCGTTGTAAAGAGTCTACCTGCATGGGTTCAGGTTCAGGTTCCCGTGTAATCCTACTCAAAGGTTCCTTAGCTGGAGAGGAAGGTAGGAAAAGGTTAGTGCGATTGCTTTCGAACCATCTCTCTTGCCTGCGTTCAGTCAGACGAGTATCAATACGGATGCAGTAGTTAATAAAGTCACCTAACGCAGTGGGAGGGTCGGCACGAGCAAGTTCATCCTTAATCAGTGGAGATAACCCCTTTCGAAAAATAGATTTTTTGGCGGAACTGTCCCAGGTGGTATCAAGGGCCCATCTCCTGAACTCCAAGGCATATTCAGCTACCGAGTGCTTACCTTGGCGCAAAGCTAACATGGCTGCTTCAGCTGTTGCACCTCGATTGGGGTCATCAAACACCTGCCCCATGGCTGAAATAAAAGCATCAAGGTGATTCAAACAATCATCCTCAGTCTCAATCAGAGGGTTTGCCCACATCAAAGCCTTGTTGGTAAGCAACATAATTATAGTAAGCACCTTAGATCGTTCAGTGGGAAATTGTGAAGCATGTGCAGAAAAAAAAAGATTGCATTGATTAATAAATCCCCTGAATTTCTCACGTTCACCGCCAAAACGAAAAGGGGGCAACTTGGGAATCCCAGAACTCGGGGCTACGGCAGGAGCCTGGACTCGCTCTTCTAGAACCTCAATCCTGGCTCGCAAATCCTGGGCAGTCTGTCCAAACACTTGCAAATTGTGATTAGTGAGGTCCTGTAGGCTTGAAAAACGGGTCTTTATATTCTGCAAATCTGCAAGGATATTATCAGTCACTCCGCAAAGTTCCTTTATGCGGGCCTCCATTTTCCAGATCTTTTAAGACAGGAGTACTGGAAGAAGAGGAGAGGAGAAAAAAAAAAAAACAATAGTGTTTACCTGTGGTAACACTGCAGAAAAAAAAAAACACTTAAGGGAATTGCTCACCTGGAATGGTTGTGAGAAGTCACAACCACTGTCATCACAGAAAGTACAACCGGACATCCGATATCCACAGTTACAGCAGACACAGCCTTTCCAGACCCAGCAGACACTAACGTTTTGGCTTCAGAATCTTGTAATGTATGTGGTACAGTTCATATAGCGTCTTGTGCTTGGGTGCGATGAAAATACATGAGACACAGGTTTGATATAGAAGGTCTTGTATTACTTCATACAAGTTGGCAAAAATAGTCACACAGTTTGCAGACACAGAAGCAGGAGACACAGCAGGCCAGAGTAATCTAAGCTCAGCAATCACTCTCCACAACAGGTTCAGGATCTTCTTCTCTGTTACCGTAAGTCCATGCAAACGTGGGTCTTTCAAAGAGCAGGGTTCAGAGTCCACAAGTGCTTCAGAGTTCCTCAGTAGGAATAGCTGGAGTACAAGGTCCAAGGCTTTAGGAGTCAGGTCACAGGTTCACTGCAGGCTAGATTCTGAAGCACTGATTGCTCAGCTGTGGCTGCTTAAGAAGCAAAAGGAGAGAATCAGGGCGGGAACATGAAAGCTGGAAACTCCATTTTGACTGAGGGCAAGATAGCTGCAGCAAGACAGAAAGTAAAATGGCTGACGAACAAACTGAGTTTCAGGAACATGTACACAGAACCTTACAGTTTTCCTCTTTCTGTCTTTAGGTGTAGTTAGCTTCTCAGGCTGTGACGAGGCGTCTAGGACCAATGTAGGTACGCTCCACGGCTGCCTTTAGTTGTGGTGGTTAGTCAGGGTACTGCAATCCCATAGATTCCAACCTCTCTGGTGTATTTCCTTTTTTGCCTGCTCTCCTCAGCTACCAAATCATAACACTTCTGCTGAACGTTCCCACAGTGGCTGGTCCACTGACACTACTAACTTTGTCAGCCCACCGACACTGGCTAACAGTCCCATGGTGATTCCTTCACCGGCTTCACTATGGCTGCTCATGCCATTCACACACCTCACTCCTTTTGTGTTGTTTACACAGCCCGGGATCATGGACATCCACCCCCAACCGACTGACTCTATCTAGTAAGTCCCTCACACTAGTTCCCAGCTGACACTTCTCCTACTTAACCCCTTGGTGTCATACAAGTCTCCTCTCTGCTGGATGCGCTCCATTCTCCCACCTAGTGTCTCACCACTAAACTACATTAAACATCTAGAAACTCTCTAACTGGGTCCACTAATATACCCCCATCTAGTGGCCCTTTGCAATACTATACTTACCCCGACTATAATTACTATACTATAAGTGCCCTCCTCTAATGTTTCCAAAGGATGCAGTACCTTAACTAAATCTATGTGGAATACCATACAAAAGACACAGTAATACGTCACTAAAAAGTACATGACAATTACATGCATATACATAGCAGAAAAGACATTTAAAGAGTTATCCATGACCCTGCTTACAGAGGGGACAATTATATCACACAAATGTTTATTGCTAAATGCCAGTGGATATTTGAATTTGATTAATTAAAACCGAAGGGGCTAACTATTGAAATTGAGCTATTTGGAAATTAGTATAATAGGAGCTGGAACTCCCATTGGGACTATAAAAGGAAGCTTTCCGAGCTGAGTATCATCAATCCTGAGGAAGAAAACCAGTGTTTTCCACACGCATCAATTGTTGAACTGACTGAGCTTATTGCCAAACTATCCTCACCCAGCGTTCCAAAGAGAATGTGTGATGTTGTAAGGAGGGTCAAGATTTTAACCCTTTAAATGTTTCATACTGTATGTACATATATATATACATACAGTATGTTTATCTGCCATTGACTGTATAGTGATGTGTTCTATATAGAGTTAGATAAGGTAGTGCATCCTTTGGGAACATTAGAGGAGGGCACTTGTAGTATAATGTATATAGACTGGGTAGATATAGCTTTGCAAAGGATCACTAGTTGGGGGCATTTTAGTGGATCCAGTTAGAGAGTTATTAGATGGTTAGTGTAGTATAGTGATAGATCACAAGGTGGGGACATTGAACATATCCAGGGTGATGAAGACTTGTAGGACACCAGAGGGTTAAGTGGGTGAAGTTTCGGTCGGTATATTATGTAAGGGACTTTTCAGAAAGAGGAGAGATGGGGGTGGAACCTGCTACTGTGAGGATGTCTATGATCCCGTGCCGTGGAGCACTGACATTAGAAGTGAGTTTTAGGAAAGATATCAGCAACCGTAGTGAAGCCGGTGAAGAAGTCACCGTGGGAACGTTAGCCAAAGTCTGTGGGCTGACGGATCAGTAGTGCCAGTGATAGAGCCACTGTGGGAAAGCTCAGCAGAAGTGTGCATGCTTGAGCAGAAGCAGCGAGTGGGCCACCAACGAGTACGAGGGCAGGATAAACAAAAGGTTACCCGCTACAAGGCAATGGGAAGAGAAAGAGTAAGGGCCCGTCTCCACAGACCGTATTGTTGGCACTTTGGACGGAGCGGAAACACCGCTCCGCCCAAAGCCCCGCCACCTTCTGTACGCGTGGTGATTCCAGATGTGTTCATTGAACACATCCAGAATCACCGCACCCTATACATAGAACTGTGTTATTTACCTTGCGGAGACGGAGTGTCGCCACAAGGTAAACAGATATGCTGCGGTCTAAAAAGACGCGCCACATGTCAGGAAACGCAGGGCTGCCGGATGCGTATTCGCACGCATAGTGGAAACGGGGTTTTATAAAATCCCCTCCACTATGCTGTAACATCTCGACGCTGCGGATTTAACACTGCGGCTCTACGCAGCGTTCAATCTGCAGCTAATCCGGATGTAATCCGGCCCGTGGAAGCATACCCTAAGTGCCAGAATTGGCACATCTTACAGATGCGCCTTTTCTGGGATGGCTGGGGCAGATTTTTTTAACCAGGGGGGGCCCAAAAACAATGGTCCCTCTCTAGGCTATTAATTTCTGCCCTCAGTCACTGGCTTGCCCTCTCTGGCGGAGAAAATTGCACGGGAGCCCACACAAGTTTTTTCCGTGAATTAATCCTTTAATTTAACACCTACAGCTCCAAAATTTTACACACATGCACTACTAACATTATTAGTGAGGGACATATATAAATCTAATGGATATGCAATGATTTACTGTATGTAAGCCATGTCTCATATCCTGTCAGGTTCTGTAATGATTTTACAGATGCCGACAAGTGAATTATCGGCTATTCTGCTATCTAGCTCTGTATGAAATATAAATATATATATATATTGTAGGGATTTGCTCTAGTAGGTAGTGGCAGGGCCGTAGTAATGAGGCAACACACAGGCTTTAGAGTCCAACTTCAGTGGTTTAATGTCACTTTAAACACCAGGTTCATAGAAACATAGCAAAAAAACACAAATATACTCCGACTTGGAGAACCACTGATACCAGACTCACCCTTGTTGGGACGGGCTTAACTAAGCGGCTGCCAGGTCAGCAGCAACCGCCAGGTGCCATTCCCTGGGTTGTCTGGAGTCTAGATGCTAGTGCTTTTTCAGCACGTGTCATCCAAAAACAGATACAGGCTGGCTCCAGCCGAGGTCCTCCTCTTCCACATCACGCTCTTGCACTCACCCTCACCATTACATAGCCTCTAACCACACCCACAGGTGAGGTACACATCACCTGGGCTGATCACGTGACCATGACATCATCACAGGTCCTTGTCTTCAGGGAAAATCCTGGCCAAACTTTAACCTGCTGGAAGAAATGTATCTCCCATCCAGCAAAACACCCTTTGCTGTACCACATACCTCCCTCCTTTGTTCAACCCTAGAGGAGTGGACACATGACATACAGTGAACCCTGGACAGGGCATCTGTGTTCCCCTGTAGTCTGCCTGCCTGATGTTCTACTGAAAATTTGAAATTTTGCAGTGACAGAAACCACTTGATGACTCGTGCATTCCTCTCTTTAGCTTGACTCATCCAAGTCAGAGGGGAATGATCAGTGAAATAGAGAAAACTTGGCACTCAACTTTAGAAAATAGATTCCGGTTTATTGCAGTGAAAGTACAGATGAGTACGTCTAAGAAACGTTTCGGTCCAAGTGGATCTTCGTCAATCCGACTGCTTGTGAGGAGGCGATAGTTTGAATAAAGAGGCATATTGCCTTCAGAGGAGAGTGTCCCTCTATGTTCTTATGAGTTGTGCTCCTAGGTAGTGGTCCCTTATTAGGACTTTTTGTCTTTCATTAAATCCAGGTATAGAAAAAGGGCCAGAAAGGCTCCAAATGTAACTGGGTTTTTCTATCGCCTCCTCACAAGCAGTCGGATTGACGAAGATCCACTTGGACCGAAACGTTTCCTAGACGTACTCATCTGTACTTTGACTGCAATAAACCGGAATCTATTTTCTAAAGTTGAGTGCCAAGTTTTCTCTATTTCACTATATTTTGGTTGGGAAACCTACTTGTGCACCACCACGGTAGTGCTACGATATATTTTCACTGCAGAGGGGAATGATCAGTCACCAAACTAAATGTTCTTCCCAGCAAATAATAGTGCAATGACTCCAGTGCCCACTTAATGGCCAGGAACTCTCTCTCCACAATACTGTACCTGGTTTCAGCTGGGGTAAGCTTCCGACTTAGGAAACTAACGGGATGCTCTTCCCCGTTGACCTCCTGAGACAGTATGGCGCCAAGCCCTATCTCAGAGGCGTCAGTCGGCACAATGAACTCTCTTTTGAAATCGGGTGTAATCAGAACAAGTGTACCACACAGTGCCAATTTTAATTTTACAAAGGCCTCCTCTATCTGATCATTCCAGCGCACCATCACCGATTTCCTCTCTTTCAAGCAGTCTGTTAAAGGTGCGGACATAGTTGCAAAGTTGGGAATAAACCGCCTGTAATATTCAACTAAACCCAAAAAAGCTTTTACCTGTTTTATTGTTAGGGGACGGGGCCAGTTCTGGATTGCCTCCACTTTGTTTATTTGGGGTTTGAGAACTCCTCTCCCAATTACGTAACCAGGTACCGAGCTTCATCCAACCCTATGGAACATTTCTTTGGGTTGGCAGTTAGCCCTGCTTGTCGCAGAGAATCTGTAACCGCCTGTACTTTGGGTAAGTGACTTTCCCATTCTGTACTGTACACAACAATATCGTCCAGATAGGCTGCGGTATAATGGCGATGGGGACGAAGAACAATATCCATTAACCACTGAAACGTCGCTGGAGCGCCATGCAACCCAAAGGGTAATACTTTATACTGGAACAGCCCCTCGGGTGTTACAAAAGCCGTTTTTTCCCTCTCCGCCTCTGTTAGGGGTACCTGCCAATATCCTTTTGTGAGGTCAAGGATTGAAAAATACCGTGCCTGCCCAAACTGCTCTATCAACTCATCGACCCGGGGCATGGGGTAGGCGTCAAACTTTGAAATCTCATTAAGTTTTCTAACGTCATTACAAAACCTTAGCGTCAAATCAGGCTTGGGTATTAGGACTATTGGGCTGGCCCACTCACTCTGGGACTCTTCAATGATCCCTAACTGCAGCATAGTTTTTACCTCCTCCGAGATGGCTTGTCGTCGGGCCTCAGGCACCCGATATGGCTTTAGTCGGACTTTGGCCTGTGGCTTTGTGGCAATGTCATGTTGGATCAGGGAGATGCGACCAGGGAACTCCAAAAAAACATCTGTATTTCAGCTAACAAACTCCCGGACCTCCTGAACCTGTCTAGGAGACAAAGTTTCTGCTATTTAGACTACAGAGAGGGCTTCTCCTGTCCCCCCCCAGGTAATGGAGCCTTCTCCACCAGAAATGCAGGTAGCGGAGGATCCCCACCCAGGTGGTCTCTATCTTTCCATGGTTTAAGCAGATTAACATGGTAAACCTGTTCTGGCTTTCTTCGTCCTGGTTGGTGTACCTTGTAGTTTACTGGCCCCACCTTCTCTATAATCTCGTAGAGTCCCTGCCACCTTGCAAGAAACTTGCTATCCACTGTAGGCACAAGTACCAACACCCGATCCCCAGGGCTAAAGGTTCTTACCCGATCCTCCCAGTTATAGACCCGACTCTGCGACCTTTGTGCTGTCTCCATATGTTCCCGGACTAATGGCAGGACTGTCTCCATTCTTTCTTGCATTTTTGAAACATGTTCTATCACACTTTTATGGGGGATAGGCTGGTTCTCCCAGGCCTCTTTGGCTACATCGAGTAAGCCCCGTGGATTCTGCCATACAATAGTTCAAAGGGCGAGAACCCGTAGATGCCTAGGGCACCTCCCACACTGCAAACAATAAATATGGCAGTAAGAGATCCCAGTCCTTCCCATCTTTGGAAACTGCTTTTTTTAACATACTCTTCAGTCTTTTATTGAACCTTTCTACCAGACCATTTGTTTGGGGATGATAGACCGACGTGCGCAACTGTTTGACATTTAACAAGTGGCAGAGTTCCTTCATAATTTTTGACATAAAGTGGGTTCCCTGGTCTGTTAAAATTTCTTGAGGAATTCCCACCCATGAGTTCTTTTGCGATAAACTTAGCGGATGTGTGGCGTAGTGGAACGGCCTCCGGATACCGGGTAGCATAATCTAAAACTACCAGGATGTGTTGGTGACCCCTTGCTGATTTAGAGACAGGCCCAACCAAACCCATTGCCACTCTTTCAAAAGGTACCTCTATAATGGGTAAAGGTACCAGCAGACTCCGAAAGTGAGCCTGGGGACTGGTTACCTGGCTCACTGGACAGGAATTACAGTACCGTTTAACTTCTTCATGGACCCCTAGCCAGTAAAACCGCTGCAGAATTCGGTCTAGGGTTTTTTTTTTGGCCTAGATGCCCACCCAGTACATGCGCATGCGCTAAATCCATTACCAGCCTACGATATGCCTGCGGTACCAATAATTGTTCTACCATTTCCCCCCATATTTTCACAACTCAATACAGCAAATCTTGGTTTAGCTCAAAGCGTGGCAACACTGTAGCTGCCCCAGGTTGTTTGGGTTCCCCATTAACAAACAGTACATTTTCCCGTGTTCTAGCCAACGTAGAGTCTCGGAGTTGCGCCGTACCAAAATTGTCACCTGACACATTTAAGTCTGACAATCCAGGTCCTGGCAGCAAGTCTTCCACCTCCCCAGCCAATACTTCTATGGGAGAAGCTTTCCTCTCCTCCACCGAAGAGAAGGTTACCCCTAAATAATACTTTTCATTGTTTTAAAACTTACATTTTTTGGAAAATGACAATTTATATAAAAATATATTGTCTAATTGTCTAATGTCCCTTTATAAAAGAAATCAACTGTTTTTATCACTTCCAGCTATCTTATTTGTGCTATGTAGTCTTTTTGTGTCTTGAAACAATGGAAACTGCACATGCTAACTTCTGTGTTGATAAGTCATTAGATCCTGCTGACCAAAGTGATCATGATCACAGGTTGCTGGACGCTGTGCATTCTGTCTTGTCATTCAAAACACTTTGATCATCTGGAATGAAAGGAAATATGTTTGGTCTAGGGTAGTAAAGATGAAAATGGTAACATCCCTCGTGGGATGGCTTAATCTCTTGTGGTCCAAATTACTGGGGCTAGTTTTGAATATATAGAATATGGAACATGGAATATATATAGCCAACATACATTAAGTGTGCAAAGGAAATCCCTATTAAGTAGATGTCTATTATAACCACTATGCATGTTGATTCAACATAACTATTATGGATAACAGATCATATATACAAGGTAATAGAATATATGGGTGCAAAGGTGAGGGATAATATGACTATATTAGTCTCCACAACCTATGTTTATACACCATGCAACCCTGAATAGACATGCAGAAATTGTGTGTAATATTTCATTGTATCATGGCTCTAATCTAGACTATAAATTACCTCTAGTCATGTTGCATAGAAAAAGATGGGTAATGAGCAGCCTCACCTTTGCACCCATATATTTTATTACCTAGTATATGTGATCTGTTATCCATGATAGGAAAATAAAGTATTTCTCCCAGAATATTATTTTAATAACTCATGTTTTGTTCTATACATGTTTATTTCCTTTGTGTGTATTGGAACAACAGAAAGAGCAGAGAAAAAAAAGGCAAATTAGACATCATTTCAAACAAAACCCCAACAATGAGCTGGACAAAATTGTTGGCACCTTTCAGAATTGTAGTTAAACAACTTTGTTCAAAGCATGTGATGCTTGTTCAAACTCTCCTGTGGTAAGTAACAGGTGTGGGCAATATGAAAAAGAAGTTGATTCAATCTTTGCATTGTGTGTATGTGTGTGCCACACAAAGCATGGATAACAGAAAGAGGAAAAGGGAACTGTCTGAGGACCTGAGAGCCAAAATTGTTAAATAATATCAGAAATTATAAGGTTACAAGCTCATCTCCAGAGATCGTGATGTTCCTTTGTCCAAGGTGCACAACATAATCAAGATGTTTACAACCCACGGCAGTGTAGCTAATCTCCTTCGACATGGATGGCAGACAAAAATTGATGAAAGATTGTAATGCAGAATAGTCTGGATGGTGGATTAGCAGCCCAAATCAAGCACCAAAGAAATTCAAGCTATCCTGCAAGCTCAGGGTGCATCAGTGTCAGTGTGAACTATCTTTTGACATTTGAATTAAATGAAATGCTATGGCAGGAGATCCAGGAGGAACCCACTGCTGACACGGAGACATAAAAAAGCTAGACTGCAGTTTGACAAAATGTGCATGAGTAAGCCAAAATCCTTCTGGGCAAGCATCTTGTGGATGGATGAAACTAAGATAGAGCTTTTTTGTAAAGCACATCATTTTACTGTTTACCTAAAATTAAATAAGGCCTACAAAAAAAGAACACAGTACTTACAGTCAAATATGGTGGAGGTTCAGAGATGTTTTTGGGTTGTTTTGCTGCCTCTCGCACTGGGTGCCTTTACTGTGTGCAAGGCATCATGAAATTAGAAGATTACCAAAGGATTTTGGGTTGCAATGTAGTGCTCAGTGTTAGAAAGGTGGGTTTGAGTCCTAGGTTATGGATCTTCCAGCATGACAATGATCCCAAACATACTATAAGAAGCACCCAGAAATGGATGGAAATAAAGCACTGGAGAGTTCTAAAGTGCCCAGTAGTGGTAAGTGAGTGTGCTCGTTGCTCGAGTTTTCCGAGCATGCTCGGGTGTTCTCCAAGTATCTTAGGCGTGCTCATTATGTCTGAGTCCCCATAGCTGTATGATTTGCGGCTGCCAGACAGCCTGAATACATCCCTAACAAGCAGGCAATCCCTGTGTAACAACCCTACTGTCATCACTGCATGGCCTCCTATTCCTCACACACCTACTTGCTCACTGCTCCAGGTCATGCTGTAATTTCTGTCTGCTGCCAGCTCCAGGCTCTGTACCTCTTGCTTTCTATCTGTGCTCTGCATGTCTCCTGGCTGTGTCCATAGGAGGGTGGCAACAGAACTCTCTGGTTCTTATGGAGTCAGGGTGCACCTGACTGACCAATTACCATTAGCCCTCTAGTATTTAAGGCAGCTCCACCCTGTGGATCTTGCCTGTGCAATGTGTTAACTCAGTGTCTTGCTGCTGAGCTGCCAGGTCTTGCTTTGTGTTCTTTCATCTTGGAGGCTTCACTCCTAGCTTTGCCTTGTACCTGTTTGTCCGCCCTCCAGGAGGCAGAATATCCTGGTCCCGGTGTCTTTGTCCCTGTACCTTGTCTTGTGTCATTACCTTGGGGCAGCAGGGACAGTGTATGTGTACCTACATTATTGCTGTGGTATGTATGCTATTTAATCTGCCTTATATGGCGAGTTTATAAGTATGCTCACAATACCTATGGCTAGGATATTATGTAAGATGACGTGATCACTTGTATCATACGATATACTCACATGCATGGTTCCCTGCTTTTTTCCTGATATATGCTTCTTAGTGGCACTTTTTATCTATGTACTGTTGTGCTCTTAACCCTTGTATTTTGAATAAAGATTTCCCTACCTTTGTATACTTTTGACCTACGACTGCTTTTTTCTTTTTTGTGTGTGCTTGTGTCATTACCTTGTCTGAACTCTGTCCTACCTTTATCTCTTGGTCTCCTAGTCTGTGGTTTCTTCCCTGCTGTGTCTTGCCTTGTGGTCTCTCTGTATCTCTCTCTGCCTCTTGTCCGCACTCCAGCAGTTCTGCTCTGCTTCACTACTGCAGCTGCAGCAATCTCTTGCTGCAGCCCCTCTCCGCATATCTTGCGGTTCCGCTCTGCTTCACTACTGCAGCTGCAGCAATCTCTTGCTGCAGCCCCTCTCTGCATATCTTGTGGTTTCCGCTCTGCTTCACTACTGCAGTGCAGCATCTCTGCTGCAGCCTCTCCAATCTTGTGTTGCTTGCTCTCCGTGCGCATCTCTTGCTCTCCTCTCGCATATCTTGCAGGTCCGCTTTGCTTTGGCTCCTGCCGTTGCAGCAATCTCTTGCTGCAGCTCCTCTCCACATATCTTGCGGTTCCGCTCTGCTTCGCTCCTGTCGATGCAGCAATCTCTTGCTGCAGCTCCTCTCCGTATATCTTGCGGTTTCGCTCTGCTTTGCTCCTACCTCTACAGTATCTCTTGCGGCTCTACAGCCCTTGTCCGCAGCCTTGCGGTTCTCCTCCTGTGTGAACAGGTCTCTACCTGTTCCTCCATACTCCATTCCTTTCTGTCTGTACCAGTACCTGCTGTGAGAACAGGTCTCTACCTGTACCTCCATACATCATACCTTCCAGACAGTTCCAGTATCTGCATCTGCTGTGTGAACAGGTCTCTAGCTGTTCCTCCATACACCATTCCATCCAGTCAGCATCAGTACCTGCACTTGCTGTGTGAACAGGACCCTACCCCATGTCTCCTCCATGCCTGCCAGTCCTGTGTCTCATCCGTGCCTGCCAGTCCTGTGTCTCATCCGTGCCTGCCAGTCCTGTGTCTCATCCGTGCCTGCCAGTCCTGTGTCTCATCCGTGCCTGCCAGTCCTGTGTCTCATCCGTGCCTGCCAGTCCTGTGTCTCATCCGTGCCTGCCAGTCCTGTATCTCATCCGTGTCTGCCAGTCCTGTGTCTCATCCGTGCCTGCCAGTCCTGTGTCTCATCCGTGCCTGCCTGTCCTGTGTCTCATCCATTCCTGCCTGCCCTGTGTCTCAGCCATGCCAACGTCTCCCCAACTGGGATCAGCAGCCACAACCAGACACCACCCTGGAGTGGCACCTGGCAGCTGCCTGCCGCACAAGCCTGACCTCACCATCAGAGGCTCCAGTGAAGACCGAGGCAGCTGTCTTAGTCACGCCCCTTCCATGGTAGTCTGGTTTGTGGCACAGTGGGGCCACAACCCCCTTAGCTCACGCTCATCAGCCAGGGTGTGAGCGTGACACCCTGCATGTATTCATGCTGTCTAGAAGCTGCAAATCATGCAGCTACGGTGACTCAGACATAATTTACGAGTACGCCAAAGAGACTTGGAGAACACCCGTGCATGCTCGGAAAATGCAAGTAACGAACACACTCGCTCAACGCTACTGGCCAGCAATGAGTCCAGATCTAAATCCCATTGACAACCTGTGAATATCTTTTTAAATTGCTGTTGGGAGATGTATTTATGTACTGAAGGTGGATCTGGTGACTTATTTATTTACTGATTATGTTTCTAGTGCTATACCATATTCATGTACTATTGCTGGCTCGGGTGCTCTAATTATGTACTGATGATGATTTTGGCTTTGTATTCATGTACTTATGATGGTTTTGGTGATGAATATACTGTTCCACCAGAATCATCATCACTACATGAACACAGCACCAGAACAACCATCACTACATGAATATGTCATCAGAACTGGAATACATCACCTGAACCACCATCAGTTTTGTGCAAGCTGTATTTGTCTCATGAAGGACGCAAAAGCCATCAGATGTATCTCTATATTTAAAATAAGGGTCTGTTTATTTTCCATTAGGGTATCTGCAAAATGCTGGGCAACTTAATTGAAATCAAACTACCCGATTATAGTTACACTTTATTAGTTTCCATAGCTATCCTTGGGTTCTACATTTAAAATATACTGTAGAACATCAGGGATGAATATAGCTATTTTTTCCCCTGTATTGTGTAAATGGTCTGCAAAAAGTGATTAATTCTGTATCTAACTTTGAAGTTACACTCTTTGTTAAGTCACATCCCTAAAGTACACCACTTTTTATTTTTTACTTTTGATGTCATCAGAGTTTGCTAACCCGCCATGAATGAGGAGAGGGTGCATTAGGAGTCCTTTTACCTTGGTCTCTGAGCCATTCCTTTGCTTTGAGGTTGGTGGGGGGAGGGAGCCTTTGGCTTCATCTACCTAGGGCACCAAAATACTTTGTCCTGGCCCCGGTTGCACCAATGGTATGTCCGTTTCTGGATGAGAAGATTCAGGCTCTTTATCTTCCTCTCCTCCTAGTTTTATATTATGTGAAGATTAGATAGATCTACCAAAGAGACCTTCTCTCTGTATATTACATTGGGTGGTGTGCTGGCTTTGTGAGCTTTGATTATGGAAAGATCCTGTGCAGTAAGAAGACAAATTACTGCTTAGCACATAAGAGAATTACAGAGCTGCATCCTAAAACAGCGGCTTTAAGAAACCAAGATGCTTTTCAGGATTTTGCTAAGACACTTGACAAACTGAATATCCTCTTATTGAGCCGCCATCTGTTTCGAGTTGCTGGGAGATAGGACCATATCAAGTAATGCACTCGATAAAGCGCATGTATTTTAATTATACAGTATTTTCACCTCCTTATATGTCATAAAGGAGCAATAAACATAAAATATACAGATAGCAGAACTGCTGATGTAAGCCATGCATCTATGAGCAAATGTTCTTGGAGGTTGTCAGACCGGGAGATCGGTGAGATTAGGCATTTATTGGGGGCAGACATTTTTACTGACTTGATTTCATTGAAGAACACTATAGTTCTTGCTGGGAACATTGGAGTGTTTTCATCTGCGCAGCACATGTTGATACAATAACCTTTAGATTTGAAGTCATTGACAGCAAATTAAATACATAGAGCCCGACTCATGAATACATTTGCGCTTCCTCTTTTTTGTTGCATTTTCAGCAATTTGCGTTTTTTAAAGTCTATTTTATATGTGTTTGGCTATTTTTTTTTATTGTCGCTGTAGCTTAGGTTTCCTATGTGTCTCCACCTGATTCATTGTTTGTGACTTTTTAAAAAGTCACTAAATTTTTCACCAATATAGTCCATGAAGTGGAGTGATTTTATGTGCGTCAGATATTTTTTGCACAATGATTTGTGACATTTTGCAAAACGTGCAACTTTTTGCACAAGAAGGTGGAAAAACAATTAAAGGCAGGAAAAAAGCCCTGTTTTTGAATTTGCCCAAAATGTTATAAATTCCACAAATGCCGCACGATAAAAGTCTTCATTACAAGTTAAGCCGAGTTGCTATCTGTTCCTCATTTCATTTGATGCCTGCCGAGGCATATGGAGAGGTACGGCATTAGTGATAGGGGCCATCCAATATGAAGTACACCTTGTTGTGGTTGGATGGCTTTACGCTTTTGATAAAAAAGTTAACACAGTACATCATGATTTTTTACGTATATAGCAATAGTGTAGTTCATGTATTCAGTAATCAAGAGTGTATTGACGCATAGTGTATATAGGATACATTTTATATTGACCATAGTGTATTCGTTCATGTGCATATTAACTTAATGCTAAAGGTATTGTTTTTGTAAGTGGCTTAAACTTTAACATTGATGACCTATTGTAAATCAATGTTTGATCGGTAGGTTTATGACACTAGGAATCCCCGCCGATCAGCTGTTCCCAGTGATGTCGGCGGCTGGAACTGCTCACTTACCGAGTTACACAGCATAGCTATCCAAATCAATACGGGGCGGATGTGTAGTACCTGGCCGCGGCCAATATCAGTAAATGGAGCAGCTCCGCAACTGAGCACTTCCGACCGCTGACGGAACCGAGAACAGGTGATGTCGCACCCCAGCGATCAAACATTGATGACCTATTCTAAAGATGGGTCATCAAAGTTGAAGTAGTGGACAACCACTTTAAAAAAAACCAAGATGATGAATCGAGCCACTATTGTATGATAGAACAAGGAACAAGTATTGTTCACAGACCTCCTAAAAAGAGGGCACCTCATCCTCCGAGATGATCTATGCAATTGGAAACTGCATGAACTACTGTGCATTAAAGAAACCCATGAAGTTAAAGTGAACCTGACACCAGGTTTGACCGATATTAGATAAGAGCACCACCTTTCAGGCCTGATATACACTCTTCTATAATGCTGTATATCTGCCTCCAACCTGACCTGCAACATGAGAAAAAAATCTTTTGAGGAGGTGGCTGTATCTCATAACGGTAAAACCTTTTTACAGCAAGACCTTGCCACTTGGATAAAGCCATATCACCAGTGTTGGTAAAAAAAATCCGATAAATCAAAGCTGCAAATATGCCTCTACATGGTAATAAAAGTTGTATTACCATCCCATGCTGTGTGTTAACTATTCTTTGGTTAATCAAAAAAAAGGAATTTTGACTCTTATATTCCTACAGAATCTATAAAAATCTGTAACAAAATAAAATCTGTCATTATGACATCTTTCTACAAAACACATTCCTTTATTTATTATTATTATGTCACAACCCAACAAGGGTCGGTCCAGTGGATGACACAACACACACTCAATGGGATGGTAAAGGGAGAGAAAGGTCCTAACAATAGGAGCAAAGAATGGGACAACTCCTGAGCTCCAACCTTAGCCTGTCCCTGCACTCCCATAATGCCCCAAGCGGTCCTTCCCCCCGCTGCCATCACATACCTTGTCCCTAATTGTCTCCTCACAATGCCCTGGCTAGTGCACTGGCCGGCAAGAGAGCTAGCCTCACCACTGCAGATAGTACAAACACAGAGGATAGTGACAAGCATGAGACAGACAAAGTAAATACACAATACTTAGCTCCAGCCTCCGCTGCCAAGCTCCACACTGCAGAGGGTATGGAAACAGGTCCCTGAAATCCACAGAAGAAGCAGATTCAGCACTGACACCAGAAAGCTGCAACTGCAAGGCTGGTCTACATAGAATAACTCTATCACTAACAGTCAACTGATGGTTCACGTGACTATTTAAAGGATGGTTGGAGTGGTCACCACCCACAACAGCTGTCCAGCTACACCGTAGCTGCCAGCAAGGAAAACTGACATTGACCCTTGCTGGCCTAAAAGGAAAAAAACTACATTTAATTAATAGTGGAACCAAAGCTGCCACGAATCCAAATCTGAATAATGACATATTATTTATTTGTTATAATGTGTGAAAAAATATTAATTAGTAGCTCATTTATGTCCTTTTCTCTATTTCCTTCTCCTTTTTCCTGGTCATGTGTTAATGTCCTTTCCCAACTTTTCACTCGATGTGTCTACATCTCCTGTTGATTCCATCTCTTCTAGAAAGCGATCCTTTGTAATAAACCTCAAAGTCATGCAACTTCTTCCTTGCTCAATGTTATCAGTACTTGCAGAGCTCAGTTCGACTCAGCATATTTCCACCTTTTATTTCCATGCTTCCATTTATTTCTGCATTGATCCTCCACCCATGTATAGACCCAATTATATAAATAGTCCTAAGTATCTCTTTAAAATTTCTTTAACTTATTTTATAAACTAGTGTGCATTAATTTATCAGTGTTATCAGAGGTGTAGTTAGGAGTTTAGCTCGGCGAGGGGTGGGCAAAACATCTGAGTGGGCCTCTAACCAGGTAACCCAGATTACAACTGTGGTGGCGCATCCGAATAGTGGATGTAGGAGAACCTCAGCAGATGACCGCACTGTTACTAAAAAAAAAAACTCTATACAAAGACCAACACTGATATTTCTGCCATATGGTGACCATATAGTGGTAGATACCAGTCCTGCAGAACATGTAGAGATTTCAGTTATAGATAGTGACTTACAGCTGACGTTCTTTCTGGTGGATTCATTCACTTTTCCCGTCTTTTCTATCTGGCCCAGACATGACAACTTCTTCCAGCCACGACTGGTCTGCAGAGATTACAACAAAGACACATATGACTCTGTCCCCAAACACAGACAGCCCCCTCATGCCCTCTCCTGCTCCCACCTGCTAACACTTTCTCTGCTCCTGCTCACTGCTGGTGATATCTCTCCAAATCCCGGTCCTCCTCACCACATTCCCACAGTCATTTCTACCTCCCATCCACGCACTATCAAAACTGTCTGTAACCTCTCTTACCTTATACCCATTCGCCCAGACCCCGCTTCCACAGTCCCACTAACACCCATATGTCAAAGTCAAGGCCCGCGGGCCAGATCCGGCCCGCGAATTGATTATCTATGGCCCCCTGGATGATATTTAATTACTATTAGATCCGGCCCGCAGGCCACAGCCGCCTGCTGGTGTTTTGCACGCACCACCAACACTACATTTCCCACAATGCACCGGTAGCAGGGCCGGCGTCAGTCCGGCCCTCGGCTTGTAGCAAATTTGTTTTTTTGGCCCTCGGTGTGTTTGACTTTGACATCCCTGCACTAACAGGAGCTTTGTGGAACGCTCGCTCTGTCTGCAACAAACTTTCCTACATCCATGATCTTTTTATTACTAATAAACTTTCCTTCCTCGCCATCACTGAAACCTGGCTCACCCCCTCTGACACAGCCTCTCCTGCTGCACTTTCGTATGGTGGATTCCACCTTTCCCACATCCCCAGCCCCAGAAGCAAGCATGGTGGAGGAGTTGGTTTTCTCCTGTCAGATAACTACTCCTTCACCCTCATCCCACTGCCACCCTCTGTTACCCATCCTTCCTTTGAGATGCACTCTGTGCGCATCTACTCCCTCTCCAATTCCAGCTAGCTGTCATTTACCGCCCCCCAGGGTCAGCCACCACCTTCTTTGAACACTTCACCACCTGGCTACTTCATTTCCTCTCCGCTGACATCCCCTCCATCATCTTGGCTGACTTCAACATCCCCGTTGACACTTCCCTCTCAGCTGCCACTAAACTCCTATCTCTCACTTCCTCCTTTGGCCTCACTCAATAGTCTTCTGCAGCCACTCACAAAGATGGTCACACTCTGGAAATCATCTTCACCCGCCTCTGCTCCGTATCTAACCTCTCTAACACACCTTTTCCTCTTTCTGACCACAACCTACTTACATTCTCTTCCCTCTCCACTCCCTGTACACAATCCCCATCCCACAAACTTGCACGCCCTCGCAGAAATCTTAAACACCTCGATTTACACTCACTGTCTGGATCCCTTCTCCCTCTTACAGACATAAGTTCCCTAAACTATGCGGATGCTGCTGCCGCTCTATATAACACCACAATAGCTGTAGCTTTGGAATCAGTTGCCCCTCTCACACATACCAAAGCTTGCAAAATCAACAAACAGCCCTGGCACACCAGCCTGACCAAAGAACTGAGGCGAGCTTCCAGGGCTGCTGAGCGGAGATGGAAAAGATCCCACTCCATTGAGGACTTCATCGCATTCAAACAGTCCCTCACTACTTTCAAGGCCACACTCACCACAGCTAAACAAACCTACTTCTCATCTCTCATATCCTCCCTATCTCACAACCCTAAACAGCTATTCAACACCTTCAATTCTTTCCTTTGTCCCCCAGCACCTCCTCCCTCTCCACTCATCTCACCTGAAGACTTTGCCTCATTTTTCAAGCAGAAGATTGATAACATCAGAGACAGTTTTGGTGGACAACCCCCAGATCCCTTCCCCCTAACTGCCCAGCCCTCCTCCTCCAAAACCAACTTTTCCACCATTACAAAAGATCGACTCTCCACTCTACTCTCAAGATCACATCTCACCACCTGTGGACTTGACCCGATCGCATCCCACTTCATCCCAAACCTCACCACAGTCTTCATCCCAACCCTAAACCATCTCTTCAACCTATCACTAACAACTGGTGTTTTCCCCTCAAGCTTTAAACATGCCTCAATCACACCTATCCTCAAAAAGCCCTCTCTTGACCCATCCTCTGTATCTAGCTATCGCCCTATATCACTTCTCCCTTATGCCTCAAAACTACTGGAACAACACGTCCATCTTGAACTGTCCTCCCACATCTCTGCTTGCTCCCTCTTCGACCACTTACAATTTGCCTTACAGCCACACCACTCCACTGAAACTGCCCTAACTAAGGTCACCAACGACCTATTAACCACCAAGGCTAAGCGACACTACTCTGTCCTCCTCCTCCTGGACCTGTCCTCAGCCTTTGACACAGTGGACAATTCACTATTACTACAGACCCTCTCATTTCTTGGTATCACAGACTTGGCCCTATCTTGGATCACATCATACCTAACAGACAGGACAATCAGCGTCTCCCACTCACACACCACCTCCTCACCGTGCCCCCTATCTGTCGGAGTCCCGCAAGGTTCATTCCTAGGGCCCCTGCTCTTCTCCATTTACACCTTCGGCCTCGGACAGATCATAGAATCTCACAGCTTTCAGTATCACCTCTATGCTGATGACACACAGATCTACATCTCTGGACCAGATATCACCTCCCTACTAACCAGAATCCCTCAATGTCTGTCCGCTATATCATCCTTCTCCTCTAGATCTCTAAAACTAAATATGGACAAAACAGAATTCATCATCTTTCCCCATCTCACGTGACCCCCCAACAGAACTATCCATTAAAGTAAATGGCTGCCCACTCTCCCCAGTCCCATGAGCTCGCTGCCTCAGGGTTATCCTTGACACTGATCTCTCTTTCAAGCCACATATACAAGCTCTTTCCACTTCCTGCCGACTTCAACTTAAAAATATTTCACGGATCCGGACACTCCTCAACCAAGAATCTGCAAAATCCCTAGTCCATGCCCTCATTATCTCCCGCCTTGACTACTGCAACCTCCTGCTCTGTGGCCTTCCCTCTAGCACTCTCACACCCCTCCAATCGATTCTAAACTCTGCTGCCCGACTAATTCACCTGTGCCCCCACTATTCCCTGAACTCTCCCCTTTGTCAATCCCTACACTTGCCCCCCATTACTCAAAGACTCCAGTTCAAAGCCCTAACCATAACATACAAAGCCATCGACAACCTGTGTCCTCCGTGTCGTCTCCCGGTACTTACCTGCATGCAACCTCCGATCCTCACAAGATCTCCTTCTCTACTCCCCTCTTATCTCCTCTTCCCACAATTGCATACAAGATTTTTCCCATGCATCCCCCTACTCTGGAACTCTCTACCACAACATATGACTCTCGCTTAACATGGAAACCTTCAAAAATAAACTTGAAGACCTACCTCTTCCGACAAGCCTACAACTGCAGTAACCACCGATCCACCAAACCGCTGCATGACAAGCTCCACCCTCACCAACTGTATCCTCACCCATCCCTTGTAGATTGTGAGCCCTTGCGGGCAGGGTCCTCTCTCCTCCTGTACCACTTGTGACTTGTATTGTTTAAGATTACTGTACTTGTATTTATTATGCATACCCTTCCTCACAAGTAAAGTGCCATGGAATAAATGGCGCTATTATAATGAATAATAATAATATGACTTCTAACATTTCCAGCACTGTCCCCCTTCTATTTCCAACTTGCACAAATTCCTTACCCTGCAGTCACCCCAATACTGAGCCGCTGCTGCAATATGTGTACATATTACTGCACCTACTGTGTGGTATAACGGCTTCTCTTTGTGCCCCACATAATAATGCCCACTGCTGTGCCCCTTACATTGTAATAATGCCCTCTAGATGGTAAAGTTGCCTCCTAGAAAATACTAATGTCCTGTGCAAGTGTTCTAGAAAACAGTAACACATTTTGACCCTAGAAGGTAATAATGCCCTATGTGCACCTTTGATAGTCACAGTACATTGAGTGCCTCAATAACAATAATGTAACCCTCTTACATTTGACTCGCACCACAATTGTGGATACCAGGGCTATGGGGTACTCGGAGCCGAGCCCATAGAAGTCTATGGGAGTTGTCACTGGCAGCGGGACTCGGTCCGTGGCCCTGGCAGTCAAGCGATGGGGAATATTTACAGGGGATTTTAAGGATAGGTAATTCGTGACGCCACCTGTGGTATCTGGTCAATTGAACCAGCGCTGCTGCAAGGATCTTCACAGGGGATGTTATGGGGGCAGCTGGGTGGTAAGTCTCCCACAGGTGAAACTGGTCCCTGGAAGTCTATGGTAATGATGCAGGGTGTAGTTAAGAATTCAGTCACACACAATGCAGCTTCTTTTCATACCTTTACTGGTAGATGTTTCAAGAAGATCCCGGGGAGCTGGTCGGGGTGGAGAATGCACATTTGGGTAACCGCTGAGCAGGTTAGAGGCCTCCTTACTTCATATATATCTGAGTCCAAACTTGCATGAAGCGAAGTTAACTCTTTCAATAGCAACTACACCCGGCCGACATAGTGGTAGAGCCTTTTCGGTGGTAGAACTAAGTCTATTTCTGCAGCGTCCCGCTAGACTCCTGTTCTCCTGACTCCAGTTACGTATCGACACATTGG
>JARQOD010000004.1:489839386-489907766 GCA_033576555.1 Oophaga sylvatica
TTCTCCCAAACAATTACCGATAATGTTAGTACCCAAAATGATATTTAAACCGTTCTCCTCATTTACAGTCTTTACTACCAGAAGCCCTTGGTCTTTCAACTCCTCTCTGCCCACCTTTACATCTACACATTTTGTTCCGAGTACTTCTACAGGAAGACCATTCGAAGCATACACAGTAAAGTCAAGGCTCGGAGGTTTAAGACTGTCCATTGACCAGTACTTGGTATATAGAGCATCAGGTATTAGGGTCACCTGGGACCCAGTGTCTAACAACGCTGGAACAGCAATACCATCTAGAATAATAGACAGTAGGGTCGCCCGCCCACATACCTGCGGTTCCAGTCTAGGGGGCCTGACGGGTATTCTCCTGGGTGTTGGCCCTTGGACCCAGGTTCTGCCCGTTTAAAGGACACTGTGTAGACAGATGACCTTTCCGGTTGCAGCGGTAACAGATGATCTCTCGACGAGGAGGGTGTTGATCAGAGGTTGCTCCTGGGGGTGGCGTTGTCCTCCTCCGGGGGGCGACGTCTTCTTTCTTCTCCGGTGCATCCACGGAACGTCCTCTGGGCAGTCAGCTAACAAGATCTTCCCTTCCTCCTCTTTCCGCAGCTGCAGGGCACTCATCACAGCAGCCAGATTTTTAGTCAGCTGGCGCACCTCTGAGCGCAGACAGTCCAATTCACTAGGAGGTGTCACCTGCGTTTTGGTTTCTGCCACTAGCGGGGAACAGGGGTTACTGCCGGTTCCAGAGTGACTTCACCCTGATGATGTTGGGTGGCCACCTCAGGTTTGCCCAGGGGCCACAGCCCTTTTATTGCCATGTCCTTTAGGGCATCAAAGGTAGCATCCGGATGATCTAAGGACCACCAATTTACAGTTCTGCGTTCCTCTGGGGATCTCAATCCCTGTATAAATTGTTCTTTCAGCATTCTATTCTCGTCGATAGCATTTAAATTGTTAATTTGCTTGAGGGCTGTCAGGGCTCCCTGTAGTCGGCAAGCATAGTCCCGGATGCTGTCACCTGGCTGTTGTGAACAGTGATAGAATGCCATCCGGAGATCCGTTTCTGTGCGGTCTTCAAATATGGCATGCAGCTTCAGGAAGATCGCAGGTACCGACTCCTGATCAACGGTATCCCAAGTCTCCACTTCCCTCTCAGCAGCGCCAGTTAGCTGCCCTATTAGCACAGCAGCTTTTTGTCTCTCAGGCATGGAGTACATTTCTAGGATGCTGCATAACTTCCGCTTGAAGCCTGCTAATGTGCCTGGCCCACCGCTGTATTGGGGAAGCCATTTCGCCCCAGGCATATATGGGAGCGTTAGTGGCATGATCGGGACTACCGGACTGGGTGCAAGGCCTGCGCCCCCATCTGGCGCTACAATACCAGACGGTGCGGGATTGGGGCCTCCGGCCGGGGCCGCACTGTCAGCCGGTTGTTGTGACATCTTAGCGCCCCCTTGGTTAAACGGAGCCTACCGGTTTCAGACGCTGCTACTTCACAGGCACCGCAGTGGGAACAGGACCTTCGTCGCAGGCGCTCTGATGTCAGAGCGTTCACTTCCTGTTGCAGGACCTGCCGCTGAGTCAGAGCCGGGGGCGTGTCCAAGACTCTGCGCGCTCTTTCAGGTACGCCCACCTTCTTCTCCAATGCCTTAGGGCGCGAATCTGGCGGCAAATATGGCGGTATTTGGCGCCAAAAGTGCAAACAGTCCTTTTTCACAAAAACACTCCACAGGCACACAGGGCTCGCAATGCTGCAAGTTTCGTATCCTGTTCGTGACGCCAAGTTTTTTGTGTCGACCCGCCACCACAATTGTGGGTTACCAGGGCAATGGGGTACTCAGAGCCGAGCCCGTAGAAGTCTATGGGGATTTTGTCACAGGTAGCTGTGGCTCGGTCTGTGGCCCTGGCGGTCTGGCGTTTGTTGGGGATATATTTACAGGGGATTGATTTATATACAGTTCGTGACGCCACCTGTAGTCTTCTGGTAATTTATACCAGCGCTGCTGTAGATCTCTGAGGGGATGGTGAGGCAGCTAGATGTCGGGTCCCCTACAGGTGGGACTCTTCCCTCAGGTCGGTAGTTAGGTAGGGATTGTGCAGGCATGCAATAATAACTCAGTCTCACACCGTCAGCGTCTTTCCATACCTTTACTTGTAAGATGTTCAAGCAGGTCCCAGGGAGGCTGATGGGGTTGGTGGAGGATGAGCTTTGAGGCAACAGCTAAGCAACTTAGGGGCCTCCTTTACTGTCCAATGAAGATGAGTACGACCAGCCTGAAGCGTAGTCCCCTCTATGATTCCAGCTTATCCAAAGCTGTGCTTCCCAGTCAGTTTAGTGTTAGGAGTCTTTCTATGAGGGAGCTGAATTCTTATTTTGTCCTGCAGAGACTCAAAGTCTTCACTTCCCCTGACCCCAGTTACGTACTGACTATAAGGGGCTTGTTTGCCGCGACCTAGGGTCCGGTAAATCTCTGGTTTTCTCCTCACTATGCTTGTAACAATAGTGATTCTTCGGTCCCCAGTGACCGGTTGCAATGTGCAGGACTTCTTCAATCCGTAAGCACTATTCCAATAAACCACTTTGCCCTTCGATTTGCTCAACTCTTAATAGCTAGTTCAGTCTTTCTTCCAGTGGGGCACAGCTCTGACTAGACTAAGGTGAATTAGACCACCTGTACCAGCCTCCACGTTCTGAACTGATGACAGGCTCAAACTGGACACGTCTACTCTGTCCAAGGACAGGAAACTGACTGACTAGAAAATCACTCCCTTCCACACCCCTGCTGGGTGTGTCAGAAGTGTACATGATGTCATGAAGAGACCTTAACTGTTACCTCTCCACTCATCCTCCTGGTATTGTGTACCAGGGCTACACAGTATCTGGTCAATTGAACCAGCGCTGCTGCAAGGATCTTCACAGGGGATGTTATGGGGGCAGCTGGGTGGTAAGTCTCCCACAGGTGAAACTGGTCCCTGGAAGTCTATGGTAATGATGCAGGGTGTAGTTAAGAATTCAGTCACACACAATGCAGCTTCTTTTCATACCTTTACTGGTAGATGTTTCAAGAAGATCCCGGGGAGCTGGTCGGGGTGGAGAATGCACATTTGGGTAACCGCTGAGCAGGTTAGAGGCCTCCTTACTTCATATATATCTGAGTCCAAACTTGCATGAAGCGAAGTTAACTCTTTCAATAGCAACTACACCCGGCCGACATAGTGGTAGAGCCTTTTCGGTGGTAGAACTAAGTCTATTTCTGCAGCGTCCCGCTAGACTCCTGTTCTCCTGACTCCAGTTACGTATCGACACATTGGGCTGCCTTCTGCGACCTGTAGTCCAGAAAGCCTCCGGTTTTCTTATCACTAAGTATGAAGCTCTAGCAATGCCTCGGACTCCGGTGTCCGGTGAATTAGTGCAGGTAATCTGGTACCTGAAGCACTTCTCTGTCCTTCTCCACTGCGCCCTTCGCCCTGCTTTCGCTCTTAGCATAAGCACTTGTA
The DNA here is from genome assembly GCA_033576555.1 of Oophaga sylvatica. NCBI lineage: Eukaryota > Metazoa > Chordata > Amphibia > Anura > Dendrobatidae > Oophaga > Oophaga sylvatica. Next base: position 489,842,888 of record JARQOD010000004.1, read on the forward strand.
GCTTTTGATGGAAATGTCAGCTTTCTCCAGAGCTCACTGTACAGCTCTCAGTATCCTCTAAGTCCAGACTGGACTGAGACTGAACTGCACTGTCCTAAGACAGGAAACAGACTCACTGAACTCCTCTGTCCGAAGACAGGAAACAGACTGAACACTGATTGCTAAGTGTCACTTCCTCTTATACCCTGATGGGTGTGTCTGAGAGTGTGAGTGAAGTGAATGGATAACAAGCTTTTGCGGTTACCTTCCTGTGCATTTTCCTGGATAATGTGTGCCGGACATAGCTGGGCCACACACATTTATCCTAACTCTTCTGTAAGCTCATCTCCCTATGAGGACTGGAATTGGACGAACCAATCAGGGTACGTCACTGTTGGGGCTACGTGTTGGTGAGTGACAGCAGTCTGAGCACACATGCTCAGATCAGACTTCATTCTCCTCTCTGCTTGGAGATGACACTTCAAGGCATCAGCAGACGTAGACATCAGACCACGCATGACCGGGTTTATAAGTGCTGTCCCTTCAGCTGACAAGCCCTGTGATATGCTTTATAATGATCAGTACATTGCAGCTCTTGTCAGCTAAGAGGATGTCATTTCAAAGCAGGATCTAAGCAGAGAGGAGAGTGAAGCCTGATATGAGAATGTGTTCCCAGACTGCTGACACTCACAGAGATGTAGCCGTATACCCACCAGTGACGTGCCATGTTCTGTTAGTTTGATTCCAGTCCCCATATTGGAAGTAGCAGAGCAGAATCAAAACAAAAGGATATATGACCCACAAAGAGATGAGCTTTCAGGAGCAGGGCAGGTAATAAAAGTATATCAGAAAAATGTTAGGAAGAGTTATGACAAATGAAACAAGGTGAAATTAATAGAGGGAAATCTCTTTAATAATGTCTTCTGAGTACCCCCATGTACAGTTCCCCTCTTTATAGTATGATGTCTTCACTGCTCCCCAAAACAGAATTTAATGCCCCTCACAGTAGTCCTCACACTGTATGATGGCCCCCTCTGTAGTCCCCACACTTTATGATGGCCACCCGGTTTAAGGACCTTAATATTTGCTACCATATTGTATGAGGGCCCCCACAATAGTCCCCACACTATATGATGTCCCTCACATTAGTTCCCAAGTTGTGTATTGGCATCCACATTAGCACCCATACTGTATGAGGGCCCCCACAATAGTCCCTACACTATATCATGGCCCTCACGCTGTATAATGGTCCCCACATTTTGAGGGCCTCCCACAGTAGCCCCTAAAATGTATGAGTCCCCCTCAATGTATAATGCACCCACAGTCATACAAAAAGTTTTAAAATAAAAAATCTATATATACTCAACTACTACAGGATACTGACGAGTCCACCGGACAGACCAGCACATTGATGTCCCTGCACTACCGCTCTCAGTCACGGCTGGATGATATAATGGCCAAGTCACCAGAGCACTCACAGGACATCAGAGTCATGACGCAGTGTGATGAAGGACACCGCGCGAGGACTGTGACCTCCCTGTGCTGTACACGCTGATACAGTTAAGTGTAGCGTAGCTCCTGGTGGGCCCATCTTAGCACGGGGCTCAAGGCGACAGCACCTTCTGCCCCTCCAGGAGCTACGCTACTGAGTGCTATGTTTAAGTTCATGTACTGTTCCTCCCTGCAGTGTCTCAGCATGTAGGAGTTTCTCCTGTGGATCTACAGCAATGGCGTCCGTTTAACCCCTTCACTCCTAGACAATTTTCTGTTATTTTCATTTTTGTTTTTCCTTCCCCTTCTCCTAAGAGCCATAACTTTTTTATTTTTCTCTCAATATAACTGTATGAGGGCTTGTTGTTGTGGGACGAGTTGTACTTTTGCATGCCACCTTTCGTTTCTACCACATAGTGAATTGGAAAACGAGAAAGAAATTCCACATTTTTTTTTACCATGTTCACTATATGGTAAAACTGACCTGGCAATAAGATTCTCCACCTCAGTACGAGTACACAGATACCAAACATTTACAGTATTTTTATGTAAGTAGTGAAAAAAAAATTCAGAAACTTGTAAGAAAATGTTTTTGTTACTTTTGTCACAATTTTCCGAGACTAGTAAGGTTTTCATTTTTCGGGATATGTGTGGTTTTTTTTTTGCGCCCTGTGCTGATGTTTTTATTGATACCATTTTGAGGTTGATATGATGTTTTGATCGCCTCTTATTGCATTTTATTGCAATGTCGCGGCGGCCCAAAAACATTCTGGCACCTTCAATTTTTTTTATTACGTCATTTACTTATTGGATTCGTTTATTGAATATTTTGATAGATTGGACATTTCTGAATGCAACTATACCAAATATGTGTCTTTATTTTTTCTAATTGTTTAAATTTTAATCGGGCAAAAATGGGGTGATTTGAACTTTTGTGCTTTTTTCATTTTTTTCATATTTTTAAAAGTTTTTTTTAAACTTTTCACTGTATTTAACAGTCCCCTTAGGGGACTAAAAGCTGTGATTGTCTGATCGCTTGTTTGCTATACATAGCAGTGCATCAGCATCAGCACTGCTATGTATAGTGAAAATCACAATCTCCGAGGAAGATAGGAGTAACAAGCCAGCAGATCCCTTGCTGTCATGACATCATATCACTGCCTCACGATCACAGGCGGGCCAATGAAAGTGTGGAATGATGCACCCCCTTGCTGGCGCATCCTAAATCCCTCTGTCAGAGATTGACAGCGGGATTTAACAGACTAACAGCCGCGAGTGTAGCTTCGCTCCACCTGTGGCTGTTAAAGAAATATAATGGCTGATTAAATCAGCTGTCACTAGCCGGAAAAGATGGGACATTATTTACTGACCTGACATATAAGAGAATTGCATCCCCCGACTGGCGAAAATACAATAGTTGTCAGCTGTATACTATAACTGACACCACGCTGCATCAGCCGCGATGGGTGTTGGCACCGGCCATGGTCGCTTCACCCTTAAATACTGCTGTCAATAGTGACTAGAGCATCTAGATGGTTAAAAGAGGATAGGGTCCCCTCTTTAACCCCATCAGAACCCTGAGATCATGATTGTGTGGTCTTGATGGTTGCCATGGCAATTCATGGCCAAATAACGGCCTTAGAGTCTGCCGGATTTTACGGGCCTGTTCCTAAGTTAGAGACATTTAGGTGGTAAAAATAGCATTTTTCTTTTCTGTCATGCTACTTTGCATTAATCGTTGTAAAGCACTTGAAGGGTTAAACAACTACCTGACAGCAGCCTTGAATATTTTGAGGGGCGCTGTTTTTAAAATGGAATCACTTTGGGAGGTTTTCCAACATATAAGTTCCCGAAAGTCACTTGAACAGATCCCTAAAAAAACAATGTTTTGCAAATTTCCTTGAAAAATGAAAACTTACTGCTACATTTTTAAACCTTCTAACATCCTAACAAAATGAAAGAACATTTTACAGATGGTGCTTATGTAAAGACGACATGAGGGAAATGTTGTTTATTAACTATTTTGCGTGGTATGACTATCTGCAAGTTTATCAAATTTCTGATATTTTTTATAAATAAACGCAAAACATATCGACCTAAAATTACCAATAACATAAAGAACAATGTGCCACAAAAAATAATCTAAAAATCACCGGGATAAGTTAACACAGTCCAGAGTTATTCCCACATAAAATGACACTGGTCAGTGAAAATTTTGGCCTGGTCACTGAGGGGTCAAAATGTACAAGATCAAAAATAATTTCCTTCGGACATATCAGATTTCCAGTGGAAAGGAGAACGCAGCCGCAGCTCTCGCTTCCTCTGGATGTCAATTACGTTCAAAGTAGGGGACAGTAAAGTGGCCGCTAATTGGCCGAGATCCCCTGGAAGAGCCAGTGGCAACACTGCTGGAACGGCGCCGGCATCGGAGGTGAGTAGAAGCCATATTCTTTTACTTGGTCAAAACATAGAGATTGAGACGGGGTTGTCCGAGTAGTAGGCAACCCTTTTAATAATTGCAATGTACAGCACTCATAAAAATTGGATGCATTACGGATGTTATTTTGGTGCATCTATAGACTTGATGAAGATACGGGAGAGAATAGCGCAACTTTCTTTTTCACACCAGGACCATGCAAAAAAACCGTCATCTGAAGAGCCCTATTGAGTTACACTGGTCAATGTGCCGTCCGAATTTTACTGGCACAACACTCATCCGTATTGTGCACTTGTCTGTACAAGACCCAATTCTGAGTGGGCCAGCTGGGAAATATCTGATGACCAAGGGTGTCACAGAGGACAGTGATGACAGCTTGAGATTATGCCGGATCAGCGCTTATAAAGGTGAACGGGGAATACCATTCCTTTATAACACCACAGTGATTGTGTTGGCAAACATTACCTGCAGAACTGTGCCAGGAAAAGCAGTGGAAAAATGTGTCGGTGACCCTTGTCCTTTAATTGCTCATATGAAGCTAATGTATTACACCCCGGTGGATTCACCTCAGATATTAAAAGTATTCTTATTGGCAAATCACTGAACACTTAGGGTAAAACCTTATTTGTAAGATTTCTTGGCAGCAGGTGGAAATACTCATACCCTTCCTGCCACTTGCTTAGGCTTCCGCTCCATTCTGCCTGCCTTTGCTTGTGTGTATAGGGTCAGTATTTCACACAGTGATGCTTTGGAGATTATCGGGATTGTTCTCCGTGTGTGGTGAGAATGGACGTCCCCTTATTCCATATAATTATTACTGATCCTACCTGAATATAACCTCAATACACAGAACTCTCTGCCCTGCATTCCTTTCTCAGGCTGGGCTCATTACATAATGTGTTTGCCAACTACTGTAGATAAGGATTCCTAGTTCAGTAACCGGCACAGATACAGAACCTCCTGCTGTTTCTATGGCCCACAAGTAAATGAGCTAAGAACCAGACATTGAGGAATAAAGAATCATTTATACACCACCGCACAGCTACGTATGTTCTTTCATGTGAGAGAATCCGGACGATTATGCTAAAGGCACTCGGATCATACGCTGTTAGAGTCTGAGCCGAGTGTCACCTCGGTTTGATCTGATTCTCTGATAGAAACGTATCACAGGTGTGGAGAAGATGGAGATCTTATTTTCTCCATCTTCTCCATTGTCTGTGTCCGCGTAAATTGGACTGCACTCAGATGACATCAGAGTGCCATACGATGTTTCACACGCACCCATGGGCTTGTATTAGCTGGTGCAATCACAGTGTGCTGTGATTGTTTTCTCTTGCTAAATCGGCATGAGAAAAAAAGTACTAATCGACACTGCCCCATAGCATAAAATCGGGACGAGTACTCTCCCATAAAACATCGGCTAGCACTCTGCCGTGTTATACAGTCGTGTGAACGAGCCCTTAATGAGCACACATAGGTTCCTTTCTTATCTTCCATCCACGGCGGTGCAAACATGGTCAGAATCCTTTGTTCGGCTGCTTAATGGACTGTGATGATGTTGGCGATCAGCATCTTTTGGGGACATCGTGATTGGCGCTGTGAGGAGTGTGGCTACAATTATTGCTAATGGTCAGTCAATGGATCTCAAAGGTGATGTATCATCAGAAAATGACCTATTTTTATATGATATTTGTCCTAAATGTATATATATCGAAAGTATTCTTGGCATTTTTCGTGTTTTGCTACATCACAACCTGGAATTTGACTGTTTTTTTTGAGGGTTTGCATCAGTTCATATAAAGAACATAAAGAACATGCCCACAACTGTGAACATTTGGATTTCTTTTATTATGAGTCAAACAACAAATAGGACAAAATAACTGAAAACTCAGTGTGCATAACTATTCACTCCCCTAAAGTCGGTACTTTGTGGAGCCTCCTTTTGCGACAATTACAGCTGCAGTCACTTTGGTATCTACATTTTTAAACTTCTTGGTGATGGTGTTTGCTTACACGTTATGTATATATTTGATATTTTATTGATGTGAATTAAAAGTTATATTTTAACTTGAAAAAGTTTAGAGTTCTACGGTGAGCTTGTTTATTCCTACTCTTACTGTCTATCTTATTTGATACTGTGAATACATATATTTTTCTCACTTTAACAAAGTAGCCTATTTAGTGCTGATGCATCATATACAAATCGTATTACAAAAATATTCACATAGGTTGTAATGTAGCAAAGTGAGCAAAGAGCTAAGGGGGATGGAGGGTTGAATACTTTAGCAAGTCACTGTATATATTTGTTTCTTTTTATTTTTCATGAACATCACAAACTGTACTGAAAAGTAACTTAGAAATCTTGTAATTTTCACACTTTTCACTTGGGCTTTTTTAGATTTCAACTTCCTTTCCTATCAGGAAGTGTTTTCAGCAGTTTCCTTATCATCACAGCCAGTATTATAACGCATAAAACCTTTATACGCAGCTGATAGCACAGGATCCGATAATCACATATCCAACATATAAATCCCAATATGTTTCTGATATCAACAAATGCACAACTGTCTGCTCTTTTGCTGGTCTTGGAGAACAAAGACAGTAAAATGTCAGCCCGGTGTAAAGTCTCTTCACGTGAATATGTACAATATGTACTATAATATTTGTGCAGTTGTGCATAAAAATCTGCCGCAGTATCCTATGTTCTACCTGTGAGAACCTCTCAGATCGTCATACTCCTGAAAGTGTTGTCTTTCCTGTGGCTTTGATGACAATAATAACATAAAAGCACTATAAATAGCACAATAAAGAGCCCTATAAATAGCCTTTTATGCAGAATTTCATATACCTACCATACAAAAACTCCAAAGACCTCAGTGTAGGAAGGATTGCATTACATTATCCTTCTCACAAGTGCGATGGGATTACTGATGGTAATACAGACAGCTGAAAATAAATTTAGAAATATAAGAAGCATTTTAACAATCAAGGGCTAATATCTTGTACCGCATGTACAGTATATTATGTCATATCATTTTTATGGCCTTCACTAAGAAGGCGTGATGTTTTTAGCCTGCTTTGCATTATTATGTGAGCCACGCTTGAGAATTGTTGGATACATGATAATCATTCTAAAAGAATTATCCAAAATTGTTCAACCCTTGACATTTTTTAAATCAAAAGCTTTTAATAATATAAAATAACAACCCAAGTTATACTTCCCTCACAATCCCTCACTGATCTCCTGCTGTTACTTCCCTTGCGATGACTATCGACAAGGACTTGTGACCGCTGCAGTTAATCACCAGTTGAAGTGGTGCCCTCAGTGGTGCCCACTTGATTACCTGCAGCGGTCACATGTCAATGTCAATACTGTAGGCAAGAATACAGTGATCAGCAGAGACCCAGGAAGTGGCAGCTAAGCAGCGGCAGGGGATTGTTGAGTTGAGTTAAGCATTGCTCAATTTGTTATTTTACATCCATTATAAGCTTCAGGTGAAAAAATTCAAGGATTGGGGTTCAAAAAAAAATTGACAGATATTAATTATTCTGCTGTACAAAAATGTAAGGTAAAAGAAAATGTGACAGGGCTAATGAACGGGGTACGGTAAAAGAAAAAAAAATTATATCATCCCCAATTGTATCATATATATGTTGCGACCACGCACCACAATTGTGGATACCAGGGCTATGGGGTACTCGGAGCCGAGCCCATGGAAATCTATGGGAGTTGTCACTGGTAGCGGTGGCTCGGTCCGTGGCCCTGGCGGTCGTGCAATGGGGGAATATTTACAGGGGATTAATAGGATAGTTCGTGACGCCACCTGCGGTTTCTGGTAAATTGTACCAGCGCTGCTCTAAGGACTTTCACAGGGGATGTTATGGGGCAGCTTGGTAGTAAGTCTCCCACAGGTGAGACGGGTCCCTGGAAGTCTATGATGATGATGATGATGATGCAGGGTGTAGTAAGAATTCAGTCACACACAAGGTAGTTCCTTTTCATACCTTTTACTGATGATGGTTCAAGCAGATCCCAGGGAGCTGGTCGGGGTGAAGAGTGCACTTTCCGGTAACAGCTGAGCAGGTTAGAGGCCTCCTTTACTTCAATATGTATGTGAGTCCAACTTGCATGAAGCGAAGTTAACTCTGTTATCTCCAGCTTTCTCAATAGCTGACAAGCCCGGCCAACGTGGTGGTGGAGCCTTCTAAGTGATAAAACTAAGTCCTTACTTTTGTCGTGCACTTGACTCAAAGTCCCTGTTCCACCTGACTCCTGTTACATATTGACACTTAGGGCTGCTCCCTGCGACCTGTAGTCCAGATGCCTCCGGTGTTCTTGTTACTAAGCTTGAAACTGTAGCAACACTTCGGACTCCGGTGTCCGGCAATTTAGTGCAGGCAATCCAATACCTAAAGCACTTCTCTATCTTCTCCACTGCCCTTCGCCCTGCTCTCGCTCTTAGCACAAGCAATTGTAACTTCGATGGTAAAGTCAGCTTTCTTCTAGAGCTCGCCGAGCAGCTCTCAGTAACCTCCTCCCTCCAGCTTCTGTTGAGGTACTGATTAAGGGTAGCTCTGACTAGGCTAGGATGATCCACTTCACCCGTACTAGCCTCCACTTGCTTGTCAGGTGAGCTACGTTAGCTCTGCGAGGATCCAGTCCTCCCTTCTCTCTCTCCAAGTCCAGACTCCACTGGTACTGAACTGCACTGTCTGAAGACAGGAAACTGACTCTACTGCACTGTCCTGAGACAGGAAGCTTGACTGAGCTCTGCTACATGTCACCACCTCCTATACCCCTGATGGGTGTGTCTAAAAATGTGAGTGAAGTGCATAGATATCAAGCTTTGCTGTTACCTTCCTGTGCACTCTCCTGGACTTTATGTGTGCCTGCATAGCTGGGCTACACATCCCCCCTTGGTAAAACACAGCACTCCCGGGCTGTAAAAGACAAAAAGAAACATTTTGTTTTGCAATAACATAACATTTCAAACTCATCCCATCCGGGAGGTGAGGATTTCTTAAACGTTACAATATGTACAAGGAAGGATAATACAAAAGTATCAAAACATTTTTTTAAATATTCACAGTATAGGCAGTATTCTTGTGGAGGACCCGCACCAAAAACCTCCCACGTGGGTCCTGGGTGGGCTGCAGGACTTTATTGCAGACCTCACTCTGGGCCCCACCATACGGGTTTTTCTTCTGAGGTAGATAATAGTAGTGGTTTCATGTAAAACCAAGATGATGCACCGTAGCGCAACTATTTACAAAGATCAGTTCTGGGCTGGCACAGTCCTCAGCCTCTCAGTCCATGACATAATAAAAGACATTCATGTTTCAAGTATTCACATATAATTCAACTGGAGTTACCCAACCAGGGTATACTATGCAATCAACACATTATTTAACCTTCTAAATTCTTTAACTCTCTTTACCCAGCCGGGTATTCTATTCCAAATATGTAAAACATCAGTATACAATACTAAAGTGCAAAAATGCAATTTTCTTTCAAAACTTTCTACAGTTACTAGAATGCGGTCAACCCCTGTCTGGGTCCTACCGGTCTTCACTTTTTATTACTTTCAATTACGTCTTCCACCCCGGGGGCTGGAACAACGCGATGCTCTCTAGAGCGCATTACAAACAGGTCGTGACCTGCTATCAATGTCTGGGTCGCTACAGTCCTTGTGCGAACATCTAGGGCACGCCGGGTGCTTCCTCTTTGTGAGACGCCGATTGCGTCGCTACAGGTGCCACAACATTTTGCGATACTAATTTGGTCGCAGTTTGCGGTTTAGGCGGCAGCGCTGGCTGAGACCTGGGCTGCTGTACAGATTGCGACTTGGTTTGCGTTGAGTAAGCAGGAGGCGATGCCGATTGCGACATAGATTGCGATGAGCCAGCAGGGGGCGATGCTGGAATACGGCCTGGTGCTGTGGGCGCTCGAGACGGGGACGCTTTGGTAGTGTTGACGTTACCGGCGTCGGGGACGGGGTCACTGACGATGGACACATTGAGGGCATACCAGCCCTTTAAACCCCAGTGCCGTGTATAGCTCACTATGTCCCCGTTTACTAGGTCCCTTCCCGGATGACCGATGGGCAGGTGGGACTCTACGTCCCGGCGGCTCACAAATACCCCCGGATAGAGTCCCGGTTCCCGGATGAAACCCCAGCCCTTGCGGAGCTGGAATTCTACCACGCACCCCTGCCGCCGTGGTTCCCTTCGGGTACCTTTGTCGTTGCGGACCATCTCCTTGTCAGCGACCAACTGCTCATACTGCCGTTGTCGGTTCCGCTGCACCTCCCGCTCTTCCTCCTGCCGGCGTCGCTGCTCCTCTTCACGACACTGCATCTCTCTTTCCCACTGGACGGCATACGTGATGTCATCAATACGCTCCATCATGGCGGGGTCGGTGTCCCTATCTGGGGACAGCTCCGGCACAGGTAGGAAATCATCCGGTCCTCGGCTCAGATCCTCCTGTCCTTCCGCCATCTCGTCCCAGGCAAGAGTGTAGGTTCCATCAGGAACTGTCTGGTCTCTTCCGTGGAGGCGGGATTTGCGTCTCCTCCTCTTCGGATAGAGGATGAAGAGGAGGCGGATTTCTTTAGCAGTGGGGCAGGACCGCACATTGTAGTAACATTTGGAGAGGGCGGCCATATCTTTCGTGCCTCAGGGGGGTACACGCCCACGAATGCACGCCCACCTTCTTCACCAGCACTTCAGGGCGCCAACTTGACGGTAAAATGGCGGTATTTGGCGCCAAAAGCAGCAAACAGTCTTTTTCATGAAATAAACAGTTCAATAGGCACACAGGACTCACACTTGCAAGTTTCGTATCCTGTTCGTGACGCCAAATTAGTTGTTGCGACCACGCACCACAATTGTGGATACCAGGGCTATGGGGTACTCGGAGCCGAGCCCATGGAAATCTATGGGAGTTGTCACTGGTAGCGGTGGCTCGGTCCGTGGCCCTGGCGGTCGTGCAATGGAGGAATATTTACAGGGGATTAATAGGATAGTTCGTGACGCCACCTGCGGTTTCTGGTAAATTGTACCAGCGCTGCTCTAAGGACTTTCACAGGGGATGTTATGGGGCAGCTTGGTAGTAAGTCTCCCACAGGTGAGACGGGTCCCTGGAAGTCTATGATGATGATGATGCAGGGTGTAGTAAGAATTCAGTCACACACAAGGTAGTTCCTTTTCATACCTTTTACTGATGATGGTTCAAGCAGATCCCAGGAGCTGGTCGGGGTGAAGAGTGCACTTTCCGGTAACAGCTGAGCAGGTTAGAGGCCTCCTTAACTTCAAATGTGTAGGTGAGTCCAACTTGCCTGAAGCGAAGTTAACTCTGAAACTCCAGCTTTCTCAATAGCTGTACTGCCCGGCCAACGTGGTGGTGGAGCCTTCTAAGTGATGAAACTAAGTCCTTACTTTTGTCGTGCACTTGACTCAAAGTCCCTGTTCCACCTGACTCCTGTTACGTATTGACACTTAGGGCTGCTGCCTGCGACCTGTAGTCCAGATGCCTCCGGTGTTCTTGTTACTAAGCTTGAAACTGTAGCAACACTTCGGACTCCGGTGTCCGGCAATTTAGTGCAGGCAATCCAATACCTAAAGCACTTCTCTATCTTCTCCACTGCCCTTCGCCCTGCTCTCGCTCTTAGCACAAGCAATTGTAACTTCGATGGTAAAGTCAGCTTTCTTCTAGAGCTCGCCGAGCAGCTCTCAGTAACCTCCTCCCTCCAGCTTCTGTTGAGGTACTGATTAAGGGTAGCTCTGACTAGGCTAGGATGATCCACTTCACCCGTACTAGCCTCCACTTGCTTGTCAGGTGAGCTACGTTAGCTCTGCGAGGATCCAGTCCTCCCTTCTCTCTCTCCAAGTCCAGACTCCACTGGTACTGAACTGCACTGTCTGAAGACAGGAAACTGACTCTACTGCACTGTCCTGAGACAGGAAGCTTGACTGAGCTCTGCTACATGTCACCACCTCCTATACCCCTGATGGGTGTGTCTAAAAATGTGAGTGAAGTGCATAGATATCAAGCTTTGCTGTTACCTTCCTGTGCACTCTCCTGGACTTTATGTGTGCCTGCATAGCTGGGCTACACATATATTCCATAAGCAAAGGGCATTATGGAATATATGTCACATCTATCGTCTCAGTAATAGCAGGATGATGTTACCTCTGACAGCTTATCCTGCTGCATTTGAATGACACATTTTTTTCTGAATTCTTCTTGCACTAGAAAGCCACAAACCAACAAAATGACGGTGTAGGGGAGCCAGGGTCGTAGTCGTGGCTGACAATGGTTGCTCAATCATGCCCTGATCTCCCGCCACATACACACAATGTCCCCTCTGTAATGTACCTTTCTTTCCGCTTTCTATTCCTTTAGGGTCCTCTCGGATCTGCTGAGGATTTCCTTCGGGCGGCTTCACACAAAGAGAGACAGAGTCCAGTTCCAACTTAAAACATACGATTTTACTTGGTTCCAATCTCAGTACGTCCAGCTCAGTCACAGTCGCAACATAGGGATCATCACAGAGTACATCCTGCTCTTTCCCTGTGCTTTCCCTTACTTCTTCCAGAATGTCCCAGGGTTGCACCGGCCCATCAAGTACCGCAGCATTCCTTCTGACCAGCCCAACTAACTTCAGGAGTTCCCCTGTCCATTTCGTACCAGACCCAAAGGCATCAGCCCACATAGCTGGCTGCCACATCTTGGAGCTGCCCTTCATTCCGTTCTGCTGTGACCTTAGATCCACAGGCCCTGGACAACTGGGCATCTCACTTAACATGGCGTGGCCAACTGCCCTGTCCGGGCTCTCAGGCCCTACTAACTAAAATGCTGGAAATTCTCTGCCTTACCCTCAGTTGGCCCCTCCTAGATTAATTAATTCCTATCTTATTACATTATGGTCCTAATGTACCCCCTCTAGTGGCTAAACTAATCAATATGCTCTCCCTAAATACGTTATACACATAGCAGCATTCAGATACATAACAATATATACAGATTAGAACAGTCACATATATCAACATTTAACCGGACGTGTTTGGGGCATAAGTCAATCTCTGTAACCCCTTACAACAGCGTCAGTTTGCGTCAGTGTTCTGCACAGTCCTCCTCCTTCATCCTTGGGACAGTTAATTTTGATTTTGTCAAATACACCTCTATCTGTTCTGCCCTTTAGTGCTCAAAGCCACAGCACCCTGCGGGCTAAGAATTATATTTAGCAATAACAACTTCTTTCAGTTAATTTATTGAATGAGATGAACAGACAGCATTTATACTCAGATGACAAGAGGCTTGATGAGATTGAGGGCACAATTCACACATTTAACTGTATTGGTGGGTCTCTCTGGTGTGGTGGAAAGGGCACTGACAGTGGTGGTCTAGGTGTCAGTGGTAATCAGGGCAAATTTAGAGATGAGACTCATGAGGGGGCTAGGATCTCATAACATTCACCAAATTGCGATAACTATCAGCTGTGTCAAGGACGATGATTGTATGGTGGACATAGTATTGGGACCAGATTATGATGAAGCGGAGGTAAAGTCATGAGAGGAAAAGGTTGTTGGTTTTGGCGATCAAGAGCGGAGTCGACATCTGATCAAAAGATCTTCTACAGGCAGATCAGTTTAGAAATAGGTGATATTGACTCGCACCACAATTGTGGTTACCAGGGCTATGGGGTACTCGGAGCCGAGCCCATAGGTTTCTATGGGAGATGTCACTGGCAGCGGGACTCGGTCCGTGGCCCTGGCAGTCAAGCGATGGGGGATATTTACAGGGGATTATTAGGATAGGTAGTTCGTGACGCCACCATACTAAATATTTTCCTTTTAAACCCTGGCAGGGTGTCGGGCTCGCCGCTGTACTGGGGAAGCCACTTCGCTCCCGGCATGTATGGGAGCGTTAGGGGCATGAGCGGGACCACCGGGCCAGGTGAGGGGCCACTTGCGGGGGCCGCTCCGCCTGCCGGTTGTTGCGACATATTGATGCCCCCTTGGTTAATCTGAGCCTACCTCTTTCACAGGCTGCAGCGTCGCAGGCACAGCGGTGGAGACAGGACCTTGGTCGCAGGCACAGCGGTGGAGACAGGACCTTCGTCGCTGGCGCTCTGATGTCAGAGCGCTCACTTCCTGTTTCACAGGACCTGAAGCCGCGTCAGAGTTGGGGGCGTGTCCAGGCAACAGGGCGCTTTTTCAGGTACGCCCCCCTTCTTCACCAGCGCCTGAGGGCGTGAATATTGCGGTAAAGATGGCGGTATTATGGCGCCAAACACAGCAAACAGTCTCTTTCACCAAACAGTTCAATAGAGGCACACAGGACTCACAATTGCAAGCTTTCGCATCCTGTTCGTGACGCCAAGTTTTTTAGATGACTCGCACCACAATTGTGGTTACCAGGGCTATGGGGTACTCGGAGCCGAGCCCATAGGTTTCTATGGGAGATGTCACTGGCAGCGGGACTCGGTCCGTGGCCCTGGCAGTCAAGCGATGGGGGATATTTACAGGGGATTATTAGGATAGGTAGTTCGTGACGCCACCTGTGGTATCTGATCAATTGGACCAGCGCTGCTATAAGAATCTTCACAGGGGATGTTATGGGGCAGCTGGGTGGTAGGTCTCCCACAGGTGAGACGGGTCCCTGGAAGTCTATGGTGATGGTGCAGGGTGTAGTTAAGAATTCAGTCACACACAATGCAGCTTCTTTTCATACCTCTACTGGTAGATGGTTCAAGCAGATCCCGGGGAGCTGGTCGGGGTGGAGAATGCACATTCGGGTAACCGCTGAGCAGGTTAGAGGCCTCCTTTACTTCAATATGTATATGAGTCCAACTTGCATGAAGCGAAGTTAACTCTGTTATCTCCAGCTTTCTCAATAGCTGACAAGCCCGGCCGACGTTGTGGTGGAGCCTTCTAAGTGGTGAGAACAGAGTCCTTCTATGCAGGGCCCTGCTAAAAGTCCCTGTCCCTCCTGACTCCGATTACGTATCGACACTTAGGGCTGCTCTCCGCGACCTGTAGTCCAGATGCCTCCGGTTTTCTTGTTACTATGCTTGAAACACTAGCAACGCCTCGGACTCCGGTGTCCGGCAATTTAGTGCAGGCAATCCAATACCTGAAGCACTTCTCTCTGTCTTCTCCACTATGCCCTTCGCCCTGCTCTCGCTCTTAGCATAAACACTTGTAGCTTCGATGGTAATGTCAGCTTTCTCCAGAGCTCGCTGAGCAGCTCTCAGTATCCTCCTTGTTTCAGCTTCTGTTGAGGTACTGATTAAGGGTAGCTCTGACTAGGCTAGGATGATTTACTTCACCCGTACTAGCCTCCACTTCTTTGTCAGGTGAGCTACGCTAGCTCTGCGAGGATTCAGTCCTCTCTCCTCTCCCTCCAAGTCCAGACTCCACTGGCACTGAACTGCACTGTCTGAAGACAGGGAACTGACTGCTCTGAGCTCTTCTCAGACAGGAAACAGACTGCCTCTGCTACGTGTCACCCCCTCCTATACCCCTGGTGGGTGTGTCTGAAAGGGTGAGTGACGTGAATAGATAACAAGCTTTGCGATTACCTTCCTGTGCACTCTCCTGGATTTTATGTGTGCCTTACATAGCTGGGCCACACATCCCCCCTTGGTTAAACACAGCACTCCCGGCTGTAAAAGAGAAAAAGAAAACATTTTTGTTTTGCATATAAACAACAACATTTTAACTCTTCCCATCCGGGAGGTAAGACTTCTTGAACGTTACAATTTGTACATTAGAAAAATACAAAAGTATCAAAATATCAAAACATTTTTCAATAAATACAAGATAATATTCTTGTGGAGGACCCGCACCAAAAACCTCCCACGTGGGTCCTGGGTGGGCTGCAGGACTTCTGACTGCAGACCTCACTCTAGGCCACACCATACGGGTTTTTCTTCAGAGGTGATAGTAATGGTTTCGTGTAAAACCAAGATAAGGCACCGTAGTGCAACTATTTACAAAGCAAGTTCTTGAGCTGGCACAGTCCACAGCCACGCAGTCCATTAGGGAAAAAGACACATAAATATATATATATTTCAAACTTTATACATTTTGTCAGTGACAATAAACCCTGTCTGGGTCTTGCTAGACTAGTGTACTAGAACTACTCCTGATAGCGAATAGGTAGTTTTCCCTTAGTGATACGTTCTGATCTACGTGGGGTAGCGTCAGGTATAGTAGTCTCTAACCTTTCTGTTCTGCGTAACGGCAAACTATAGATACGACTCCACCTCTCTAGGGACCTGGCAAGCATGCTAGTGACTGGACGAGGCGGTACTGCTTCACCAGCTTCACCAGGGGACTCCACTTCTTGTGGTGCTGCTTCTTGAGGTTCCGCTGCTTGGGATCCCAAGGGTTGAGGGTCTGCCGGAACAGGTCCTTCTGGAACTGGCTCAACTGGCACAATTGGTATGACTGGATGTAGAGACTCCTCTTGCGGTTGATAAAACTGCAGCACAGGAATAATTACAGCGTCTCCCAATCTGGGCCAATCCGCAGGTAAATCTCCCAAATCCGTATGTATGACCGCTTCATCATCTTCTTTCTGAAGGACAACAGGTTCTTCCTCACGAAGCTTTAATGGGCCAGGACACAACTTTAAATGATCTCTAGACACAGTTGCAGTCGTTTTTCCTCCATCCTTGCTGATGGTACAGACCTTTCTGTTATCAAAATTGGAATTTTGCACGACATATGGCTCCTGTTCCCACTGATCATCCAACTTGTGCGTTCTTCTTTTTCTTTTTAGCACAGTTTCTCCAGGCATTAAAGGCTTAGCGGGGGCATTTTTATTATAGTTCTTCTCTTGTTTTTCTCTTACTTTGTTGAGACTGCCTTCTACGCAGGCTTGTACTCTCTTGTACTGTTCCTGTCGAGTTGTGTCCCAATCTTCAGCACTGTCATCAGCCTCTGGTTCTACCACACCCAGTTCCAAATCCATTGGCAATCTTCCTGGCCTTGCTCTCATAAGGTAGGCTGGAGTGCAGTTGGTGGAACTTACTGGTATGTGGTTGTACAAGTCAACCAGGTCAGGTAACAAGTCTGGCCACCGATTTCTTTCTTC
Organism: Oophaga sylvatica; assembly: GCA_033576555.1. Taxonomy (NCBI): domain Eukaryota; kingdom Metazoa; phylum Chordata; class Amphibia; order Anura; family Dendrobatidae; genus Oophaga; species Oophaga sylvatica. The sequence goes on from JARQOD010000004.1 coordinate 489,859,900, forward strand.
CAGTGGTACAGTTTTCAGTAAATCCATGACAATGTGATTCATCTTTTCACAAAGACCATTGGTCTGAGGGTGGTACGGGGTCGTTCTGATCTTCTTACATCCATACAACCGACAGAATTCCTGAAACAGTTCCGCTTCAAATGCAGGACCTCGATCCGTCAGTACCTGCTCTGGATAACCGTGTGGTCTGCAGAAACTTGCTTGGAAGACCTTGGCTGCTGTCTCTGCTGTCAGATCTTTGACAGGGGCGACCACCAGAAATTTGGAATAGTGATCCACCATGGTCAGGGCATACGAGTATCCTGACCTGCTTGGGGACAACTTGACGTGATCCAATGCCACAATCTCCAAGGGACGAGTCGTCCGGATAGGCTGCAGGGGTGCTCTCTGACTATGATAGTCTTTTCGTCTGAGTCCACAGGGTCCACAATTCCGGCACCACTTCTCCATGGAGCTGCGCATCCCTACCCAGTAGAACCGACACCTCAACAGAGTCTCCAGCTTTTTCCAGCCAAAGTGTCCTGCTTGATCGTGGTAAGCTTCTAACACCATTTGGATGTCTGCTTTGGGGACCACTATCTGCCAAACCATTTCATGGGTCCTTGGGTCGACGTATCTCCTGCACAACTTCTCACGGTATATGAACAACCGGCTTCTCTCATTCCACAGGAGCTTTGCTGGTATGGGTGCGTCTTTCTCCAAGGAGGAACCTTCCTGTCTTATCAGCTCCTTGACACGGCTGACCACTGGATCGCTGTCCTGAGTCTCCTTCCAGCTGTGATGAGGTAAAGGGTTCAACATCTCACCACACCGCTTTCTGTAGACTCGTTGCTCTTGGACCATCCCATTTCGGTGGAACACAGGTAGCTCAATTTCTTCCAGATCGTCTGATTCTTCCTCCGTGTCAGATTCATGCGGCATTCTGGACAAGGCGACCGCGTTAGCATTTTTACGGCCCGCTCTGTACTTGATGGTAAACTGATAGTTTGACAACCGAGCCATCCAACGCTGCTCCATGGCTCCCAGCTTGGCTGTTTCAAGGTGCGTCAAGGGGTTGTTGTCTGTGTATGCAGTGAACTTGTTGGAGGCAAGATAATGTTTAAATCTTTCAGTAATGGCCCAGACCAGCGCCAGAAACTCCAGTTTAAAGCTGCTATAGTTTTCCGGATTCCTCTCAGTTGGCCTGAGCTTTCTGCTGGCATATGCGATGACTTTTTCTTGGCCATTCTGCTTCTGACTGAGGACAGCTCCTAATCCTTCGTTACTGGCATCTGTGTATAGCAGGAACGGTTGGCTGTAATCTGGGTAGGCTAAGATTTCATCGCCTGTCAGAATCTCTTTCATCTCTTTGAATGCCTCAGCTTGTTCTTTACCCCAATTGAATGGAGGGTTTCTGCTCTTGAGAGGTTGTCCGACCAGGAGGTCCTGTAAAGGCACCACCTTCTTAGTGTAATCTTTTACAAACCTCCTGTAGTAACCTGTTAGTCCCAGGAACTGACGCACCTCCTTTAGATTCTTCGGCTCCGGCCATTTCTGGATGGCTGTGACCTTCTCGGGGTCCGGCGCTACTCCTTCGGAACTGACAATATGTCCCAAATACTGTACCTTCCGTTTGAGCAGATGGCATTTAGAGGGCTTCAGTTTCATCCCATACTTGGACAGTGACTCGAATACCTCTGCCAGGTGCTTCAGATGATCTTCATATGTCTTGGAGTACACGATTACGTCGTCCAGGTACAGCAGCACCGTTTCAAAGTTAAGATGTCCCAGGCAGCTCTCCATCACTCTCTGGAATGTTCCTGGGGCACTGCTGAGGCCAAACGGCATTTGGTCAAACTCGCAGAGTCCCATTGGGGTGGTGAAAGCAGTTTTCTCCGGATCCTCCTCAGCCACAGCTACTTGCCAGTACCCACTAGTAAGGTCGAGGGTAGAAAAGTAGTTAGCCGTTTTCAGAGCAGCTAAGGATTCCTCTATGCGTGGTAATGGGTATGCATCTTTATGTGTTATACGATTTACTTGCCTATAATCTACACACATTCGCATGCTACCATCTTTTTTCTTAACCAGAACTAGAGGTGCTGCCCAGGGGCTACAACTATCCCTTATCACCCCGGCTTTCTTCATGTCACGCAGCATCTCCTTAGCTTTCTGATAATGGGCTGGAGGTATAGGCCTATACCGCTCTTTGATGGGAGGATGACTGCCTGTAGGGATATGATGCTGTACTCCCTTAATTGTCCCAAAATCAAGTGGGTGCTTGCTAAATACTTGTGCGTACTCTTGTACCACCCGTAGTACCCCCTGTTTCTGGTGGACGGAAGTGGTGTCTGTCCCAATATGAAGCTGCTGACACCATTCCGCTACCGGGGTTGCCGGATCATTATCCTCCGCTGGTTGGCGGGAGGCTAAGGATTCGGTTGTGAGGATAGAATTGTTATCTACGGCATATAATTTAGCAACTGTAGCATAACGTGGCAAATTTACTTCATCGTCCCCCCAGTTGAGAAGTCGTACTGGTACTCTCCCATTTATTACTTCCACTACCCCTCTAGCAATCATGAGTGTAGGTCTGTGTTCTGAGCGATGAGGTTCTACTACTGCTTGGTAGTTCTGTCCTCTCAGACCTATGGCTGCTCTGCACCATATTAACATTTCACTCATTGGGGGTATTACAATGGGATTCGAGTCTGTGACCCGTACATTACCGATTTCACCATCTGTAAGCTTCGCTTGCTGCTGGCACATCAGGGCCCGGATCTCCCTCTGGATCACTCCCTTCTGCTTTGGCCTGGCAATTTCAGCGAGCTGTTGGAGCAAAAACACAACTTCTCCCAGACAGTTACTGATAACGTTAGTACCTAGTATCACATTTAAGGCATTCTCCTCATTTACAGTCTTTTCCACTAAAAGTCCCTGATCCTTCAGCTCCACCCTACCCACTTTTACGTTTACATTTTTGGCTCCAATTATTTCAACAGGGAGACCATTGGTGGCGTACACTGTCAAGTCAGGGCTCGGGGGCTGGAGACTGTCCATGGACCAAAATTTATTGTAAAGGACGTCAGGTATGATGGTCACCTGAGATCCCGTGTCCAGCAGTGCAGGGATTGCAATCCCGTCCAGAATCATGGACAGGTAGGGCCGTCCACCCACGAACCTGCAGTTCCAGTCTAAGGGGCCTGGTGAGTCTACTCCTGGGTGTTGGCCCTCTGACCCAGGATCGGCTCGTTTAAAGGACATTGCTGAGCCATATGACCTTTTTGATTGCAGCGGTAGCAGATGATCTCTCGGCGAGGATGGTGTTGATCAGGAGTCGCTCCTGGGGGTGGCGTGGTCCTCCTCCGGTGAGGCGACGTCCTCCATTTCCTCCGGTTCATCCAAGGAACATCCTCCGGACAGTCGGCAAGTAGGATCTTTCCTCCTTCCTCTTTCCGCAGTTGCAGGGCATCCATTACAGTGGCCAAGTTCTTAGTTAGCTGGCGAACTTCTGAGCGCAGACATTCCAACTCACTAGGGGGCGCCACCTGCGTTTTAGCTTCTGCCACCCGCGGGGAAAAGGTGGGTACTGCCGGCTTAAGAGTGGCTTCACCCGGGTGATACTGATTTGCCACCTCAGGCTTTTCCAGGGGTCGCAGTCCTTTTATTGCCATGTCCTTTAGGGCATCAAAGGGGGCATCTGGATGATCCAAGGACCACCAGTTTACAGTCCTGCCTTCCTCTGGAGACCTCAGTCCCCGCACGAATTGCTCTTTCAACATTTGGCTCTCATCAATGGGACTTGTAGGGTTAGCCTGTTTAAGAGCTCGCAGGGCCCCCTGTAGTCGGCAGGCGTAGTCCCTAATACTGTCACCCGGTCTCTGGAAGCACTGATAAAATGCCATCCGGAGATCCGTTTCTGTGCGGTCCTCAAAGATGGCCTGTAGCTTTAAGAGAATCGCAGGTACCGACTCCTGGTCTGCAATGGGCCAAGTCTCTACTTCTCTCTCAGCCGCACCAGCTAACTGTCCTATTACCACAGCAGCTTTTTGCTTTTCAGTCATGGAGTACATATCCAAAATACTAAATATTTTCCTTTTAAACCCTGGCAGGGTGTCGGGCTCGCCGCTGTACTGGGGAAGCCACTTCGCTCCCGGCATGTATGGGAGCGTTAGGGGCATGAGCGGGACCACCGGGCCAGGTGAGGGGCCACTTGCGGGGGCCGCTCCGCCTGCCGGTTGTTGCGACACATTGATGCCCCCTTGGTTAATCTGAGCCTACCTCTTTCACAGGCTGCAGCGTCGCAGGCACAGCGGTGGAGACAGGACCTTGGTCGCAGGCACAGCGGTGGAGACAGGACCTTCGTCGCTGGCGCTCTGATGTCAGAGCGCTCACTTCCTGTTTCACAGGACCTGAAGCCGCGTCAGAGTTGGGGGCGTGTCCAGGCAACAGGGCGCTTTTTCAGGTACGCCCCCCTTCTTCACCAGCGCCTGAGGGCGTGAATATTGCGGTAAAGATGGCGGTATTATGGCGCCAAACACAGCAAACAGTCTCTTTCACCAAACAGTTCAATAGAGGCACACAGGACTCACAATTGCAAGCTTTCGCATCCTGTTCGTGACGCCAAGTTTTTTAGATGACTCGCACCACAATTGTGGTTACCAGGGCTATGGGGTACTCGGAGCCGAGCCCATAGGTTTCTATGGGAGATGTCACTGGCAGCGGGACTCGGTCCGTGGCCCTGGCAGTCAAGCGATGGGGGATATTTACAGGGGATTATTAGGATAGGTAGTTCGTGACGCCACCTGTGGTATCTGATCAATTGGACCAGCGCTGCTATAAGAATCTTCACAGGGGATGTTATGGGGCAGCTGGGTGGTAGGTCTCCCACAGGTGAGACGGGTCCCTGGAAGTCTATGGTGATGGTGCAGGGTGTAGTTAAGAATTCAGTCACACACAATGCAGCTTCTTTTCATACCTCTACTGGTAGATGGTTCAAGCAGATCCCGGGGAGCTGGTCGGGGTGGAGAATGCACATTCGGGTAACCGCTGAGCAGGTTAGAGGCCTCCTTTACTTCAATATGTATATGAGTCCAACTTGCATGAAGCGAAGTTAACTCTGTTATCTCCAGCTTTCTCAATAGCTGACAAGCCCGGCCGACGTTGTGGTGGAGCCTTCTAAGTGGTGAGAACAGAGTCCTTCTATGCAGGGCCCTGCTAAAAGTCCCTGTCCCTCCTGACTCCGATTACGTATCGACACTTAGGGCTGCTCTCCGCGACCTGTAGTCCAGATGCCTCCGGTTTTCTTGTTACTATGCTTGAAACACTAGCAACGCCTCGGACTCCGGTGTCCGGCAATTTAGTGCAGGCAATCCAATACCTGAAGCACTTCTCTCTGTCTTCTCCACTATGCCCTTCGCCCTGCTCTCGCTCTTAGCATAAACACTTGTAGCTTCGATGGTAATGTCAGCTTTCTCCAGAGCTCGCTGAGCAGCTCTCAGTATCCTCCTTGTTTCAGCTTCTGTTGAGGTACTGATTAAGGGTAGCTCTGACTAGGCTAGGATGATTTACTTCACCCGTACTAGCCTCCACTTCTTTGTCAGGTGAGCTACGCTAGCTCTGCGAGGATTCAGTCCTCTCTCCTCTCCCTCCAAGTCCAGACTCCACTGGCACTGAACTGCACTGTCTGAAGACAGGGAACTGACTGCTCTGAGCTCTTCTCAGACAGGAAACAGACTGCCTCTGCTACGTGTCACCCCCTCCTATACCCTGGTGGGTGTGTCTGAAAGGGTGAGTGACGTGAATAGATAACAAGCTTTGCGATTACCTTCCTGTGCACTCTCCTGGATTTTATGTGTGCCTTACATAGCTGGGCCACACAATATCGCAACTGCTGTTCATGGAGGAGGCTAAACAGTGCCTGAAGGCTTTGGTTGTCGTAGTGGCAAGTCTAATGCGCAGGTATCTCAGGTGTAGCTATTGGCCACCTCCCCAATCTCCCGAACTAGGGGCACCTTAGGCTATCCCCGTCCCCCGGATTACCACAGATGGTGAAGATGCAGGGGGTCTCGTACCTTGCTCTGCTCCTAGCTTAACTCTTATCTGTTCCCTCCCTCAAGCTTTAGCTTGGCTGGTTGTCAAAATGGGGTGACCCCACACCGTTTTTAAAAATTATTTATTTAATTACCGTATATACTCGTGTATAAGCCGAGATTATCAGCACATTTTTTTTGTGCTGAAAATGCCCCCTCGGCTTAAACACGAGTCACTGTGCAAACAGGGGGAGGGGTTGCGGTGGCAGGAGCCAGTGGCTGGGACATCATACTCACCCTCCTGTGCAATCGCTGAACGTCCCCTGCAATCCTCCATTGTCCCGGCTTCCTGCAGCTCTCCTGTGCTAAGCGGTCACATGGTACCGCTTATTAACCCCTTCACCCCCAAGGGTGGTTTGCACGGTAATGACCGGGCCAATTTTTACAATTCTGACCACTATCTCCTTATGAGGTTATAACTCTGGAACACTTCAACGGATCTTCGCGATTCTGAGATTGTTTTCTCGTGACATATTATACTTCATGTTAGTGGTAAAATTTCTTCGATATAACTTGCGTTTATTTTTGAAAAAAACGCAAATATGGCGAAAATTTTGAAAATTATGCAATTTTCAAACTTTGAATTTTTTTTCCCTTAAAACAGAGAAATATGTCACACAAAATAGTTAAGAAATAACATTTCCCACATGTCTACTTTACATCAGCACAATTTTGGAACCAAAATTTTTTTTTGTTAGGAAATTATAAGGGTTAAAAGTTGACCAGCGATTTCTCATTTTTACAACAAAATTTACAAAGCCATTTTTTTTAGGGACCACCTCATATTTGAAGTCACTTTGAGGGGTCTATATAGCAGAAAATACCCAAAAGTGACACCATTCTAAAAACTGCACCCCTCAAGGTACTCAAAACCACATTCAAGAAGTTTATTAACCCTTCAGGTGCTTCACAGGAGCTGAAGCAACGTGGAAGAAAAAAATGAATATTTAACTTTTTAGCCACAAAAATGATCTTTTACAAACTTTTTTTTATTTTCACAATGGTAAAAGGAGAAAATGGGGAGATAAAGTTGTTGTGCAATTTCTCCTGAGTACGCCAATACCCCATATGTGCGGGAAAACCACTGTTTGGGCACACGGCAGAGCTCGTAAGGGAAGGAGCGCCGTTTGACTTTTTCAAACTAAAATTGGCTGGAGTTGAGATTGGACGCCATGTCGCGTTTGGAGAGCCCCTGATGCGCCTAAACAGTGGAAACCCCCCACAAGTGACACCATTTTGGAAACTAGACCCCCTAAGGAACTTATCTAGATCTGTTGTGAGCACTTTGAACCCCAAAGTATTTCACAAAAGTTTATAATGCCTGTGTGTGAAAAAAAAAAAAAACAATTTTCCACAAAAATGATTTTTTAGTCCCATTTTTTTGATTTTTCCCAAGGAAATTTGACCCCAAAAGTTGTTGTCCAATTTGTCCTGAGTACGCTGATACCCCATATGTGGGGGGGGGAAACTGTTTGGGTGCACGGCAGGGCTTGGAAAGGAAGCAGTAACGTTTTGGAATGCAAACATTGATGGGGGTCATGTTCCGTTTGTAGTACCCCAGATGAGCCTAAACAGTGGAAACCCCCCACAAGTAACCCCATTTTGGAAGCTAGACCCCCTAAGGAACTTATCTAGATCTTTGGTGAGCACTTTGAACCCCCAAGTGCTTCACACAAGTTTATAATGCCCGGGTATGAAAATAAAAAATCCTAATTTTTTCCCACAAAAATTATCTTTTAGTCACTAATTTTTTATTTTCCCAAGGGTAACAGGAGAAATTGGACCACAAAAGTTGTTGTCCAATTTGTCCTGAGTACGCTGATACCCCATATGTGGGGGGGAACCACTGTTTGGGCGCACGGCAGAGCTCGGAATGGAAGGAGCACCATTTGACTTTTTCCAACCAAAATTGGCTGGAATTGAGATTGGACGCCATGTTGCATTTGGAGAGCCCCTGATGTGCCTAAACAGTGGAAACCCCCCACAAGTGACCCCATTTGGGAAACTAGACCCCCTAAGGAACTTATCTAGATCTTTGGTGAGCAATTTGAACCCCCAAGTGCTTCACACAAGTTTATAACGTAGAGCAGTAAAATTAAAAAATCATATTTTTTCCACAAAATTGATCTTTTCACCCCAATTTTTATTTTACCAAGGGTAACAAGACTCCAAAAGTTATTGTGCAATTTGTCCTGAGTACGCTGATACCCAATATGTGGGGGTAAACCACTCTTTGGGTGAATGGCAGAGTTTGGAAGGGAAGGAGCGCCGTTTGACTTTTTCAACGCAGAATTGGCTGGATGCCATGTCGTGTTTGGAGAGCTCCTGATCTGCCTAAACAGTGGAAACCCCCCACAAATGACACCATTTTGGAAACTAGACCCCTCAAGGAACTTATCTAGATGTGTGGTGAGCACTTTGAACCCCGAAGTGCTTCACAGAAGTTTATAACGTACAGCCGTAAAATAAAAAATCTTTTTTTTTTTTTACAAAAATGATTTTTTAGCCCCCAATATTTTATTTTCCCAAGGGTAACAGGAGAAATTGGACCCCAAAAGTTGTTGTCCAATTTGTCCTGAGTACGCTGATACCCAATATGTGGGAGTAAACTACTGTATGGGCGCACGTCAGGGCTCGGAAGGGAAGTAGTGACGTTTTGGATTGCAGACTTTGATGGAGTGGTCTGGGGGCGTCATGTCACATTTGGAGAGCCCCTGATGCGCCTAAATAGTGGAAACCCCCCACAAGTGACCCCATTTTGGAAAATAGACCCCACAAGGAACTTATCTAGATGTGTGGTGAGCACTTTGAACCCCGAAGTGCTTCACAGAAGTTTATAACGTACAGCCGTAAAAATAAAAAATCTTTTTTTTTTTACAAAAATGATTTTTTCGCCCCCAATATTTTATTCTCACAAGGGTAACAGGAGAAATGGACCCCAAAAGTTGTTGTCCAATTTGTCCTGAGTACGCTGATACCCAATATGTGGGAGTAAACTACTCTATGGGCGCACGTCAGGGCTCGGAAGGGAAGTAGTGACGTTTTGGATTGCAGACTTTGATGGAATGGTCTGGGGGCGTCATGTCGCATTTGGAGAGCCCCTGATGCACCTAAACAGTGGAAACCCCCCACAAGTGACCCCATTTTGGAAAATAGACCCCACAAGGAACTTATCTAGATGTGTGGTGAGCACTTTGAACCCCGAAGTGCTTCACAGAAGTTTATAACGTACAGCCGTAAAAATAAAAAATCCTTTTTTTTTACAAAAATTATTTTTTCGCCCCCAATATTTTATTTTCACAAGGATAACAGGAGAAATAAACCCCACAAAGAGCTTTATCTAGATGTGTGGTGAGCGCTATGAAGCCCCAAATGCTTCACAGAAGTTTTATAACATACAGCCGTAAAAACAAAAAAATCATTTTTTTTTTTTTACAAAAATGATTTTGTCGCCCCCAGTTTTTTATTTTCCCAAGGGTAACAGAAGAAATAGGACAAATTGCACAATAACTTTTGTGGCCCAGAGTACGCTGATACCCCATATGTGGGGGTAAACTACTGTTTGGGCGCATGGCAGAGCTCAGAAGTGAAGGAGCACCGTTTGACTTTTTCAACGCAGAATTGGCTGGAATTGATATCAGACGCCATGTCACATTTGGAGAGCCCCTGATGTGCCTAACCAGCGGAAACCCCCCAATTCTAACTCCAACCCTAACCCCAACACACCCCTAACCCTAGTCTCAACCCTAACCACAAACCTAACCCTAACACACCCTTAACCCTAATCCCAACCCTAACCCTAATCCTAACGTTAGCGCCAACCCTAACCCTAACTTTAGCCGCAACCCTAACCCTAATGGGAAAATGGAAATAAATACATTTTTTAATTTTATTATTTTTCCCTAACTAAGGGGGTGATAAAGGGGGTTTGATATACTATTTTTAGCGGGTTTTTTATGATTGGCAGCTGTCACGCTAAAAGACGCTTTTTATTGCAAAAAATAGTTTTTTGCATCACCACATTTTGAGAGCTATAATTTTTGCATATTTTGGCCCACAGAGACATGTGAGGTCTTATTTTTTGCGGGACGAGGTGACGTTTTTATTGGTACCATTTTTTGACCACGTGACATTTTTTGATCGCTTTTTATTACGATTTTTGGGAGGTTAGAATGAACAAAAATCAGCAATTCATGAATTTCTTTTGGGGGAGGCGTTTATACCGTTCTGTGTGTGGTAAAATTGATAAAGCAGTTTTATTCTTCGGGTCAGTACGATTACGGCGATACCTCATTTATATCATTTTTTTATGTTTTGGCGCTTTTATAGAATAAAAACAATTTTATATAAAAAATTATTATTTTTGCATCTCTTTATTCTGCGAGCTATAACTTTTTATTTTTTCGCTGATGATGCTATATGACGGCTCGTTTTTTGCGGGACAAGATGACGTTTTCAGCGGTACCATGTTTTTAGTCTTTTTGATCGCGTGTTATTCCACTTTTTGTTCGGCAGTATGATGATAAAGCATTGATTTTTTGCTTAGTTTTTTTTTTTTAAGGGGTTCACTAAAGGGGTTAACTAGCGGGACAGTTTTATAGGGGGGGTCGTTACGGACGTGGCGATACCAAATATGTGTACTTTTATTGTTTTTGTTTTTTTTATTTACAGGATGAAATGAATTTATTGGGGAATATTTTTTTTTTTTATGATTTTTTTTACCACTTTTTATTTTTATTTTTTTTACTTTGTCCCAGTGTGGGACATCACAGTATTTTAGCAGATCGCTGGTGTGACAGTGTGCACAGCACACTGTCACACCAGCGATCGCTCTGGCATCGCTGCAGGCTTCCTCAGCGCCTGCTCTCAGCAGGCACTGAGGAAGCCGCCTCCCTGCAGGACCCCGGCGCCATCTTGGATCCGGGGACCTGGAGGGAGGACAGACCCTCGGACCAGCGCGACACATCGCGCTGTTCTGAGGGTCTCAGGGGAGCGTGCAGGGAGCCCCCTCCCTGCGCGATCCTCCCCTGTGCCCCCGGTACATCGCAATCATGTTTGATTGCGGTGTGCCAGGGGTTAATGTGCCGGGAGCGGTCCGTGACCACTCCTGACACATAGTGCTGGGTGTCAGCTGTGATAAACAGCTGACACCTGGCCGCGATCAGCTGCGCTCCCCCCAGGAGCGCAGCTGATCGCATATAACTTACTATTCCGTCCATGGGAATGAGGTCCAGGGTCACATGGACGGAATAGTACGTCGGATGGCAGAGAGGGGTTAAGGTCATGAAATATGGACGCAACTCCACTCCTATAGGCTTGGAGTCCATATTCATGGCCTTAATGAGCTGTACCACGTGACCGCTCAGCGCAGGGGAGCTGCAGGAAGCAGGGACAACGGAGGATTGCAGGGGACGTTCAGAACCAGGTTTATCTGGATGTGACGCATGAATAGACCGGACTAATCTGTTCACATGAACATCAGATGCTGGTAGCTACATTCTCTCGTCAGGACCATAACCCTTCAAATGTACCATATATTGAAGAGACCGCATGCAAAGCGAGAATCGATAATCTTCGCTATCTGGAATTCCAGATTCCCATCAACAATGTCTGGGGAAGGTGGTGTTGGAGATGGTTCAGAGGAAGCAAGATATTTTTTGAGAAGTGATTGGTGAAACACAATCAGGAAGCAACTGTGACCAGCGGAAGACGTTTACCTCCGGTCACAGAGGCGTTGGCAAGATAAAAAGTACTACTCAATTCAGCCAATGCTTGCTGCCAATAATAACAGGGAGAGCAGGTGGCTGATGAAGGGAGTATTCATCAGCCAGTGCCTGCATTATAAATAAATTTAAAAAAAAAACGGCATGGGTTCCCCTCTTTTTGATAGCCAGCATGGTTGTATTTTCTGGTGACATCAAGCCCACAGGTTTAAGATGCCTCTCCACTACTAACCTCATAGTCATATGATCAGAAAAAAAACTCCCAGAATAAAGTCCTTTATTTGAAATCAAAATACACATTGCTTTACAAAGTTATTTAAAAATAACAAATTTAGTTATACTCACCTTACGTCCATTCCACTGAAGCCCTGGTCTCCTGTAGAAAAAGCTGAAAATAATAAACAACAAAAATACTCACCTAACGCCCATTCCTTTAAAACCCTTGTCGCCTGTAAAAAAGCAAAAATAAAAAACAACAATATCCCTCACCTGTTTGACATAGTGTCCCATGCTGCAGTCCATGTCTACGATAATTGGTTTTAAACCTGGACGCTACCAAAATGTGGCCGTCCAGGCTGAAAACCACAGGGAATGAACTGCTGCGAGCGCAGAATCAGTAACTAGTGGTGTCGTCATCAAGGTTACCACAGGTCACTGAGGATGCGTTCCCATCTGTACCGATGAACCGCGGTGACCTCAGTGAGATCATGGTGCAGCGCTGAGCTCAGTGAGTTCACCATGAGACATTTCTAATGGGGAGGCTGCAGGCTGTTATTTTTAAACTGAGGGGGTCCACTGCCAGCAAGAATTCTGTCTCTCACAGACCTGTTAGATTTTCTTTAACCCCTTTCTGCCATCGGACGTACTATCCCATCCATGGTACCTGGGCCCGTATGACAATGGACGGGATAGTATGTCATCACTATCAGCTGCGCTCACGGGGGAAGCGCGGCCGGGTGTCAGCTGATTATCACAGCTGACACCTGGCACTATGTGCCAGGAGCAGTCACGGACCGCTCCCGGTGCATTAACCCCTGGCACACTGCGATCAAACACGATCGCAGTGTACCAGGGGCACAGGGAAGCATCGCGCAGGGAGGGGGCTCCCTACGTGCTTCCCTGAGACCCTCTGAACAGCGCGATGTGATTGCGCTGTTCCGAGGGCCTCTTCCCTGCAGGACCCCGGATCCAAGATGGCCGCGAGGTCTTTCTGGGTCCTGCAGGGAGGTGGCTTCCTCAGTGCCTGCTGAGAGCAGGCACTGAGAAAGCCTGCAGCACTGCCTGTTACATCGCCGATCTGACAGAGTGCTGTGCACATTGTCAGATCGGCGATCTGACCTTATACAGTGATGTCCCACCCTGGGACAAAGTAAAAAAGTTAAAAAAATAAAAATCACATGTGTAAAAAAAAAATCCTAAATAAAGAAAAAAAATATTCCCCAATAAATTCATTTCTTCATGTAAATAAAAACAAAACAAAACAATAAAAGTGCACATATTTGGTATCGCCGCGTCCGTAACGACCCGCCCTATAAAACTGTCCCACTAGTTAACCCCTTTAGTGTACCCCTAAAAAAAAAAACAAAGCAAAAAACAATGCTTTATCATCATATCGCCGAACAAAAAGTGGAATAACACGCGATCAAAAAGACGGATATAAATAAACATGATACCGCTGAAAATGTTATTTTGTCCCGCAAAAAACGAGCTGCCACACAGCATCATCAGCAAAAAAATAAAAAAGTTATAGCTCGCAGAATAAAGCGATGCAAAAACAATTATTTTTTATATAAAATTGTTTTTATTTTTTACGTAATCGTACTGACCCGACGAATAAAACTACTTTAGCAATTTTACCACATGCAGAGCGGTATAAATGCCCCCCCAAAAGAAATTCATGAATTGCTGATTTGTGTTCATTCTAACCTCCCAAAAATCGTAATAAAAAGCGATCAAAAAAGTCATGTGCCCAAAAATGGTACCAGTAAAAACGTCAACTCGTCCCGCAAAAAATAAGACCTCACATGACTCTGTGGGCCAAAATATGCAAAAATTATAGCTCTCAAAATGTGGTGATGCAAAAACTATTTTTTGCAATAAAAAGCGTCTTTTAGTGTGTGACACCTGCCAAAATAAAACCCGCTATAAATAGTAAGTCAAACCCCCCTTTATCACCACCTTAGTTAGGGAAAAATAATGAAATTAAAAAAATGTATTTATTTCCATTTTCCCATTAGGGTTAGGGTTAGGGTTGGGGCTAAAGTTAGAGTTAGGGTTGGGGCTAAAGTTAGAATTATGGTTAGGGTTGTGATTAGGGTTAGGGGTGTGTTAGGGTTAAGTTTGTGGTTAGGGTTATGATTAGGGTTGGGATTAGGGTTAGGGGTGTGCTGAGGTTAGGGTTGGAGTTATAATTGGGGGGTTTCCACTGTTTAGGCACATCAGGGGCTCTCCAAATGTGACATGGTGTCTGATCTCAACTCCAGTCAATTCTGCGTTGAAAAAGTCAAACGGTGCTCCTTGCCTTCTGAGCTTTGCCATGTGCCCAAACAGTAGTTTACCTCCACATATGGGGTATCAGCGTACTCAGAACAAATTGCACAATAACTCTTGGGGTCTAATTTCTTCTGTTACCCTTGGGAAAATAAAAAATTGGGGGCGAAAATATAATTTTTGTGGAAAAAAATTATGATTTTTTATTTTTAAGGCTCTACGTTATAAACTTCTGTGAAGCACTTGGGGGTTCAAAGTTCTCTACACACATCTAGATAAGTTCCTTGGGTGGTCTAGTTTCTAAAATGGGGTCACTTGTGGGGGTTTCCAATGTTTGCGCACATCAGGGGCTCTCCAAACACGACATGACACTCGCAGACCATTCCATCAAAGTCTGCAATCCAAGACGTCACTACTTCCCTTCCCAGCCCCGACGTGTGCCCATACAGTAGTTTTCTCCCACATATGGGGTATCAGCGTACTCAGGACAAATTGGAAAACAAATTTGGGGTACTATTTTATCTGTTACCCTTGTGAAAATAAAATATTGGGGGCGAAAATATAATTTTCGTAAAAAAAAAATGATGTTTTTTGTTTTTATGGCTGTACGTTATAAACTTCTGTGAAGCACTTAGGGGGTTCATAGCGCTCACCACACATCTAAATAAGTTCCTTGAGGGTTCTTTTTTCCAAAATGGAGTCACTTGTGGGGGTTTCCACTGTTTAGGCACATCAGGGGCTCTCCAAATGCGACATGACACCCGCAGACAATTCCATCCAAGTCTGCAATCCAAATCATCACTGCTTCCCTTCCGAGCCCCGACGTATGCCCATACAGTAGTTTTCTCCCACATATGGTGTATCAGCGTACTCAGGACAAATTGGACAACAACTTTTGAGGTCCTATTTTATCTGTTACCCTTGTGAAAATAAAATATTGGGGGCGAAAATATCATTTTTGTAAAAAAAAAATGATTCTTTTTGTTTTGACAGCTGTACGTTATAAACTTCTGTGAAGCACTTGGGGGTTCATAGTGCTCACCACACATCTAGATAAGTTCCTTGGGGGTTCTATTTTCCAAAATGGAGTCACTTGTGGGGGTTTCCACTGTTTAGGCACATCAGGGGCTCTCCAAATGCAACATGACACCCGCAGACAGTTCCATCAAAGTCTGCAATCCAAAACTTCACTACTTCCCTTCCGAGCCCCGACGTGTGCTCATACAGTAGTTTTCTCCCACATATAGGGTATCAGCATACTCAGGAAAAATTGGACAACAACTTTTGGGGTCCAATTTCTTCTGTTACCCTTGGGAAAATAAAAAATTGGAGGCGAAAATATCATTTTTGTGGAAAAAAATTATGATTTTTTATTTTTATGGCTCTACGTTATAAACTTCTGTGAAGCACTTCGGGGTTCAAAGTTCTCCCCACACATCTAGATAAGTTCCTTGGGGGGTCTATTTTCCAAAATTGGGGTCACTTGAGGGGGGTTTCCACTGTTTAGGCACATCAGGGGCTCTCCAAATGCGACATGACGCCCGCAGACCATTCCATCAAAGTCTGCAATCCAAAACGTCACTACTTCCCTTCCGAGCCCCGACTTGTGCCCACACAGTAGTTTTCTCCCATATATAGGGTATCAGCGTACTCAGGACAAATTGGACAACAACCTTTGGGGTCTAATTTCTCCTGTTACCCTTGGGAAAATAAAAAGTTGGGGACTAAAACATCATGTTTGTGGAAAAAATATGATTTTTTTATTTTCATGCTCGGGCGTTATAAACTTTTGTGAAACACCTGGGGGTTCAAAGTTCTCACCACACATCTAAATAAGTTCCTTTTGGGGTCTAGTTTCCAAAATGGTGTCATTTGTGGGTGGTTTCCACTGTTTAGGCACATCAGGGGCTCTCCAAACACGACATGGCGTCCAGTCAATTCTGCTTTGAAAAAGTCAAACGGCGCTCCTTCCCTTCCGAGCTCTGCCATGCACCCAAACAGTGGTTTACCCCCACATATGGGGTATCAGCATACTCAGGACAAATTGCACAATACCTTTTGGGGTCTTGTTACCCTTGGGAAAATAAAAATTGGGGTGAAAAGATCATTTTTGTGGAAAAAATGTGATTTTTTAATTTTACGGCTCTACGTTATAAACTTGTGTGAAGCACTTGGGGGTTCAAATTGCTCACCACAGATCTAGATAAGTTCCTTAGGGGGTCTAGTTTCCAAAATGTGGTCACTTGTGGGGGGTTTCCACTGTTTAGGCACATCAGGGGCTCTCCAAATGCAACATGGCATCCAATCTCAATTCCAGCCAATTTTGGTTGGAAAAAGTCAAATGGCGCTCCTTCCATTCGCAGCTCTGCCGTGCGCCCAAACAGTGGTTCCCCCCACATATGGGGTATCAGCTTACTCAGGACAAATTGGACAACAACTTTTGTGGTCCAATTTCTCCTGTTACCCTTGGGAAAATAAAAAATGGTGACTAAAACATAATTTTGTGGGAAAAAAATAGGATTTTTTATTTTCATGCCCAGGCATTATAAACTTGTGTGAAGCACTTGGGGGTTTAAAGTGCTCACCACTGATCTAGATAAGTTCCTTATGGGGTCTAGTTTCCAAAATGCGGTCACTTGTGGGGGGTTTCCACTGTTTAGGCACATCTGGGGCACTGCAAACGGAACATGACACTTATCAACGTCTGCATTCCAAAACGTTATTACTTCCTTTCCAAGCCCTGCCGTGCGCCCAAACATTTTCCCTCCCCACATATGGGGTATCAGCGTACGCAGGACAAATTGGACAATTTTTGGGGTCCAATTTCCTTGGGAAAAATCAAAAATTGGGGACTAAAAAATCATTTTTGTGGAAAATTGTTTTTTTTTTTTTCACACCCAGGAATTATAAACTTTTGTGAAACACTTTGGGGTTTAAAGTGCTCACAACAGATGTAGATAAGTTCCATAGGGAGTCTAGTTTCCAAAATGGTGTCACTTGTTGGGGATTTCCACTGTTTAGTCGCATCAGGGGCTCTTCGAACGCGACATGGTGTCCAATCTCAATTCCAGCCAATTTTGGTTTGAAAAAGTAAACGGCGCTCCTTCCTTTACGAGCTCTGCCGTGCGCCCAAACAGTGGTTTACCCCCACATATGGGGTATTGCCGTACTCAGGAGAAATTGTACAACAACTTTATCTGTCCATTTTCTCCTTTTACCATTGTGAAATAAAAAAAATGTTTGTAAAATATCATTTTTGTGACTAAAAAGTTAAATGTTCATTTTTTTCCTTCCACGTTGCTTCAGCTCCTGTGAAGCACCTGAAAGATTAATAAACTTCTTGAATGTGGTTTTGAGTAACTTGAGGGGTGCAGTTTTTAGAATGGTGTCACTTTTGGGTATTTTCTGCCATATAGACCCCTCAAAGTGACTTCAAATGTGAGGTGGTCCCTAAAAAAATGGCTTTGTAAATTTTGTTGTAAAAATGAGAAATCGCTGGTCAACTTTTAACCCTTATAATTTCCTAACAAAAAAAAATGTTGGTTCCAAAATTGTGCTGGTGTAAAGTAGACATGTGGGGATGTTATCTATTAACTATTTTCAAAATTTTCGGCATATTTGCGTTTTTTTCAAAAATAAACGCAAGTTATATCGTAGAAATTTTACCCCTAACTAGGGTTGAGCATTCCGATACTGCAAATATCGGGTATCGGCCGATATTGGCTGTATCGGAATTCCGATTCCGAGTTCCGATATTTTCGTCATATCGGATACCGGAATCGGGATGTCACTGTCACTGTCAGTGTCCGTCTGTCGGGTCTGTCAGGAGTCAGCGGCACTTACCTGGCAGAAGATCTCCGGCGGTCACGTCCTGGACTGCTTCATGGCCGTCATCCTCTTCTCCCCGGCGGTCACATGCAGTTTCTCGCGATAACTGCAGTGACTGCTGGGTAATCCCGGCCGTAAAGCAGTCAGTCCGATGACGTCACCGCCGGGGAAGCAGGTAATCAGCTGTGCTGCGTTGCAATGACAGGCTCTGCCTGTCATTGCGATGTAGCAGAGCTGGATCGTCGTGGGACTGTCGTTATGGACTGCGTCGGACAGGTGGTATACTGTTGGTTTGTTTTTTTTCTTTTTTTACAGGAGATCGATGGCGTCGCAGGAATGAGAGTACAATAAAAAAAATGAAAACTGTGTTGTCTCTTTTATTTCATTAAAAGACTTTTTTCTTGCTGTGTCTTTTTTTTACACATTTAAAAACTTTGGGATTAATAATGGATCGGTGTCTTATTGACGCCTCTCCATTATTAACCGGGCTTATTGTCACCGTGCAATCAACGGTGACATTAACCCCTTATTACCCCACTTGCCACCGCTACAGGGCAGTGGGAAGAGCCGGGTAAAGTGCCACAATTGGCACATCTTTTGATGCGCCAAATGTGGGGCTGCTGTAGCCTGGTATTATCAGGCTGTTGAGGGCCAAAATCCATGGGCCTTGACAGTCTTTTAATACCAGGCCGCAGCAGTCTGCATTTTACTTGGCTGGTTAACAAAAATAGGGGGACCCCTACGCCGTTTTTTTTTCGAGGGGATCCCCTATTTTTGTTAACCAGCCAAGCTAAGCAGACTGCTGTGGCCTGGTATTATCAGGCTTGCAAGGTCCATGGATATTGGATCCTTACCAGCCTGAAAAACCAGGCCTCAGCGGTCTGCTTTATCTGGCTGGTTAACAAAAATAGGGGGGACCCCACGCCAATTTTTTTCGAGGGGATCCCCTATTTTTGTTAATCAGCCAAGATATGCAGACTGCTGTGGCCTGGTATTATCAGGCTGGCAAGGTCCATGGATCTTGGCTCCTTAACAGCCTGAAAATCCAGGCCTCAGCGGTCTGCTTCATCTGGCTGGTTAACAAAAATAGGGGGGACCCCACGCCATTTTTTTTTCGAAGGGAACCCCTATTTTTGTTAATCAGTTCCCTCTGACGTCACTGATGGTGTCCCTGGCTGACCTGAAGTGAAAGTGGGAAGCAATCAATTAAGCTTTCCACTTCCTCTCCTGTCAGCCAGGAGAGGAGCTCATTCATTTGGGGGTTTACTGTGAGGCTGCAGCATTAGCTGCGGTCCCTGCAGTAAACATTAACCCTTTCTGAAGGATTACACCGTGGGACCTGACTGTGCATCGGATTGGTAAGAATAATTTTGCTTTATTATTTTATTTTTATTAAGGAAATGGTTTTAGCAGGTAAATAAAATATGGTCAAAAACTGTGTGATTATTTCATTAAACTTCTTTTTTATTAAAGTGTGTGTGTTTGATTTTTCTTTCATACAATAGGATTAATAATTGATAGTTGTCTAATTGACAGCTCTCAATTATTAACCTGGCTTAAAGTGACCTTTCAATTGCAAGGTCATTTTAACCCCTTATTAACCCATTCGCCACCGCTACAGGGCAATGGGAATAGACGGGCAAAGTGCCAGAAAGGGCAAATCTAATTAGAGATTTGCCCTTTCTGGGGTGTCTGGGGGCAGATGTTAAGTAGCCGGGGGGGGGCCAAAAATAATGGTCCCTCTCTGGGCTATTATTATCTGCCCCCACTCACTGGCTTTGTCTGTCTGGTTGCGAAAATAGGGCGGGAGCCCACGCATTTTTTTTCAGCAATTTTACACCTCATATATATAATATATACATGTCATTGAATTTGTGACACATATATATATATATATTTATAGTTCATACACTTCTACATAGTATAATAGCCGCTAATTCAATTGCCGGCTTTTGTGAAAATGCAGAACCCGACATGAAATGACACTTGGTGTACATAGGGTTAACCATGTCTTTTCATGTCGTTTGCTATCTGATTTGCACAAACAATTACATGAGTGGCTGTGTGCAAAATTTCACACCTGTAGGGGTTAATTAAAGGTGTAAATTCGTAGCAAAAAAGTCCGTTTTTTTTACAACGAATTTACACCTTTAATTAACCCCTACAGGTGTGAAATTTTGCACACAGCCACTCATGTAATTGTTTGTGCAAATCAGATAGCAAACGACATGAAAAGACATGGTTAACCCTATGTACACCAAGTGTCATTTGAAATGACATGTATATATATATATATATTATATATATATATGTATTCTATGTGTGTATATTTAGTGTTTACAAGGAAAGAAAGAGGTTTTTTTAGTTGCGATATTTTGTTCCCATAGACTTACATGGGACTTCCGGTATCGGTATCGGGTATCGCCGATATTTTAATGGTATCG
Source organism: Oophaga sylvatica (assembly GCA_033576555.1). Classification (NCBI taxonomy): domain Eukaryota; kingdom Metazoa; phylum Chordata; class Amphibia; order Anura; family Dendrobatidae; genus Oophaga; species Oophaga sylvatica. Next base: position 489,880,453 of record JARQOD010000004.1, read on the forward strand.
GCGATACCATTCCGATTCTGATACTTTTGGATATCGGAAAGTATCGCTCAACTCTACCCCTAACATGAAGTACAATATGTCACGAGAAAAATATCTCAGAATTGCAAAGATCCATTGAAGCGTTCCAGAGTTATAACCTCATAAAGAGACAGTGGTCAGAATTGTAAAAATTGGCCCAGTCATTAACGTGCAAACCACCCTTGGGGATAAAGGGGGTAAGAAGCCCTCCTGCTCTACACTCAAAACCTGTCTTAATTGCATCTGTTTGAACTCGTTACCTGTATAAAAGACACCTGTCCACACATTCAATGAATCACACTCCAACCTCTCCACCATGGCCAAAGCCAAAGAGCTGTCTAAGGACACCAACACAAAATTGTAGATCTGCACAAGGCTGTGAGGGGCTATAGGACAATAGGCAAGCAGCTTGGGGAGAAGGCAACAACTGCTGTCTCAATTATTAGAAAATGGAAGAAAGACAAGATGAAGAAGAATGAGTACAACCCCAAGAACACCGTCTCAACTGTGAAGCATCGTGGGGGAAACATCATACTTTCGAGGGGCTTTTTTGCAAAGAGGACAGGACAACTGCACTGTAGTGGGGATGGATGGGGTCATGTAGTGAGAGATTTTGGCCAACAACCTTCTTTCAAGGTCCTGGTGTGGCCTAGCCAGTCTCCAGACCTAAACCCAATAGAAAATCTTTGGAGGGAGCTGAAACTCAATGTTGCCCAGCGACAGCCTCAAATCTGAAAGATCTGGAGAAGATCTGTATGGAGGAGTGGGCCAAAATCCCTGCTGCAATGTGTGCAAACTTGGTCAAGAACTACAGGAAATATCTGGCCTCTGTAATTGCAAACAAAGATTTCTCTACCAAATATTAAGTTCTGTTTTTGTTTTGTGTCATATACTTATTTTATGCCATAAAATGCAAATTAATTATGTAAAAATCATACAATGCGGTTTTCTGGATTTTTTTTTAGATTCTGTCTCTCACAGTTGAAGTGTACCTACGATAAAAATTACAGACCCCTCCATTCTTTGTACGTGGGAAAACTTACAAAATTGGCAGTGTATCAAATACTTGTTTACCCACTGTATATATTATTACATAGTTTCTTAGCCTAGCTTGTGCTTTTGATTTAGAAAAAAAGTGTAGTTATTATTTAACTTTCCACTTTAATTTGGACTTTAGTTTTATTTTCAAGTGGTAATTGACTATTTAAGCCATTATTTGGTGTCTTATTATTACACACCTGTCCTGGTTCTGGGGTCTGTTTCCCTCTCCCCAGTCTGCTCAGGTCTGTTGTGTTCCGCGTTGGGCTTTGCCCGATGTGCTCCCATATGATCGTCTGCCTAGGCCTGTATAAGGCCCACCAATACACACACCCGAGTCTTGGTATTAAGACTATTAGTTTCATCTGTGTTCTGTGTGCCACCTCCAGTGCTTCCAGTACCTGTTTCATATCTATACCTGCTTTCCAGTGTCCAGTCTGCCTGCAGTCCCCACTGCTTTCAGTCCTTGCATCCCTCGTGCCCTACCTGCTGCACCAATGCCAGTGGCCTATGTGCCCACTTGGACCAGGTTCTTGAAGGATCCACCTCACTATGTGAGCTGCAACACTTATTGATTAAAGAAAAATATATTGTGTTGCAACTGATGCTCATTAACATGGATCCGAGGCGGACATACCGCATGTGCAGCTGGTGCGGTTGCATCGAGGCCCAGAGGCTCTGGGGGGTCCCTGCAGGGCAGCTATTGAGGGCAATCTAACCTGTTTATCTGTCCCCGAGGCTCCGGGGGGCCCCTGTGTGGCGAGCAGGGAGAGATCCCTGCAGCTCCTCTACCTACAAGAGAAAATGGCAGCGGAGCTGCAGCGATCCATCCTGCTTCCAGCCCGCGCTTCCTGTCTCACACAGCAGTCAGTGGCGAGGATGGATGACATCATCATTCAGCGCTGCGGCTGTACCAGAGAGATGAAGGTGATGGTGATGCTGCAGGAGAGCATGTGAAGAGGTGAGAGGTGATGTGTGTGTGTGTGTGTAGAGATGAGTGGTGGTGTGTGTGTTTGTTTGTGTGTGTGCATGCGTGCGTGGCACTGCGGGGAATGTGTAGAGAGGTGAATGGTGCCGTGTGTGTCTGAGTATAGGTGGAGGAGAGGGCAATGATGGGGGTCATGGGGAGAAGGTAATGATGGGGTGATGGGGAGAAGGCAATGATGGGCGTGACGGAGAGGGCAATGATGGGGTGGTCATAAGGACAATAATGGGGATGGTTGAAAGGGCAATAATGGGGGATGGAGGAGGAGGAAATGATGGAGGTTGTTAAATAGGCAATGGTGGTGGTGGGGGAGAAGGAAATGAAGGAGGTGGTGGAAAGGACAAGGATGTTGGTGATCGATAGGACAATAATGGGGTGGTGTGGAGGAGGAAATGATGGAGGTGGTGGAATGGGCAATGATGGGGTGGTGGGGAGAGAAGGCAATGATGGTGGCAGTGGAAAGGACAATGATGGGGTGGTGGGGAAGGAGGCAATGATGGAGCTGGTGGGGAAGAAGGCAATGATAGGAGTGATGGAGAGAGGGCAATGATGGGGGTGGTGACTATCATACAAAGCACCAAAAATAGAGAGGAGCATAGGGAAAGGGAGGAATAAACAAACTAAATAGAAATAAGGACAAGAAGATAAAACACTCTTGAAACTACTGCATACAAAACACTCCAGAAATTACTCACAATTCCAACACTTTACAGCTCAACACTTCCAAGAAGAGGATTCTTTCACCAGCAGGGAAGAAACATCCAGAGCTAGTATATGTATGGAGAAGAAATTATATCAGCAGCTGCAGTTGAGAGCAACAAAGTTGTATGTTCCCAGACAGCATGGAAAGAATTCTTAACCCTTTCTGCACTGATGGAAAGGAAATCCATTGAAAATAGGACACCAATCACACCATCTCTAAAGAGGACCTGTAATTCATTACCAGTTGTGACCTTCTAATTCCAGGTCTACCAGGGGGACATGACAGCCTCGTGACATGATTATAGGGTGAATAAACTTAAATTTTTACTCAAAACCTTGAATAACAGTTTTTCAGCCAACACAAAGTTTTACTTAATTTGAGTGTCCTTCAATGTGCTGAGCTCCAGGGCGATGTCCTAACCGAGGGTCAATAATATAAAAAACACTTGTTGGGAATTACAAATATAGTAAAAAACCCTGTTAGTGTTTCCTGCACTTCCAATAAATCTGCATATGACATTTACGTTGTTAAATGTCCCAATGACATAACTTTTCCTTATGGCCACAAAATTTATAGCGCAGGTCTTCAACTTGGCAGGATGGAGAACACCTTGATGCTGTCAAAAACAAGAACTCCAATTACAGAAAACCATTAATAAACCTGATGATGTAAGAAAGATGGAAAACTAAACCACATTCTAAAAGATGCTTAACCAAAATAAATTGTGGTTTGGCAGGATTAGATGTGGATAAGGAGAAACATTGCATCCATAGATAATGCAGGAAAGTCTGAAGGAGGGCTAACAAGCAACAACTCTCACTCTGGTGGACCTGGTCCATAGACTGGTTAATGCTTCCTCCTTGTGAAATCATCTTTTTGGCTCCGTTTTTATATAAAAAGTGTTATCACTGCTGAGAGAACACTTTACAATTTTTTTTTTTTGCATCTTAGATTCTGCCTTAAATTTAAGAAATTTGTATTAGGCATCGTGAGAAAGGGGAGAAAGAACTACTCAAAACACGCATCGGGCAGCCAGTTCCTTAGTTACTCTGGGTACGCATTTTATAGTATACTGATTCAGGCAACATAGATACAAGGGATTCTGCATGCACTACATGATTATTATAGACCTTTTGCTCTTACTTCATATCTTTTCGGTGTATGTTGGGGTTTCTTGTTATCCGTTTTTCATTCTACGCATATTGGCATCTGGTTTCTATTGCATCTATAGCTTTGATCTAAGTGTGCTTTCCCCATACTTTATACTGGACTATGTTGCGTCTCCTATTCTTCGTATTTCCTTCTTATTAGATCACAATATTTTATATACTTGGTATCTTTTATTGTTTCAATAAATACATATGTTTTAATTGGTGTCTGGTGGTTTATGGTTACTCCACTCTTTGGTGGTTCCACAAGTTTCTGTAAAGAAGGCCGACCACAGTGGAGGGGTGCAATATCTGCACATGCACATACTGTATTTGCACTAGTTTCTTTAATTAACCTCTGTTTTGAGAAGCTCCTATAAAATGTACATACACTGTATGCACAATTATTAGGCAGTTTGCATTTTTGAATATTACTATGTACTAGAAATAGGCTTGATGCTATTGCATCGGAAGTGCGGTGAAATTAACATCTGTGTATCCTTAGCGGTGCTAAAACCGCCGGGAGATCGTCAATATCGCTAACAGCTGATAGATCGGCAACCCGGCGGCGGGCGACCAATCACATCAGCTGCTAGCGGTATTCAAATCTGGCGCCAATACTGCTAGCAGCTGATTGGTCGCCAGCCTTGGCGGGGGATTAAAATCCCGCGCGGCACCGCTCATTGGCTCAGCCGTCGGGCGGCTCAGCTAATGAGCGGTGCCGTGCGAGATTGAAATCCCCCGCCAAAGCCACACGGCACTGCTCATTGGCTGGGCTGCCAGCGGCTCAGCTAATGAGCGGCGCGGGATTCAAATCCCTGCCCCGCCGGCTGAGCCAATGAGCGGTGCCGCGCGGCTTGGGCGGGGGATTTGAGGGTATGTGCACACGTTGCAGATTTGACTGCTGAATTTTCTGCACAAAAACAGGACTTCTTGGCAGAAAACGCAGATGCTTTTTTGATGCGTTATTCATGCGGATTTGTATGCGTTTTTGTAAGCTAAATAAACAATGTTATTTAACAAAAAAAAAGATTTGTGATGTCATTTCTTGTCCAGCCTCCTCTTTTACATTTGTCCAACCCATACTCCATTACACACACAGATAGACAAAAAATAGATAAATAATAAATAGATAGATAGATAGATAATAGATAAATAGATATGTAGGTAGAGAGATAATAGATAGATGATAGATAGATAATAGATAATGATAGATAGATAGATAGATAGATAGATAGATAGATAGATAGATAGATAGATTAGATAATAGATAGATATATAGATACTAGATAGATAATAGATATATAGATAATAGACAGATAGATAGATAATAGATAATTATAGATAATAGATAGATAGATAGATAGATAGATAGATAGATAGATAGATATGATAGATCATAAATAGATAGATAATAGATATATGGAAAATAGATAAATAGATAATAGATATATAGATAATAGATAGATACATAGATATATACAGGTCCTTTCTCAAAAAATTAGCATATAGTGCTAAATTTCATTATTTACCATAATGTAATGATTACAATTAAACTTTCATATATTTTGGATTCATTACACACCAACTGAAATTTGTCAGGTCTTTTATTGTTTTAATACTGATGATTTTGGCATACAACTCCTGATAACCCAAAAAACCTGTCTCAAAAAATTAGCATATCAAGAAAAGGTTCTCTAAACGACCTATTACCCTAATCTTCTGAATCAACTAATTAACTCTAAACACATGCAAAAGATTCCTGAGGCTTTTAAAAACTCCCTGCCTGGTTCATTACTCAAAACCCCCATCATGGGTAAGACTAGCGACCTGACTGATGTCAAGAAGGCCATCATTGACACCCTCAAGCAAGAGGGTAAGACCCAGAAAGAAATTTCTCAACAAATAGGCTGTTCCCAGAGTGCTGTATCAAGGCACCTCAATGGGAAGTCTGTTGGAAGGAAACAATGTGGCAGAAAACGCTGTACAACGAGAAGAGGTGACCGGACCCTGAGGAAAGATTGTGGAGAAGGACCGATTCCAGACCTTGGGGGACCTGAGGAAGCAGTGGACTGAGTCTGGTGTAGAAACATCCAGAGCCACCGTGCACAGGCGTGTGCAGGAAATGGGCTACAGGTGCCGCATTCCCCAGGTAAAGCCACTTTTGAACCATAAACAGCGGCAGAAGCGCCTGACCTGGGCTACAGAGAAGCAGCACTGGACTGTTGCTAAGTGGTCCCAAGTACTTTTTTCTGATGAAAGCAAATTTTGCATGTTATTCGGAAATCAAGTGCCAGAGTCTAGAGGAAGACTGGGGAGAAGGAAATGCCAAAATGCCTGAAGTCCAGTGTCAAGTACCCACAGTCAGTGATGGTGTGGGGTGCCATGTCAGCTGCTGGTGTTGGTCCACTGTGTTTCATCAAGGGCAGGGTCAATGCAGCTAGCTATCAGGAGATTTTGGAGCACTTCATGCTTCCATCGGCTGAAATGCTTTATGGAGATGAAGATTTCATTTTTCAGCACGACCTGGCACCTGCTCACAGTGCCAAAACCACTGGTAAATGGTTTACTGACCATGGTATTACTGTGCTCAATTGGCCTGCCAACTCTCCTGACCTGAATCCCATAGAGAATCTGTGGGATATTGTGAAGAGAAAGTTGAGAGACGCAAGACCCAACACTCTGGATGAGCTTAAGGCCGCTATCGAAGCATCCTGGGCCTCCATAACACCTCAGCAGTGTCACAGGCTGAATGCCTCCATGCCACGCCGCATTGAAGCAGTCATTTCTGCAAAAGGATTCCCGACCAAGTATTGAGTGCATAACTGAACTTTATTATTTGATGTTTTTTTTGTTTGTTTTTAAAAAACACTTTTATTTTATTGGACGGTTGAAATATGTTAATTTTTTGAGACAGGTTTTTTGGGTTATCAGGAGTTGTATGCCAAAATCATCAGTATTAAAACAATAAAAGACCTGACAAATTTCAGTTGGTGTGTAATGAATCTAAAATATATGAAAGTTTAATTGTAATCATTACATTATGGAAAATAATGAAATTTTGCACTATATGCTAATTTTTTGAGAAGGACCTGTAGATAATAGTAGATAGATAATAGATATATAGATAATAGATAGATAATAGATATATAGATAATAGATAGATAAATAGATAGATAGATAATAGATAGATAGTAGGTAGATAGATAATTGACATATAGATGATAGATAGATAATAGATAGATAGATAATAGATAGATATATAGATAGATAGATAGATAGATAGATAATAGATAGATAAATAGATAGATAATAGATAGATAGGTAGGTATAGATAATTGACATATAGATAGATAGATAGATAGATAGATAGATAGATAGATAGATAGATAGATAGGTATTTAAAGAAAAAACTGGAGCAGCATAGAATATTAATATATGGGTACAAATCCTCTTCAGCAATAATCCAATACTTGCCAACTTGAATATCCAAAAAACAGGCAGCACTCCGCAGATCAATAGACTTAGTGGATGTTTATTGAACCCACATCTTATGGCAACGTTTCGGCTCCATGAGCCTTCCTCAAGCAGTGATATACACACAATTGCAGGTTCTTATAGGGTCAGTATTTAACAACTCCTTTGCATCCAATTATCTAAATATTTATATAAATCACATAACTTATTAATGGGATATAGCATAAGGCAACATGGCACCATAGGTAACCTCATATCAATAATACAAATCATATTTCCTAACCGAATATTGATTCATACGGACACAGATTCACAAAAACTTCATTAATTGGATGTATAGAGTAAAGGGTATGCCACACTAAACAATATCGCTAACGGGATCGCTAAAAAACGTCACTATTTAGCGATCCCGTTAGCGATGTTGTTCAGTGCGGCAGCTTCCAGCGACGAGCTTCCTGCTGTGATCTCGCTCGTCGCTGGAATCGCTCCGGACCCTATTTTCTCGTCGGCGCTCCCGCTGGGTAAGTATATATCGCTAGTGTGGCACCTTTTCTTAGCGATTTAGCGGTACTTTTGTACCACTAAAGTCGTTAAGAAGATCTCTAACGGCGATAGCGTCGTTAACTATATCGCTATATGTGGCCGCATTTAGCAATATAGAAACAATCCCGCTAGCGATCGCATTAGTATGCGTCGTTATTGTGATCGCTAGCGGGATTGTTTAGTGTGGCAGTACCTTAAGTCCTTACAGCTGTGATGTCAAAAAATCCCATGGAACATATTAACCCTGTTAAGGTTTTGGCTATTACTCCTGAGCGAAAGGATGACTCAGAACCTATATATCTACATATCTTGTGATACACTTCTAAATGAATAAAGAAGTAGATAAATATGGATCTAGTGGGTTGTAAGTAGGACCCATGTAATATCGATATGGTAGATCTTCTCTTTTGGGATCAGAAGACAAAGCTTATAAGAGATATAGCTTTTTACTATCTTTGCCACATCCAAGATGGCGTTGCGGCACTGACATGATTGTAGTGCGCATGCGCAGAGAGCGCAGTGACACACGAGTGTCTGGATAGGCTAGAAGCCTGGATGATGTAAGAGACATGCGCAGTGGCTCATTTTACATACTCGACTCAACGTTCTTAGCGTCCTCCATGTGCAGCATGACTTCTATGAATATTAATTATGGTCACAGCTGTAAGGACTTACTCTATACAACCAATTAATGAAGTATGTCACTGCTTGAGGAAGGCTCATGGAGCCGAAACGTTGCCATAAGATGTGGGTTCAATAAACATCCACTAAGTCTATTGATCTGCGTAGTGCTGCCTGTTTTTTGGATATAGATAGATAGGTAGATAGATAGACAGTAGATAGATAGATAGATAGATAGATAGATAATAGATAGATAGAAAATAAGATAGATAGATAGATAGATAGATAGATAATAGATATATAGATAATAGATAGATAGATAGATAGATAGATAGATAGATAGATAATACATAGATAGATGATAGATAGATAATAGATAAATAGATAGATAGATAGATAGATAGATAGATAGATAATAGATAGATAGGTAGATAGATAGATAATAGATATATAGATAATAGATAGATAATAGATAGATGGATAGATAGATAATAAATAGATAGTAGAAATATAGATAATAGATAGATAAATAATTGATATATAGATAATAGATAGATAGATAGATAGATAGATAGATAGATAGATAGATAGATAATAGATATATGGATAGATAGATAGGTATGTAGGTAGGTAGATAGATAAATAGATATATAGATAATATATAGATAGATAATAGATATATACAGGTGTTGGACAAAATAATGGAAACACCTAACGTTTTGGCATCATAATCTCCAAACCTGTTATAAACATGTAAACCGTGACATATGGTAATGTTTTGTAGTTGATTATTTGTGTTATGTGATTTGTGTATGTAAATTAACTGTTTGTTTTGCATAATTGTAAGAACATTGATGAGAACCTCAGGGCAGCATGGTGGCTCAGTGGATAGCACTGCAGCCTTGCAGCGCTGGAGTCCTGGGTTCGAGTCCTACCAAGGACAACATCTGCAAGGAGTTTGTATGTTCTCCCCGTGTTTGCGTGGGTTTCCTCGGGTTCTCCGGTTTCCTCCCACACTCCAAAAAAACATACTGATAGGGAATCTAGATTGTGAGCCCCATTGGGGACAACGACGATACTGTGTGCAAACTGTAAAGCGCTGGGGAATATGTTAGCGCTATATAAAAATAAAGATTTATTTATTATAACCTGATACCAATGGCAGACCTCTCGGATTTTCAGAGGCCACATTGTTGGTGCTGGTATGGCAGGCACTAGTGTAACCGAAAGTGCCCGAATGCTTGGCGTGTCAAGAGGTCCTGTCTCCAAAGTAATGACTGCGCTTGAAAGAGAAGGAAAAACGTCCGCAGTAAAGCACAGGTCCGGCCGAAAGTCGAAGTTGACTGAGAGAGACCGTCAGACTCTAAAGCGAATTGTGAGAGAGGATCACAAGACCACGGCTCCGAAAATCACTGCTGAGCTCAATGAACACCTACAGAACCCAGTTTCCAGGAAAACTGTTCGTCGGGAGCTGAACAAATCTGGATTCCACGGAAGAGCTGCAATTCGAAAACCGCTGCTCTCAATGACAAATGTTTCCAAGCGTTTAGAGTGGTGAAGAAACCTCCAGAATTGGTCCCTCGAGCCGTGGAAACATGTGATATTCTCAGACGAATCATCGTTTACCCTATTTCCGACCTCCAGCCGCGTGTACGTATGGAGACAGCCGAAAGAAGCATTCCATCCAGACTGCCTTCTCCCAACCGTAAAACATGGCGGAGGTTCTGTAATGATCTGGGGTGCTATTTAGTGGAGATCCGCCGGGCCAATGATATCCCTTCATGGAAGAATTAACAGCCGCGATTATTTAGGCATTTTGTGCAACCAAGTGCATCCTATGGTTCAAGCACTGTTCCCGGAGGTGAACGCCATCTTTCAGGATGATAACGCACCAATTCATACAGCTAGAATCGTTAAAGCATGGCACGAGGAACATTCTAATGAAGCTGAGCATCTCATCTGCGCCCACAATCCCCAGACCTCAACATTATTGAGCATTTATGACCGATTTTAGAGATTCAAGTTAGACGTCGATTTCCGCCGCCATCGTCGCTCAAAGAACTGGAGGGTGTTTTCACTGAAGAATGGGCTAAAATTCCATTGGAAACAATTCACTATGAATCCATACCTTGGAGAATTGAGGCTGTAATCGCCGCAAAAGGTGGACCTACACCATATTAAACTAACTTTTGTTGATGTTTCCAGGTGTTTCCATTATTTTGTCCAACCCCTGTAGATGATAGATAGATAATAGATATATATATATATAGATAACAGATAGATAGATAAATAGATATATAGATAATAGATAGATAATAGATAGATAATAGATAGATAGATAGATAATAGATAGATAGGTAGATAGATAGATAATTGATATATAGATGATAGATAGATAGATAGATAGATAATAGATAATAGATAGATGATAGATAGATGATAGATGATAGATAATAGATATAGATAATAGATAAATAGATAATCGAAAGATAATAGATAGATGGATAGATAGATAGATAATAGATAGATAGTAGAAATATAGATAATAGATAGATAGATAGATAGATAGATAATAGATTATATAGATAATAGATAGATAGATAATAGATATATGATAGATAATAGATATATAGATAATAGATAGATAGGTATGTAGGTAGATAGATAGATAACTAGATAGATAAATAGATATATAGATAATAGATAGATAGATAATAGATAGGTAGGTAGATAGATAATAGATATATAGATGATAGATAGATAATAGATAGATAGATAATAGATATATAGATAGATAGATAGATAGATAGATAGATAGATAGATAGATAGATAGATAGGTAGATAGACAAATAATAGATATATAGATGATAGATAGATAATAGATAGATGAATGGATAGATAGATAATAGATAGATAGACAGCTAAATAGTAGATATATAGATATTAGATAGATAATAGATAGATAGGTAGATAGATAGATAATAGCTAGATAGATAATAGATATAGATAATAGATAGATAGGTATGTAGGTAGGTAGATAGATAGATAAATAGATATATAGATAATAGATAGATAATAGATAGGTAGGTAGATAATAGATATATAGATGATAGATAGACAGATAGATAGATAATAGATATATAGATAGATAATAGATATATAAATTGATAGATAGATAGATTAATAGATAATATATAGATAATAGATAGATAGATAAATAGACGGGTAGCGGCTCAGCCAATGAGCGTGCGATGGCTATGGTGGGGGATTTGAATCCCGCACGGCACCACTCATCGGCTCAGCCGGCGGGCGGCTCAGCCAATGAGCGGTGCACACGCGGCTTGGGGGGATATGAATCCTGGCCACCATATCGGAATACCATAACTTGGGTGTTCCAATATGGAGGTCGGCGTACTTCCGGTCGCGGTGCATTATGGAAGCGACACAAGCTCCGGAAGTGTGTGACACAGTTTATTGGTGATTATATATTAGATACTCGGGTATAAGCCGATCCAAGTATAAGCTGAGACTCCTAATTTTACCACAAAAAACTTGGAAAACTTATTGACTCAGGTATAAGCCGGGTATGCATTGTCCCCTCATCCCTATCCTGGTATGAATGACTCATCATCCCCATCCTGGTCTGCATGGCCCCTTATCCCTATCCTGGTCTGCATGGCCCCTCATCCCTATTCTGGTCTGCATGGCTCCTCATCCCTATCCTGGTCTGCATGGCTCCTCATCCCTATACTTTTCTGCATGACTCCTCATCCCTATCCTTGTATGCATGGCTTCTCATCATTATCCCTGTGTTGTGAATGGGTTTGAGATGAGTTCTGAGCAGAGACTCCCTCTGGTGGTTACAAGCGGTACTGGTCTGTTCAGTGAAGATTGTGAGGACTGGGAATCAGGTGTTACTGACTGGTCTTATATAAGGGAGTCACCTTCCCATCAGGGTTGCCGGTGATCAATTGTTCTGGTCTGAATCCTTCATTCCTGTTTCCCTTGTAGCCTGCTGTGTCGTGTCTGCATCTCCTGCTAACAGATAAGACATTTTCTTCTTTTTGTTTTTGTACTATATTTTTGCATTTTGTCCTGCACTTCTGTGGGGGCCTTCTGGGTCCCCTCCGGGGGCTTTTGCCCTCTCAGTTTAGTTCAGCCACTGATGTTTGTACTTTTGCTTTTTACAGTTTTTTCAGTGGCTGCTGTTTTGATTTTGTTACACCAGAGAACTAATTTAGGTGGTAGAGGTCGTGTGATCTCAGGTGATTTTGAAATTAGTAGAGTTGGTGCTTTTCAGGGTTTTCTGGGATTGCAGTAAGTACCCTTCCTATCCTTTTCTATTTAGTTAGTTTGGGCCCCAACGTTTGCTCATTCTATTTTCTTTCTGTGTCTGTATTTCTTCTTGTCTAACCGCCATTACATGTTTGGGGGCTTTCTATTATCTTTGGGGTTCTGCTCCGGGGCAGATAGCTTTCCTATTTCTATCTTTAGGTGTAGTTAGTTTCTCAGGCTGTGACGAGGCTTCTAGGACCAACGTAGGAACGCTCCACGGCTGCCTCTAGTTGTGGTGGTTAGTCAGGGTACTGCAATCTCATAGATTCCAACTGCTCTGGTGTATTGCCTTTTTTACCTGCACTCCTCAGCTACCAAATCATAACAGTATCACCGGCCTAAAAATTTAAAATTGTATGGTACTCACAGAAGGGAAAAAATATTGTGAAAGAAAAACGGTTGTCAGAGTTGTCAGAGATATTTTTCTATTTGTTGCATTTTTTTTTTTCCCTCTGTATCTCTGGGTGCTGGGGAGGATCTTTTCTCTCAATGGAGTTTGCACGGTTGTCTGGCCGTGTGGATCAGCTTGCCACTGAGGTTCAGAGTATTGCTGCATATCTTGCTAGGTTGCCTGTTGTGGAACCCAGGATCCCATGCCAGATTTGTTTTTGGGGGATCTAGCTAAGTTTCAGAATTTCAAAAATAATTGTAAATTGATTTTTTGCCTTAAAATCTAAGTCCTCAGGGAACGCAGCGCAGCAGGTTCAAATTATCATCTCTCTCCTGCGCGGCGATCCTCAGGATTGGGCTTTTTCCCTGACACCTGGGGATCCTGTTTTGAGTGATGTTGATGCATTTTTTCAGGCTTTGGGGTTATTGTACGATGAGCCTAATGTCACTGATCAAGCTGAAAAAGCCTTGTTGGCATTAAATCAGGGTCTCGATGACGCTGAGTTATACTGTCAGAGATTCCGTAGGTGGGCAGTCCTGACCAAATGGAATGACGACGCTTTGGCAGCCCTTTTCCGGAAGGGTCTGTCAGATAATGTAAAGGATGTTATGGTGGGATTCCCTGTCCCCTCTGGTCTCAATGATTCTATGTCATTAGCGATTCAAATTGACAGACGTTTGCGTGAGCGGAGAAGTATGCGTGGAATGGTGTTGCCTTGTGAACCAGCTTCTGAACCCATGCAGTGTGATAGAGTGGTGTCTGGGGCACAGCGTCATGAGTTTCGAAAGCGCAATGGGTTATGTTTCTACTGTGGTGATGCCTCTCATGCTATTTCAGTCTGCCCTAAGGGGGAAGACGTTTTGCACGCTCAGTTGTCTTGGGTAGTGTTCAGACTAAGTTTTTATTAACTGTCACTCTGATATGCTTTCTGTCCTCATTTTCTGCTCAGGCTTTCGTTGATTCTGGAGCAGCTATTAACCTGATGGATTATGATTTTGCTAAACGTTGTGGGTTTCCCTTGATACCCCTACAGAAGTCTATTCCCCTACTGGGGATCGATTCTACCCCTTTGGCTGAGAATAAACCCCAGTTTTCTACTCAGGTGATAATGAGGGTTGAACCTGATCACCAGGAGTGCTGCAAATTTTTGGTTCTGTATAATCTGCATGACATTATAATGCTGGGTTTCCCTTGGTTACAGTCTCATAATCCTGTTTTGGATTGGAAATCTGTGTCTGTAACCAGTTGGGGCTGCCAATGTGTTAATACCAACACTCCTGTTTTTTCTGCCTCCCCCCAGGCTCAGGATGTTCCTGACTTTTTGATTGATTTTTCTGATGTGTTTAGCGAAAGTAAATCTGCATCCTTGCCTCCCCATAGGAGCTATGACTGCGCTATTGAATTAGTGCCGGGTAGTAAATTCCCTAAAGGTCGCCTTTTTAACTTGTCTGTACCTGAACATGACGCTATGCGGTCTTATATCAAGGAATCATTGGAGAAGTGTCATATCAGACCATCCTCTTCACCCTTAGGTGCCGGTTTTTTCTTTGTGGCCAAAAAAGATGGTTCATTAAGGCCGTGTATTGATTATCGTCTCTTGAACAATATTACTGTGAAATATCAATACCCGTTACCCTTGATTTCTGACCTGTTTTCCAGGGTGAAAAACGCTACTTGGTTTACCAAGCTTGACCTCAGGGGGGCGTATAACCTTATTCGCATTAAGCACGGGGATGAATGGAAGACGGCATTCAATACCCCGGAGGGGCATTTTGAGTACCTTGTGATGCCCTTTGGGCTCACTAATGCTCCTTCCGTCTTCCAGTCCTTCATGAATGACATTTTCAGGGATTTTGTGGACAAATTTCTGATTGTTTATTTGGATGATATCTTGATTTTTTCTAATGACTGGGACTCTCATGTGAAACATGTTCGAACTGTGTTCCAGATTTTGAGAGAGAATGCTCTGTATGTGAAGGGATCAAAGTGTCTTTTTGGCGTACAGAGGATCTCATTTCTGGGATTCATTTTGTCCCCATCTGTTATTGAAATGGACCCGGTCAAGGTTCAGGCCATCTGTGATTGGGTCCAACCTACTTCATTAAAGGCTCTTCAGAGATTTTTGGGTTTTGCCAATTTTTATCGTAAATTTATTGGTAATTTCTCGGTTATTGTTAAACCATTAACTGATTTGACCAGAAAGGGTTCTGATGTGGTGAATTGGCCTCCTGAGGCAGTCTCTGCGTTTCAGGAAATCAAGCAGAGATTCACTTCTGCTCCTGTTCTACGGCAGCCTGATGTTTCTCTGCCATTTCAGGTGGAGGTTGATGCCTCTGAAATTGGGGCAGGTGCCGTTTTGTCCCAAAAAGATCCAGAGACCTCTAAAAGTAACCCTTGTGCCTTTTTCTCTCGAAAATTTTCTCTACTGAACGTAATTATGACGTGGGTAATCGGGAGTTATTGGCCATGAAGTGGGCTTTTGAAGAGTGGAGACATTGGCTGGAGGGAGCCAAACATCAGGTGGTGGTCCTTACGGACCATAAGAATCTGGTGTATCTGGAATCTGCCAAGCGACTCAATCCTAGACAGGCCAGGTGGGCCTTGTTTTTCACACGTTTTAATTTTGTGGTTTCCTTTCTTCCTGGCACTAAGAATGTTAAGGCGGATGCCCTCTCGAGGAGTTTCCTTGCGGACTCTCCTGAGTTATCTGATCCTTCTGTTATTTTGAAAGAGGGTGTAGTTCTTTCCTCCATCTCGCCCAATTTGAGACTTGCTCTGGAGGGTGTCAGGAGGATAGGCCCGAGTGCTGCCCTGTTGGAAAATTGTTTGTCCCGGACCAGTGGAAAAAGAGTGTGATGTCTGAGATTCATTGTTCCGCATTGGCTGGGCATCCCGGAATTTTTGGTACCAGAGACTTGGTTAGTCGGTCCTTTTGGTGGCCTACCTTGTCTCGTGATGTCAGGGAATTTGTGCAGTCCTGCGGGACTTGCTCTCGCTCCAAGCCTTGCTCTCGCTCTAGTGGTTTGTTGATGCCATTGCCTGTGCCCAAGAGACCATGGACCCATATCTCTATGGATTTCATTTCCGACCTTCCTGTTTCTCAGAGAATGACCACCATTTGGGTAATTTGTGATAGGTTTTCCAAAATGATACATCTTGTGCCATTACCTAAGTTGCCTTCCTCCTCTGAACTGGTGCCGTTGTTCCTTCAGCACGTGGTTCGTTTACACGGCATTCCTGAGAACATTGTGTCTGACAGAGGAGTCCAGTTTGTTTCCAGATTTTGGAGGACTTTTTGTTCTAAACTGGGTGTTCAATTGTCTTTCTCCTCGGCATTTCATCCTCAGACCAATGGTCAAACTGAGAGAACAAACCAGACATTGGAGACTTATCTTAGATGCTTTGTGTCTGCTGATCAGGATGACTGGGTCTCTTTTTTACCTTTGGCTGAGTTTGCTTTAATAATAGGGCTAGCTCTGCCACTTTGATGTCTCCGTTTTTCTGTAATTCTGGGTTTCACCCTCGATTTTCTTCAGGACAGACGGAGGCTTCTGTCTGTCCAGGTGTTGACTCTGTTGTGGAGCGTATGCAACAGATTTGGGACCAGGTAGTGGAGAGGTTGTCCCTCTCTCAGGAGAAGGCCCAGCGGTTTGCTAACCGGCATAGGACTGATGGTCCTCGGTTTAAAGTGGGGGACTTGGTCTGGTTGTCCTCAAAGAATATTCCTATGAGAGTAGCATCTCCTAAATTTAAGCCTAGGTTCATTGGACCTTATAAGATCATTGAGATTCTTAATCCTGTTTCTTTTCGTTTGCTTCTTCCAGGGACATTTAAGATCCATAACGTGTTCCACAAGTCCTTGTTGAAGAGGTTTGTTGAGCCAGTGGTTCCTGCTGCTGTGCCTCCTGACCCTGTTTTGGTTGAGGGCAATCTGGAGTATGTGGTTGAGAAAATATTAGATTCTCGTTTTTCTAGACGGAAACTCCAGTATTTGGTTAAGTGGAGAGGTTATGGTCAGGAAGACAATTCTTGGGTGTTTGCTTCTGACATCCATGCTAGGAGACTCATCCGTGCGTATCATAGAACTCATCCTGACCGACCTGGTTGCTCAAATGAGGGTTCGGTGACCCCTCCTCAAGGGGGGTACTGTTGTGAATGGGTTTGAGATGAGTTCTGAGCAGAGACTCCCTCTGGTGGTTACAAGCGGTACTGGTCTGTTCAGTGAAGATTGTGAGGACTGGGAATCAGGTGTTACTGACTGGTCTTATATAAGGTAGTCACCTTCCCATCAGGGTTGCCGGTGATCAATTGTTCTGGTCTGAATCCTTCATTCCTGTTTCCCTTGTAGCCTGCTGTGTCGTGTCTGCATCTCCTGCTAACAGATAAGACATTTTCTTCTTTTTGTTTTTGTACTATATTTTTGCATTTTGTCCTGCACTTCTGTGGGGGCCTTCTGGGTCCCCTCCGGGGGCTTTTGCCCTCTCAGTTTAGTTCAGCCACTGATGTTTGTACTTTTGCTTTTTACAGTTTTTTCAGTGGCTGCTGTTTTGATTTTGTTACACCAGAGAACTAATTTAGGTGGTAGAGGTCGTGTGATCTCAGGTGATTTTGAAATTAGTAGAGTTGGTGCTTTTCAGGGTTTTCTGGGATTGCAGTAAGTACCCTTCCTATCCTTTTCTATTTAGTTAGTTTGGGCCCCAACGTTTGCTCATTCTATTTTCTTTCTGTGTCTGTATTCTTCTTGTCTAACCGCCATTACATGTTTGGGGGCTTTCTATTATCTTTGGGGTTCTGCTCCGGGGCAGATAGCTTTCCTATTTCTATCTTTAGGTGTAGTTAGTTTCTCAGGCTGTGACGAGGCTTCTAGGACCAACGTAGGAACGCTCCACGGCTGCCTCTAGTTGTGGTGGTTAGTCAGGGTACTGCAATCTCATAGATTCCAACTGCTCTGGTGTATTGCCTTTTTTACCTGCACTCCTCAGCTACCAAATCATAACAGTATCACCGGCCTAAAAATTTAAAATTGTATGGTACTCACAGAAGGGAAAAAATATTGTGAAAGAAAAACGGTTGTCAGAGTTGTCAGAGATATTTTTCTATTTGTTGCATTTTTTTTTTTTTTCCCTCTGATCTCTGGGTGCTGGGGAGGATCTTTTCTCTCAATGGAGTTTGCACGGTTGTCTGGCCGTGTGGATCAGCTTGCCACTGAGGTTCAGAGTATTGCTGCATATCTTGCTAGGTTGCCTGTTGTGGAACCTAGGATCCCCATGCCAGATTTGTTTTTGGGGGATCTAGCTAAGTTTCAGAATTTCAAAAATAATTGTAAATTGTTTTTTGCCTTAAAATCTAAGTCCTCAGGGAACGCAGCGCAGCAGGTTCAAATTATCATCTCTCTCCTGGCGGCGATCCTCAGGATTGGGCTTTTTCCCTGACACCTGGGGATCCTGTTTTGAGTGATGTTGATGCATTTTTTCAGGCTTTGGGGTTATTGTACGATGAGCCTAATGTCACTGATCAAGCTGAAAAAGCCTTGTTGGCATTAAATCAGGGTCTCGATGACGCTGAGTTATACTGTCAGAGATTCCGTAGGTGGGCAGTCCTGACCAAATGGAATGACGACGCTTTGGCAGCCCTTTTCCGGAAGGGTCTGTCAGATAATGTAAAGGATGTTATGGTGGGATTCCCTGTCCCCTCTGGTCTCAATGATTCTATGTCATTAGCGATTCAAATTGACAGACGTTTGCGTGAGCGGAGAAGTATGCGTGGAATGGTGTTGCCTTGTGAACCAGCTTCTGAACCCATGCAGTGTGATAGAGTGGTGTCTGGGGCACAGCGTCATGAGTTTCGAAAGCGCAATGGGTTATGTTTCTACTGTGGTGATGCCTCTCATGCTATTTCAGTCTGCCCTAAGCGGGGAAGACGTTTTGCACGCTCAGTTGTCTTGGGTAGTGTTCAGACTAAGTTTTTATTAACTGTCACTCTGATATGCTCTCTGTCCTTATTTTCTGCTCAGGCTTTCGTTGATTCTGGAGCAGCTATTAACCTGATGGATTATGATTTTGCTAAACGTTGTGGGTTTCCCTTGATACCCCTACAGAAGTCTATTCCCCTACTGGGGATCGATTCTACCCCTTTGGCTGAGAATAAACCCCAGTTTTCTACTCAGGTGATAATGAGGGTTGAACCTGATCACCAGGAGTGCTGCAAATTTTTGGTTCTGTATAATCTGCATGACATTATCGTGCTGGGTTTCCCTTGGTTACAGTCTCATAATCCTGTTTTGGATTGGAAATCTGTGTCTGTAACCAGTTGGGGCTGCCAATGTGTTAATACCAACACTCCTGTTTTTTCTGCCTCCCCCCAGGCTCAGGATGTTCCTGACTTTTTGATTGATTTTTCTGATGTGTTTAGCGAAAGTAAATCTGCATCCTTGCCTCCCCATAGGAGCTATGACTGCGCTATTGAATTAGTGCCGGGTAGTAAATTCCCTAAAGGTCGCCTTTTTAACTTGTCTGTACCTGAACATGACGCTATGCGGTCTTATATCAAGGAATCATTGGAGAAGTGTCATATCAGACCATCCTCTTCACCCTTAGGTGCCGGTTTTTTCTTTGTGGCCAAAAAGATGGTTCATTAAGGCCGTGTATTGATTATCGTCTCTTGAACAATATTACTGTGAAATATCAATACCCGTTACCCTTGATTTCTGACCTGTTTTCCAGGGTGAAAAACGCTACTTGGTTTACCAAGCTTGACCTCAGGGGGGCGTATAACCTTATTCGCATTAAGCACGGGGATGAATGGAAGACGGCATTCAATACCCCGGAGGGCATTTTGAGTACCTTGTGATGCCCTTTGGGCTCACTAATGCTCCTTCCGTCTTCCAGTCCTTCATGAATGACATTTTCAGGGATTTTGTGGACAAATTTCTGATTGTTTATTTGGATGATATCTTGATTTTTTCTAATGACTGGGACTCTCATGTGAAACATGTTCGAACTGTGTTCCAGATTTTGAGAGAGAATGCTCTGTATGTGAAGGGATCAAAGTGTCTTTTTGGCGTACAGAGGATCTCATTTCTGGGATTCATTTTGTCCCCATCTGTTATTGAAATGGACCCGGTCAAGGTTCAGGCCATCTGTGATTGGGTCCAACCTACTTCATTAAAGGCTCTTCAGAGATTTTTGGGTTTTGCCAATTTTTATCGTAAATTTATTGGTAATTTCTCGGTTATTGTTAAACCATTAACTGATTTGACCAGAAAGGGTTCTGATGTGGTGAATTGGCCTCCTGAGGCAGTCTCTGCGTTTCAGGAACTTAAGCAGAGATTCACTTCTGCTCCTGTTCTACGGCAGCCTGATGTTTCTCTGCCATTTCAGGTGGAGGTTGATGCCTCTGAAATTGGGGCAGGTGCCGTTTTGTCCCAAAAAGATCCAGAGACCTCTAAAAGTAACCCTTGTGCCTTTTTCTCTCGAAAATTTTCTCCTACTGAACGTAATTATGACGTGGGTAATCGGGAGTTATTGGCCATGAAGTGGGCTTTTGAAGAGTGGAGACATTGGCTGGAGGGAGCCAAACATCAGGTGGTGGTCCTTACGGACCATAAGAATCTGGTGTATCTGGAATCTGCCAAGCGACTCAATCCTAGACAGGCCAGGTGGGCCTTGTTTTTCACACGTTTTAATTTTGTGGTTTCCTTTCTTCCTGGCACTAAGAATGTTAAGGCGGATGCCCTCTCGAGGCGTTTCCTTGCGGACTCTCCTGAGTTATCTGATCCTTCTGTTATTTTGAAAGAGGGTGTAGTTCTTTCCTCCATCTCGCCCAATTTGAGACTTGCTCTGGAGGGGTGTCAGGAGGATAGGCCCGAGTGCTGCCCTGTTGGAAAATTGTTTGTCCCGGACCAGTGGAAAAAGAGTGTGATGTCTGAGATTCATTGTTCCGCATTGGCTGGGCATCCCGGAATTTTTGGTACCAGAGACTTGGTTAGTCGGTCCTTTTGGTGGCCTACCTTGTCTCGTGATGTCAGGGAATTTGTGCAGTCCTGCGGGACTTGCTCTCGCTCCAAGCCTTGCTCTCGCTCTAGTGGTTTGTTGATGCCATTGCCTGTGCCCAAGAGACCATGGACCCATATCTCTATGGATTTCATTTCCGACCTTCCTGTTTCTCAGAGAATGACCACCATTTGGGTAATTTGTGATAGGTTTTCCAAAATGATACATCTTGTGCCATTACCTAAGTTGCCTTCCTCCTCTGAACTGGTGCCGTTGTTCCTTCAGCACGTGGTTCGTTTACACGGCATTCCTGAGAACATTGTGTCTGACAGAGGAGTCCAGTTTGTTTCCAGATTTTGGAGGACTTTTTGTTCTAAACTGGGTGTTCAATTGTCTTTCTCCTCGGCATTTCATCCTCAGACCAATGGTCAAACTGAGAGAACAAACCAGACATTGGAGACTTATCTTAGATGCTTTGTGTCTGCTGATCAGGATGACTGGGTCTCTTTTTTACCTTTGGCTGAGTTTGCTCTTAATAATAGGGCTAGCTCTGCCACTTTGATGTCTCCGTTTTTCTGTAATTCTGGGTTTCACCCTCGATTTTCTTCAGGACAGACGGAGGCTTCTGTCTGTCCAGGTGTTGACTCTGTTGTGGAGCGTATGCAACAGATTTGGGACCAGGTAGTGGAGAGGTTGTCCCTCTCTCAGGAGAAGGCCCAGCGGTTTGCTAACCGGCATAGGACTGATGGTCCTCGGTTTAAAGTGGGGGACTTGGTCTGGTTGTCCTCAAAGAATATTCCTATGAGAGTAGCATCTCCTAAATTTAAGCCTAGGTTCATTGGACCTTATAAGATCATTGAGATTCTTAATCCTGTTTCTTTTCGTTTGCTTCTTCCAGGGACATTTAAGATCCATAACGTGTTCCACAAGTCCTTGTTGAAGAGGTTTGTTGAGCCAGTGGTTCCTGCTGCTGTGCCTCCTGACCCTGTTTTGGTTGAGGGCAATCTGGAGTATGTGGTTGAGAAAATATTAGATTCTCGTTTTTCTAGACGGAAACTCCAGTATTTGGTTAAGTGGAGAGGTTATGGTCAGGAAGACAATTCTTGGGTGTTTGCTTGACATCCATGCTAGGAGACTCATCCGTGCGTATCATAGAACTCATCCTGACCGACCTGGTTGCTCAAATGAGGGTTCGGTGACCCCTCCTCAAGGGGGGGGTACTGTTGTGAATGGGTTTGAGATGAGTTCTGAGCAGAGACTCCCTCTGGTGGTTACAAGCGGTACTGGTCTGTTCAGTGAAGATTGTGAGGACTGGGAATCAGGTGTTACTGACTGGTCTTATATAAGGGAGTCACCTTCCCATCAGGGTTGCCGGTGATCAATTGTTCTGGTCTGAATCCTTCATTCCTGTTTCCCTTGTAGCCTGCTGTGTCGTGTCTGCATCTCCTGCTAACAGATAAGACATTTTCTTCTTTTTGTTTTTGTACTATATTTTTGCATTTTGTCCTGCACTTCTGTGGGGGCCTTCTGGGTCCCCTCCGGGGGCTTTTGCCCTCTCAGTTTAGTTCAGCCACTGATGTTTGTACTTTTGCTTTTTACAGTTTTTTCAGTGGCTGCTGTTTTGATTTTGTTACACCAGAGAACTAATTTAGGTGGTAGAGGTCGTGTGATCTCAGGTGATTTTGAAATTAGTAGAGTTGGTGCTTTTCAGGGTTTTCTGGGATTGCAGTAAGTACCCTTCCTATCCTTTTCTATTTAGTTAGTTTGGGCCCCAGCGTTTGCTCATACTATTTTCTTTCTGTGTCTGTATTTCTTCTTGTCTAACCGCCATTACATGTTTGGGGGCTTTCTATTATCTTTGGGGTTCTGCTCCGGGGCAGATAGCTTTCCTATTTCTATCTTTAGGTGTAGTTAGTTTCTCAGGCTGTGACGAGGCTTCTAGGACCAACGTAAGAACGCTCCACGGCTGCCTCTAGTTGTGGTGGTTAGTCAGGGTACTGCAATCTCATAGATTCCAACTGCTCTGGTGTATTGCCTTTTTTACCTGCACTGCTCAGCTACCAAATCATAACATCCCTGTATGCATTACTCCTCATCCCCTTCCTGGTATGCATGGCTACTCAGCCCCATCCTGGTATGCATGACTCCTCATCCATATCCTGGTATGCATGGCTCCTCACTACCATCCTGGTATGCATGGCTCCTCATCCTCATCATGGTATGCATGGCTCCTCATCCCTACCCTGGCCTGCATGGCTCCTCATCCCTATCCTAGTCTGCATGGCTCCTCATCCATATCCTTGTATACATGGCTCCTAATCCCTATCTTTGTATGCATGGCCTCCATCAAAAAACATAAAGAAAAACATCCTACTTACTGTCCCTGCGCTCTGTTGCAGCATCTTGTTCCGGTGCAAGCAGCTGATTTATGCTTGTAAGCAGTGCATGTGAAGTAGTCATTGCTGTTTAGTAGCACGCACAGTGTCAGCCACAACCACCGGCTTCCTGCACCTGCCAAGCTTTCACGTGTGCCCGTGGAGAGAAGTAAATATTAATTTCTCTTAAGTAGCGAGCACATGTGATCGCCCAGCCGCTGCAGGAAGCCGGTGGCTGCGACTACTGTGTATTAATTTCTCTTTCGCAGCGGGCACAGGCTTTAGCCGCAGCAGCCGGCTCCTGCCTCCTGTGACCCGCTGCTCTGCCGCTCCCCCTCCATCTTCCATTCGAGTATAAGCCGAGGTGGGCATTTTCAGCACAAAAAAATGTGCTGAAAAACTCGGCTTATACTCAAGTATATGCAGTAATTTTATTGAACAACTGCAGTGCTGTCAGTGAATCCAAAAAGTTAATAAAGCTGAAACCTGAATATTTAAGAAAGTCAAAGTGAGGTTTGTCTTTCTTGGGAGAATATCTTTATGCAGAATTATTATACAACTAAATGAAAAATGTAAATTTTCCAATCTCAACTGTTTATTTTCATCTGTTATAGTGAAAATAATAGCCAAAAAACTCAAAATGCACAAAAAACATTACTTACATTTCCATAACGAATATCAGTGACCACTATAGCTGCCCTTATTTTCAATAACAGTCATAAGCCTTCCATCCATGGAGTTTGTCCATTTGTTAATCAACTTTATTTGCAGCACCAACCACAGCTTCCAGACAATGTTCAGAGACATGGACTCTTTTCCTTCACCGCAAATCTCCCATTTCTGGAGGGTTCACAAGCTCTCAGTATGGTTTAGATCAGGTGAGGGCCTTGTCATTATTCTGTCATCTTTAATGCCTTTTCTGGCAGCCAAGCAGTGGAGACTTCGATGCCTGTGATGGAGCATTGTCCTGCATAAAAATCATGGTTTTCTTGAAAGATGCAGGCTTTTTCCTGTAAACACTGCTTGAAGAATGTGTCTTTAAAAACTGGCAGTAGGTTTGGGAGATGATTTTGAATCAATCTTCCACCCAAAATGGTCCAACTAGCTCATCCTTAATAATACCAGCCTACAGCAGTACCACCACCTTGCTGGCATCATGGTTGAAATGGAGGTCTGTGCCCACTACTGATCCAGCCATGGGCACATCCATCTGGTCCGTCAAGAGCCACTTTCATCTCATCAGTCCCTAAAACCTTTGAAAAAAACTGTCCTCAGACATTTCTTGGCCCAGTCTTGACGTCTCTCTTCTGCGTCTTGTTCAGTGGTAGTCGGGTTTTAGCATTCCTCACCTTGGCCATGTCTCTGAGCACTGAACAACTTGTACTTCTGGGCTTCAGGGAGGTTGTAATTCTGGAATATGACAGCACTTGAGAACAATGGCTTCCTGGTTGCTTCACAATTGAATCTTCTTAAATCTTTGGCAGGTCAGTGCCTCTTTTTTTCTCAACAAGTTGTTTGCAACCCTGTTCACTATCTGCAACACAACTCTTGATGGTTCTGTGATCAGTCCCTGATATCTTAGCAATTTCTAGAGTGCTGCATCCCTCTGTAAGACTTTCATTTTTGGGCTTTTCAGAGTTAGTTGAAGCTCCTTTTTGGCCCATTTTTCTGAAGAAAACAAGCAGGCCTCACCTCCTTCATTACTCAAAAACACATCACCTGATCTGCTTCAAATGATGATCTGATCAAAATACTCACTTGTCTAATAATTGTGAACACAGTGTACTTACATTCTGCAGTCAAAGGGACATTTCTAAATTATTTTACTTAATGGTTGAACTGGTCTCATTTTACCTTTCAAGAGAAAATTAATATGGGATTCTTCTCAAAAATCTTATTGGGGTTCTTCTTGTAAATTATAGAGAGAGACTCAAGAAGACAAACCCTTTGCATATGCTCCTATATGTCATAATGGTTGGGGGTTCTCTCATTTAAGATTTCACTTTGTTGTCAAAAATTTTAGAGCGTCTCCTGCTCTTGTGGCATGGGAAATTTAATTGGGAAAACAATCAGTAATTTTTGAAAAGTGCAGAAAAAGGTTTTTTACGGCAAAGTCCTCTAAACTGAATGATTTTCCCCAAAATCCCCAATGGGGTGAATGTAACCAAAGTAGCTTTCTTTGGAATAAGAAGCAAAGTTAGGGGTTTACGTTTCTTTTTCATATATCATGCTCCATTTCGGAAAGTGAAACCGAGGTAATGTTTGCGCTAACAGGGCCATTTTAATATAATGATGGATAGAATCTTTTTGGGCTGTTGGACACAATTTTTGGCTGGTTTGCCTATTTGAGGTGGGCTCCAAGACGCAGTGATTACTCTTTTGGGGCCCGCCTCAAAAGGTGATACGGCCCAAAAAAGAGCCAAAAGGCACACAGGATTGTCTGCATCAATTTCAGTCAAGGCCCATCACCCATACGCCTAAATCCCATTTTCAGGTTTAAGTAAGCCCTGACAGAGCCATGCCCGTAAGCAAAAACGCAATGTAACCCAGCCTAACAAAAACCAAATTGTGCTACAGAATCTTTTGCACAACTTAGGGGACAACTAAAATTAAGGCAAAGGCCCCCAACCAGCTCGGGCCACATTTGTTCGGGTCCCAAAAATTGTGGCTCCGGCTTCTTCACTTGGTCTTAGCTCGGTCTAGCAAACAGGTAAGAACCTTCGAAAGTATTGGGCCCCACTGGAACTTTTAAACCCTTTTTCCCACATATCTGCTCAACATAAAGAACAAAAGTTAATTTTTTGGTAAAGGGAATAAAACAGGGGACCCAATTGGAAGTTGAAAAAAAAAAATTTTATTGGGTTTATTTTAAATTTTTTTCGGAAAAAAAAACAAAAAGTGGGGGGGAGAAATTTTTGGGCCCCTTTAACTTAATACAATTTTGCCCCACTTTTTGTGCTTTTACAGCTCAAGTCGCTTGGGGTAGCTCATCAGTTTGTACATTGAAAACTGAAATTTTTCCCCATTCTTTTTTGGGGCAAAACTCTACTCAGTGAGGGTTTGGGTGGGATGGTTTTTTGAAAGCAGTTTTCAGCTCTTTCCCCAGATTCTCGATTGGATTCGGTCTGGGCCTTTCTTGGCCCTTTTAAACCTGGGTGCATTTATTTGAACCTTCCATTGAGATTTTGCTTTGTGTTGGGGTTTTTGCTTGCTGGAAACAAATTTCCCCTCCCGCTAGGTCTTTTGCAACTCCAAAGGGGGTTTTCTTCAAAAATGGTACTGAAATTTTGGGCCCAACCCAAATTTCCCCTCAATTTAACCCTTCCCTTCCCGCTAAGAAAACAGGCCCCAAAAAAGATTTCGCCCCTACCCTTTTGACAGTGGGGTGGTGTGTTCAGGTATGAGTTGTTGCCTTTAAGCCCAAAAATATCGTTGGCATTGTGCCAAAATTTTCGATTTGGGGTTAAACTGACCAAGACCTTCTTCCCAAAAGTTTGGGGTGTCCCCCAGGGGGCTTGTTTTCAAAATTTAAACAACACTTTTTTGGATATCTTTTAGAAATAGCTTTCGCCCCCCTTCCATAAAGGCCAGTTTTTTTCAGTTACGACGATTTTTGCCCATGGACAGAAGCCCACCTCGGGGAGACTCTGCAGTTTCCCAGAGTGACATGGGCCTCGGCTGCAATCTC
>JARQOD010000004.1:489907866-489997240 GCA_033576555.1 Oophaga sylvatica
GCCTGTGCCCAAGAGACCATGGACCCATATCTCTATGGATTTCATTTCCGACCTTCCTGTTTCTCAGAGAATGACCACCATCTGGGTAATTTGTGATAGGTTTTCCAAAATGATACATCTTGTGCCATTACCTAAGTTGCCTTCCTCCTCTGAATTGGTGCCGTTGTTCCTTCAGCACGTGGTTCGTTTACACGGCATTCCTGAGAACATTGTGTCTGACAGAGGAGTCCAGTTTGTTTCCAGATTTTGGAGGACTTTTTGTTCTAAACTGGGTGTTCAATTGTCTTTCTCCTCGGCATTTCATCCTCAGACCAATGGTCAAACTGAGAGAACAAACCAGACATTGGAGACTTATCTTAGATGCTTTGTGTCTGCTGATCAGGATGACTGGGTCTCTTTTTTACCTTTGGCTGAGTTTGCTCTTAATAATAGGGCTAGCTCTGCCACTTTGATGTCTCCGTTTTTCTGTAATTCTGGGTTTCACCCTCGATTTTCTTCAGGACAGACGGAGGCTTCTGTCTGTCCAGGTGTTGACTCTGTTGTGGAGCGTATGCAACAGATTTGGGACCAGGTAGTGGAGAGGTTGTCCCTCTCTCAGGAGAAGGCCCAGCGGTTTGCTAACCGGCATAGGACTGATGGTCCTCGGTTTAAAGTGGGGGACTTGGTCTGGTTGTCCTCAAAGAATATTCCTATGAGAGTAGCATCTCCTAAATTTAAGCCTAGGTTCATTGGACCTTATAAGATCATTGAGATTCTTAATCCTGTTTCTTTTCGTTTGCTTCTTCCAGGGACATTTAAGATCCATAACGTGTTCCACAAGTCCTTGTTGAAGAGGTTTGTTGAGCCAGTGGTTCCTGCTGCTGTGCCTCCTGACCCTGTTTTGGTTGAGGGCAATCTGGAGTATGTGGTTGAGAAAATATTAGATTCTCGTTTTTCTAGACGGAAACTCCAGTATTTGGTTAAGTGGAGAGGTTATGGTCAGGAAGACAATTCTTGGGTGTTTGCTTCGGACATCCATGCTAGGAGACTCATCCGTGCGTATCATAGAACTCATCCTGACCGACCTGGTTGCTCAAATGAGGGTTCGGTGACCCCTCCTCAAGGGGGGGTACTGTTGTGAATGGGTTTGAGATGAGTTCTGAGCAGAGACTCCCTCTGGTGGTTACAAGCGGTACTGGTCTGTTCAGTGAAGATTGTGAGGACTGGGAATCAGGTGTTACTGACTGGTCTTATATAAGGGAGTCACCTTCCCATCAGGGTTGCCGGTGATCAATTGTTCTGGTCTGAATCCTTCATTCCTGTTTCCCTTGTAGCCTGCTGTGTCGTGTCTGCATCTCCTGCTAACAGATAAGACATTTTCTTCTTTTTGTTTTTGTACTTATTTTTGCATTTTGTCCTGCACTTCTGTGGGGGCCTTCTGGGTCCCCTCGGGGGCTTTTGCCCTCTCAGTTTAGTTCAGCCACTGATGTTTGTACTTTTGCTTTTTCCAGTTTTTTCAGTGGCTGCTGTTTTGATTTTGTTACACCAGAGAACTAATTTAGGTGGTAGAGGTCGTGTGATCTCAGGTGATTTTGAAATTAGTAGAGTTGGTGCTTTTCAGGGTTTTCTGGGATTGCAGTAAGTACCCTTCCTATCCTTTTCTATTTAGTTAGTTTGGGCCCCAGCGTTTGCTCATACTATTTTCTTTCTGTGTCAGTATTTCTTCTTGTCTAACCGCCATTACTTGTTTGGGGGCTTTCTATTATCTTTGGGGTTCTGCTCCGGGGCAGATAGCTTTCCTATTTCTATCTTTAGGTGTAGTTAGTTTCTCAGGCTGTGACGAGGCGTCTAGGACCAACGTAGGAACGCTCCACGGCTGCCTCTAGTTGTGGTGGTTAGTCAGGGTACTGCAATCTCATAGATTCCAACTGCTCTGGTGTATTGCCTTTTTTACCTGCACTCCTCAGCTACCGAAACATAACAGTATCACCGGCCTAAAAATTGAAAATTGTATGGTACTCACAGAAGGGAAAAAATATTGTGAAAGAAAAAAGGTTGTCAGAGTTGTCAGAGATATTTTTCTTTTGTTGCATTTTTTTTTTTCCCTCTGTATCTCTGGGTGCTGGGGAGGATCTTTTCTCTCAATGGAGTTTGCACGGTTGTCTGGCCGTGTGGATCAGCTTGCCACTGAGGTTCAGAGTATTGCTGCATATCTTGCTAGGTTGCCTGTTGTGGAACCTAGGATCCCCATGCCAGATTTGTTTTTGGGGGATCGAGCTAAGTTTCAGAATTTCAAAAATAATTGTAAATTGTTTTTTGCCTTAAAATCTAAGTCCTCAGGGAACGCAGCGCAGCAGGTTCAAATTATCATCTCTCTCCTGCGCGGCGATCCTCAGGATTGGGCTTTTTCCCTGACACCTGGGGATCCTGTTTTGAGTGATGTTGATGCATTTTTTCAGGCTTTGGGGTTATTGTACGATGAGCCTAATGTCACTGATCAAGCTGAAAAAGCCTTGTTGGCATTAAATCAGGGCCTTATGACGCTGAGTTATACTGTCAGAGATTCCGTAGGTGGGCAGTCCTGACCAAATGGAATGACGACGCTTTGGCAGCCCTTTTCCGGAAGGGTCTGTCAGATAATGTAAAGGATGTTATGGTGGGATTCCCTGTCCCCTCTGGTCTCAATGATTCTATGTCATTAGCGATTCAAATTGACAGACGTTTGCGTGAGCGGAGAAGTATGCGTGGAATGGTGTTGCCTTGTGAACCAGCTTCTGAACCCATGCAGTGTGATAGAGTGGTGTCTGGGGCACAGCGTCATGAGTTTCGAAAGCGCAATGGGTTATGTTTCTACTGTGGTGATGCCTCTCATGCTATTTCAGTCTGCCCTAAGCGGGGAAGACGTTTTGCACGCTCAGTTGTCTTGGGTAGTGTTCAGACTAAGTTTTTATTAACTGTCACTCTGATATGCTCTCTGTCCTCATTTTCTGCTCAGGCTTTCGTTGATTCTGGAGCAGCTATTAACCTGATGGATTATGATTTTGCTAAACGTTGTGGGTTTCCCTTGATACCCCTACAGAAGTCTATTCCCCTACTGGGGATCGATTCTACCCCTTTGGCTGAGAATAAACCCCAGTTTTCTACTCAGGTGATAATGAGGGTTGAACCTGATCACCAGGAGTGCTGCAAATTTTTGGTTCTGTATAATCTGCATGACATTATCGTGCTGGGTTTCCCTTGGTTACAGTCTCATAATCCTGTTTTGGATTGGAAATCTGTGTCTGTAACCAGTTGGGGCTGCCAATGTGTTAATACCAACACTCCTGTTTTTTCTGCCTCCCCCCAGGCTCAGGATGTTCCTGACTTTTTGATTGATTTTTCTGATGTGTTTAGCGAAAGTAAATCTGCATCCTTGCCTCCCCATAGGAGCTATGACTGCGCTATTGAATTAGTGCCGGGTAGTAAATTCCCTAAAGGTCGCCTTTTTAACTTGTCTGTACCTGAACATGACGCTATGCGGTCTTATATCAAGGAATCATTGGAGAAGGGTCATATCAGACCATCCTCTTCACCCTTAGGTGCCGGTTTTTTCTTTGTGGCCAAAAAAGATGGTTCATTAAGGCCGTGTATTGATTATCGTCTCTTGAACAATATTACTGTGAAATATCAATACCCGTTACCCTTGATTTCTGACCTGTTTTCCAGGGTGAAAAACGCTACTTGGTTTACCAAGCTTGACCTCAGGGGGGCGTATAACCTTATTCGCATTAAGCACGGGGATGAATGGAAGACGGCATTCAATACCCTGAAGGGCATTTTGAGTACCTAGTGATGCCCTTTGGGCTCACTAATGCTCCTTCCGTCTTCCAGTCCTTCATGAATGACATTTTCAGGGATTTTGTGGACAAATTTCTGATTGTTTATTTGGATGATATCTTGATTTTTTCTAATGACTGGGACTCTCATGTGAAACATGTTCGAACTGTGTTCCAGATTTTGAGAGAGAATGCTCTGTATGTGAAGGGATCAAAGTGTCTTTTTGGCGTACAGAGGATCTCATTTCTGGGATTCATTTTGTCCCCATCTGTTATTGAAATGGACCCGGTCAAGGTTCAGGCCATCTGTGATTGGGTCCAACCTACTTCATTAAAGGCTCTTCAGAGATTTTTGGGTTTTGCCAATTTTTATCGTAAATTTATTGGTAATTTCTCGGTTATTGTTAAACCATTAACTGATTTGACCAGAAAGGGTTCTGATGTGGTGAATTGGCCTCCTGAGGCAGTCTCTGCGTTTCAGGAACTTAAGCAGAGATTCACTTCTGCTCCTGTTCTACGGCAGCCTGATGTTTCTCTGCCATTTCAGGTGGAGGTTGATGCCTCTGAAATTGGGGCAGGTGCCGTTTTGTCCCAAAAAGATCCAGAGACCTCTAAAAGTAACCCTTGTGCCTTTTTCTCTCGAAAATTTTCTCCTACTGAACGTAATTATGACGTGGGTAATCGGGAGTTATTGGCCATGAAGTGGGCTTTTGAAGAGTGGAGACATTGGCTGGAGGGAGCCAAACATCAGGTGGTGGTCCTTACGGACCATAAGAATCTGGTCTATCTGGAATCTGCCAAGCGACTCAATCCTAGACAGGCCAGGTGGGCCTTGTTTTTCACACGTTTTAATTTTGTGGTTTCCTTTCTTCCTGGCACTAAGAATGTTAAGGCGGATGCCCTCTCGAGGAGTTTCCTTGCGGACTCTCCTGAGTTATCTGATCCTTCTGTTATTTTGAAAGAGGGTGTAGTTCTTTCCGCCATCTCGCCCAATTTGAGACTTGCTCTGGAGGGGTGTCAGGAGGATAGGCCCGAGTGCTGCCCTGTTGGAAAATTGTTTGTCCCGGACCAGTGGAAAAAGAGTGTGATGTCTGAGATTCATTGTTCCGCATTGGCTGGGCATCCCGGAATTTTTGGTACCAGAGACTTGGTTAGTCGGTCCTTTTGGTGGCCTACCTTGTCTCGTGATGTCAGGGAATTTGTGCAGTCCTGCGGGACTTGCTCTCGCTCCAAGCCTTGCTCTCGCTCTAGTGGTTTGTTGATGCCATTGCCTGTGCCCAAGAGACCATGGACCCATATCTCTATGGATTTCATTTCCGACCTTCCTGTTTCTCAGAGAATGACCACCATCTGGGTAATTTGTGATAGGTTTTCCAAAATGATACATCTTGTGCCATTACCTAAGTTGCCTTCCTCCTCTGAATTGGTGCCGTTGTTCCTTCAGCACGTGGTTCGTTTACACGGCATTCCTGAGAACATTGTGTCTGACAGAGGAGTCCAGTTTGTTTCCAGATTTTGGAGGACTTTTTGTTCTAAACTGGGTGTTCAATTGTCTTTCTCCTCGGCATTTCATCCTCAGACCAATGGTCAAACTGAGAGAACAAACCAGACATTGGAGACTTATCTTAGATGCTTTGTGTCTGCTGATCAGGATGACTGGGTCTCTTTTTTACCTTTGGCTGAGTTTGCTCTTAATAATAGGGCTAGCTCTGCCACTTTGATGTCTCCGTTTTTCTGTAATTCTGGGTTTCACCCTCGATTTTCTTCAGGACAGACGGAGGCTTCTGTCTGTCCAGGTGTTGACTCTGTTGTGGAGCGTATGCAACAGATTTGGGACCAGGTAGTGGAGAGGTTGTCCCTCTCTCAGGAGAAGGCCCAGCGGTTTGCTAACCGGCATAGGACTGATGGTCCTCGGTTTAAAGTGGGGGACTTGGTCTGGTTGTCCTCAAAGAATATTCCTATGAGAGTAGCATCTCCTAAATTTAAGCCTAGGTTCATTGGACCTTATAAGATCATTGAGATTCTTAATCCTGTTTCTTTTCGTTTGCTTCTTCCAGGGACATTTAAGATCCATAACGTGTTCCACAAGTCCTTGTTGAAGAGGTTTGTTGAGCCAGTGGTTCCTGCTGCTGTGCCTCCTGACCCTGTTTTGGTTGAGGGCAATCTGGAGTATGTGGTTGAGAAAATATTAGATTCTCGTTTTTCTAGACGGAAACTCCAGTATTTGGTTAAGTGGAGAGGTTATGGTCAGGAAGACAATTCTTGGGTGTTTGCTTCGGACATCCATGCTAGGAGACTCATCCGTGCGTATCATAGAACTCATCCTGACCGACCTGGTTGCTCAAATGAGGGTTCGGTGACCCCTCCTCAAGGGGGGGTACTGTTGTGAATGGGTTTGAGATGAGTTCTGAGCAGAGACTCCCTCTGGTGGTTACAAGCGGTACTGGTCTGTTCAGTGAAGATTGTGAGGACTGGGAATCAGGTGTTACTGACTGGTCTTATATAAGGGAGTCACCTTCCCATCAGGGTTGCCGGTGATCAATTGTTCTGGTCTGAATCCTTCATTCCTGTTTCCCTTGTAGCCTGCTGTGTCGTGTCTGCATCTCCTGCTAACAGATAAGACATTTTCTTCTTTTTGTTTTTGTACTATATTTTTGCATTTTGTCCTGCACTTCTGTGGGGGCCTTCTGGGTCCCTTCGGGGGCTTTTGCCCTCTCAGTTTAGTTCAGCCACTGATGTTTGTACTTTTGCTTTTTCCAGTTTTTTCAGTGGCTGCTGTTTTGATTTTGTTACACCAGAGAACTAATTTAGGTGGTAGAGGTCGTGTGATCTCAGGTGATTTTGAAATTAGTAGAGTTGGTGCTTTTCAGGGTTTTCTGGGATTGCAGTAAGTACCCTTCCTATCCTTTTCTATTTAGTTAGTTTGGGCCCAGCGTTTGCTCATACTATTTTCTTTCTGTGTCAGTATTTCTTCTTGTCTAACCGCCATTACTTGTTTGGGGGCTTTCTATTATCTTTGGGGTTCTGCTCCGGGGCAGATAGCTTTCCTATTTCTATCTTTAGGTGTAGTTAGTTTCTCAGGCTGTGACGAGGCGTCTAGGACCAACGTAGGAACGCTCCACGGCTGCCTCTAGTTGTGGTGGTTAGTCAGGGTACTGCAATCTCATAGATTCCAACTGCTCTGGTGTATTGCCTTTTTTACCTGCACTCCTCAGCTACCGAAACATAACAGTATCACCGGCCTAAAAATTGAAAATTGTATGGTACTCACAGAAGGGAAAAAATATTGTGAAAGAAAAAAGGTTGTCAGAGTTGTCAGAGATATTTTTCTAGTTTGTTGCATTTTTTTTTTTCCCTCTGTATCTCTGGGTGCTGGGGAGGATCTTTTCTCTCAATGGAGTTTGCACGGTTGTCTGGCCGTGTGGATCAGCTTGCCACTGAGGTTCAGAGTATTGCTGCATATCTTGCTAGGTTGCCTGTTGTGGAACCTAGGATCCCATGCCAGATTTGTTTTTGGGGGATCGAGCTAAGTTTCAGAATTTCAAAAATAATTGTAAATTGTTTTTTGCCTTAAAATCTAAGTCCTCAGGGAACGCAGCGCAGCAGGTTCAAATTATCATCTCTCTCCTGCGCGGCGATCCTCAGGATTGGGCTTTTTCCCTGACACCTGGGGATCCTGTTTTGAGTGATGTTGATGCATTTTTTCAGGCTTTGGGGTTATTGTACGATGAGCCTAATGTCACTGATCAAGCTGAAAAAGCCTTGTTGGCATTAAATCAGGGGCTTATGACGCTGAGTTATACTGTCAGAGATTCCGTAGGTGGGCAGTCCTGACCAAATGGAATGACGACGCTTTGGCAGCCCTTTTCCGGAAGGGTCTGTCAGATAATGTAAAGGATGTTATGGTGGGATTCCCTGTCCCCTCTGGTCTCAATGATTCTATGTCATTAGCGATTCAAATTGACAGACGTTTGCGTGAGCGGAGAAGTATGCGTGGAATGGTGTTGCCTTGTGAACCAGCTTCTGAACCCATGCAGTGTGATAGAGTGGTGTCTGGGGCACAGCGTCATGAGTTTCGAAAGCGCAATGGGTTATGTTTCTACTGTGGTGATGCCTCTCATGCTATTTCAGTCTGCCCTAAGCGGGGAAGACGTTTTGCACGCTCAGTTGTCTTGGGTAGTGTTCAGACTAAGTTTTTATTAACTGTCACTCTGATATGCTCTCTGTCCTCATTTTCTGCTCAGGCTTTCGTTGATTCTGGAGCAGCTATTAACCTGATGGATTATGATTTTGCTAAACGTTGTGGGTTTCCCTTGATACCCCTACAGAAGTCTATTCCCCTACTGGGGATCGATTCTACCCCTTTGGCTGAGAATAAACCCCAGTTTTCTACTCAGGTGATAATGAGGGTTGAACCTGATCACCAGGAGTGCTGCAAATTTTTGGTTCTGTATAATCTGCATGACATTATCGTGCTGGGTTTCCCTTGGTTACAGTCTCATAATCCTGTTTTGGATTGGAAATCTGTGTCTGTAACCAGTTGGGGCTGCCAATGTGTTAATACCAACACTCCTGTTTTTTCTGCCTCCCCCAGGCTCAGGATGTTCCTGACTTTTTGATTGATTTTTCTGATGTGTTTAGCGAAAGTAAATCTGCATCCTTGCCTCCCCATAGGAGCTATGACTGCGCTATTGAATTAGTGCCGGGTAGTAAATTCCCTAAAGGTCGCCTTTTTAACTTGTCTGTACCTGAACATGACGCTATGCGGTCTTATATCAAGGAATCATTGGAGAAGGGTCATATCAGACCATCCTCTTCACCCTTAGGTGCCGGTTTTTTCTTTGTGGCCAAAAAAGATGGTTCATTAAGGCCGTGTATTGATTATCGTCTCTTGAACAATATTACTGTGAAATATCAATACCCGTTACCCTTGATTTCTGACCTGTTTTCCAGGGTGAAAAACGCTACTTGGTTTACCAAGCTTGACCTCAGGGGGGCGTATAACCTTATTCGCATTAAGCACGGGGATGAATGGAAGACGGCATTCAATACCCCTGAAGGGCATTTTGAGTACCTAGTGATGCCCTTTGGGCTCACTAATGCTCCTTCCGTCTTCCAGTCCTTCATGAATGACATTTTCAGGGATTTTGTGGACAAATTTCTGATTGTTTATTTGGATGATATCTTGATTTTTTCTAATGACTGGGACTCTCATGTGAAACATGTTCGAACTGTGTTCCAGATTTTGAGAGAGAATGCTCTGTATGTGAAGGGATCAAAGTGTCTTTTTGGCGTACAGAGGATCTCATTTCTGGGATTCATTTTGTCCCCATCTGTTATTGAAATGGACCCGGTCAAGGTTCAGGCCATCTGTGATTGGGTCCAACCTACTTCATTAAAGGCTCTTCAGAGATTTTTGGGTTTTGCCAATTTTTATCGTAAATTTATTGGTAATTTCTCGGTTATTGTTAAACCATTAACTGATTTGACCAGAAAGGGTTCTGATGTGGTGAATTGGCCTCCTGAGGCAGTCTCTGCGTTTCAGGAACTTAAGCAGAGATTCACTTCTGCTCCTGTTCTACGGCAGCCTGATGTTTCTCTGCCATTTCAGGTGGAGGTTGATGCCTCTGAAATTGGGGCAGGTGCCGTTTTGTCCCAAAAAGATCCAGAGACCTCTAAAAGTAACCCTTGTGCCTTTTTCTCTCGAAAATTTTCTCCTACTGAACGTAATTATGACGTGGGTAATCGGGAGTTATTGGCCATGAAGTGGGCTTTTGAAGAGTGGAGACATTGGCTGGAGGGAGCCAAACATCAGGTGGTGGTCCTTACGGACCATAAGAATCTGGTCTATCTGGAATCTGCCAAGCGACTCAATCCTAGACAGGCCAGGTGGGCCTTGTTTTTCACACGTTTTAATTTTGTGGTTTCCTTTCTTCCTGGCACTAAGAATGTTAAGGCGGATGCCCTCTCGAGGAGTTTCCTTGCGGACTCTCCTGAGTTATCTGATCCTTCTGTTATTTTGAAAGAGGGTGTAGTTCTTTCCGCCATCTCGCCCAATTTGAGACTTGCTCTGGAGGGGTGTCAGGAGGATAGGCCGAGTGCTGCCCTGTTGGAAAATTGTTTGTCCCGGACCAGTGGAAAAAGAGTGTGATGTCTGAGATTCATTGTTCCGCATTGGCTGGGCATCCCGGAATTTTTGGTACCAGAGACTTGGTTAGTCGGTCCTTTTGGTGGCCTACCTTGTCTCGTGATGTCAGGGAATTTGTGCAGTCCTGCGGGACTTGCTCTCGCTCCAAGCCTTGCTCTCGCTCTAGTGGTTTGTTGATGCCATTGCCTGTGCCCAAGAGACCATGGACCCATATCTCTATGGATTTCATTTCCGACCTTCCTGTTTCTCAGAGAATGACCACCATCTGGGTAATTTGTGATAGGTTTTCCAAAATGATACATCTTGTGCCATTACCTAAGTTGCCTTCCTCCTCTGAATTGGTGCCGTTGTTCCTTCAGCACGTGGTTCGTTTACACGGCATTCCTGAGAACATTGTGTCTGACAGAGGAGTCCAGTTTGTTTCCAGATTTTGGAGGACTTTTTGTTCTAAACTGGGTGTTCAATTGTCTTTCTCCTCGGCATTTCATCCTCAGACCAATGGTCAAACTGAGAGAACAAACCAGACATTGGAGACTTATCTTAGATGCTTTGTGTCTGCTGATCAGGATGACTGGGTCTCTTTTTTACCTTTGGCTGAGTTTGCTCTTAATAATAGGGCTAGCTCTGCCACTTTGATGTCTCCGTTTTTCTGTAATTCTGGGTTTCACCCTCGATTTTCTTCAGGACAGACGGAGGCTTCTGTCTGTCCAGGTGTTGACTCTGTTGTGGAGCGTATGCAACAGATTTGGGACCAGGTAGTGGAGAGGTTGTCCCTCTCTCAGGAGAAGGCCCAGCGGTTTGCTAACCGGCATAGGACTGATGGTCCTCGGTTTAAAGTGGGGGACTTGGTCTGGTTGTCCTCAAAGAATATTCCTATGAGAGTAGCATCTCCTAAATTTAAGCCTAGGTTCATTGGACCTTATAAGATCATTGAGATTCTTAATCCTGTTTCTTTTCGTTTGCTTCTTCCAGGGACATTTAAGATCCATAACGTGTTCCACAAGTCCTTGTTGAAGAGGTTTGTTGAGCCAGTGGTTCCTGCTGCTGTGCCTCCTGACCCTGTTTTGGTTGAGGGCAATCTGGAGTATGTGGTTGAGAAAATATTAGATTCTCGTTTTTCTAGACGGAAACTCCAGTATTTGGTTAAGTGGAGAGGTTATGGTCAGGAAGACAATTCTTGGGTGTTTGCTTCGGACATCCATGCTAGGAGACTCATCCGTGCGTATCATAGAACTCATCCTGACCGACCTGGTTGCTCAAATGAGGGTTCGGTGACCCCTCCTCAAGGGGGGGTACTGTTGTGAATGGGTTTGAGATGAGTTCTGAGCAGAGACTCCCTCTGGTGGTTACAAGCGGTACTGGTCTGTTCAGTGAAGATTGTGAGGACTGGGAATCAGGTGTTACTGACTGGTCTTATATAAGGGAGTCACCTTCCCATCAGGGTTGCCGGTGATCAATTGTTCTGGTCTGAATCCTTCATTCCTGTTTCCCTTGTAGCCTGCTGTGTCGTGTCTGCATCTCCTGCTAACAGATAAGACATTTTCTTCTTTTTGTTTTTGTACTATATTTTTGCATTTTGTCCTGCACTTCTGTGGGGGCCTTCTGGGTCCCTCGGGGGCTTTTGCCCTCTCAGTTTAGTTCAGCCACTGATGTTTGTACTTTTGCTTTTTCCAGTTTTTTCAGTGGCTGCTGTTTTGATTTTGTTACACCAGAGAACTAATTTAGGTGGTAGAGGTCGTGTGATCTCAGGTGATTTTGAAATTAGTAGAGTTGGTGCTTTTCAGGGTTTTCTGGGATTGCAGTAAGTACCCTTCCTATCCTTTTCTATTTAGTTAGTTTGGGCCCCAGCGTTTGCTCATACTATTTTCTTTCTGTGTCAGTATTTCTTCTTGTCTAACCGCCATTACTGTTTGGGGGCTTTCTATTATCTTTGGGGTTCTGCTCCGGGGCAGATAGCTTTCCTATTTCTATCTTTAGGTGTAGTTAGTTTCTCAGGCTGTGACGAGGCGTCTAGGACCAACGTAGGAACGCTCCACGGCTGCCTCTAGTTGTGGTGGTTAGTCAGGGTACTGCAATCTCATAGATTCCAACTGCTCTGGTGTATTGCCTTTTTTACCTGCACTCCTCAGCTACCGAAACATAACAGTATCACCGGCCTAAAAATTGAAAATTGTATGGTACTCACAGAAGGGAAAAAATATTGTGAAAGAAAAAAGGTTGTCAGAGTTGTCAGAGATATTTTTCTGTTTGTTGCATTTTTTTTTTTTCCCTCTGTATCTCTGGGTGCTGGGGAGGATCTTTTCTCTCAATGGAGTTTGCACGGTTGTCTGGCCGTGTGGATCAGCTTGCCACTGAGGTTCAGAGTATTGCTGCATATCTTGCTAGGTTGCCTGTTGTGGAACCTAGGATCCCATGCCAGATTTGTTTTTGGGGGATCGAGCTAAGTTTCAGAATTTCAAAAATAATTGTAAATTGTTTTTTGCCTTAAAATCTAAGTCCTCAGGGAACGCAGCGCAGCAGGTTCAAATTATCATCTCTCTCCTGCGCGGCGATCCTCAGGATTGGGCTTTTTCCCTGACACCTGGGGATCCTGTTTTGAGTGATGTTGATGCATTTTTTCAGGCTTTGGGGTTATTGTACGATGAGCCTAATGTCACTGATCAAGCTGAAAAAAGCCTTGTTGGCATTAAATCAGGGCCTTATGACGCTGAGTTATACTGTCAGAGATTCCGTAGGTGGGCAGTCCTGACCAAATGGAATGACGACGCTTTGGCAGCCCTTTTCCGGAAGGGTCTGTCAGATAATGTAAAGGATGTTATGGTGGGATTCCCTGTCCCCTCTGGTCTCAATGATTCTATGTCATTAGCGATTCAAATTGACAGACGTTTGCGTGAGCGGAGAAGTATGCGTGGAATGGTGTTGCCTTGTGAACCAGCTTCTGAACCCATGCAGTGTGATAGAGTGGTGTCTGGGGCACAGCGTCATGAGTTTCGAAAGCGCAATGGGTTATGTTTCTACTGTGGTGATGCCTCTCATGCTATTTCAGTCTGCCCTAAGCGGGGAAGACGTTTTGCACGCTCAGTTGTCTTGGGTAGTGTTCAGACTAAGTTTTTATTAACTGTCACTCTGATATGCTCTCTGTCCTCATTTTCTGCTCAGGCTTTCGTTGATTCTGGAGCAGCTATTAACCTGATGGATTATGATTTTGCTAAACGTTGTGGGTTTCCCTTGATACCCTACAGAAGTCTATTCCCCTACTGGGGATCGATTCTACCCTTTGGCTGAGAATAAACCCCAGTTTTCTACTCAGGTGATAATGAGGGTTGAACCTGATCACCAGGAGTGCTGCAAATTTTTGGTTCTGTATAATCTGCATGACATTATCGTGCTGGGTTTCCCTTGGTTACAGTCTCATAATCCTGTTTTGGATTGGAA
The DNA here is from genome assembly GCA_033576555.1 of Oophaga sylvatica. Classification (NCBI taxonomy): domain Eukaryota; kingdom Metazoa; phylum Chordata; class Amphibia; order Anura; family Dendrobatidae; genus Oophaga; species Oophaga sylvatica. The sequence goes on from JARQOD010000004.1 coordinate 489,921,244, forward strand.
ATCTGTGTCTGTAACCAGTTGGGGCTGCCAATGTGTTAATACCAACACTCCTGTTTTTTCTGCCTCCCCCAGGCTCAGGATGTTCCTGACTTTTTGATTGATTTTTCTGATGTGTTTAGCGAAAGTAAATCTGCATCCTTGCCTCCCATAGGAGCTATGACTGCGCTATTGAATTAGTGCCGGGTAGTAAATTCCCTAAAGGTCGCCTTTTTAACTTGTCTGTACCTGAACATGACGCTATGCGGTCTTATATCAAGGAATCATTGGAGAAGGGTCATATCAGACCATCCTCTTCACCCTTAGGTGCCGGTTTTTTCTTTGTGGCCAAAAAAGATGGTTCATTAAGGCCGTGTATTGATTATCGTCTCTTGAACAATATTACTGTGAAATATCAATACCCGTTACCCTTGATTTCTGACCTGTTTTCCAGGGTGAAAAACGCTACTTGGTTTACCAAGCTTGACCTCAGGGGGGCGTATAACCTTATTCGCATTAAGCACGGGGATGAATGGAAGACGGCATTCAATACCCTGAAGGGCATTTTGAGTACCTAGTGATGCCCTTTGGGCTCACTAATGCTCCTTCCGTCTTCCAGTCCTTCATGAATGACATTTTCAGGGATTTTGTGGACAAATTTCTGATTGTTTATTTGGATGATATCTTGATTTTTTCTAATGACTGGGACTCTCATGTGAAACATGTTCGAACTGTTTCCAGATTTTGAGAGAGAATGCTCTGTATGTGAAGGGATCAAAGTGTCTTTTTGGCGTACAGAGGATCTCATTTCTGGGATTCATTTTGTCCCCATCTGTTATTGAAATGGACCCGGTCAAGGTTCAGGCCATCTGTGATTGGGTCCAACCTACTTCATTAAAGGCTCTTCAGAGATTTTTGGGTTTTGCCAATTTTTATCGTAAATTTATTGGTAATTTCTCGGTTATTGTTAAACCATTAACTGATTTGACCAGAAAGGGTTCTGATGTGGTGAATTGGCCTCCTGAGGCAGTCTCTGCGTTTCAGGAACTTAAGCAGAGATTCACTTCTGCTCCTGTTCTACGGCAGCCTGATGTTTCTCTGCCATTTCAGGTGGAGGTTGATGCCTCTGAAATTGGGGCAGGTGCCGTTTTGTCCCAAAAAGATCCAGAGACCTCTAAAAGTAACCCTTGTGCCTTTTTCTCTCGAAAATTTTCTCCTACTGAACGTAATTATGACGTGGGTAATCGGGAGTTATTGGCCATGAAGTGGGCTTTTGAAGAGTGGAGACATTGGCTGGAGGGAGCCAAACATCAGGTGGTGGTCCTTACGGACCATAAGAATCTGGTCTATCTGGAATCTGCCAAGCGACTCAATCCTAGACAGGCCAGGTGGGCCTTGTTTTTCACACGTTTTAATTTTGTGGTTTCCTTTCTTCCTGGCACTAAGAATGTTAAGGCGGATGCCCTCTCGAGGAGTTTCCTTGCGGACTCTCCTGAGTTATCTGATCCTTCTGTTATTTTGAAAGAGGGTGTAGTTCTTTCCGCCATCTCGCCCAATTTGAGACTTGCTCTGGAGGGGTGTCAGGAGGATAGGCCCGAGTGCTGCCCTGTTGGAAAATTGTTTGTCCCGGACCAGTGGAAAAAGAGTGTGATGTCTGAGATTCATTGTTCCGCATTGGCTGGGCATCCCGGAATTTTTGGTACCAGAGACTTGGTTAGTCGGTCCTTTTGGTGGCCTACCTTGTCTCGTGATGTCAGGGAATTTGTGCAGTCCTGCGGGACTTGCTCTCGCTCCAAGCCTTGCTCTCGCTCTAGTGGTTTGTTGATGCCATTGCCTGTGCCCAAGAGACCATGGACCCATATCTCTATGGATTTCATTTCCGACCTTCCTGTTTCTCAGAGAATGACCACCATCTGGGTAATTTGTGATAGGTTTTCCAAAATGATACATCTTGTGCCATTACCTAAGTTGCCTTCCTCCTCTGAATTGGTGCCGTTGTTCCTTCAGCACGTGGTTCGTTTACACGGCATTCCTGAGAACATTGTGTCTGACAGAGGAGTCCAGTTTGTTTCCAGATTTTGGAGGACTTTTTGTTCTAAACTGGGTGTTCAATTGTCTTTCTCCTCGGCATTTCATCCTCAGACCAATGGTCAAACTGAGAGAACAAACCAGACATTGGAGACTTATCTTAGATGCTTTGTGTCTGCTGATCAGGATGACTGGGTCTCTTTTTTACCTTTGGCTGAGTTTGCTCTTAATAATAGGGCTAGCTCTGCCACTTTGATGTCTCCGTTTTTCTGTAATTCTGGGTTTCACCCTCGATTTTCTTCAGGACAGACGGAGGCTTCTGTCTGTCCAGGTGTTGACTCTGTTGTGGAGCGTATGCAACAGATTTGGGACCAGGTAGTGGAGAGGTTGTCCCTCTCTCAGGAGAAGGCCCAGCGGTTTGCTAACCGGCATAGGACTGATGGTCCTCGGTTTAAAGTGGGGGACTTGGTCTGGTTGTCCTCAAAGAATATTCCTATGAGAGTAGCATCTCCTAAATTTAAGCCTAGGTTCATTGGACCTTATAAGATCATTGAGATTCTTAATCCTGTTTCTTTTCGTTTGCTTCTTCCAGGGACATTTAAGATCCATAACGTGTTCCACAAGTCCTTGTTGAAGAGGTTTGTTGAGCCAGTGGTTCCTGCTGCTGTGCCTCCTGACCCTGTTTTGGTTGAGGGCAATCTGGAGTATGTGGTTGAGAAAATATTAGATTCTCGTTTTTCTAGACGGAAACTCCAGTATTTGGTTAAGTGGAGAGGTTATGGTCAGGAAGACAATTCTTGGGTGTTTGCTTCGGACATCCATGCTAGGAGACTCATCCGTGCGTATCATAGAACTCATCCTGACCGACCTGGTTGCTCAAATGAGGGTTCGGTGACCCCTCCTCAAGGGGGGGGTACTGTTGTGAATGGGTTTGAGATGAGTTCTGAGCAGAGACTCCCTCTGGTGGTTACAAGCGGTACTGGTCTGTTCAGTGAAGATTGTGAGGACTGGGAATCAGGTGTTACTGACTGGTCTTATATAAGGGAGTCACCTTCCCATCAGGGTTGCCGGTGATCAATTGTTCTGGTCTGAATCCTTCATTCCTGTTTCCCTTGTAGCCTGCTGTGTCGTGTCTGCATCTCCTGCTAACAGATAAGACATTTTCTTCTTTTTGTTTTTGTACTATATTTTTGCATTTTGTCCTGCACTTCTGTGGGGGCCTTCTGGGTCCCTCGGGGGCTTTTGCCCTCTCAGTTTAGTTCAGCCACTGATGTTTGTACTTTTGCTTTTTCCAGTTTTTTCAGTGGCTGCTGTTTTGATTTTGTTACACCAGAGAACTAATTTAGGTGGTAGAGGTCGTGTGATCTCAGGTGATTTTGAAATTAGTAGAGTTGGTGCTTTTCAGGGTTTTCTGGGATTGCAGTAAGTACCCTTCCTATCCTTTTCTATTTAGTTAGTTTGGGCCCCAGCGTTTGCTCATACTATTTTCTTTCTGTGTCAGTATTTCTTCTTGTCTAACCGCCATTACATGTTTGGGGGCTTTCTATTATCTTTGGGGTTCTGCTCCGGGGCAGATAGCTTTCCTATTTCTATCTTTAGGTGTAGTTAGTTTCTCAGGCTGTGACGAGGCGTCTAGGACCAACGTAGGAACGCTCCACGGCTGCCTCTAGTTGTGGTGGTTAGTCAGGGTACTGCAATCTCATAGATTCCAACTGCTCTGGTGTATTGCCTTTTTTACCTGCACTCCTCAGCTACCAAATCATAACATCCCTGTATGCATTACTCCTCATCCCCTTCCTGGTATGCATGGCTACTCAGCCCCATCCTGGTATGCATGACTCCTCATCCATATCCTGGTATGCATGGCTCCTCACTACCATCCTGGTATGCATGGCTCCTCATCCTCATCATGGTATGCATGGCTCCTCATCCCTACCCTGGCCTGCATGGCTCCTCATCCCTATCCTAGTCTGCATGGCTCCTCATCCATATCCTTGTATACATGGCTCCTAATCCCTATCTTTGTATGCATGGCCTCCATCAAAAAACATAAAGAAAAACATCCTACTTACTGTCCCTGCGCTCTGTTGCAGCATCTTGTTCCGGTGCAAGCAGCTGATTTATGCTTGTAAGCAGTGCATGTGAAGTAGTCATTGCTGTTTAGTAGCACGCACAGTGTCAGTCACAACCACCGGCTTCCTGCACCTGCCAAGCTTTCACGTGTGCCCGTGGAGAGAAGTAAATATTAATTTCTCTTAAGTAGCGAGCACATGTGATCGCCCAGCCGCTGCAGGAAGCCGGTGGCTGCGACTACTGTGTATTAATTTCTCTTTCGCAGCGGGCACAGGCTTTAGCCGCAGCAGCCGGCTCCTGCCTCCTGTGACCCGCTGCTCTGCCGCTCCCCCTCCATCTTCCATTCGAGTATAAGCCGAGGTGGGCATTTTCAGCACAAAAAAATGTGCTGAAAAACTCGGCTTATACTCAAGTATATGCAGTAATTTTATTGAACAACTGCAGTGCTGTCAGTGAATCCAAAAAGTTAATAAAGCTGAAACCTGAATATTTAAGAAAGTCAAAGTGAGGTTTGTCTTTCTTGGGAGAATATCTTTATGCAGAATTATTATACAACTAAATGAAAAATGTAAATTTTCCAATCTCAACTGTTTATTTTCATCTGTTATAGTGAAAATAATAGCCAAAAAACTCAAAATGCACAAAAAACATTACTTACATTTCCATAACGAATATCAGTGACCACTATAGCTGCCCTTATTTTCAATAACAGTCATAAGCCTTCCATCCATGGAGTTTGTCCATTTGTTAATCAACTTTATTTGCAGCACCAACCACAGCTTCCCAGACAATGTTCAGAGACATGGACTCTTTTCCTTCACCGCAAATCTCCCATTTCTAGAGGGTTCACAAGCTCTCAGTATGGTTTAGATCAGGTGAGGGCCTTGTCATTATTCTGTCATCTTTAATGCCTTTTCTGGCAGCCAAGCAGTGGAGACTTCGATGCCTGTGATGGAGCATTGTCCTGCATAAAAATCATGGTTTTCTTGAAAGATGCAGGCTTTTTCCTGTAACACTGCTTGAAGAATGTGTCTTTTAAAAACTGGCAGTAGGTTTGGGAGATGATTTTGAATCAATCTTCCACCCAAAATGGTCCAACTAGCTCATCCTTAATAATACCAGCCTACAGCAGTACCACCACCTTGCTGGCATCATGGTTGAAATGGAGGTCTGTGCCCACTACTGATCCAGCCATGGGCACATCCATCTGGTCCGTCAAGAGCCACTTTCATCTCATCAGTCCCTAAAACCTTTGAAAAAAACTGTCCTCAGACATTTCTTGGCCCAGTCTTGACGTCTCTCTTCTGCGTCTTGTTCAGTGGTAGTCGGGTTTTAGCATTCCTCACCTTGGCCATGTCTCTGAGCACTGAACAACTTGTACTTCTGGGCTTCAGGGAGGTTGTAATTCTGGAATATGACAGCACTTGAGAACAATGGCTTCCTGGTTGCTTTGTGTAGCCCTGGTACACAATACCAGGAGGATGAGTGGAGAGGTAACGGTTAAGGGCTCTTCATGATATCATGTACACTTCGGACACACCCACCAGGGGTGTGGAGGGGAGTGCTAAGTAGTCTGAGTTCAGTTCAGTCAGTGACTCGAAGGAGTGAGGAAGTGCAGTCTTTGTGCAGTTCAGAAAGTGGAGGCCAGTACAGGTGAGCCAGTTCACCTCAGCCTGGTCAGAGCTGTGCCCCACTATAAGACGGACTGAGATATCTATTAAGAGTTGAGCATATCGAAGGGCATATGGGAAGAGAACAGAGAAGTGCCATAAGTATAGGATACCTGCACATTGTTACCGGTCACTGGGGACCGAAGGATCACTAAAGCTTCACGCTTAGTGGTAAGAAAACCAGAGGCTTATCGGACCTTAGGTCGTGGCAAGCATCCCTGAAGAGTCAGTACGTATCTGGGGTCAGGGAGAGTGAGAACCTTGAGCCTGATCAGCAAAAATAGGAACTCAGCTCTCTCACAGGAAGGCTCCGACCACAAAAACTGACCGGGCAGAACAGCTTTGGAATAGCTGGAATTATAGAGGGAACTAGGCTTCAGGCTGGTTGGACTCATCATTATTGGACAGTAAAGGAGGCCCCTAACTTGCTTAACCGTTGCCTCAAAGCTCATCCTCCATCAACCCCATCAGCCTCCCTGGGACCTGCCTTACCATCTTACAAGTAAAGGTATGGAAAGACGCTGACCGTGTGAGACTGAGTTATTTACTTGCATGCCTGCACAACCCTGCCTTAACCATCGACCTGAGGGAAGAGTCCTACCTGTAGGGGACCCGACATCTAGCTGCCTCACCATCCCCTCAGAGCTCTACAGCAGCGCTGGTATAAATTACCAGAAGACTACAGGTGGCGTCACGAACTGTAAATATATCTATCCCCTGTAAATATTCCCCCAACATACGCCAGACCGCTAGGGCCACAGACCGAGCCACCGCTACCTGTGACAAACCCCATAGACTTCCATGGGCTCGGCTCTGAGTACCCCATTGCCCTGGTAATCCACAATTGTGGTGGCGGGTCGACACAAAACTTTGGCGTCACAAACAGGATACGAAACTTGCAGCATTGCGAGCCCTGTGTGCCTGTGGAGTGTTTTGGCGAAAAAGACTGTTGCTGTTGTTTGGCGCCAAATACCGCCATATTTGCCGCCAGATTCGCGCCCTAAGGCGCTGGAGAAGAAGGTGGGCGTACCTGAAAGAGCGCGCAAAGTCTTGGACACGCCCCCGGCTCTGACTCAGCGGCAGGTCCTGCAACAGGAAGTGAACGCTCTGACATCAGAGCGCCTGCGACGAAGGTCCTGTTCCCACTGCGGTGCCTGTGAAATAGCAGCGTCTGAAACCGGTAGGCTCCGTTTAACCAAGGGGGCGCTAAGATGTCACAACAACCGGCTGACAGTGCGGCCCCGGCCGGAGGCCCCAATCCCGCACCGCTTGGTATTGTAGCGCCAGATGGGGGCGCAGGCCCTGCACCCAGTCCGGTAGTCCCGATCATGCCACTAACGCTCCCATATATGCCTGGGGCGAAATGGCTTCCCCAGTACAGCGGTGAGCCAGGCACATTAGCAGGCTTCAAGCGGAAGTTATGCAGCATCCTAGAAATGTACTCCATGCCTGAGAGACAAAAAGCTGCTGTGCTAATAGGGCAGCTAACTGGCGCTGCTGAGAGGGAAGTGGAGACTTGGGATACCGTTGATCAGGAGTCGGTACCTGCGATCTTCCTTAAGCTGCATGCCATATTTGAAGACCGCACAGAAACGGATCTCCGGATGGCCTTCTATCACTGTTCACAACAGCCAGGTGACAGCATCCGGGACTACGCTTGCCGACTACAGGGAGCCCTGAGAGCCCTCAAGCAAATTAACAATTTAAATGCTATCGACGAGAATAAAATGCTGAAAGAACAATTTATACAGGGATTGAGATCCCAAGAGGAACGCAGAACTGTAAACTGGTGGTCCTTAGACCATCCGGATGCTACCTTTGATGCCCTAAAGGACATGGCAATAAAAGGGCTGCGGCCCCTGGGCAAACCCGAGGTGGCAACCCAACATCATCAGGCTGAAGTCACTCTGGAACCGGCAGTAACCCCCTTTTCCCCGCTAGTGGCTGAAGCCAAAGCGCAGGTGACACCTCCTAGTGAATTGGACTGTCTGCGCTCAGAGGTGCGCCAGCTGACTAAAAATCTGGCTGCTGTAATGAGTGCCCTGCAGCTGCGGAAAGAGGAGGAAGGAAAGATCTTGTTAGCTGTTCTGCCCGGTAGGGTCGCCCGCCCACATACCTGCGGCTCCAGTCTAGGGGGCCTGACGGAACTGTGGACCCTGTGGTCTCAGAAGAAAGGACTACGGTAGTCAGAAGGCACCCCTGCAACCTATCCGGACGACTCGTCCTCTGGAGATTGTGGCCCTGGACCACGTCAAATTGTCGCCAAGTAGATCTGGATACTCATACGCCTTGACCATGGTGGACCATTACTCCAGATTTCTGGTGGTTGTTCCAGTTAAGGACCAGACCGCAGTGACGGCCGCGAAAACCTTTCAAGCAAGCTTCTGCAGACCGCATGGGTATCCGGAGCAAGTATTAACCGATCAAGGACCTGCTTTCGAAGCTGATTTATTCAAGGAATTCTGTCACATGTACGGGTGCAAGAAAATTAGAACAACGCCATACCACCCTCAAACCAACGGTCTTTGTGAAAAAATGAACCATATTGTCCTTGACTTGTTGAGATCCATACCGTTGGAAGACAGAAATCGATGGCCGGACTTACTACCTGATTTGGTTGATTTGTATAACCATATACCTGTAAGTTCTACTAACTGCACTCCACCCTATCTTATGAGAGCAAGGCCCGGAAGACTACCAATGGATTTAGAACTTGGAGTAGTAGAACCGGAGGCAGACGACGCCATTGAAAACTGGGACATAAATCGGCAAGAGCAGTACAGAAGAGTGCAAATCTGTGTGGAGGAAAGTCTCAACAAGGCACGGGAGAAACAGGAAGATATTTACAACAGAAATGCTCCTGCCAAGCCTTTGATGCCTGGAGAGGTAGTATTAAAAAGGAAAAGGAAGATGCACAAATTGGATAACCAGTGGGAGCAGGAACCCTACGTTGTACAAGATTCTAAATATGACAACAGAAAAGTTTGTATCATCAGTAAGGATGGAGGAAGAACAATAACCACTGTGTCCAGAGACCATTTGAAATTGTGTCCAGAACCCTTAAAATGTTGTGACAAGAACCCTGTCATCAATCAAAAAGAAAGGAAAGAAGAGGTCATACACACCGATCTGGGAGATTTTCCTGCGGATTGGCCTAGACTGGGAGATGCTGTAATAGTTCCGGTGTTGCAGTTTTATCAGCCACAAGAGGAAGTTTTACCTCCAGTTGTGCCCGTGGTGCCAGTCGAGCCCGTTCAGGAGTTACCCATTCCAGCAACACCTCAACCTATGGAATCTCAAGAAGGATCATCTGAAGCAGCGCCCCATACTATGGGATCCCCTGGTGAAGCTGACTCACACCGCCCAGCCATCAGTACGCTTGCCAGATGCATAGAAAGATTGAGGCAGTTCTATAGTTTGCCGTTACGCAGTGCAGACAGATCGCAACTTAATATACCTGAGGCTACTCCACGTAGATCAGAGCGAATCACAAAAGGGAAGATACCCATTCGATACCAGCAGTAATTATAACGAATTAATGTGAATACTGTAAAAAGTCTATATATATATATATGTGTTTTTCCTTATGGTGTCTTATAATGGACTCAGAGGCTGAGGACTGAGCCAGCCCAAAAACTGTATCCTGTAAATAGTTGCACTAAGGTGCCTTTTAATGGTTTCACACGAAGCCTTGACTTACCTCTGAACAGAAAACCCGTGTGGTGTGGCACTGAGTGAGGTCTGCATTCGGATGTCCTGCAGCCCACCCAGGACCCACGTTGAAGGTTTGGTGCGGGTCCTTCACAAGCATATTGTCTATTTATATGAAAATGTTATTTAATATTGTATTTTTCTATATATAATGTTTTGTTTGCAACGTTCAAGACATCCTTACCTCCCGGATGGGACGAATTAATGTTTAATGTTGATGTTTAACGCATAAACAAAAATGTCTCTTGTATTTCACAGCCCGGGAGTGCTGTCGTTTACCATGGGGGAATGTGTAGCCCTGGTACACAATACCAGGAGGATGAGTGGAGAGGTAACGGTTAAGGGCTCTTCATGATATCATGTACACTTCGGACACACCCACCAGGGGTGTGGAGGGGAGTGCTAAGTAGTCTGAGTTCAGTTCAGTCAGTGACTCGAAGGAGTGAGGAAGTGCAGTCTTTGTGCAGTTCAGAAAGTGGAGGCCAGTACAGGTGAGCCAGTTCACCTCAGCCTGGTCAGAGCTGTGCCCCACTATAAGACGGACTGAGATATCTATTAAGTGTTGAGCATATCGAAGGGCATAGTGGAAGAGAACAGAGAAGTGCCATAAGTATAGGATACCTGCACATTGTTACCGGTCACTGGGGACCGAAGGATCACTAAAGCTTCACGCTTAGTGGTAAGAAAACCAGAGGCTTATCGGACCTTAGGTCGTGGCAAGCATCCCTGAAGAGTCAGTACGTATCTGGGGTCAGGAGAGTGAGAACCTTGAGCCTGATCAGCAAAAATAGGAACTCAGCTCTCTCACAGGAAGGCTCCGACCACAAAAACTGACCGGGCAGAACAGCTTTGGAATAGCTGGAATTATAGAGGGAACTACGCTTCAGGCTGGTTGGACTCATCATTATTGGACAGTAAAGGAGGCCCCTAACTTGCTTAACCGTTGCCTCAAAGCTCATCCTCCATCAACCCCATCAGCCTCCCTGGGACCTGCCTTACCATCTTACAAGTAAAGGTATGGAAAGACGCTGACCGTGTGAGACTGAGTTATTTACTTGCATGCCTGCACAACCCTGCCTTAACCATCGACCTGAGGGAAGAGTCCTACCTGTAGGGGACCCGACATCTAGCTGCCTCACCATCCCCTCAGAGCTCTACAGCAGCGCTGGTATAAATTACCAGAAGACTACAGGTGGCGTCACGAACTGTAAATATATCTATCCCCTGTAAATATTCCCCCAACATACGCCAGACCGCTAGGGCCACAGACCGAGCCACCGCTACCTGTGACAAACCCCATAGACTTCCATGGGCTCGGCTCTGAGTACCCCATTGCCCTGGTAATCCACAATTGTGGTGGCGGGTCGACACAGCTTCACAATTGAATCTTCTTAAATCTTTGGCAGGTCATGTGCCTCTTTTTTTCTCAACAAGTTGTTTGCAACCCTGTTCACTATCTGCAACACAACTCTTGATGGTTCTGTGATCAGTCCCTGATATCTTAGCAATTTCTAGAGTGCTGCATCCCTCTGTAAGACTTTCATTTTTGGGCTTTTCAGAGTTAGTTGAAGCTCCTTTTTGGCCCATTTTTCTTGAAGAAAACAAGCAGGCCTCACCTCCTTCATTACTCAAAAACACATCACCTGATCTGCTTCAAATGATGATCTGATCAAAATACTCACTTGTCTAATAATTGTGAACACAGTGTACTTACATTCTGCAGTCAAAGGGACATTTCTAAATTATTTTACTTAATGGTTGAACTGGTCTCATTTTACCTTTCAAGAGAAAATTAATATGGGATTCTTCTCAAAAATCTTATTGGGGTTCTTCTTGTAAATTATAGAGAGAGACTCAAGAAGACAAACCCTTTGCATATGCTCCTATATGTCATAATGGTTGGGGGTTCTCTCATTTAAGATTTCACTTTGTTGTCAAAATTATAGAGCGTCTCCTGCTCTTGTGGCATGTGTATAATTTGAATTGGAACACAATCATGGTATATTTTGAAAAGTGCAGATGAAAGGTATTCTAGCGGCAAAGTCCTCTAAGACATGATATGAGTTCCCAAGATCCAAACTGGATGAACTGATAACCAAAGTAGCTTTCTTTTGGAAGTAAGAAGCAAAGGTTAGGATAGGTTCACGTTACATTTTAGCATATAGTCAGTGGCTCCATTCTGGCATGTGAAGCCGAGGTAAATAGGATTTGCGCTAACAGGGCCATTGAATATAATGATGCAGATAGAATCATTTTGTGATCTGTTGGACACAATTTTTGGCTGTGTTTGCCTATTTGAGGTGGGCTCCAAGACGCAGTTGATTACATCTTGGGGCCTGCCTCAAAAAGGCTGATACGGCCAAAAATGATGTCCAACAAGAGCACACAGTGACTTTGTCTGCATCATTACAGTCAATGGCCCATCAGCCCATACGCCTAAATCCCATTTTCCAGGGCTTCAGACGTAAGCCCTGACAGAGCCACTGACCGTAAGCTAAAACGCAATGTGAACCCAGCCTTACTTACATCTCAAATTTGTGCTACTAGAAATCTTTTGCACAACTTAGAGGACAAACTATAATATAAGGCAAAGGTCCCCAACCTGTAGCTCGGAGCCACATGTGGTTCGTGGTCCCATGAATTGTGGCTCGCGGCTGTCTATCAGCTTGGTGCATTAGCTGCAGGTCTAGCAAACAGGTACAGTACCTTGCGAAAGTATTTGGCCCACTGGAACTTTTCAACCTTTTCCCACATATCATGCTTCAAACATAAAGATACCAAATGTTAATTTTTGGTGAAGAATCAACAAGTGGGACACAATTGTGAAGTTGAACAAAATTTATTGGTTATTTAAAATTTTTGCGGAAATACAAAAACTGAAAAGTGGGGCGAGCAATATTATTTGGCCCCTTTAACTTAATACTATGTTGCACCACATTTTGCTGCGATTACAGCTGCAAGTCGCTTGGGGTATGTCTCTATCAGTTTTGTACATTGAGAGACTGAAATTCTTGCCCATTCTTCTTTGGCAAACAGCTCTAGCTCAGTGAGGTTGGATGGAGATGGTTTGTGAACAGCAGTTTTCAGCTCTTTCCACAGATTCTCGATTGGATTCAGGTCTGGACCTTTACTTGGCCATTCTAACACCTGGGTGCATTTATTTGTGAACCATTCCATTGTAGATTTTGCTTTGTGTTTGGGATCATTGTCTTGCTGGAAGACAAATTTCCGTCCCAGTCTCAGGTCTTTTGCAGACTCCAACGGGTTTTCTTCAAGAATGGTACTGTATTTGGCTCCATCCATCTTCCCATCAATTTTAACCATCTTCCCTGTCCCTGCTGAAGAAAAGCAGGCCCAAACCATGATGCTGCCACTACCATGTTTGACAGTGGGGATGGTGTGTTCAGGGTGATGAGCTGTGTTGCCTTTATGCCAAACATATCGTTTGGCATTGTTGCCAAAAAGTTCGATTTTGGCTTAATCTGACCAGAGCACCTTCTTCCACATGTTTGGTGTGTCTCCCAGGTGGCTTGTTGCAAACTTTAAACAACACTTTTTATGGATATCTTTGAGAAATAGCTTTCTTGCCACTCTTCCATAAAGGCCAGATTTGTGCAGTGTACGACTGATTGTTGTCCTATGGACAGACTGTCCCACCTCAGGTGTAGATCTCTGCAGTTCATCCAGAGTGATCATGGGCCTCTTGGCTGCATCTCTGATCAGTCTTCTCCTTGTTTGAGATGAAAGTTTAGAGGGACGGCCGGGTCTTGGTAGATTTGCAGTGGTATGATACTCCTTCCATTTCAATATGATCGCTTGCACAGTGCTCCTTGGGACGTTTAAAGTTTTGGAAATAATTTTGTATCCAAATCCGGCTTTAAACTTCTCCACAACAGTATCACGGACCTACCTGTTGTTTTCCTTGGTCTTCATGATGCTCTCTGTGCTTCAGACAGAACCACAAGACTATCACAGAGCATGTGCATTTATACAGAGACTTGATTACACACAGGTGGATTATATTTATCATCATTAGTCATTTAGGACAACATTGGATCATTCAGAGATCCACAATAAACTTCTGTAGTGAGTTTGCTGCACTGAAAGTAAAGGAGCGGAATAATATTGCACGCCCCACTTTTCAGTTTTTGTATTTCCACAAAAATTTTAACCCTTCCCGACCCATGACGCCTACGTTGGCGTCATGAAAACCTGTGCCATCCCGACCCATGACGCCAACGTAGGCGTCATGCTATAAATCATGTTCCTGCGGGTCGGGGGACCGGGGTCACTGAAAGGTCACCCGACCCGCAGTAACAGGACCCTTACTGCATCACCACAGGGGGGTTGGCTTAACCCCCACGTGGCCACGATCGCTCTGATTGGCTGTTAAAAGTGAAACAGCCAATCAGAGCGATTTGTAATATTTCACCAATGAAACTGGTGAAATATTACAATCCAGCCATGGCCGATGCTGCAATAGCATCTGCCATGGCTGGAGACCGTGATCAGACCCCCCCCGCCGGTCACCGCCGTCACTGTCTGCTCCCCTGCTCCTGCGATCTGCTGCCCCCACCTACCGATCCCCCCCCTCACCTTCCGACGTCCCCTACTCACCTCTCCCGGTCCACCGATGTCCCTGGATCCGTCCCGGCGGCTGCCCGGGATTCTTCATGGGCGCCGCCATCTTGGAAAATGGCGGGCGCATGCGCAGTGCGCCCGCCGGCCGGCGCATGCGCAGTGCGCCCTCCATTGTACAAAAATTTATTTTGATCACTGTGATAAACTGTCACAGTGATCAAAATAAAAAAAAAGTAAATGAACCCCCCCCCCGTCATAGGTAGGGACAAATAATAAAATAAAGAATTTTTTTTTTTTTTTTCCTAGCGGATTTTGCTGCTGATCCGCAGCAGATTTTGCGGCTGATCCGCGGCGGATTTCGCTGCGGATCCGCGGCTGATTCCACTGCGGATTTCGCTGTGGATCCGCGGCGGATTTCGCTGCGGATCCGCGGCGGATATCGCTGCTGATCCGCGGCTGATTTCGCGGCTGATCCGCGGCGGATTTCGCTGCGGATCTGCGGCGGATATCGCTGCTGATCCGCGGCTGATTTCGCTGCTGATCCGCGGCGGATTTCGCTGCTGATCCGCGGAGGATTTCGCTGCTGATTCGCTGCTGATTTCGCTGCTGATCCGCGCGGATTTCGCTGCGGATCTGCGCGGATTTCGCTGAGGATCCGCGGCGGATTTCGCTGTGGATCCGCGGCTGATTTCGCTGCTGATCCGCGGCGGATTTTGCTGCTGATCCGCGACTGATTTTGCTGCTGATTCGCTGCGGATCCGCGGCGGATTTCGCTGCTGATCCGCGGCTGATTTCGCTGCTGATCCGCGGCTGATTTCGCTGCTGATCCGCGGCTGATTTCGCTGCTGATCCGCGGCGGATTTCGCTGCTGATCTGCGGCGGATTTCGCTGCTGATTCGCTGCGATCGCGGCGGATTTCGCTGCTGATCTGCGGCGGATTTGCTGCTGATCGCGACTGATTTGCTGCTGATTCGCTGTGGATCCGCGGCGGATTTCGCTGCTGATCCGCGGCGTTTTCGCTGCGGATCCGCAGCGGATTTCGCTGCTGATCCGCGGCGGATTTGCTGCTGATCCGCGACTGATTTGCTGCTGATTCGCTGCGATCCGCGGCGGATTTCGCTGCTGATCCGCGGCTGATTTCGCTGCTGATCCGCAGCGGATTTCGCTGCTGATCCGCGGCGGATTTCGCTGCTGATTCGCTGCGGATCCGCGGCGGATTTCGCTGCGATCCGCGGCGGATTTCGCTGCGGATCCGCGGCGGATTTCGCTGCTGATCCGCGGCGGATTTCGCTGCTGATCCGCGGCGGATTTCGCTGCTGATCCGCGGCGGATTTCGCTGCTGATCCACGGCGGATTTCGCTGCTGATCCGCGGCGGATTTCGCTGCGGATCAGCGGCTGATTTCGCTGCTGATCCGCGGCGGATTTCACTGCTGATCCGCGGCGGATTTCGCTGCGGATCCGCGACTGATTTCGCGGCGGATTTCGCTGCTGATCCGCGGCGGATTTCGCTGCTGATCCGCGGCTGATTTTGCTGCTGATCCGCGGCTGATTTCGCTGCTGATCCGCGGCGGATTTCGCTGCTGATCCGCGGAGGATTTCGCTGCTGATCGCGATCGCGTTATGCTATACCGTTACCAGCTGGTCAACGCTACGTGTTGAACGGGCTGGTAAAACGCAATATGAACCCAGCCTTAGGGTTAGGGTTAGGATTAGGGTTAAGGTTAGAATTACGGTTAGGGTTGGAATTTGGGTTAGGGTCGGAATTAAGGTTAGGGTTGGAATTAGGGTTAGGGTTGGAATTAGGGTTAGGCTTGTAGTTAGGTTTATGGTTAGAGTTGGGATTAGGGTTAGGGGTGTGTTGGGGTTAGGGTTATGATTAGGGTTTGTATTAGGGTTAGGTGTGTGTAGGGGTTAGGGTTGGGGATAGGGGTGTGTTGGGGTTAGGGTTGGAGTTAGAATTGAGGGGTTTCCACTATTTAGGCACATCAGGGGGTCTCCATACGCGACATGGCGCCACCATTGATTCCAAACAGTGCTCCCTTTATTCCAAGCCCCGACGTATGCCCAAACAGTGGTTTACCCCCACATATGAGGTATCAGCGTACTCAGGAAAAATTGCACAACAACTTTGGGGGTTCTAATTTCTCCTGTTAACATTGGGAAAAAAATTGGGGACTAAAAATTATTTTTGTGGAAAAAAAAATGATTTTATATTTTCACGGCTCTGCGTTATAAACTTCTGTGAAGGACTTGGAGATTCAAAGTGCTTATCACACATCTATAGGAGTTCCTTGGGGATCTAGTTTCCAAAATGGGGTCACTTGTGGGGAGTTTCTACTGTTTAGGCACATCAGGGACTCTGCAAACGTAACATGACGCCCGAAGACCATTCCATCAAGTGGGCATTTCAAAACGTCACTACTTCCCATCCGAGCCCCGACGTGTGCCCATACAGTAGTTTTCTCCCACATATGGGATATCAGCATACTCAGGACAAATTGGACAACAACTTTTGGGGTATAATTTCTCATGTTACCCTTGGGAAAATAACAAAATTGGGACTAAAAGATCCTGATTGTGGAAAAAATATGATTTTTTTATTTTCATGCCCGGGCGTTATAAACTTCTGTGTAGCCCTTGGGGGTTCAAAGTGCTCACCACACATCTAGATAAGTTCTTTGTGGGGTCTAGTTTCCAAAATGGGGTCACTTGTGGGAGTTTCTACTGTTTAGGCACATCAGGGGCTCTGCAAACGTAACAAGATGCCCGCAGACCATTCCATCAAGTCGGCATTTCAAAGCGTCACTACATCCCTTCCGAGCCCTGACGTGTGC
The DNA here is from genome assembly GCA_033576555.1 of Oophaga sylvatica. Classification (NCBI taxonomy): domain Eukaryota; kingdom Metazoa; phylum Chordata; class Amphibia; order Anura; family Dendrobatidae; genus Oophaga; species Oophaga sylvatica. The sequence goes on from JARQOD010000004.1 coordinate 489,938,118, forward strand.
CCAAACAGTGGTTCCCCCCCACATATGGGGTACTAGCGTACTCAGGACAAACTGGACAACAACTTTTGGGGTCCAATTTCTCCTGTAACCATTGTGAAAATAAAAAATAGTGGGCTAAAAAATCATTTTTTGAGAAAAAAAAATGATTTTTTATTTTCACGGCTCTGCGTTATAAACTTCTGTGAAGCACCTGGGGTTCAAAATGATCACTATGCATCTAGATAAGTTCCTTAGGGGTCTAGTTTCCAAAATGGGGTCACTTGTGGGGAGCTCCAATGTTTAGGCACACAGGGACTCTCCAAATGCGACATGGCAACCGCTAAATATTCCAGCATATTTTCCATTCAAAAAGTCAAATGGCGCTGCTTCCCTTCTGAGCCCTGCCATGCGCCCAAACAGTGGTTTATGACCACATATGAGGTATCTGTGTACTTAGGAGAAATTGCCCAACAAATTTTAGGATCCAATTTATACTGTTGCCCATGTGAAAATGAAAAAAACTGAGGCTAAAAGAAAATTTTTGTGAAAAAAAAGTACTTTCTTTTTTTTACGGATCAATTTGTGAAGCACCTGGGGTTTCAAAGTGCTCACTATGCATCTAGATAAGTTCCTTAGGGGTCTAGTTTCCAAAATGGGGTCACTTGTGGGGGAGCTCCAATGTTTAGGCACACAGGGACTCTCAAAATGCGACATGGCAACCGCTAAATATTCCAGCATATTTTCCATTCAAAAAGTCAAATGGCGCTCCTTCCCTTCTGAGCCCTGCCGTGCGCCCAAACAGTGGTTTATGACCACATATGAGGTATCTGTGTACTCAGGAGAAATTGCCCAACAAATTTTAGGATCCAATTTATACTGTTGCCCATGTGAAAATGAAAAAAACTGAGGCTAAAAGAAAATTTTTGTGAAAAAAAAGTACTTTCTTTTTTTTACGGATCAATTTGTGAAGCACCTGGGGGTTCAAAGTGATCACTATGCATCTAGATAAGTTCCTTAGGGGGTCTAGTTTCCAAAATGGGGTCACTTGTTGGGGAGCTCCAATGTTTAGGCACACAGGGACTCTCCAAATGTGACAAGGCAACCGTTAAATATTCCAGCATATTTTCCATTCAAAAAGTCAAATGGCGCTCCTTCCCTTCTGAGCCCTGCCGTGCGCCCATACAGTCGTTTATGACCACATATGAGGTATCTGTGTACTCAGGAGAAATTGCCCAACAAATTTTAGGATCCATTTTATCCTGATGCCCATGTAAAAATGAAAAAATTGATGCTAAAAGAAAATTTTTGTAAAAAAAAGTACTTTCTTTTTTTTACAGATCAATTTGTGAAGCACCTGGGGGTTCAAAGTGATCACTATGCATCTAGATAAGTTCCTTAGGGGGTCTAGTTTCCAAAATGGGGTCACTTGTTGGGGAGCTCCAATGTTTAGGCACACAGGGACTCTCCAAATGTGACATGGCAACCGTTAAATATTCCAGCATATTTTCCATTCAAAAAGTCAAATGGCGCTCCTTCCCTTCTGAGCCCTGCCGTGCGCCCATACAGTGGTTTATGACCACATATGAGGTATCTGTGTACTCAGGAGAAATTGCCAAACAAATTTTAGGATCCATTTTATCCTGATGCCCATGTAAAAATGAAAAAATTGATGCTAAAAGAAAATTTTTGTTGGAAAAATTAAAATGTCCATTTTTTCCTTCCACGTTGCTTTAGTTCCTGTGAAGCACCCGAAGGGTTAATAATCTTCTTGAATGTAGTTTTGAGTAGCTTGAGGGGTGCAGTTTTTATAAAGGTGTCACTTTTGGGTATTTTCTGCCATATAGACCCCTCAAAGTGACTTCAAATGTGAGGTGGTCCCTAAAAAAAATGGTTTTGTAAATTTTGCTGTAAAAATGAGAAATCGCTGGTCAACTTTTAACCCTTATAACTTCCTAACAAAAAAAAATGTTGTTCCCAAAATTGTGCTGATGTAAAGTAGACATGTGGGAAATGTTATTTATTAACTATTTTGTGCCACATAACTCTCTGGTTTAACAGAATAAAAATTAAAAATTTGAAAATTACAAAATTTTCAGAATTTTCGCCAAATTTCCATTTTTTTCACAAATAAACGCAAAAATTATCGACCTAAATTTACCACTAACATGAAGCCCAATATGTCACGAAAAAACAATCTCAGAATTGCCAGGATCCGTTGAAGCGTTCCTGAGTTATTACCTCATAAAGGGACACTGGTCAGAATTGCAAAAAATGGCAAGGTCTTTAAGGTCAAAATAGGCTGGGTCATGAAGGGGTTAAATAACCAATAAATTTCGTTCAACTTCACAATTGTGTCCCACTTGTTGTTGATTCTTCACCAAAAATTAACATTTGGTATCTTTATGTTTGAAGCATGATATGTGGGAAAAGGTTGAAAAGTTCCAGGGGGCCGAATACTTTCGCAAGGCACTGTATGAGGAGAAAATCTAAAAATGGTGAATTTTGTGTGTAGCCCTGTACAGAAGAGCAGATCTGATGCACATACAGTATACTGGTCTTAGGGGTTTAGAGATAATTTAAGTATTGTACGCTGGAGGCAGGATGAAACTACCTGTCGGAGAAGGTGCCTAAAGCTGGATATGACAGTGTGTTGAGAGTGATGGATGGGAGAATACTGAATGGGAGTATTGTGGGGACCGCTGGATCTTGTTATACTGCTGCGGGATGATTTCTGTGGAAAAGCTTTGTTTATCATTATACCCATAATGGGGGCTCTGGTTGCCACAACTGTGAGGGGGAGAGAGCTAGATGTGGCTCGCAACGCCGTCTCAAAGCGGAATGTGGCTCGCGACGCTCTCACAGAGCGGAATGTGGCTCGCAACGCTGTCTCAAAGCGGAATGTGGCTCTCTAGGTTAGAAAGGTTGGGGACCACTTATGTAAGGATAGGAGTCTTCAACACAGACAGAATTTTTTTTGGCGAAAATGAGCTTGTGATCAATGATACAGCATTTTGATTACGGCTCGATTAGCTTCATTTTCGTGGGTTTCACACATCCGACAATCACAAGCTGAGTACAGACCGCGCTGTCTGGAATGACTGCCAGCCTAGTGACTTGAACTCAGCAGATTCATAGACATATACAGAGGGTACGGAAAGTATTCAGACCTCTTTAAATTTTTCACTCTTTGTTTCATTGCAGCCATTAGATAAATTCAAAAAAGTTCATTTTTTTCTCATTAATGTACAGTCTGCAATCCATCTTGACTGAAAAAAACCCAGAAATGTAGAAATTTTTGCAAATTTATTAAAAATGAAAAGCTGAAATATCACATGGTCATAAGTATTCAGACACTTTGCTCAGACACTCATATTTAAGTCACATGCTGTCCATTTCCTTGTGATCCTCCTTGAGATGGTTCTACTCTTTCATTGGAGTCCAGCTGTATTTAATTAAACTGATAGGACTTGATAAAGGCGTACACCTGTCTATATAAGACCTCACAGCTCATAGTGCATGTCAGACCAAATGAGAATCATGAGGTCAAAGGAACTGGCCAAGGAGCTCAGAAACAGAATTGTGGCAAGGCACACATCTGGCCAAGGTTACAAAAGAATTTCTGCAGTATTCAAGGTTCCTAAGAGCACAGTGGCCTCCATAATCCTTAAATGGAAGAAATTTGGGACCACCAGAAGTCTTCCTAGACCTGGCAGTCCAGCCAAACTGAGAAATTGTGGAAGAAGAGGCTTGGTGAGAGAGGTAAAGAAGAACCCCAAGATTACTGTGGCTGAGCTCCACAGATGCAGTAGGGAGATGGGAGAATGTTCCACAAAGTCAACTATCACTGCAGCCCTCCACCAGTCGGGCCTTTATGGCAGAGTGGCCCGACAGAAGCCTCTCCTAAGTGCCAGACATATGAAAGCCTGCATAGAGTTTGCTAAAAAACACATGAAGGACTCCCCAGACTATGAGAAATAAGATTATCTGGTCTGATGAGAAGAAGATATAACTTTTTGTTGATAATTCTAAGTGGTATGTGTGGAGAAAACCAGGCACTGCTCATCACCTGCCCAATACAATCCCAACAGTGAAACATGGTGGTGGCAGCATCATGCTATGGGGTGTTTTTCAGCTGCAGGGACAGGACGACTGGTTGCAATTGAAGGAAACATGAATGCGGCCAAGTACAGAAATATCCTGGATAAAAAACTCTTCCAGAGTGCTCTGGACCTCAGACTTGGCTGAAGGTTCACCTTCCAAAAAGACAATGACCCTAAGCACAGTGCTAAAATAACAAAGGAGTGGCTTAAGAACAACTCTGCGACCATTCTTGACTGGCCCAGCCAGAGCCCTGACCTAAACCCAATTGGGCATCTCTGGAGAGACCTGAAAATCGCTGTTCACCAATGTCCACCATCCGACCTGACGGAACTGGAGAAGATCTGCAAGGAAGAATGGCAGAGGATCCCCAAATCCAGATGTGAAAAACTTGTTGCATCATTCCCAAGAAGACTCATGGCTGTACTAGCTCAAAAGGTGCTTCTACTCAATACTGAGCAAAGGGTCTGAATACTTATGACCACGTGATATTTCAGTTTTTCTTTTTTTAATAAATTTTCAAGAATTTCTACATTTCTGTTTTTTTCAGTCAAGATGGGGTGCAGAGTGTACATTAATGAGAAAACAATGAACTTCTTTGAATTTACCAAATTGGCTGCAATGAAGCAAAGATTGAAAAATTTTCAAGGGGTCTGAATACTTTCCATACCCACTATATGTAGCAGTTGAGTTTCGGTCAGAGAACCGGGGCTGGTCTGAACATCGCAGTCCGTATTTTTGCAATGATTGTTAGATATGTGAAACCAACCTGACATGTATGTGACCAAATGATTGCTCATGTGAGTGTGCATTCTCATGCAGTTGTGTTTATTGTTGGCAGCACATGCCTGTTTTCATGGGCCAATGTGCCGCTGACCAATGATGGTTAGAAATGCTGCAATCAAACCACAAACAAGCTTGTTATCGTAGCTGTTAGTTGAACACTTGGCATCTTTGCACTGGGCACTAGTCTGAGACTAAGAGCTTGTGCAAAGGACCATATTTTTGGTCTAAATGCGATCCAACAAAATATCGGATCACACTCGAACTAATGTTATTCTATGGGGCTGTGCACAGGTCCGACATTTTTTCTTTGGACCAAGTCTGTCTGAGAAAACAATTGCAGCATGCACGATTTGAATCCAATATTAGAATCATACTCGGACATGCAAGTCTATGGGTCGTTGGAAAATATTATACCGCACTCGGATGATATCGATTTTCACAGACTGTCTGAATGGATAAAGCAGAGAATTTTTTTCCCATCTTCTCCTCATCCAAGAAAATTGTATCACACTGTATGATCATATTCTGATCAGAGTGTGATTAGCATAATCAGCCCAATTCTCTCAGATGAGAGAAAATATAATGGTGTGACCCTATCCTAATTCTTAGAAGGTCTGTCCCTCTGATTTGGCCTATATGAAAGGGTTTTAATAGCTACATTGCTATGAAGTTCTACACTGGCTAAGTTCCTAATGCCCATTTTCCTCACAAGAAGGCAGCAGTATTCTAAATACCATGCGTCTTTTGAACAGGTCTGAGAGTAGGAAACTTTTGCACACCGAGCATGGGACATTGATTTTACCTCCAGATGGAGACAGTACCAAGAACTGGTGTTAGGGGCAGGCAAACTAGGCATTTGTCTAGGGCCCCCACTATTCCCAGGGGTCCCCAGCCATTGGTGTGATGCGAATAGTGGCACATCATGTGAACACAATGGGACCCGTAAGTCAGGGAGGCAGACCCAGTGTCTACGCTGGCTCAGTACCCCCCACATCATGCATTCAACTGTATCAGCATCATAAGTACAGTTGAAATCAATGATGGAGGAGAGAGCATCAGGTGATGCTACCTCTCCCATCATTCCCCTTCTTATACGCTATGAGGCTGAATTATAGTCTATGGGGTCCACCTTATACTCTATGGGGGCTGCATTATACTCTCTATACTCTATGGAGCTGCATTATACTCAATGGGGCTGCAGTAAACCCTATTGAAGCTGAATTATACTCTATGGGGGCTACAATATACTATATGAGGCTGCATTATACTGTATGTGGCTGCATTATACTCTATGGGGGCTGCATTATACTCTATGGGGGCTGCATTACACTCTCTAGGGACTGCATTATACTCTATGGGGCTGCATTATACTCTATGAGGCTGCATTATACTCTATGGGGGCAGCATTATACTCTATGGGGCTTGCATTATAATTAATAGGGGCTGCATTATACTCTATTGGGCTACATTATACGCTATGGGGACTGCATTATACTATATGGGGGCTGCATTATACTCAGTGGGGGCTGTATTATACTCTATGGAGGCTGCATTATACTCTATGTGGCTGCATTATGCTCTATCAAGGACTATTGGGAGCTGCATTATGCTATATGAAGTACTATGGGGTGCATTATAATATGGGGAGTGTATTACACTATATGGAGGACTATGGGAAGTGCATTATATTGTACGGAGGACTATGGGGTGCATTATACTAAATGGAAGACTATTGTGTGCATTATCCTACATGGAGGGCTATGGGATGCATTATACTATATTGAGGACTATGGGAAGTGTATTATGCTATATGGAGGACTATGTGGAGTGTATTATACTGTATGGAGGTCAATGGGGATTGTATTATACTATATGTAGGACTATGGGGCACATTATCCTATGTAGCGGACTATGGGGCATATTATACTATATGGAAGACTATGGGGTGTGAATTATACTATATGGAGGCCTATGGGGTGCTTTATACAATGTGGAGGACTATGGGATGCCTTATACTTTATATGGGCTTCCCCCATACTCTGGAACTCCCTGCCGCAAAACATCAGACTTTCACCAACAACGGAGACCTTCAAGAAAAACCTGAAGACCCACCTGTTCCGACAAGCCTACAGCCTACTATGATCCTCAGTCTACTGAACCATCGCACGACCAGCTCTACCTCTCCTAGTGTATCCTCACCCATCCCTGTAGACTGTGAGCCCTCGCGGGCAGGGTCCTCTCTCCTTCTGTACTTGTGTGTCCCTTGTCTAGCACATGTTTATGTATCTGTCTATATTTTTCCCCTTTTCATATGTAAAGCGCCATGGAATAAATGGTGCTATATAAATGTAATAATAATAATAATAATAATAATAATACTAAATGAGCATATTGGTGCCTATTCATTGAGTGATTGGATTGGTTAAGCCGGAACAGAAATTATTGTTCTCAGCAGCACATCGCCTGGAGAAAACTGCAGATATGCTGCTTGTAACATGATACTGTATGGGAACAGATTGATCTACTAGTTAATGTTCTGTGCCCACCATTCTTCCTCAGCCGGGGTAAGAGGCTGGGAAACAAGAGTCGAAAGTCTTTAATATTGTCAATCACGCTCGTTTGGTGGCTTCAACTCAGTGCACATAAATACAACCGAAATGCTTCTGTGTAATGGTGCAATATGTGAGCATTTGGGGCCCCACTTTGTCTAAAATCGGCCCTGACAATACCCATTTTCAATTAAAAAGAAACATCAACCACAAATGAGTACAAAAATGATGTTTAATATCCAAGGGTTTTCTTTTAAATAACTAATATCCAGCCAATCACACAAAATTGCAATTAATTTAGAATACAAATAAATTAAGTTTTAAATATCACTTCTCTTTCAGTGCAAGATATACATTAAAGTTACCATTTCTACAAAGTGACTGGTCATTTCGAGTAGAAAAGAGTCGTGGAAAACATTTAACATCGGTCGGTATTAAAGCTTTTTTATAGCACGAGTTGCAGGTCATAGCAGTCCATTAACAACCAGGGTCAAGGCTCGTCATCAAATTCTAAAGTACTTGCGCAAAAAAAGAAAATGTAGGAAAAAAGAAAACGTTTTATCAATTTGGGAATACAAGGACTTGTTAACTAGACATCATGGAGGAAGGCATGGCCTAACTTTTCACCTTTGATGCCTTTAGAGTTGATTTAGTTGGTATGTTAGGACATTTCATGAGATATAGCAGCCACAAGCCTTTCTCTAAATATCAGCGTCATGGCAGAACGGCCTGTCGTGCTCCCTTTGGCTACCAGCAGCCATGGCACATGTCCATCAACCCCCCTAGCCCACCCGGATGCATTTTGGCATTGTTTTTTTCCACTATTTACAACCTTAATATACTTGTTAATTTTTTCCAAAGGTGAAGATATCACTCGCATGGAAAAAACAATCCCGGGAATAAATGTGAATGCAACGATTCATTGGAAAAGCCAATCATTGCCATATGCCCAATTGTTGGATACTCATACAGATGCAGCAGTAAAGATTGCTACGGAGAATAGATTTCAAGCAGATCCAGGTAATTCAAGCTATACGTTAAGTCAATACTATGTAATTTCTAATTATCTTTAAGTAAAAGTATGAAGCAAGCGGCCTCCTTCCCGGGATTGGGTAAGTATCAAACACTATAAACAACACAGCATAATCAATTAGAAAATTAAGCTGAATAAATAAAGAGGATCTGCCATAAATTGTCACTAAATAAACAGCACACATTATTAAATAGATCTCTTACAGCTGATGAGGCTGGTGTACTTACTTTGAAAATTCATCTGTACAATCTTTTTTGAAAGTTTACATCTTTGCCCACCTATCGGCTTCTCAGCGTCCTTCCTCCCTCTGCTGCTGAGAGCTCACAATGCTCAGTACAGACTGCAGGTGTCAGGGAGGCTGGGTGGGCAAAGATTGAATCCACTTGGACTCTTGAGGTATTTTATTCCATAACCGGATTCATAAAATGCTCATGTCAGGGTAATACAGCCATCCTAACATGGATTTTTGAAAGTGAGTACACCAGCCTTATCAGGTCTAGGAGGTCCACTAAGTAATGTACACAGTTCGTAATGTGAAAGGTGGCGACAGATCTGCTTTAACCCTCAGTTCACTGGATGTTATAATTTTGCATGAAAAGCAAATACTAAATCTAATGAAGGGAAAACGCAGATGATGCTAAGCGGATGTAGAAGTTGTATAGTGTAAGAAACCAAAAAAGATAAAAGACATATAAACCTACAAATTTTTCACAAGTGTTCTTAAGCTGACCCCCCACTAATGAACTGTGACCTAATATATAGAAATAAAGAAAGGTAAGAACAATATTGCTATCTATTTCTAATGGATGTATTAAAGGGAATCTGTCAGCCAGGATTTTGTTATATAATCTTAGAGCAACATCATGTAGGGCAGAGACCCTGATTCCAGTGATGTGTCACTTACTGGGCTGTGTTTTGCGGTTCAATAAAATCATTTTTTTTATCAGCAGGAGATTATCACTAAAGGTCTAAGGTGTTTCACGCCTTCTGCTCTCATAATGACCCCACTATTAGTAACTTTCTGTCAATATACAGCGTACACAGAAAGCAGCCAATCAGTGGTGTGGGCGGGGTTATACAGGGCTCAGCATTCAGAGCTCTGCTAGATCTGCAGGAGAGAAAACAGATATTGTATCACAGCTGCTGCACTCAGCATACTAAGTGATACATCGCTGGAATCAGGGTCTCTTTCCCTACATCAGGCTGCCGTCAGATTAGATAGCAAAAAACCTGCAGACAGATTCCCTTTAAGTAGTGGATGATTTTTATTCAGACGGTCTCGCTGCTTTGCCTGCTTGCAATGTACTGGTTTTGCTTTGCTGTGGCGTCACCACTTGACCCCTTTTACTATCTACCTATTATACAGTACTTTACGCTGCAATAAACAAAGATTTGGCTGGTAAGAAACAACTAATGTAATTTTTTTCTACCCGATATAACAAAGATTAGTGCAATTAAAACTATATGGTAGCGGAGTTATTTGTACTGAATGAAAAGTTTACAACCTAATTGCATTGGGTTCAGGCCTCCACTTATATTTTATCACCTTAACTAAGGCAAATTTACACTTTGTAACCCAATGTTTTTTCTATTTTTGTTTCCCTCGTGTATAAGCTTTATACCTAAAACAGCCAAGATTAAACTATAGCAACCTCGAGTCACACCTATCAGTCTATGATTCCCAATGATTGAGGCAATCTCGGCTGCATGGTCAGCAATAAATCCGGCATTTCAGCACCGTGATACCACGAGATCACCAATCCTGGCCTTGTTCTTGTCTTATGCTGGCCATACAATGGATTGATGCATGGAGGAGCTCTGGACATTACTGGTGATCAGTACTTCACTGAGTTCACAAGATTGGACCTTGTTCAGACGTCCGTGTTTCGTGTGCGTGAGCTATCTGTGGTTTTCACGGACGGCATTCGTACCTGTGATAGTCTATGGGGCCTTTCACATGTAAGTGATTTTTCGTGATCTACAGAAAATCGTGGAGATATGCCCAATTTAGATCCTAGGGACAAATCAAAATCGATCATGGAAATCTAAGGGTCCGTGAAAAAATTGCATTACATACAACTATGTCATATAGGAGAACCTGTTTCTTTCTTTTTCTCCCCGAACAAGAAAAATGGATGACACTCGGACACACACTTGATCGGAGTCCGATCAAAGTAATTGGTTTGTTTTTCTCGTACATGAGAAAAACGAACGTCTGATTGGGGCCTCGGAGTATGAAGAATTGAGAGAAAATGCCTAAAATTACCCACAAAAACACTTCACCCAATCCGATACAACAAGGTCCAGAAAGAATTCGAGCACCTCGAGGACAGGGCTTGTATTGGACATGATGGAGCTCGAAAGTGTGTTTTGTCTACAAAGGGGCAGATTTTGGTCATGAACGGTAATGGGTTAGGGATGTAAAGTAATGTAAGTCAAAGAGGGAGTCATAAATAATAAAAGCAAATATCTATTTGTTTTTGTAGATGTGCAATTAAAATAAGTACCGTAAGTCTCAAAAAAAAGGGGGAACGTTGGCATTTTAAATTGTATATTATTATTCCTATTTAATGACTGTGACCGATTTCACAACCTTCCAGTACCCAATAAGGTGCACCAAGTTCCTTTAAAAAAAATCTATAATTTTCCTTAAAGGGAATCTGTCACTTGAATCACGGTGCTCAAATAATAGGCGACATGAATTAGAGTCTGGCTGCATGTGTGTCTCCAACATGCTGCGGCGTTTCAAAGAAAATATCATTTCATGAGCTTCTCCCCATCCCACTCCAGAGGGTCGACACGTCTCTCCTTATATACTGACACGTATGGGAGAGACCTGTCAATCAAGTAAAGTGGTGTGGGGAGAAGCCATCTGGGGGCCTCGCTGGACTAGTCATGTTTATTCCTACGGTTCCCGGTTCTTCAAACTATGTTTTCTCTGAAACACTGGAAAAAACAATACATGACTGCAATTCCCTAGCCAGGCTCCGATTCATGGTGCCTGGGGTTTGGGATGCATGAATCGAGTGATAGGTTCCCTATAAAGTATGTGAAATATGAAAGTTTTTGTAAAATTTATTGTATATCCTTCGGATATGGTTTTGTACATTTTTTGTATAATCTATTGTAGAATTTAGATGGGTATAAAAAAGTAAGAAAATACATGGGCCGCAATTCATCAGAGAGTTTTAGTCAGACATCTAGAATAAAACACTTTGATAAGTCGCAAAATTATTTAGACTTTTGGCAAAATGCCCGGTATGTTTAATTCACGATGGGCTGTAATGTACCATATGCCAGAAATCCTACTCCAGTTCTTGAATTGAGTAAGATTTGTGGAGATGCGCACACGGCATTTTTCAGATGCGTCTGATTGAACAAGAATGGTGTTGATGAATCGGGGCCATAGATTTTTTTTAAACAAGTTTCACCCAAAAATTGTTAAGAACTAACATGAATAGTGTTCGTGTATGTTCACCTCATCAACTAGTATTTTCTGTGTTACCCTGCCTATCTAGTCTCCCGCAGCACAAAAAAGTTATCATTCCGTAATTACAACCCCTTTGGTGATGATCTAATGACACTCTTGATAAACATTTATTGTACAAGGAGGTATAAAAACAGACAGCCAGGGATCTCTGGCATTGTGGGTATCTAGAGGGCAAAAAAAGCCTAAATGGGTAATTTTTTGACAACCGACTTCCTCTAAGCTGGAATAAAGCTCGCATATGTAGCGTCTGACAGCTCAACACATGCTAAAACCTGCTTTACAGCAATGAATATGACTTGTAGGCATCTCATCTCCTTGAATCCTCAGGTAAGAGCTGAACTAAGGATTGTGGACCAGCTGTTTTTTATGTCTCCAGACACAGGATTGCGAGATCGAAACCCTCATCTCATAGTGACTCACTTTCTCATCACTGTCTACTGTGGAAGCCAATAATTAGGACACCGAGGTAATTCTTCCTGCCATACATGCTCTTCCAGGGTGCTGAAAAAAATTAGGTAATGAAACATACAAGAACTGAAGACGGAAGGGTCCATTGGATCAATACCCAAACCATTCAGTGTGTACCGTCGTTGAACGATGAATGGGTTGTACTACTCGTGACTCATTAATAAATATAGTACCCTGAAAAACCATCTAAATTTGACAGTAAATTGTTTTTTGGGCAAACTCACGCCCCTAAGTTGGCTAAAATAGGCCATAGAAAAATAACAAAGTTTGGGTGTTTATGTGAGTCTTCTCATGAGTTTTACTGGACTAAAGATAATAGACTAACGAAGATAAATTCTAATGCACTGCATAGGTAATTTCTTTTTTAAATATACAAAAATAACATTCTTCTCCTCAAGTTGGAAGAGGTCAACATATTGATGCAAAATGAATTTTTGTTTTTCCCGTGGATATCACCAATCCGTCCCTAGATATACATCTATGAATATACTGAAATGCCAGCAGCATGGTATATAAGCGAATGGTCCATTAGAAGGAACACTTTTCAGAGTGTCAAAATGATTAAAAAAAAATATCTTTCAATGTCTTACCAACAAACGGACCCAAAAAACTCATTGACTGACACACTGAAGACCCATCTGGCAGTATAAGAATTAAAATATTAGTCGGGCTCATAGTAGATGCCTTTGTAACAAAACATGTTCCGCGCTTGTAGCGTCAGTCTTTCTTATGCTGAACGTACTCCGTGATCCCTATAGAGTACTTGGAATCCAAATATATTTCCAGTGTGAATTGTTGTCCTTCTCCATTCACCACTGCTTCACATTATCCAAGGCACGTTGGGTACAGTTCCCATGTCTTTGGATCATGGCCCCAGTATGTGTCCTGTTAAGAATATGTGTCCCAGCTTTAGTTGAGCAAGATGGGTCAGAAGGTTTCTCCATAGATGGGGAATGCCCTTGTTTTCTGCAGATCTTCTCAGACCACTGCAAACCAATAGAGAAAATGCAAAAATGAGAAGACCATGCGAAAAAGAATTTAGGCAATTAGAAAGAAATCTTATCAGGATAGCAAACACTTGCATTTGCCTGGAGAAGGCACTGAATGAAGATTATCCATATATGACCAGAAGATGATCACTATTTGGGATACTGACATTCATGATGACCTTAATGCTGCCACCTATCCAACAAAACACTACAGTAGCGTCCACGATAAATGTCAAACTCAAGACTCCTTTAGAGATCCGTTAAGGGAACATTTCAGCAAATGGACTCAGACTATGGCCATAGTCTTCACCTTAACATATTTTCAGATTGGTTGGTGTTGGCTAGTGTCATGGACTGGATCACTTCAAACTTGCCACATGATCTTAGAAAATACCCCATTATTGCTAAACATAATACGACAGATAATGATGAGCGTTATCCCAGCTACCATCATGAATTTTAATCTCATGGCTTGAAATAAAACTTTGAAGAGTTTATTCAGTTGACGACATTTAGAATTTTTTCTTCATACGACAGGTAATGGTATGGAGAATCATTTTTATGTAATTCCAAACAAAGGCTGGACCGACATGTGTCTGGGATGGTTTAGTGAATTCTCCATTGAGCAGGGGGTTGGACACGATGACTCAGGAGGTCCCTTCAAACTCTATCATTCTATGATTCTAATTGTAAAAAAAAAGCCATAAAATATATGCAGATATCATACAATCCCACCACAATAATTTATTAATGAACGTATCCACTTATGCCAGTTGCTGTCTCAAGTGGGTTTCACAATCCAATGCCCCTATCCTATATGGACTACTGTAGGCTTATTGCACTTGAATCCTAATTAACCCATGAGAATATTTCTGAACTTACAGAATGGACTCCAAGCAGGTTATCAGTGCAACATACAAGCTCAAAGTAGTTTTTAGGTTAGTCGGTCTGAAACTCAAGACCCTAGTGCTACATACAAGTCTTCATTCCTGGCAATAAACCACCATACTACCCTTAATTATTTGGACCGTCATCCTACTTACAGAAAGATAATATATGCAGCCTTAAGGTCCTTTTATATGAATTAATAATTGGCTAAAAAAATGCTTGTATGTACCCTTCCTCCCTATAATTACCAATGTAAACATGTCTCTACCAGCTGACGAATGGTCAGAATGCTTTTTTCTTGGCTGATCGGATCGTTTATGCAGTCTAAAAATTATCATTATCGCAACACATCATCCTGTGTAAACAGGGAATATCATGCTGTCAGAATACAAATGGTATGGATACAGATCATTATTACGGTATTAATAATTATTTGCTCACCATATAGTTTCTATCAGCCTATGTGAACAATCCTTAAAGTTGTCAATTTTTGCTCTTGTTCTATTCCCACTGCTCAACGGAGTATGCCGTTTTTTGCCTTTTAATTTTGCCAGAGATATGGGCCTTTTTATTTATTGCATTTTTTTTAATACCACAGATATATATATAAGCATTGCCCATCTTTGGAATCAGCAAAAAATGTTGGTACAAAATTTTGTGACAATGGTGATGATGCATAGCTGACAGCTATGAAGCCAGTGATCAGCAGAAGTTACCCCAGTAGTATAGAATGCTGTCTGATATCATTACCTCTTACCCCTTGTGTCCCTTGTCTATTTTCTGCTCCATAACTAGGAACTCTTCCTTAGGGCTTGTGAACATGACCAGTTATCTTGGACAAGTGCTATCTGTGGTTTTCAGGCTAGCACTCATACCTATGATATTCTATAGGGCTGCGCATATGTCCAATTTTTTCCTCAGACCGAGTGGTCCACGGAAACAATTGGAGACATGACCTATTTTGATCCGAGTGCTGGAAAAAAAATCACCAATGCAAGTCTATAGGTCCGTGAAAAAATCGGACTGCGATCGGATGACATCCAAGTGTGGTCCAATTTTCACAAGAGTGCCTGAATGGAAAAGGTGGAGAACCAGGAAAAACTGATGCCACTCTGACCAAAGTCTGATCAGAATATTTGGTCCATTTTTCCCGGGTGTGGAGAAAATGGTCGTGTGACCCTGTTCTTTAGTTTATTTGATAAAGCTACAATACCTAAATATCTGCTGTGAAATGGGCATCATTGCATAAAATAAATGAATTTGATGAGTGACCGTTCTGTCTTTGCTCATTTTATAGAAAGTGGAAACAGGATGTTCTATAAGATGAAACTTGGAAACCAGAGGTTTTGGGTTTAGGGGTTGAAAAGGGCAGTTCAGACCATAAATCTGTGGCCTTCTGCCAAATGCAATTTAAAATCAGTGAGCGGCGGCGCTGAAAGGTTTCAGTATCCACAGTGTTGCTGCGTTAAACTGTCGACGCGAGGACAACGCGGCCATTGTGCGGCTGAGTAAGCCGGGGACGTGCACAGAGTCACTTTGTCTCCTATGGAAACATGTGGAGAGGTGGAAAGACTCCTCACCCACATGAGGTTCTGCCGTAAACTCAAAGTAGGACTTGAGCATGTTTTCCTGCCCTTGACATCAGCCAAGTCACACCTGTTGTTTTCCAATGTTAAAGGAATGGATAAATGGAAGATTATTACATGGTTCTCAAGCTGGCCACCATGAAAGGCTCCTGAGTCAGAAGCACATCAAAGGCAATTCACAAAGCTGCAAATACTGATGTGGATGTTAATAAGAATAATAGCTTCAGAATTAGGTGGTTATTATAATCCGTATCAACCATGTAAGTATATGCTTCCAATTTCCAAATGGTTGTCGGAAACCACAAAATCTGTCTAACAAGATGTTCACCTCAATCTTCTCGATTGCCAGTCCCTCCCTAAGGCCGGAAATAGGCATCACACATACTTAAAGGGGTGGTCCAGGACTAGAATAGTGCCTAACCTGTCAATTGGTGGTGTGTGAAATTGTTGCTACAATAATACTTACCGTAGCTGCAATATCGGACACAACGCATGGGCAGATGATGACCTATATATGGGAGACACTTGCTATTTTTTTGTAATCCTGAACAGCCATTTTAATTTATATTAATCCCTTGGCAGGAATGTTCAAGTTCGTATCCATTAGTACTAGAGTTGAGCAAATAAAACTTGCATGACTCTGGGCCAAGGACCACATTGGTGTTCTGTGGCCATCAGACCAGAGCTCTGTGAACCTTGCCCGACCTGTCATTCCTGGTGTCTCTTCTAATTAGCAGGCCTGGCTTGATTTTATTGTTGGGGGAAACCAACACATGCCACCACTGTTTATCGAAACAGGAGATGGGAATGCTGGTAGGCAGAAGAAAGTTTGCAGGGTTAAGGTCTGGCAACCACATTGGTGGACAACCAATCTGTCCGTTGGACCAGGGTCCGGCAAATATTTTTCCTCAACTCTAATGAATTCTAATTTATGGACCATTTTATTAGCAGAGGTAGTGAAAATTGGCTATATTTTGATAGACTGAGTTTATTTAATGAAATGTTTGATAGTTTTCCAAAAAGGAATTACATTTTCATGGTCTGACTTAAAGGTCTTGTCTATTGGTCAGAGGTACCTAACTCTTAGTAGGTCAAACACAATAGATGTTGTTGAACCACCGTGAGTATTAAAGGAATGAAAAAAGCCTATTAAAAATACCACCTATTGATTTAACTCTTGTTTAAAGGCCAAAAGACAGTGAATGAGCGATAGTAGTAATAGGAGCTCGTATACGCTTTCCAAATATTGACTGATTTAAATAGGCCCCAATCACCCCAATAAATGAGCAAAAAGGTTATTCGTTGGGTGATTGGATTTTTGTGCATGTACAAAACTCTTTTTTATTAGCCGCACAGCATCTGGTGTAAAAAGAGAATATGGTGCTGATAACATACACTATATATTTATAGGGACAGCGCAATATTAGCAATATCAGCTAGTTAGCAATTGTTCTGTCCCCATCATTGCCCCTTGGCCTATGGAAATAAATGCTGTTGGTCTTGTATAAAGTCGATAAGTACTCGTTGGCCTGAAATAGGCAAGTGTAAATTAATTATTAACGTTGTGCCAGGTAACTGATTTTGACCCTAGTCTTACTTTTTTCAAAATGGTATGGTATCCTTGGTACCACTGGTGCACAACCAGATATGGAGATGCCGATAGCTAAGGACACCCGTAGACACAGACAAAAGAGGGCCCTATGCAAAAACAGTATACAGGCCATTTGCAGTCCAATAATGTGTCTATGACAGAAGCTTCTTGCTACTTTGGAGGTAGAAGTGGGCCCTCTTACCTTCTTAGCCACTAATGATATGTCTGCCCATGGATAGGGAGCCATGAGTAATGAGGCATGAGAGCTGGCTAACACTTTAACTGCTCAATGTTGGGCAGATCACTGCCTTGCTGTGCCATCTAGGTCTACATATAGATATTTGTGGTTGAGTATTATGTAAGAGTTATGGATACAGGCCAGAGATCACACATACTCCCTTCACACTCATCTCCTAAGCAGGTGTGATGTCCATTTACTTAAGCCTCCTTGTAATTAATGCTCATTCATCTTCAGATTGGGTGTCAAGCTTTTAACGCAATGACATCAGATTTGTAATTTGTACACTAACACTTATGACATCAGTTTAGCTAAGCAGCATAACATATTCATCGCCCTCTGCCTCATTCTCACGTCATACCTGATGCACGATCACTTGTCTCTGACTTGCAGCAGGAGGCTCCCTCTTTGTAGAGTCCATCTGGTTTCTCTTGCCGACACATCACTGATCGACACCACTCCCGATGCTTTTTCCAGCTGCAACAACTGTAACACAAAAGGGCATTCTAAGTGTGCAGAAGGGTGATTATTTATTTTCTTCATTGCCTTTAAAGGTTAATAGTATTTTTGTGGTACTTCATCCAGAGTCAATATAAAAATCAGTAATGTTGTAAGTTTTAAGTTCTACTTGGCTTACAGCTGACCCTTCCTCAGTCACATCTGTGTTTTTGGAGAGGGGGTAACGAATCTTGGTACAATTAGCTCAGATGCATTTTTTGCCTGTTTTGCCTGTAAGGGTTCGTTCACACAACCGTATTTTCGGTCTGATTGCTGTCCATGAAAGGAACGGACATCGCTCTGACCAATGTTATTCGATGAGGCAGTGAAGATGGTCAATTTTCTTCACCGACCAAATCTGAATGGGGGAAAAAAATGGCAGCAGGCATTAGTTTCTTCTATAAATCAGATGAGACTCAAACATTGAAGTCTATGGGTGCGTAAAGCATCTGATTTTTACGGATACATCGCAATTCTGTAGCATAGGAAACTGTAAATGGTCTTGTAAGAAGACGGATTGTAAACGGACTACATACAGGTGACAACTAAAAAAGAATCATCTCACTTTTCTGGATAACATTTTTTTATATGATCGTGCGAATCTACTACATACCAAACTAGGTTATATCTTACAATTTTTTGCAAGTTCTGAATTAGCCTTTCTTAAGAATACAACACTTATGATGCTGGAGGTGCACAAGTAGTGCCCCAACCCCATACCAATGTTAAGAAAGAATTTCATTCATTGTAGAGCAATCCATCAAAAGTCATGCTTAGGTCTAAAGGTACTGCCACACTACACAATCCCGCTAGCGATCTCGTTAGCGTCGCATACTAATGAGATCGCTAGCGGGATTGTTTCTATATCGCTAGTAGCTACCTATTTTAGCGATGTCGTTAGGACGCTATCGCGGTTAGCGATCTCCTTAACGACTTTAGCGGTACAAAAGTACCGCTAAATCGCTAAAAAAGGTGCCACACTTAGCGATATATACTTACCCAGCGGGGCGCCAGCGACGAAAATAGGGTCCGGAACGATTCCAGCGACGAGCGAGATCACAGCAGGAAGCTCGTCGCTGGCAGATGCCGCACACAACAACATCGCTAACGGGATCGCTAAATAGTGACGTTTTTTAGCGATCCCGTTAGCGATGTTGTTTAGTGTGGCATACCCTTTACTTTATGACTTTATTCAGATTAAAAGATCAATTAAGACCAAGTCAAGAAACAAAAACAATATAGCACTGTCGAAAGGCAGACTGTTGTTGGAGAAAGGCGATGAATCCAGGGATTCCACTGCTTAACAGATTGCTGTAGCTTTAATACAATTAGTGTTTTATCAGCAGGAGATTATCACTAAAGGACTAGTTATCACGTGCAGACCAGTCCAGCTAATCTGTGTATCAGCATCACCACCACTGATTGGCTGCTTGTTGACAATGTATAATGTAAACAGAAAGCTGCCAATCAGTGGTGTGGGCGGGGTTATACACAGCTCAGCATTCTGACCACCAGTACATCTACAGCAGAGAAATCAGGGATTCTATCAGAACTGCACCAAGCAGTTGAGTAAGTGATACATTGTGGGAATCAGGCTCTCTACCCCATATCAGATTACCTGACAGATTCCAGACATCCCCTTCAACAATATCTCTATGGTCTCTCAGCAGGAAAATTTGCTTAAAGGAATTGTCCTACTTACTGCATTAATATACAGCCGGTAATAAGAAGACCTGTGCATATCACTGCTACTGCCACTAGTGCTGTGATGGTGTTTTTCTTCTGACTTGCAGCCACAACTGCCAGGAGGTCGGCGTGCTCACAGCGTTTGCCGGCAAAGCCTGGAAGACATCTGGAAGACAAGACAGGGAAGCAACGTCAACTGCGATCTAACTATCTTGTCTCTGTAATGGAAGCTTCTTCGCTCTGCAATTCAGACTTTATTCCAGATATGTTACACATCTTGCAGCTTAGATAGAGAATTTTTATATCATATTCATGTATTCAACAACATTATTAGATATCCCAATTGAAAGTGTAGAAATAACATCTTTTTCTCCATTGGACTATTTATTTTGCTCTCTGAAAATTTTAAGAGCGAATTCCAACCGAGTAAAACTGGCAATCAAATAAATGACGTAAAACTACGCATAACGTTATCAGATCCGGTCTTTCCCAGTTATTCAATGAATGGCGAGGAAATCAAAGGTTATCTGTTTAGACGTATATCTAGAGGAGCGTAGATGAGGCAGCAGGTCTGAAGTTCATATTACCTAGCTACAGCGAAAAACTCCTGTAACCTTGTACTCTGTCCATATTTCATGAAGTTTGGTAGCAACAGGAGACTACACTGGGACTATGAAGCACTTGTCTAATGGCTCACCATAGGACATGGCTATGATTGTAAACTTTTGTAGAAGCTTTGTAAAAAGTTGTATTAATGTACACATACTGTATATGTGAAGGCAGATTAAACCCCACACCCCACCCCTGGTAAGTTTCAATGTATTACATGACTTATTTTGCACTGATCCTAAAGGGGTTATCCAGGACTATGAGCCTTAGAACTGAAAGGCAGGTAGGTTGCTAACTACCTCCATCTTGTGCCCAGCGCCAATCTCAACCAGCTCAGAAGGGTCACAAACCCCTGGCGATTCAGTGGTTTCTGCTGACATCACATCGACAAAGCAACAGCTCCTCTTCCGCTTGCTCTGTTCACAGGGTGTGACTGCCACTATCATGCTGATTGATAGTCAGCTCCCTGCTGCCTAACTGCGGGGAGCTGGCAGTCAATCATCATGACATGAGCAGTCACACCCCGTGGACAGCCAGGAAGACGAACAGCTGCTCTGTTGACGTGGACCAGCTGAATTGCCGATGACCATTCTGAGCCGTCACAGGGTAGAACAGGCAGGTAGTTTCCTCTGTTAGCAACTAGCTGCCTTTTAGTTTTTAGGCCCATAGTAAAAAAAAAAAATTAGTTCCAGAAAACTCCTTTAAATTATAGTCCATATTATGAATTATAATTCTACTGGTTATGATAAGAAAAAGTCAGCAATTTTGTCAACTAACAATTTAGCTGAGATCCTACAGTATAATGTAGCCTAGGGCAGAGGCAGATTCAGGAGGTACAGTAGAGCGTGGGCTACTGTCGGAGCAGATCTTATATTGGTGACCTAGCCAATAGATAGGTCATCAATTGTAAAGTCAAGGACCACCCTTTTCATCAAAATGAATATTGAGCGCAGCTCTGGATGTAACTCAGGAATCAGGATCACAACAAGATCAGTAATACAATTCATCTGTAAAGTTGTTCAACCTTTTGTAGCTACTGTAAGCTCTCTATATAAACTGTAAAAATGTGTAGAAAGGTGAACATACCCTGTTACTGCTCACCATCAAACAAGTTCAAGTAGACTAGTTTAATCCACTGACAAATTTCTAAAATTTGCACTCGGATTTGCCTCGGTTGCACATATCTCCTTCAATACAGCAATGTTTTCCATGCGTTGCAGCGAAAATATTTATTTTAAAAAGTTTTACTAAAATGAGGAAAAAAACCTCACTGAGAAACTTCTATGAAAACATGAACTCAAGTATGTGACCAGCTGCCTTGACACTGAGGTTTCCAATGTAAATATTCCTCAATAAATCCAACGTATCCCTCATACAAGGCAGCGAGGATGGTAACTTACACACAGGCTGGTTCTTCTTCTTGCACTATATACCTACAAGTTCCATGGAAGCAGAAATTAATGTGGGCATCTGGACAATCCAGAAAGTGAGACCTCACGGCCGCCGCAACTGGAGGATCTGCAAAAGATAAAAGCACATGATAATGGAGTGATGCAGATACATTGTACACATACAGTAATGTTAGGTCTTTAACAGTTTATGTTGTGGCTAAATATTTCATATGCAGGATTACAGCAGTACTTAAAAGGCTTTTGGATATACTTTATGCCTTATATTTTAGGGTACTGAGCCCATCACATCAGACAGACAATCCCTACAGCTTCGTATTATCATACTCTCTCTTAAGGCCTCGATACACATTAGACTAATGTCAGCCGAACCCACCGAAAACAACAGGTTCGTCCGACTAATGTGTATGGAGGCACCAGCGGACTGATGGTCAGGGAAGATGTTGGTCACGAATGTCCGATTTCGGACTGCCGCTCACATTTTTTGGAGAGCTAAGCCGCCCGCCAACATGTCATTCAGCGGCTTTCCAATAGAGAACACAGGAGCGACACAATTATCTCTCATTATTTGATATGTAACGCACACCATATACAAAATATAATCATCAGCTGTCATCTATCTCCCTCCCCCATCCATAACATTCACGTCTGGGTCACAAGAGAAAACCTTTTCCAAAATCCCAATGCTCATTAATATAACAATTATCACAATTAGAACTGAACACATATATTTTAGTTTAATCCAATGACGCAAATCAGAGTCTCACTTCATATTTCACATAAGAAATACATAGAAAAACATTGTGTAATAGTAAAAGCCCCATAGAGCTGTGCTGTAACCACGAAACAAGGATAAACTGTGACTCAGAACTGTCGTACGTCACACGAGTACCATATACTATATGTAAAATGTCCTGTAAAAACATCCATAGGTTTTGTGACGGGTGAGGTCATCAGTTACAACTGTAGTTATGTCATGCCTGTAAAACTCCAGCTTTGCATTGAATGTGAAATGCAGAACTGGAAGTGGAGATATAACACCCTTCATAGGAAAGTATAAGCTACTATAACTGCCTGATGTAAAATGAGAGGGTACAAGAGAATAACAGAAATGCATCGATATACTTTGTGACTGGTGATGTGATCACTTACATCTGCAGTTATGTCATTCCTGCTCATATTTCTGTCCAGCTGCTACACAGATGCCTCCGCCCTGTGCCAGTCATTGCACTAGTTGTGCATCACTGTACATCTTCTCCATCTCTATCTACCACCCTACCTGTTCAATCTATTCTGCCAATGTTCTAAGACCAGCATCCTCCATCATCTAAACTTCCCACATCTGTCTCCAAGACTTTTCTAGTGCTGCGCCAGTTCTCTGGAATCTACTACCCCAGACAATACAAACGATTCCCAAAGTCCACAGTTTTAAGCCTATCATAAAAACACATTTCTTTAGATTGGCCTATCACATCACCTCACTAATATAACTTTTCCCTGTTCTCGCTTCCTAAATTTTCCTCAGAGTTTGGTCCTTTCTGTCATCTGTTTCTCACACACTCCATGGACTCGATGGAACTTAGTATCTGGACATATACTGTATAGAGAATGGTCGATGACTGGTCCATGTAGTTTTACATGAATAACCTTATTTATTTTCGAAATGCCTAGACAATAGGTACTTTTCATCTTGTGTGTCACTCTTACTTTCTTGTAAATTGTAAGCGCTTGTCATCAGGCCCGCACCACTACTTTTTTATCCACGTTTGGCTCAATTTTGAGCCATGACAACTTTATGGATGAATGAGTTGTAGGAAGACCGATCTTGTGCAAGCCTATATAGGACCACCAGGGTCTTCGCCACTGTTATCTTGATAGTATCAAGCCAACGGGTTACTAGTCTTCCTCTTTGCCATGTTCCTTCTATTCTTCCAACCATGATGTCCTTCTCCAGTGATTGCTCTCTTCGTATGATGTGTCCAAAATAGGCAATTTGTAGCTTGGTGAACCTTGATTGGATTACATGTCTAGCTTGATTTGTTCCAGTTTCAATGATTACTGACTTCTTATTATAAACTTCTATTTTTACAGGAGATAGTTCGAACTATAGAAAATAATGATAACATACAGTATGATAGCGTTACAAGCTTTCAGAAAATTTAGTTTTGCTTTTTTTTTCTCCCAATCTTGCTAATATGGTACTGAAATACAAAAATCTTAGGGTTCCTGTTACATAATTGCTTTACAGCATGATAAGTGAGGGTCCGGCATAAAGAGGTGTGGCTCTGTTCACCTTCTGTACAAATAAATACTGCCTAAAGTACTGTTTCCCCTGATGCCCTATTTTGAGCCCAGTACCTTATATTACACCCATGCACCTGATGCCTGATAAGAGCCTTCCAATCATATGGATCCCGTGGAAGGTAAACAGATATGGGTCTGCTATATGAAGTCAACAAATACTAGGCCAAAGTCTGAGTTTTTTCCTTTTATTGGAAGTTTTACATTATTGTTAAATCTAAGGCCTAAACTTTAGGCCCTAAAGGATAAAATAATGACTTAGTATCCAGCAGCCGCATTGCTAACTATTCATATGTAAGGGGGTGAAGGAGTATTCCTGTTTCGCCCCACTTCTTAAGTGTACTTAATGTTTCATCATGTAAATAGTTATTGTATGAGAATAAACGTTTGTGGTATTGCTACATAATACTATGTGGTACTGTCACATTCATGATGTGTTAACATTGTGTATATGTACATATATTTGCTTATGTTCCTTTGCATAATAATGCATTTGATGTTCTTTATATATGTATAGTTTAGGGAAAATTAAGTGCATCCTGTTGGGGCATTAAAAGAGGGCACTTTAGCATATAGTCTCTATACCTGGTTAAGTGTAATACTATTACGGGCCACTAGGTGGGGGCATACTAGTGGGCCTTGTTAAGTAGAGTTGCTAGATAGTTCACATAGGGTTAAGTGTAGGAGGAGCTGTCGGGTAGTAGTGTAAGGTTTTTAGGAAGATTAGCTCAGACAGGGCCAGAGTGCCCAAGTGTCCACAAGGGCTTAGGCCCGGACAGCCAGCAGCCACGCAACGTTCCAAGTATGGCAACCCATGTTATCCGGGGCCGCTGCATAGTCTCGCAGTGGGCTTGGACAGAAGAGGAAAGATGTGGCGTCTTACCGCCTGGGCCAATTCTTTTAGGGCAGAAGTTGGCTGGACCAAGGAACTGAGGGAAGCTGGAGCTTCGACGAGTTCAGTGCAGATGGGCCAGATGTTTCACCCAGGGCCACCAAACCTAGTGATTGATGAATTCAGTTCTGATGCGAAGCAGTCTGAAGGAAGTGTCATTATGGTGAGTTCAGGCCTGGAAGGAACTGGGAAGCAGTCTAGGGCGGTCCGGTCCGAGCGTGTACTGCACAGAAGTGACAGCAAGGCAGGGAGAGAAAAGGAAAGGAAGGTAACACCTGTTGTTCCAACTGTGGATGTAACGTCTGAAGAGTTCAGTAAAGAAAGTGTTCAAGTTGTTCTGGACTGTGTCTCCATTACTGGGGGTCGCCTGGAAGAGGACTGTCTGTGCCTGGGAAGCACCCAGGCGAAGTGGAATCTGGAGATGCAGGTACGCCAAAGGGAAGAACACCGTTTCATGTAGGGAAGGACTGGACATGGATGTTACGGTAATCCAGGTCACAACTACAGTCCGGGCCCGCCCTTACACATATACTATGCAAATATACAGTTTGGCCAAATATATCATGGAGCCAACCCATACAAATGCAATGAGAACTGAAGCTCACCCCAGGGTACCGTAAGTAGTGGTGTAACTTGAAGCTTGTGGCTCCGATGTAAAATCTTCAACAGGGCCTCAAACTATCATGGGTAAATGTAATCTGTCACCAGGTTTTTGATACCCCATCTGAGAGCAGCATGATGTTGGGGCAGAAACACTGATTAGAGTGACATGTCACTTACTGACCTGCTTGTCATGTTTGATAAAATCACAGGTTTTCTTCTGCAGATCTAGCAGTTCTCTAAATGATGAGCTCTGCACACACCACTGATTGGCAGCCTTCTGTAACACTTTACATAGGCAGAAAGCTGCCAATAAGTGGTAGGGGTGGGGTTATACAGAGCTCATGAATATGGAGGACTACATAGCAGTAGGTTTACTAGTCCTCTAGTGATAATCTCCCACTGATAAAACAGTGATTTTATCAAAACTACAGCGCACAGCCCAGTAAGTGACATATTGCTGGAATTAGGGTTTATATCTCTACATTATGCTACTCTCAGATTGGAAAAGCAAAACTGGTAACAGATATCCTTTAAAAGAATAGGTTATCTCATATAGGCCAAGTAGACCTTTGGCCTCCATTATGCTCCATTGCCCAGGTGCGACTACACCTTTGCACCCACTATAGTTACAGACTAGACCTTAATCCTCAGTTCATGTATTCTCTATGAACCCTCTCTGGCTGCCCCTACTTAAAGGGGTTTTGTCCCCTTTCAGGAGACCTTGGTATAAAAAAAACAAACCATGTTTTACTCACTATCCCATGGTCCACCTCTGAGTCTCCGCTGCTGTGTTTAGCATTGTCGGCCATGCTCACTTCACTTCGAAAATGTGGATCCAATCACTATGCTCAATGGCTCTGCGCGTGTATAAGGACCACCCACACAGAGCCTCTGAGCTCACTGATTGGCTGTCGGTCTATTAACGTGATATTAGCACCACAGCCAATGGCAGCCAACAGGAGCATCGCTGGAGACTCAGTAGTGGACCGAGAGTCTGTGAGTAAAATGAGTAAAGTGTGGTTTGTTTTTTTAACAGTGAACTGCACCCGAGTTATTCCAAAGTTAGCAAATAATTAAAGCAAAGCTGTCAAATGCACATAAGAAGGCTTAGCATTATAAATGCCACAGATTTTATACATATACATAAAAAAGATTTTATTTTAGGGCACAGGAACACCCATCTGTGGGGTGTGCAGACAGGGGTGATGGCATTTAGTAACCCAGGAATGGTGCCCCATATTAACAATTCAAATAGGCTCCCTTTACAAACTGTTCTTTAATGCAAAATATATATGTCTTCTGACTATGATTTTGTCAAAAGAAACAGGAAAGAAGATTAGTTTCCCTTAGAACATACATATGCCATAGGGGTGCCCTCATGCGTAGTGATACAAGTCAGTCCGTGGATTCCTAGAGGTTGATATTAGCAGGGAGGTAATGATCCCACACTATGAGTCAGCTGCTCTTTCCGAACAACAGTCACATCAATTAGAGATCAGTCTCTCGACCATAATCCGCGTACTTATAAATCAGCCGTCAGCCATTAGGAAAATCTTTCCAACAGACCAGAAGGACTGTGACTACTCGTTTAATGACGGCGTGATCTAGGAAGGACCTCGAGACATCCGGTGTCATTTCTGTAATTTGATGGGTTAACTTGCAGTACCTGCAGCCGTCCTGGCCTCACTCTGTGGTTATAATGGAATTCGCTAAACAGCTTAGAAATTCCCTGGGTGAGGGGAGCTGACAAATAAGTAATCGTTTTATAAGCGCAGGGAGAAACCAGGTCATTCCACAATGATACTACTTGTTTCTCAAGAATACGGGGTCAGTGTCACCTAACACTCCGTTAGAGCTGTTATCACTTAGGGCGCATTCACACTGGGTGATCATTGTGAATGAGAATTCCTAGGGACGCTCGTTTCCCGATCGGTCACTGCAAACAGGCTGACAATCACCCGACCATCGCGCAAAATGCTCATTCGTCCAACGAAACTATTTTTAAGCTTGATTAAACAATCATCGTTCTCGGCAGCACATCGACGT
This sequence comes from Oophaga sylvatica, assembly GCA_033576555.1. Taxonomy (NCBI): domain Eukaryota; kingdom Metazoa; phylum Chordata; class Amphibia; order Anura; family Dendrobatidae; genus Oophaga; species Oophaga sylvatica. The sequence goes on from JARQOD010000004.1 coordinate 489,965,857, forward strand.
GTGTAAACAGGACACGTGCTGCCAAGAAATACAGCAGCCCATGTATAAAGAACAATCAATGATTCATCATTCTGATGCACAGGCTACTAAATGACCCCTGATCGTCAATCGTGCAACTGTAAGTCGCCCAGTGTAAATGAGTCCAAAGAGCAAAAATGGGATAAATATTGGTAACTTGGGCGAAGGTGGGAGACATTCGACTCTATTAGTAGAACACAGCAGGACTGGGGTAGAAGCTTATGCTTGGGGGGGAGAGGCATATGCCCAGATTGTTGGGGGGCAGGGAGACAGACAGGATATTAAGATCATAATTGCAACTTTTCAATATTGGCTCGTAGAAATGGGGGATTTTGGCACTTGAAGTGTGATGCCAATTTTTTATTTGGATAACCACAAATCTTCCTTGCAGAAAGGACGAATGCCCAGATCTTACCCTTATTGGCTTGGACTTGGTGGTCATCAAGATTGCTGGATTTCTACATTTTTAATCTGAAACTAAAGAACCCGTTTAATTTTGAGGAAAAAAGTTAAATAGTGAGAAGTGAGCAAATAAATATTATTTGCCTTTTAAAGGTGCCCATAAAAGCCAGAGAAAACTCTAATGAACTTGGCAATTTTTGTGAGAACAACCCAAAACCTAACGTGCATGTGAACTTCTTGACTTAGGATAGTAGATGAATCCAAGATGCACAATCCTTTTTTGACAGCAGACACACACCGCCGCCAGACCTGTCTTATTCCCCTCTACCCGCTGAAATAAACATGCATACAAGGCACAGCATGCATGTTTATAGCGGAGCCACCAGCGATTTCACTTGTAGGACCCACTTATGTAGGTGAGGCGCACAATGCCAAACAGATCCCATGAAAGATCTAAAAACTGAAGACAGAAAAGCAAATTAGGATTTGGGCATTCTGGCCCCTTGACTGCTATAAATGAACCATAATCTACCATGTATAGTGGATACAGTAATAGCCAGGGTTATCCCCTTATCCTTCACACCCTGCGGGTAAATATAGGAATAAAACAATGTCAGATCATTTGAAGACACAGGATATTATTTGTTGGGAACAATTGTAATTTTATTTACTTTCTTCCTAGTGCCCCTTTTATTTTCCTACAGTCTGCTATGCTTGGATGGTCTTGGCCGGTATATCAGGCCACCTACCAGGTGCATTGTCTTCCCTGCCCCCTCACTCCGCACCTTATTATTCCAGTAGTGATTAAATCCTGAACTTTTGTGACCACCTGTTTACAGCAGCTTTGAACTTTATCACAGATGTCTGTCTCTTTGAAGTCTTCTACTCTGCACAATAACCTGATTTATCAATATACTGAAATAGGTTTAACCCCTTCATTACTACACCGATAACTGTTTGACCTATCTGTCTATATATACTGTATATATATATAAATATATATATATATGTATATATATATATATATATATATAAGTATATAAAGTGGCATATAAAAGTTTGGGCACCCCTGGTCAAAATGACTGTTGCTGTGAACAGTTAAGCAAGTTGAAGATGAAACGATCTCTAAAAGGCCTAAAGTTAAAGATCTAGGGGGTAAGGTTTCTCCTTGTGGAGAGTGACATACCAGCTCTGGCGTGTCGAGGTAAGGAGGCTTATTCGCCGTGCAATGCTCCTCTGGGAAATTTTAATATGCAAATTGCCTCTTCAAACAAAGAGGACTTGTTGTTGAACTCAGGGTTAATCTTGAGGACTTGATGAGCTGAAACAGGAATAAGGTGGACCGGGATCTAACCTGACCCTAAACTGGGGTCCTAACTAATCCCTCACCTTGGAGGTACTGATAATGGTTCAGAGGTCCAAGTCTCCAACCTAACCCTGTCTCCTATCAGACCCTGAACCCTGTAATCAGTCCTAAGAAGGATCCTGACTACCACCAAAGGGATATGGGCTGATCTCTAGCTAAATACACAGATTAGACATATAAGACAGACAGGATAACACTCGCTTGCATACACACTCAAACACCAAAGGAACATAAATGATCTGGGAAATAAACTCTAACCAAGTTGAGCTTAGAACAACTAAGGAGCTCACAACTAAAGTCTATACAGATTCATTCCTATCTGTGGTCTGCATGAAGGTTTCACTGGCAACTCCCCAAGCAGACAACCAGGAATTTAAAGGAAACCAATCAACAAATAATCAATTGCAGCCGGGAGAAACTGCACCCAGTCCCAGCACCGAGCACAGACAGAATTAACTCCCTAGCTGCCAAACACAAAGAAACAGCAGCTCAGCTGTGAGAAGTCAAAATGTGCAACCGCGATGATCTTCGTGGCAATGCACACATGACACTTGTACTCTATAGCGCCACCTATTGGAAGTAGCGATCCTACAAGTCACAATCAACCCTTTAACGAGTCTTGTAATATGACTTAGGATAAAAGCCAAATCAGAATCTCCATTTGCAGACACGGTGTTTCGGACTATTGGTCCTCGTCAGTGCAAAGTAGGAGAGATCTGATTTGGCTAGATGAGAGGCTCTGGACTGAGGTCTTTAAAGTTAAAGATGACACTTTCCTTTGTGTTTTAGGCAAAACATTTATATAGTCATGTTTTACGTTTTAAAAATTACAAAAAGGAAAATGGGCCGATGCAAAGGTTTGGGCACCCTTGGAGATTTGTGTGCTCAGATAACTTTGACCAAGGTTTCAGACCTTAATTAGCCTGTCTTGTTCACTATCATCATTAGGAAAGGCCATGTAGTGCAAATTTGCTAGCTTTATAAAAACTCAGCCTCCTCAAATCTTATGCCAAAAAACAGTAGCCATGGGTTCTTCTAAGCAGCTGCCTAGCTCTCTGGAAATTAAAATGGTGGAGACAAAAGCAGGAGAAGGCTATAAGAAGATAGCAAAGCATTTTCAAATTGCATATCCTCAGTTGGAATATAATTAAGAAATGGCAGTTAACTGGAACAGTGGAGGTCAAGATAAGATCTGGAAGACCAGGTAAAATTTCAGTGAGAGCTGCTCGTAAGATTGCTAGATAAGCAAATCAAAACCCCTGCTTCACTGCAAAAGACCTTCACAAAGGTTTAGCAGACTCTGGAGTTGTGGTATATTGTTTTACTGTTCAAAGACACCTGCACAAATATGGCCTTCATGAAAGAATCATCAGAAGAAAACCTCTCCTGCATCCTCACCATAAAATTCTGAGTCAGAATTATGCAAAAGAACATCTAAACAAGCCTGATGCATTGTAGACCAATGAGGTTAAAATAGAACATAATGATCAAAAGATATGTGTGGAGAAAAAAGGACACAGAATTTCAGGAAAAGAGCATCTCGCCAGGCATTAAGCATGGGGGTGGCTCAATCATGCTTTGGAGTTGTGTTGCAATCAATGGCACAGGGAACATTTCACAGGTAGAGGAAATAAAGGATTCAATAACATTTAGACAAATTCTTGATGCAAACATAACACTGTCTGTAAAAAAAGCTGAAGATGAAAACAGGATGGCTTCTATAAATGGATAAGGATCCTAAACGCATGTAAAAATCCACAATGGACTACTGCAAAAGGCGCAAGCTGAAGATTTTACAATGGCCCTCACAGTCCCCTGAACTGGGCATCATTCAAAATCTGTGGGTAGACCTCAAATTAGCAGTGGAAGCAAGATGACCCAAGAATCTCACAGAACTGGATTAATTTTTTAAGGAAGAATGAATGAAAATCCCTCAAACAAGAATTGAAAGATCCTTGTCTGGCTGCAAAAAGCGTTTACAAGCTGTGATACTTTCAAAAGGGGGTGCTGCTATGTAATAACCATGCAGGGTGCCCAACTTTTTCATTGGCCCATTTTCCTTTTTGTAATTTTTAAAATGTAAAAGATGAAAATCTATAAAAATGTTTTGCCTAAAATGCAAAGGAAATGTATCATCTTTAACTTTAGGCCTTTTAGAGATCATTTCATCTTCAACTTGCTTAACTTTTCACAATAACAGTAATTTTGACAGGGGTGTCCAACCTTTTACATGCCACTGTATATATACTACTTCTGAAGGGAAGTTGTTTTCCTGTGGCAAAATAAGGGGCATACTATCTATTTTCGTAGCATTTTTTTGATGCTAAAATTCCACCATTTTTTTTATAACCCAGTCTGAACTCAACCTTAGTGGTGTTAGACCAGATCAATGTCTATTATTGCAGGAACAAACCGGCCCACCAGAGCACCAAAGAATCCATTGGACAAGCTGAAAAGTCAAGTACTTGAGATTTTACAGAAAGTAGGAAAATAACCAACAGGGTGAACAAGGTGGTTCCAAATCTCTGCACCCAATGACTCCCCATTACACGTCTCAGGGGATAAAAAGCAAAGCTCGGCATAAAGTCCTGCTTGTTTATCAATAATCCTTTACTTCTATGGCCGCCCTTTTAACTCTGCAGCATAGGATGCCTCAAATGTAAAAAAAAACAACACAGTCAATTTATTTTACTGGCAGCAGACATATTTGCAGACAAATCTTCCAAAAGACACAACCTACTTTTTAACATCACGCTGAGCAAACAAGCAGCGCTGTTAATGAAACGCTCTCTGAACCCTCTGGAAAATAATTCAACTACAAACAAGAATACACGCCTTCCTTGTATCACCTCAATTCACGGGCTGAGAAGAAGGACGGAAATTTTGCATTAATAACCAACCCCCTTCCCATGGGGGGAGGCTCGATGAAAAATACAGAAGCTTATCCAGTTTTTATTTTAATTTATCTTATTTCTGCATATTTATTGAAGAAGAGGGTGAATGTAAAACCCCTTTTTTCTTAGGCAGGCGCCGTATAATCGGAAAACACAGGACGGTTGGGAGTTTCAGGTTTCAGCTCCTGACTTGTGAGCGGAGGTTTATGAATGAAGTCAGTGATAGCAGAGCGTGTATGTGTGGAGACACGTCACTTGTGATTATGCTGCCATGAAAACTAATAGGAAGCATTAAGCCACAAAAATCCTAATGGCATGAGACCCGACCCATTATACCGTGTAATGTCGCCAGTGCGAGAAAAGCCATCGGAGCCTGGTCTGTACACCTCATGCTGAGTAACACATCCAGTAATGGTGGGCGCCTTAGATGGTGTACAAGAGATTAGATGGTAGTAGTAAAAGCTTTAGATGCTACACTTTATCGTTAAATTATTTGTTCATCACTGTGTTCTTTTAAATTACTGTACTTTACCCCTTCCCGACCGGGCGATTTTCAATTTTTGCGCTTTCATTTTTTTTCTTCAATTTATTCCAAGAGCCATAACTTTTTTTTTTTAATTTTGCATACGAAATAGCCGTATCAGAGCTTGTGTTTTGCGGGATAAGTTGTACTTTTTAATGACATCATTCATTTTATCATGTGAAGAAAAAATTCCAAGTGTGGCAAAATTGTGAAAAAAGTGCAATTCCGCAATTGTTTTTTTATTCACTATATTCACTATATAATAAAATTGACCCGGCAAAATTTCCCCATGTCCATACGAGTATGCACATACCAAACGTATAGTTTTTTTGGTTACTTATGTGGCAAAAAAAATCTGATATTTGTATAAAAAAATTTTTGCTTGCTTCACCATTTTCCAATTTTTGGTTGCTGGGGCAGTGTGAGGGCTTATTTTTTATGCCCTGAGCAGATGTGTTTTTACTGATACCATTCTGCGGTAGATACAATGTTTTGATCGCATCTTATTGTTTGTTTCCAGTGTTGTGGCGACCAAAAACACTGGCGTTTAGAATTTTTTTCTGATTATACCATTTACCAATTGGATTAAATTATTCTTCCCATCATCTACTAGGATGTGGGCTTTGCATATTACGTAACTGTACATAATATGTCATAAGGGGTTAAAGACGACCTGTCACTTTCAATAAGTACAAACTCAGACGTCCGTGAAAAATACACAGACCGTGATGTACAGCATTTATGCCTATGAGGTTGTTGAGTTTGGATCGGCAGACCGGCGGCCAGTCCACGCTTTGTGGTCCATGCATAGACCATGCTTTATGGATGTCTTAGTTTAGTCTTATATATGTCATTGTTTAAATGCCACTATTCTAAATTTGCCATTTTTTAAAAAATGTGTAACTTTGCCTCTTCGTTCCTGAGATATGGCCCCCTCTTTACTTTATATAAATCTTTTTTTAGTCAAGTGGGAGTGGTACTCAGCTCTTGTCTGTGGGAGGCTTCTTGAGGACCACACTCATTTGGTGAAAAAGACTAGGTTTATTTACAGGGAAGAGGGTACAAAGGGACAAAAATATAAACGACGCCAGATTCTGGAAAACAACGACATTTACACCTGGTATAAAAATTACATATTTGTGGCAAATGACAGGTCTTCTTTAAAGGGAACCTGTCACCAGAAAAAAATGGTAATAAATTACAGATATTGGGTTAATCTGCAAGTTCATATTGTTACTGACCTGCCCAGCGCCCACACTCAGCCTAACACTGCGGGGAGAAAATGAACTTTATTCGCTCCGGCAGCGTTCCAGGTTCAGTCACGGGGGTGGCGCTGGCGCTGGTTCAGTCAACGCTCTGAGTTTAGAGAGGGGCGGCTGTAACCTGGTTCTGACTGACACTGACTCTGCATTAGGGACCGCTATCAGTCAGGACCGGGAGCACGGTTACAGCCGTGGCTCAGAGCAGTGATTGAACCAGCACTGGTGCCGGCCTCCATGACTGAAACCGGAATGCTGCCAGGAGGAATAAAGTTCATTCTCTCTGAAGCGTTCGGTTAAGTGCGGGTGTCGGGCAGGTTAGTAACACTATTAACCTGTAGATTAATCTCATATCTGGAGGTTAACAGTGTTTTTTCTTGTGACAGGTTCCATTTAAAATTGAGATATCCTTTATATTCTGTCCACATTGATGTTTGGATTCTCGGTTAGGGCTTATGTCAGGGATCACTCACTTTTGATAGCAGGAATAGTAAAACATGGAGTGCTCATTTTGCTGTTAAAATAATGGAAACCATTGGTCCATTGGGTTCCATTTGGATTTGGCGCACTCTTATGATTTGGAAGCCATCATGCCAATCTATACAAGGCAAGAAATGAAGGGTGAAAATTCAAGCTCACTAGCATTGCCGTTCATATGCATCGGCAGTCTACAGGTGGTCAAACTGCAGCAGTCTGTAGTTTGTGAATGAGGCCCAGGTGTCAAAAAGCAGCCAGTATTTTCCAACTCCACTTCCGTAATAATAATAAAAAAACACTCTGATAAAACAAGAAACTCTGATATTAACTAAATCCAAGTAGGGAGGGCAATTCTTTTCAGGTCATAGAGAAGGACCCTTATCTCTGGACTCCCCTCTAAAGAATGGATCTCGCTCTGGAAGACTTGACAAGATAACGTAATATTTGGTTTCCCACTCATTTCAATGGGTATCTTGAAAATCTTTTTTAAAAAGCACATTACCAGGAATGTGACAACCTAAAAGGCATTGGTGGAAAGTGGGGCACCAGGAGATTTCTAGTATCGCATTGATTATGATTACCAAGATTTAACTAATCAAGTAGGTTCCCACTCTTCTGTGCCACTAATTCATTGAAATGTTAGCAGTCCCTGCACTTTGGACCAATCTTTCTACTCAATAAAAATAATTACTTAAAAAAGAGGATGTGAAGCGTAAGTAGAAAACCTGTCAAAAGTGCATCCAAATACTAAAGCCGGCCAAAATCAAGAGGCGGCTGTCAGCTGAACGATTCTTTGGCCGATCGCTCAGCTGGGAGCCATCTCGGCTTGCTCTCGCATACGGGTATGACCCGCACCACAATTGTGGGTTACCAGACCAATGGGGTACTCAAAGCCGAGCCCATGGAAATCTATGGGGTTGTCACAGGTAGCGCTGGCTCGGTCTGTGGCCCTGGCGGTCAGGCGTATGTTGGGGGGTATATTTACAGGGGATAGGTATATATACAGTTCGTGACGCCACCTGTAGTTCTCTGATCACTAAGACCAGCGCTGCTGTAGATCTCTGAGGGGATGGTGTGGCAGCTAGATGTCGGGTCCCCTACAGGTGGGACTCTTCCCTCAGGGCTATGATGATGACGATGTTGTGCAGGAATACAATTAAATGAAACAGTCTCACACATCAAAGCTTCTTTCCATACCTTTTACTTCAAGTTGTTCAGGCAGGTCCCGGGAAGCTGATGAGGTAGATGGAGGATGAGTTTTGAGGTAACGGCAGAGCAGTTTAGGGGCCTCCTTTACTTTCCAATATGATGAGTCCAACCTGCATAGAGCTAAGTTCACTCTGATTTCTCCAGCTTCTCCAAAGCTGTACTGCCCGGTCAGTTTGTGGTCGGAGCCTTCTGGTGATGGAACTAGGTTCTTGTTTTTGCTGATCAGGCTCAAAGTCCCTATTCCACCGGACCCCTGTTACGTACTGACACTCCAAGGACTGCTTGCTGCGACCTAAGGTCCAGTAAGACTCTGGTTTTTCTATCACTATGCCTAAAGCTATAGTGACACTTCGGTCGCCAGTGACCAGTGAGCAATGTGCAGGATAATCCAATCCTTAAGGCAACTCTTAGAATCCTTTTCCTCTGCGCCCTTCGACCTGCTCACTCTCTCAATATCAGCACTGACTAGGCTAGGATAATATTTGGTTATCCGTACTAGCCTCCACTACTGTAGTCTCTTTGTATCGACAGGAATCTTGGTTCCCCAACAGGCACTAGTCCTGACTCCCTCCACTCTCTCAGGAGAACTTCAGACTCTCTTGTGCTAAAAAGGCCACTCCCCTCTACACCCCTGCTGGGTGTGTCTGAAGTGGGTATGCCTCATGTAGAACCCTTAACCGTTACCTCTCCACTCATCCTCCTGGTATTGTGTGCCTTACATACCAGGGCTACACATTCCCCCATGGTAAAATACAGCACTCCCGGGCTGTGAAACATAAGAAGAAATTTTGTTTTTTCATTAACAATAAACATTAACTCTTCCCATCCGGGAGGTAAGGATTTCTTAAACGTTGCCATATGTACAGTAAGAAAATACAAAAAATATTAAAGCATCAAGGCATTCAATATATACACAGTATTCTTGTGAAGGACCCGCACCAAACCTTCAACGTGGGTCCTGGGTGGGCTGCAGGACATCTGGCTGCAGACCTCGCTCAGTGCCACACCACACGGGTTTTATGTTCAGAGGTAATAGTTACAGTTTGATATAGAACCAAGAAAATGCATAAAATGCAACTATATACAAAGATAAGTTCTGGGCTGGCATAGTCCACAGCCACAAAGTCCATGTCATAATAAAAGGACACATAAATATACTTTTCACTTTAATATTTACATTATTTTACTCGAATTATTGTTGATATCGAATGGGTATCTTCCCTTTCGTGGCTCGCTCTGATCTACGTGGAGTAGCTTCAGGTATATTAATCTGTGATCTATCTGCACTGCGTAACGGCAAACTATAGAACTGTCTCAATCTTTCTATGGATCTGGCAAGCGTACTGATGGCTGGGCGGTGTGAGTCAGCTTCACCAGGGGATCCCATAGCATGGGGCGCTGCTTCTGTTGGTCCTTCCTGAGATTCTGTAGACTGAGGTGTTGCTGGAGTAGGTAACTCCTGAACTGGCTCAACCGGCACCATGGGCATAACTGGAGGTAGAACTTCCTCTTGTGGCTGATAAAACTGCAACACCGGAATTATTACCGCATCTCCCAGTCTCGGCCAATCTGCAGGGAAATCTCCCAGATCCGTGTGTATGACCTCTTCTTTTCTTTCTTCTTGATTGATGACAGAGTTCTCTTCACGAAACTTTAAGGGTTCCGGGCACAATTTCAAATGGTCTCTGGACACAGTGGATATTGTTCTTCCTCCGTCCTTACTGATGATACAAACTTTTCTGTTGTCATATTTAGAATCTTGTACAACGTAGGGTTCTTGTTCCCACTGGTTATCCAATTTGTGCATTTTCCTTTTCCTTTTCAATACCACTTCTCCAGGCATCAAAGGCTTGGCAGGAGCATTCCTGTTGTAAATATCTTCCTGTTTCTCCCGTGTCTTGTTGAGACTTTCTTCTACACAGACTTGCACTCGTCTGTACTGCTCTTGCCGATTGATGTCCCAGTTTTCAACGGCGTCGTCTGCCTCCGGTTCTACCACTCCAAGTTCTAAATCCATTGGTAGTCTTCCGGGCCTTGCTCTCATAAGATAGGCTGGAGTGCAGTTAGTGGAACTTACAGGTATATGGTTATACAAGTCAACCAAATCAGGTAGTAAGTCCGGCCATCGATTTCTGTCTTCCAACGGTATGGATTTCAACAAATCAAGGACAATGTGGTTCATTTTCTCGCAAAGACCGTTGGTTTGAGGGTGGTATGGTGTTGTTCTAATTTTCTTGCACCCATACATGTGACAGAATTCCTTGAATAAATCAGCTTCGAAAGCAGGTCCTTGATCGGTTAATACTTGCTCCGGATACCCATGCGGTCTACAGAAGCTTGCTTGAAAGGTTTTTGCTGCCGTCACTGCTGTCTGATCCTTAACTGGAACAACCACCAGAAATCTAGAGTAATGGTCCACCATGGTCAAGGCGTATGAGTATCCAGATCTACTTGGCGACAGTTTGACGTGGTCCAGGGCCACAATCTCCAGGGGGCGAGTCGTCCGGATAGGTTGCAGGGGTGCCTTCTGACTACCGTAGTCCTTTCTTCTGAGACCACAGGGTCCACAGTTCCGACACCACCTCTCGATGGAGCTGCGCATCCCTACCCAGTAGAACCGGCACCTCAACAGGGTCTCCAGCTTTCTCCAGCCAAAGTGTCCTGCTTGATCATGGTATGCTTCCAACACCATTTGGACGTCTGCCTTGGGGACCACTATCTGCCAGACCATCTCGTGGGTCCTGGGGTTGACGTATCTCCTGCACAACTTCTCACGGTATAGGAACAACCGGCTTCTCTCATTCCACAGGAGCTTTGCTGACATAGGTGCATCCTTTTCCAAAGAGGAACCTTCCTGTCTTAACAACTCCTTGATACGGCTGACCACTGGATCGCTGTCCTGAGTCTCTTTCCAGCTGTGATGGGGTAAAGGATTTAACGTTGCACCATACTGCTTTCTGTAGACTCGATGCTCGTGGACTACCCCATTTCGATGGAACGCAGGTAGCTCAATTTCTTCCAGGTCGTCCGATTCTTCTTCCGTGTCAGAGTCATGCGGCATTCGGGACAATGCGTCGGCATTAGCATTCTTTCGGCCTGCCCGGTACTTGATAGTAAACTGGTAATTGGACAACCGAGCCATCCAACGCTGCTCCATGGCGCCCAGCTTGGCGGTTTCCAGGTGCGTTAAGGGGTTGTTGTCTGTAAACGCAGTGAACTGGTTGGAGGCCAGATAATGCTTAAATCTTTCAGTAATGGCCCAGACCAGCGCCAGAAACTCCAGCTTGAAGCTGCTATAATTTTCCGGATTCCTCTCAGTTGGCCTGAGTTTTCTGCTGGCATATGCGATGACTTTTTCTTGGCCATTCTGCTTCTGACTGAGAACTGCTCCCAAACCTTCATTACTGGCGTCGGTGTACAGCAGGAACGGTTGGCTGTAATCAGGATAGGTTAAGATCTCATCACCCGTAAGGATCTCTTTCATCTTTTGGAATGCTTCAGCCTGTTCCTTACCCCAATTAAAGGGAGGGTTTCTGCTCTTTAGGGATTGTCCTACTAGGAGGTCCTGTAAAGGGGCTGCCTTCTTCGTGTAATCTTTCACGAACCTTCTGTAGTAACCCGTGAGTCCCAGGAACTGTCGCACTTCCTTGAGGTTCTTCGGCTCCGGCCACTTCTGGATGGCAGTGACTTTCTCTGGGTCCGGCGCTACTCCTTCCGAACTGACGATGTGCCCCAAGTATTGTACCTTCTGTTTGAGTAGATGGCATTTTGAGGGTTTCAACTTCATCCCGTACCTGGACAGGGATTCAAATACTTCTGCCAGGTGCTTCAGATGGTCCTCATATGTCTTGGAGTACACGATGACGTCGTCTAAGTATAGCAGCACGGTTTCAAAATTGAGATGTCCCAGACAGTTTTCCATCACTCTCTGAAATGTTCCTGGGGCACTACTGAGCCCAAACGGCATTCTGTCGAACTCACAGAGCCCCATTGGGGTGGTGAAAGCCGTTTTCTCACGATCCTCCTCAGCCACAGCCACTTGCCAGTAACCACTAGTCAGATCAAGGGTAGAAAAGTAGTTAGCCGTTTTCAGAGCAGCTAATGATTCCTCTATACGTGTTAACGGGTATGCGTCCTTATGTGTTATGCGATTCACCTGCCTGTAATCCACACACATTCTCAAGCTACCATCTTTTTTTCTAACCAGGACTAGAGGTGCTGCCCAGGGACTACAACTATCCCTGATTACTCCGGCTTCTTTCATATCTCGCAACATTTCTTTAGCCTTCTGATAATGGGCTGGGGGTATAGGCCTGTACCGCTCTTTGATGGGAGGATGACTGCCTGTAGGGATATGATGTTGTACTCCCTTAATTATCCCAAAATCAAGTGGATTCTTGCTAAATACTTGGGCATACTCTTGCACCACCCGTAATACCCCTTGCTTCTGGTGAGCGGGAGTGGTGTCCGTCCCAACATGGAGCTGCTGACACCATTCCGCCACCTGAGTTGCTGGGTCATTGTCCTCCGCTATTTGACAGGAGTCTAAGGACTCAGCCGGGAGAATAGAATTATTGTCGACAGCATGTAGTTTAGCAATGGTTGCATAACGGGGTAAGTTTACCTCATCATCTCCCCAATTGAGAAGCCGTACCGGTACTCTTCCATTCACCACTTCCACTACTCCCCTAGCAGTCATAAGTGTAGGTCTATGTTCTGAATGGTGGGGTTCTACTACAGCTTGGTAGTTCTGTCCTCTCAGACCTATGGCTGCCCTGCACCAGATTATCATTTCACTCATTGGGGGTATCACAATGGGATTCGAGTCAGTGACCCGTACATTACCAATTTCGCCGTCTGTAAGCTTCGCTTGCTGCTGACACACCAGGGCCCGGATCTCTCTTTGGATTACTCCTTTCTGCCTTGGTCGGGCAATCTCAGCGAGCTGTTGGAGTAAGAACACAACTTCTCCCAAACAATTACTGATAATGTTAGTACCCAAAATTATATTTAAACCGTTCTCCTCATTTACAGTCTTTACTACCAGAAGCCCCTGGTCTTTCAACTCCTCTCTGCCCACTTTCACATCTACACATTTTGTCCCGAGTACTTCTACAGGAAGACCATTAGAAGCATACACGGTAAAGTCAGGGCTCGGGGGTTTAAGACTGTCCATTGACCAGAACTTAGTATATAGGGCATCAGGTATTAGGGTCACCTGAGACCCAGTGTCTAACAATGCTGGAACAGCAATACCATCTAGAATAATAGACAGGTAGGGTCGTCCACCCACATACCTGCGGTTCCAGTCTAGGGGGCCTGACGGGTCTCCTCCTGGGTGTTGGCCCTCGGACCCAGGTTCTGCCCGTTTAAAGGACACTGTGGAGACATATGACCTTTCCGGTTGCATCGGTAACAGGTGATCTCCCGACGAGGAGGGTGTTGATCAGAGGTCGCTCCTGGGGGTGGCGTTGTCCTCCTCCGGGGGGGCGACGTCTTCCTTCTTCTCCGGTTCATCCACGGGACGTCTTCTGGCAATCAGCTAATAAGATCTTCCCTTCTTCCTCTTTCCGCAGCTGCAGGGCACTCATCACTGCAGCCAGATTTTTAGTCAGCTGGCGCACCTCTGAGCGCAGACAGTCCAATTCACTAGGGGTGTCGCCTGCGTTTTGGTTTCTGCCACTAGCGGGGAAAAGGGGGGTACTGCCGGTTCCAGAGTGACTTCACCCTGATGATGTTGGGTTGCCACTTCAGGTTTGCCCAGGGGTCGCAGCCCTTTTATTGCCATGTCCTTTAGGGCATCAAAGGTAGCATCCGGATGATCTAAGGACCACCAGTTTACAGTTCTGCGTTCCTCTTGGGATCTCAATCCCTGTATAAATTGCTCTTTCAGCATCTTATTCTCATCGATAGCATTTAAATTATTAATCTGCTTAAGGGCTCTCAGGGCTCCTCGTAGTCGGCAAGCGTAGTCCCTGATGCTGTCACCTGGCTGTTGTGAACAGTGATAGAAGGCCATCCGGAGATCCGTTTCTGTGCGGTCTTCAAATATGGCATGTAGCTTAAGGAGGATCGCAGGTACCGACTCCTGATCAACGGTATCCCAAGTCTCCACTTCCCTCTCAGCAGCGCCAGTTAGCTGCCCTATCAGCACAGCAGCTTTCTGTCTCTCAGGCATGGAGTACATTTCTAGGATGCTGCATAACTTCCGCTTGAAGCCTGCTAAAGTGCCTGGCTCACCGCTGTACTGGGGAAGCCATTTCGCCCCAGGCATATATGGGAGCGTTAGTGGCATGATCGGGACTACCGGACTGGGTGCGGGGCCTGCGCCCCCATCTGGCGCTACAATGCCACGCAGTGCGGGGTCGGGGCCTCCGGCTGGGGCCGCACTGTCGGCCGGTTGTTGTGACATCTTAGCGCCCCCTTGGTTAACCGGAGCCTACCGGTTTCAGGAGCTGCTACTTCACAGGCACAGCAGTGGGAACAGGACCTTCGTCGCAGGCGCTCTGATGTCAGAGCGTCCACTTCCTGTCGCAGGACCTGCCGCTGAGTCAGAGCCGGGGGCGTGTCCAAGACTTTGCGCGCTCTTTCAGGTACGCCCACCTTCTTCTCCAGCGCCTTAGGGCGCGAATATGGCGGCAAATATGGCGGTATTTGGCGCCAAACCACAGCAACAGTCTTTTTCACCAAAACACTCCACAGGCACACAGGGCTCGCAATGCTGCAAGTTTCGGATCCTGTTCGTGACGCCAAGTTGTTTGACCCGCACCACAATTGTGGGTTACCAGAGCAATGGGGTACTCAGAGCCGAGCCCATGGAAGTCTATGGGGTTGTCACAGGTAGCGCTGGCTCGGTCTGTGGCCCTGGCGGTCAGGCGTATATTGGGGGGTATATTTACAGGGGATAGGTATATATACAGTTCGTGACGCCACCTGTAGTTCTCTGATCACTAAGACCAGCGCTGCTGTAGATCTCTGAGGGGATGGTGTGGCAGCTAGATGTCGGGTCCCCTACAGGTGGGACTCTTCCCTCAGGGCTATGATGATGACGATGTTGTGCAGGAATACAATTAAATGAAACAGTCTCACACATCAAAGCTTCTTTCCATACCTTTTACTTCAAGTTGTTCAGGCAGGTCCCGGGAAGCTGATGAGGTAGATGGAGGATGAGTTTTGAGGTAACGGCAGAGCAGTTTAGGGGCCTCCTTTACTTTCCAATATGATGAGTCCAACCTGCATAGAGCTAAGTTCACTCTGATTTCTCCAGCTTCTCCAAAGCTGTACTGCCCGGTCAGTTTTGTGGTCGGAGCCTTCTGGTGATGGAACTAGGTTCTTGTTTTTGCTGATCAGGCTCAAAGTCCCTATTCCACCGGACCCCTGTTACGTACTGACACTCCAAGGACTGCTTGCTGCGACCTAAGGTCCAGTAAGACTCTGGTTTTTCTATCACTATGCCTAAAGCTATAGTGACACTTCGGTCGCCAGTGACCAGTGAGCAATGTTCAGGATAATCCAATCCTTAAGGCAACTCTTAGAATCCTTTTCCTCTGCGCCCTTCGACCTGCTCACTCTCTCAATATCAGCACTGACTAGGCTAGGATAATATTTGGTTATCCGTACTAGCCTCCACTACTGTACTGTCTCTTTGTATCGACAGGAATCTTGGTTCCCCAACAGGGACTAGTCCTGACTCCCTCCACTCTCTCAGGAGAACTTCAGACTCTCTTGTGCTAAAAAGGCCACTCCCCTCTACACCCCTGCTGGGTGTGTCTGAAGTGGGTATGCCTCATGTAGAACCCTTAACCGTTACCTCTCCACTCATCCTCCTGGTATTGTGTGCCTTACATACCAGGGCTACACAGGTACTCAGTCAACCGTGAGCACCTGTGTTCTCTATAAGAGATCCATTCCTAGATATGTCTACCAGCGGCTTATCTCCAAGAGAACAAATGTATCGTCAGTTTGACATCGGACATACCATATCTCTCCTGACAATAAATTGTCCGGAACCCCCATACACATTAGACAGTCAGTGTGAACCCATCAATATGGGCAGGTTCAGCCGACATTAGTATAATATCTATGGAGGGGTTTACACAGCCCTCTCAGTATTGGGTTGTGTGTGTTTAAGGCAGGAAGATGTTCTTCTTGCTTCGGTCTACCCAATGGATATTAACACTATATAATCATCTTTGCAGTAATTGTTTGCAGAGTCTATCCACATTCTCCTAGAGGTCTTATATGGATTGCTGGGACTTCCTTCCTACCTTATTATAGATTTAGTCAATCTATATACTGTACTAATAATTGAATGAGAAATTCTTTGAACTGGACTTTTTTTGTACAATTCTATAGAATATTTGTAATTTCTGAGCAATTTATTCACTTTGATCCTGGATGGGACAGATTGTTTGCATTGATCCAAGACATTTGAGTCCCAATTTTCCACTTGTGACCACATCAAATAGGCTTAGGGTCATTAATCATGTCTTTGAAAAAAAAAAACTAAACCTCTGAGGTGTCAGGTTTTCTTAGAAAGGGAGTACAAAAAAATGAAGGTGACTTCATATTAACTCATAAAATATATAGCAGTTAAAAAAAACATGTCATTATGATGCTAGGATATGATGTGTGTCCGGATACTCAGGATAATTTGTAATCCTCTGAACTGAAATACTAACATGGAGTCTTTCTATACGATAGCTACTGAATGATGTAAATTCATTATCATTTGTAAGAAGCTTACTAGTAACTAGTGTTCCTCCATCTAAAAATGTGACAACTAGTGCATTGCCCATGTAATGGAAGAGCAGTTGACGATTTTACACCAAAAGGCAACTGAACTTTCATATTGGAAGACCCAAAAGCTCACAAACAACTGATGCTTTGATAAGTCATTATTTGTATTATTAATATTACACGTTCAATCATAGAAGTGTATGAGACCTTACTGAACTTCTACATGTAATCCAACTGTATGCAGAAGAATAAAAGGAGATATCTCAAGATTTTTCTTTAGGAGCACACTTGTTTTAAATGTTTGTATTTGATTATAATAATGCCATAGGTCCTTAAATTATTTATGGTATGTGTAGCTTTTCGTTATAGGTTTCATAATTTTAACCGTTAAGAGGCAAAATCCATGGTTGTATTTGAGGGATATCCTCTGCTTATATCGCTATTGGGTGAAACCACCCTGAACCACAGTGATCTACACAGGTGCGTAAGGCGGCCAATTCATTTGTCCAGATGGTCGTAAATCTGACCCATAAATGCGTATTCTCGGCTGTAAGGGAAATATAGGATAAGATGACACATCTAGTAGTGGCTCATCTCTGATGGGAACAAAAGATTGTCCAACATGCCCGATTCTCCTTTCCCCTAACATCTGCTATTAGGGGATTTGTATGGCCCCTTTACACGTTAGATCTTCAGCTGATCCTGCCATAATCAGTAGGTTCGGGCTAGTTTTATGTACTGAGAATGACATTGGGCAGAAATTATCGATTTAGCAGGATATGACAAGATCTGATGATAGAGACGTCACAGATGTCACCAGCGTAGTCATGATGCAGTGTTGACCAATCTGCAAGAATCAACCAGCAAGTTTTGGGTAATTGACGAGTTATTGTGGTAGGACGGGTACTAGATATGAGAGCGAATCTGGACATTACATTCAGAATCACCCATCCAGAACATACAGCAACAGTTTTGTAAAGAGAATTGGAAATTCCCATCTTCTATAAAGCAACGACCCATCCCAGTCACTGTGAAATCCTCAGACATAATTTCCTTTGACACAACTAACTGCACTTCATTCCCCCAATCAGTTTAGCCGGAGGATTATCAGGGATAAGAATGATTGCAGGAAGGAGAAAGGCGACCTGACAAATTACAGGGAACACTAGAATTACAATAAAAAGCCGATTCATTAGAAATTGTCTGGTGCCCACAAACTGGAGTCAGAACAGTTCTACCTTCAGAAAATATAGCAGTAAATGCTACATGTATATTTCTGGTACTGCCCTGTGTAAATGTAGACCACTGCGGCAACTACTGGGGACAGCGGATGATCCGACCACCGCCAAAGTGATGTGGGTAGTCGGTGTCGCCCCTTTACACAATGATGTCATTTGTGGGAGGGGTTCTATATGATACATATGAAGATCAATTAAAGCAGCCCTCCCATCAAAGTTTTCATCCTCTTGCTATATTGCAGCCATCATATTATATAGCACTGTGTATAACTGTGTTATGACTCATGCATGGTACAGAGACTGCCTGTTTCTACATAGAGCAGAGAAAAGAGAAGAATTATCTGGGTAGAAAGGAAAAATGAGCAATTGTAAGTACACAGTGCTATATAATATGACAAGCGTAATATATTAAGAGGATAAAAACTTTGGTCGGCGTGCTGCTCTAATGGGGCTCATGCAGAAATCACACTTGCATTGTACTAAATATTTATTTTTCAGACTTGGCTGGGAGTCTTTTATATGAGATGTCTCCCTGTACAAGATACTTTGGATATATCCATAGAGGGCTACGGAGAACTATGCCCATACAACTGCTTGTACATATTAGGCTGCTTTCACATTTGCGTCAGTACGCGCAGTGTTTGATCCTCATAGATCCGCATGCATACATATCTTTAACACGGTGTACGCAGGGACATGCTTTGCGTACACATGCGTCGTTTTGCGGCGTGCGGTGGTGTCCGGCGAATGCAACATGTTGCATTTTTGAAGCATCAAAAATCCGTCAAATATGCGCAGTCATGCGCATGAGTGTGTAAAAAAAAATGAATTTCTGTCTATGGGAACGCGTTGGTACGCAAGGACATGCGCATGGATGCGTTTGATGCGCATGCGGACTTCAGACTGAGCATGTCCAGGAACTGATTACAGCACCTGGAAATATCGAACGCATGCGCATAAACAAAGCCAACACATGGAAAAACACATACACGCAGCATTTTTTTTGGCGTCATGTGTAAGATGATGCGGATAAAAAAGCTGCGTAAACATACGTTTGTGTATGCAGATGATACGCTGTGGACATATAAGCAAATGTGAACTTAGCCTTAGTAACATGTTATCAGTTTGCTGGCGACTATAACACTAATAGTCCATTAAAAAGGGTTATTCCAATCATTAAAAGTACAAATAATAGGTGCTAACTTGGGGATTGCTGAGGGATTTAGTGCTGGGACCTCCACCAATCTTTAGAACAGGAATGCATCCCTCTACTTCCTCCATTTTGTTGCTTCACATCAACAGTGCAGCTCTTCCTCTTCCCGGCAGCTTTGTCGAAGGGGCTTGACTACCGATGTCATGCTGATTGACAGCTGGCTTCACACAGTTCTGCAGTGGAGAGTGGTCTGTCAATCAGCATGACATCGGTAGTCACACCCCGTCAACAGAGAAGAGAAGAAGAGAAGCCACTGTTCTGTTGACTTGACGTCACAGGAAGCTGATGATTTGCCTGCAGAAGCAGTCCTTGACCATTCTGACCCGGCAAAGAATGGCGCCTGCCACAGTGATCAGGTAGTTAACAACTCTCTGCCTGTAAGTTCTCAGGTCCATAAGGAAAAGATTGAATAGCTCAGAATAAACCCTTTAAGCTTGATAATGTAGGTTTCCATTTACAGGGTACGCCTTGTCATGGAAGATGGACACACGCTCATTGGCAAACTTCCATGCTAAGTATCTCACTTCTATAAGTCCAGTCTATATAGCAGTAATACTGTCAGAATTCATATATACAATGTTCACATATGTCTTAGTGCACAGTGTCTGCTGCTGCTCGTCTTCATTTGTATTTGATTTATTGGCATGTTCTTTCAGATGCAGTACTATGGAGCTAACATTGCTTATATGGGAGGATAGCGGTATAAAAATTGTGCCGGAAAGGGCACTATGTGGCGGCACTGTGTTATTATGCCTATAGCAAATTACGCTAAAATCTAAAATATTCGTCAACGCTAAAAGTATCAGTCCTTTAGGTACACCAGCGCGTTCTTGTGAACAGCCTCACTGTGTTTTATTATATCGTAGGTTTTTGACCCTTTTAGAAGACAGGACGGACTTGCTCCATACGGCTGGAACAGCAATAAATAGCGCCGTTACAATGTGCGCTCCACGGAAGAAGGGAAACTTCTCATATAATGTGCAGCCTGGGAAAGAGCTGCAGCTCCGGCTGGTTAAGCACACAGATGAACGCGCTCACATGAGAGCGCTGCCTTTCAGGTGAGCTGTCATTATTTGCTCTGTGAATTCGCAGGTGTAAATCCACCCAGCTTTAACCCTTTCTGCCCGACTTCCTTTCCTAGGGTCTCATTCAGACGTCGTTTTTTTCCAACATACGAGAAAAAAATGAAGCGATTGTTTTGGACAGAATTTGATCAGAGTGTGGTCGGAGTGTCATCCGTTTACATGGAGAATAAAAAAAAAAAAAACTTCTCTAGCTTCTCCTATGTGACAGTCCGTGAAAATCAGACATCCGTTGGGTCCGATTTTTTTCACAGAACCATAGACTTGCGTTGCATTGCCGACTTCAATCTGACGCTCGTATCAAAAACGGACATATCTCTGCCATTTTCCGTGAACCGCTCAGTCCGGGAAAAATCATGGACATGTGAATGCCCCCTTAGACAGGATCTCCAGGATGCTAGGGCAGGAGCAGCAAGGGATAGAATAGGTTAATTTATTATTTAATTCTTCCGAGCTTGTTTTTTTTAAATCATAGACTACCCCTTTAATTGTCATGTCACCATTGTGTATATCCAATCTACAGAGAAGGTTGAGCATCTTTGTACATTGCGCTATGTATACAGTATGTGCTCATCCTAAAATACAGACAGTATTATAGCCTAGAGCTGCATTCATACTTCTGCTTGTTCCCAGAAACAGTGTACAAATTGGATGACAGACACAGTTGACTGCATGATGCGCCTGGTGTAAAAATGACACTAATGAAATCGCAAACCTCCGAAAAATAAGTCTGAATAGATATCGAAGAATTCTGACAGCTTTTAGCTCTGAAGGCCACAAAGTTGTGAATGCTGCTCTGCTCTGAAATAAATGTTGGTCCTAATGACCAGTGTCAGATAAGAAAAGCTAGATAGTTACAAAACTAGCGCAATCAATGTACCGTATGTAAATTACACGTATAACCTGAATAATGGATGCACTTTAAAGGCAGAATAATCAAAGGCTGATGGGGGAGCACCGGAGGATTTAACAAGTCAGGAGTGCTTTTATCACATTTCTGCCCCATTGACAATTCTTTTTGCCAGTCCGAGACAACCCATTTAAAGGTTTGCCCACTTTTTTGTATTTCTGTGATATTCCGACCATATACAATGAAACAGGTTCTTCTTGCTCTTGTCCTGGCACGGCGGCCATAGCCACCAAGCATCAGATGGATGATATTGACTTTTGACATATACTGTTTGCAAATTTTCAACGTGGACAGTATATTTAGATACTCGCTCATAAAAAAAGTGATTTTTTTTTTCGGGTAAGACGTGTTTATTGGCAAAATGTGCAAGTTAAAATCGTGAGAGTTTTTGAAAAATGCACAGAAAATGTTGTGTACCTAAATATACGCTCGATGTGAAGGTGGACAGCTACACGCTCATACTGAATATATGTAGATCTAGGGATGCAGTATTTGCCCTATGCTGTGCATTCTTGAACAGTAGAATAGAGATCTCAATGTTCTAGATAAATCAGATAAAATACCAATACTACATATTGACAGGTAAAAGATAGGTGTTACTGCACTAGTTATAGCTAGGCCTCCGATCAGGGGAATCTTGTCTATTCTACATGAAGGGTATTTCCTACTAAGACCTCTAAGGCCGGGGTCACACGACCGTTTTCTCTGCATTTGAGAAAATCGGTTCATTTATGCTAATCAGACTCTGTTCCGGTTTTCTTTGAAGTAGAGAGAAAAATTTTTTTCTCCACCTTCTCCATTATGTCAGTCATCCAAGTATGGTGTGATTTTTTTCACGGACTCATTGACATGAATGAGCGCGTGCCATCTGATTGGAGGCAAATCTTGCATGCTGTGATTTTTCTCCTCGGACCACTTGGTCAGAAGAAAAAATCAGACATATGTGTAGCCCTGGTGTGAAGGCACACGCAGTACCCTGGAGAATGTGCGGAGAGGTAACAGTTTAATGCTCAATAAACATTCACTCCATCACACACTTAGACACACCCATAGGTTATAAGAGCTAGTGAGAGACATCCAGCCAGGGAGTGGAGTCAGTCAGTCAGTCAGCAGCAGAGCTCAGAGAGTTCTGTTTCCTGTCTTCGGACAGAGGAGATCAGACAGTGTGAAGTCTGTTCAGGAAGAGAGAGGAGTGAGCATCAGGACCTTCAGTCTCCTGTCCCAAGGACAGTGGAGTTCAGAGACGTGCTCCTGAACTAGAAGATTACTGAGCACCTGTTAGCAAGCTCTGGAAAGAAGCAAGAAGGGACTAGTCTGCATAGCCTTTGGAAGTGTGGAGTGCTTATGCTACAAGCGCGGACAGGGCGAAAGGCATAGTGGAAAGAATTTAGAAGTGCCTTAGGATTGGATTATCCTGCACATTGTCACCGGTCACTGGGGACCGAAGCGTCACTATAGCTCCAGGCATAGTGATAGAAAAACCAGAGGCTTACTGGACCTTAGGTAGCAGAAAGCAGCCCTTGGAGTGTCGGTACGTAACTGGGGTCAGGGAGAGTGGGAACTTTGAGTCACTGCAGGACCACATTAGGAACCCAGCTCTCTCAAAGGAAGACTCCGACCACAAAACTGACCGGGCAGTACAGCTTGGAGAAGCTGGGGATTCTGGAGTGAACTACGCTTTATGCTGGTTGAACTCACCATTTTGAAAGTTAAGGAGGCCCATAACCTGTTCAGCTGTTGCCTCAAAGCACATCCTCCACCCGATCAGCCTCCCTGGGACCTGCCTTATCATCTGACAAGTAAAAGGTATGGGAAGAAGCTTCTATGTGTGAGACTGAGTTATTTGATTGCATCCCTGCACAACCCCACCATAACTATCGACCTGAGGGAAGAGTCCCACCTGTAGGGGACCCGACATCTAGCTGCCTCACCATCCCCTCAGAGATCTACAGCAGCGCTGGTCTTAGTGATCAGAGAACTACAGGTGGCGTCACAAACTGTATATATACCTATCCCCTGTAAATATTCCCCCCAACATACGCCTGACCGCCAGGGCCACAGACCGAGCCAGCGCTACCTGTGACAACCCCATAGACTTCCATGGGCTCGGCTCTGGGTACCCCATTGCCCTGGTAACCCACAATTGTGGTGCGTGGTCAAGACAAACTTGGCGTCACGAACAGGATGCGAAACTCGCAAAATTGCGAGCCCTGTGTGCCTGTGGAGGTGTTTTTGTGAAAAAGGACTGTTTGCTATTTTTGGCGCTAAAATCCGCCATTTTGCCGCCAAATTCGCGCCCTCAGGCGCTGGAGAAGAAGGTGGGCGTGGATTCGTGGGCGTGTGCCCCCCTGTGGCGCGAAGAGAATGCCTGCCCTCTCAAAGTGCTATTACAATATGCGATCCTGCCCTACAGCAAAGGAGGTCCGCCTCCTCTTCACCTTCCCTGCGAAGAGGAGGAGACGCAAACCCCGCCTCCACGGAAGAGACCGGACGGCTCTAGAAGAAGAGAGACGGTTCTGGAACATCATGGAAGCAGGACGTGTGCAGCCGAGCAGGGAAGCGGTGGAAGGCAGGCCCCGTTCCCCAGTCCAAGCTGCCACTAGAACCGGAACCATCCGTGGTCCTGCACCTGCAGCAAGCATTGCTGGAGATTAAAGAGGAAAATGCCAGATTGAAGAAGATGGTTTTGGAACAACCTGGCAAGGAGGAGATCGAGAGACGCCGGCGTACCCAGATGCAGCGGCGGCTGTGGGACGCGGTGTTCTCTCCCCTCGACGACCCCCCACGATTTGAGTTACCGAAACTTCTGCTGCCCAAGGCTAAGGAGCAACCGGAGGCTACCCCCAAAAGGACCGACCCTGAGCCTACCGAGGAAGCGGTGGAGGCGAAGGAGGTTGAGGAGGTACCGCCAGTTCCGGAACGCCCGGCCAGGAGGCCGCAGCAGATGATCGATCCCCGGTAGGGACACCGGAGGGGTCCTGTCCATCATTACCAGACGTCGACTGGGATGAGATGGCGCGCCTGGATGACGTCGCCTACACCGCCCAGTGGGAACGTGAGTGGCAGCGTTGCGAAGAGGAACAGCGACGCCGGCAGGAGGAAGAGCGGGAAGCGCAGCGGAACCGGCAGCGGCAGTACGAGCAGCTGATCGCGGACAAGGAAAGTGTCCGCCGAGAAAAAGGTACTCTAAGGGAACCGCGGCGGCAGGGGTGTGTGACAGAGTTCCAGCTCCGGAAGGGCTGGGGCTTCATCAGAGAACCGGGCCTCTACCCAGGGGTCTTTGTCAGTCGCAGGGACGTAGAATCCCACCTGCCCATCGGCCATCCCGGGAGGGACCTAGTTAATGGAGACATAGTAACCTATACACGGCACTGGGGTATGAAGGGATGGTATGCCCTTAATGTCACAATCGTCCGTGACCCCGTCCCTGACGCAGGTAACGTCACCATTGCCAGCGCATCCCAGTCACAATCTACCGCTGCATCAGGCCGTGCCCCGGCATCGCCCCAGGAGAGTATATCACCGTTGGAAGTGCCCCCTGCGTACTCTTCACAACCTTGTCCTCCTACTATATCGCAATCTGCGACCCATTCCACATCGCAATCAGCAGTCTACACAACGTGGCGCACGGCGACTATTTCTGCATCGCGAGAGAAAGTGGCTATTACAGTGACGCAGACAGCGTCTCACAAAGCGGAAGCGCCCGGCGCGCCCCTAGTGGTTCGCACGAGGACTGTAGCGACCCAAACTCTGATAGCAGGTCACGACTTGTTGGTCATGGGATCTAAGGATCATCGTATTGTTCCAGCCCACGGGATGGAAAGTATAATGGAAGCCTGCAAGAAAATGTGAAGAACGGTAGGACCCAGACAGGGTTTACCGCAGCTGAGAAGATGTATATAAGTTTTTATAAAAGTGAAAATAGTTTGCACCGTTGATACGAGTATATAATGTTTGCATATTTTGCCAAAAATAGAATGCCCGGCTGGGTAAGCAGATAAAGAGAGTTTTTGCACTTTATGGTATTTATGTGATAAGTGGTCGCATATTTGCACCAAGTTTTATAGGGAATACTCTAGTTGAGTAAATAGAATCTGATATAATGTGAATTATTTGAAAATGTGTTTTATAATGGACTGCGTGGCTGAGGACTGAGCCAGCCCAAAAACTGTATTCTGTACATAGTTGCGCTTCGGTGCATAATATTGGTTTTACATGAAACCACCTCAACTACCTCTGAATATAAAACCCGTGTGGTGTGGCACTGAGCGAGGTCTGCATTCAGATGTCCTGCAGCCCACCCAGGACCCACGTTGAAGGTTTGGTGCGGGTCCTTCACAAGAATATTGTCATCTATTTATATGAAAATGTCTATTTAGTATTTTGTATTTTTCTATATGTTTTGATGCAACGTTCAAGAAATCCTTACCTCCCGGATGGGAAGAGTTAATGTTAATGTTTAATGCAAAAACAAAATTCTTCTTGTATTTCACAGCCCGGGAGTGCTGTATTTTACCATGGGGGAATGTGTAGCCCTGGTGTGAAGGCACACGCAGTACCCTGGAGAATGTGCGGAGAGGTAACAGTTTAATGCTCAATAAACATTCACTCCATCACACACTTAGACACACCCATAGGTTATAAGAGCTAGTGAGAGACATCCAGCCAGGGAGTGGAGTCAGTCAGTCAGTCAGCAGCAGAGCTCAGAGAGTTCTGTTTCCTGTCTTCGGACAGAGGAGATCAGACAGTGTGAAGTCTGTTCAGGAAGAGAGAGGAGTGAGCATCAGGACCTTCAGTCTCCTGTCCCAAGGACAGTGGAGTTCAGAGACGTGCTCCTGAACTAGAAGATTACTGAGCACCTGTTAGCAAGCTCTGGAAAGAAGCAAGAAGGGACTAGTCTGCATAGCCTTTGGAAGTGTGGAGTGCTTATGCTACAAGCGCGGACAGGGCGAAAGGCATAGTGGAAGGAATTTAGAAGTGCCTTAGGATTGGATTATCCTGCACATTGTCACCGGTCACTGGGGACCGAAGCGTCACTATAGCTCCAGGCATAGTGATAGAAAAACCAGAGGCTTACTGGACCTTAGGTAGCAGAAAGCAGCCCTTGGAGTGTCGGTACGTAACTGGGGTCAGGGAGAGTGGGAACTTTGAGTCACTGCAGGACCACATTAGGAACCCAGCTCTCTCAAAGGAAGACTCCGACCACAAAACTGACCGGGCAGTACAGCTTGGAGAAGCTGGGGATTCTGGAGTGAACTACGCTTTATGCTGGTTGAACTCACCATTTTGAAAGTTAAGGAGGCCCATAACCTGTTCAGCTGTTGCCTCAAAGCACATCCTCCACCCGATCAGCCTCCCTGGAACCTGCCTTATCATCTGACAAGTAAAAGGTATGGGAAGAAGCTTCTATGTGTGAGACTGAGTTATTTGATTGCATCCCTGCACAACCCCACCATAACTATCGACCTGAGGGAAGAGTCCCACCTGTAGGGACCCGACATCTAGCTGCCTCACCATCCCCTCAGAGATCTACAGCAGCGCTGGTCTTAGTGATCAGAGAACTACAGGTGGCGTCACAAACTGTATATATACCTATCCCCTGTAAATATTCCCCCCAACATACCCTGACCGCCAGGGCCACAGACCGAGCCAGCGCTACCTGTGACAACCCCATAGACTTCCATGGGCTCGGCTCTGGGTACCCCATTGCCCTGGTAACCCACAATTGTGGTGCGTGGTCAAGACACATATGCAAGGCCCCATGGAATAACATACGGTAGTTATGAGTGCTGTCAAAACCACGGACACCACTTGTCTGATTAAATAGTCTTGTACACGAGCCCTAAAAGGATATAGTATAATTACAGAATGAAGGACATGTCCATATGGGACTATGATCTTAATGAAAAATGGGTTCTCATAGATTTTCTTAACCTGTGAAGGTTTGTTTCTCCCTAGGGCATTATGGCATTTTGCATGTCCGTAGGCACTAGGTTGTCGAATCACATTTCGCATACTGTATAGGTGCAGGGCCCACAGATGAATGTCTACTTGTCTGGGTGGAATACCCATTTAACTGACATGTTATCTACAAAATAGGAGAATCATGCCTTACATCAATTTATTATGGCATTTACAAGCTCCTATGACAGTTCATCCATGAGCCACATGCTCATCAGTGTTAACATAGTAAACAGTCCCAAGCTTTGCTTAGGACTGAAGGACCTAGCGCATTTCAGTCCACGATTTTTTTGCTATTGATATAGTTCCCGGAAAGGTGAAGTCTTGACAGTTTGTCTCCACTCGTATCACAGGGACTTGACAACAAGGCTGGGCCCTTTCTTTGGGTGAATTGCAGTCACATAGTCTGCCTCTTTAGTATGTTTGGCTTGTTAAAACATAGAAAGTATAAGTGTACAAGCCAAATTTTACGAAGGTTACTTACCACTAACTATTGATGTCGCTGTTGTGTTTGTCATGCATGCAAGCAGCTAAAAGAATACCTATAAAAAGAACGAAACTTTAAATATGCACAACCGTCTAATATTCGCATTCAGACAATCTATCCAAAACTTTTTGGACCCAGTCAGGGTGCATAGAACCTGTTGGCACCAGCTACTTTAAAAATGACCTTATTTAAGTTTTAGTAAAAATCACATGGGGTAATTTGACCAACATCAGATTTTTCTTTATTTCATAAACAACAAAGTATCCTAAATGGAATAAATTTAGAAAGGTATGAGTGAGGCATTCAGTGTCCATTCTGCCATGCTGCAAAATACCACTACAAGAACATAGTTACGTTTGCCAAAATATGACACTTATTACAACTTTTTCACACAAAGACATTGGCCCACTTCCAACGGGGTTCAAAGGCAGGCAATATACAATGCACAACTTTTCTCAATGGCACTCACTGTGTACGTGGTCAATTTGACATGAATTAGCATTTGCACAACTTTTAATTGGTTACTACGGCCAGTATACAGACCATAACATGGCACCCGCCAGTACTAAATCTGGTGCCTTTTTGATTCCCAAAACCACTACCTCTTTTGGAACCATAGAGGACTGTTAGATGGGCGCACACCTAGCAGGTTGCACACCTAAGAAACTAGTCTTTTGAGGCAAATCAAAAAAATTGATACATAATTTGCGCTATAAAGAAGAATATTATGCCAAAGATTTCGGCAAAATTGGATACTTACTAATGATTTCAAGACAGTTCTTCACTTTTTGCAACAGACCCTGATATGTGTCCACGATTTCAGTATCAGTGCTATAGAAATGATGTGAACTATGTACCGCCATCTATTCGCTACAGCTAGTAGAGTAAGCAGTGATTTCCGGGGGACTATTAGTCATTGATAGAATATTATTTACAATAGTACGACAGGCAGACAGCACTGAGTAGTTTGCACTGCCAAGCAACCATCGCACTCTACTAGAAACCTGAGATGCATGAGAGATGGCTCCACATGGTCTCTGGATCTGCCCTACGACCTAGACCTGCAGTCCTTCGCGAGGGTCTTAAAGTGTATCACATCATATTGGTTTTCCTGTCAATGCCAGGTTGATGTTTTTGCTTTTTCTCTCATTCTACCATCAAGGTCATATTGTCTAACTTTTTGAAGGAACTCTTGTTAGAAAAGTCTGATGAAGATCATATTGGTGGGAGCCCCATTAGAGAGACTTTTTGTGAACTTCCTATTGACAAGAAACCCTTCTAGCAAGCAATAATCACCCAAATCAGACCACCCCATGGAGGAAGGCTCACACCTTGAGAGCTGAAACGTTGTGTAGCTTTGGCATGCAATAGATTTTTTCTGTCTATCTATTATCTAACAGTCCAAAGAAAGAAACAGCACTCCGTTCAGATGGGTGAAAAAAGAGCTACTTTATTGAGCCCATTGATGCCCTTATTATCTATCTATCTATCTATCTATCTATCTATCTATCTATCTATCTATCTATCTATCTATCTATCCATCCAGATATATTCTCTATTAGGAAATTCTTAGTTATTTCAAGGTGAGAGATGCTCATTGGTCACAATTTCACCTCTTTGCCAGAGAGGAGAGGTTACTAACAGTGTCTCTTGACTTGATGACCTTCCAGAGGTGCATAAAAAAGATACGGTAACTCAATTATTTGAACATGCTCTGTGTAGTGCTTTATTTTTCCCTGTGGAGGCGCTGCAGGGAAATTGATTATTTACTGCCATGTGGATTACAGATGATTGGTGGGAGCCCCATCAGAGAGACTCTTTGTGAACTACCTATTGACAAGAAACCCTTCTAGCAAGCAAGGATCGCCCAAACCAGACCTCCCCATGGACATTCTTGGACTATTTGCATTAACAAAAATGTCAACCAGTTATCACAACCATATTGCGACCAGCCCAGAACCTGAATTTCTATATTTTTTTTAATAATTTAAAGAAAAACAACATAATAATAATAAAGTCACTGTCTTCTCACTGTCATTGTGAAGTCCATCAATTAGATTTAGCAAATAAATTGGGCTTGGCAGCAGTCAGTATGTGTTGGGGGAATATATTGCCTCTAAGAATGTGAAAATTTCTGCAAAACTGTGATTCACGGTGTGGTCCGTCAACTATTCTTTGCCAATAAATTGGGTTTGACAGTGCTAATCTTAGCTGTTATTGCAGATAATGGCTGCCTATTCCTGTGGTAGGTCCTACAACTGATGTATACCAAAAACATAATTTATTATTATTACAAAAGAATTTATTAGCGTCTCCGGTATATCTTCCTGTCTATTATCCTGTAGACCAAAGACAATCTAATTTTGGAAAACTCATTAAACATAATTATATTTCCTACTGTCTGAGTGTGGGAAGTCAGGTGAGGACAAACCCCAATTTTTTTTTATTTTTTTTTAGTGTACCGACCTAAAGCTTCTAGACAATAAACGGCAACAGTTTGATCTGGAGCCAAGAAATCTATTTGGATGTTTCCCCTTAAGGAGAAGAAAATTCCCAGCTAGCAATTTAATCCCATTTTCAACACTGGATTTAACCCTTTAACCTGGTCACAGCTGGCTTCAGTTGGATTATATGCAAATTTCATGGTAGAGTATGTTTTTTTTTTAGTTTATTGACTTAAGGAACATTTTCAATTTGTAATGTATTAATTCTTAAAGCTCTTGTTATATTGGAGTCAAATGGGTATTGGACCATTGGGCTGAAGGGACAAGTGGAAAACTTTTATCAACTTGGTACGGTGTGGGAAAAATCAGCGGTGAATGACTGATCCACGTGGAGATCCCAAACATCATAACCATTTTGTCCAGTCGCTTCTATACAAAATAATTAACAAGCAAAACCGCTTTTTTTTGCTAATTTTCTTTGTTGTGCTAATGAGATATTGAGAAAATTCTGATGTTATACATCAGTTAATACAATGAAGCACACCATACAACATTCATAAGATCACTGACCACAGATATCGGCTTAAAGAAAACCTTTTATTTTGGACATTTCCTATGTTTTACGTTGAGCTAGCATATTATAGAACAGGAGGAACCGAGTAGATAAATATATTGTATAAGTTTGAAAGTATTGATTTGGATCCCTACCCTCTCTGAGCTTAAGAGTCCAGTGGTTGGTCCTATTCAGTGATGGACAGCTAACTCTGTATGCTTACACAAATAAGTGTGTCAGTTATTGGTTTGGACCACCCACAAAACTATATGTGGATCTACTCAGCTTCTACTGTCTTCTAAGAAACTGCAAGAAGATTGGATATCATTTTCAACGTGACAGATTCCCTTATAAGAAATTTCTTCTTTCAAAAAATAGGTTTAAAATGTGTCAAATAACAAAAAAAAGCAGGTACTCACCCTACCCAACTTCAATCCCCGGCTCAATGGCGCTACTCGAGTTTCGGGAGTTTTGGCTGCAGTGGTGACATCATGTCAACATGTGTACCAGTGCCGTAGCAAATCACTAAGGTCAGTGGCTCGTGCCATCTACTTCGGTACAGCTGCTGATCTGCGCCAAGGCTGGACAGACATCTGTCTGAGATGGTTT
>JARQOD010000004.1:489997340-490009619 GCA_033576555.1 Oophaga sylvatica
ACCAATGGCAAGTCCACTTCTCCCTCCTCCCCCCCCCCTTCCAAAGGCCCCAAGCCAACCCAATAGAACACATTTCCCCTTTGTACAGAGTAAAGGGGGGTGTTGGGGGTGCCCCTTTCATTTTCCTAATTTGGGATCAGCGGGCGCTTCAATTTAACAAACCCTGATACTTTGAAATTTTTTATTTGGGTGATGCCAGGGCACGGGTACACCCACGTCCCAGTTCTCTAAGATCGTTAACCCCCAAGTCACTATGGCCTCACAACGGTTTTTTAATAAAAACCCCCTTCCCCAAAGTTTTTTCCACAACTCGTTTTGAGCACACTTTTCCTAGGGAGGGACACTTTGGGTACCCCAATCGCCAAACGGTATTTCTCGGAGGGGGAAGCGGTAAGTACCATCAAAAAATTCTTCGGTATTGTCCCCTGAATCCTGTGTCCAAAAAACAAAAATTCTTCCCCCTTTAATTGGGCCCATTTCAAAAACTCTTAAAAAAAAAATTTTCGCTCTTCCCCCCTTTTCTGGATACAGACCCCAGGGTGTGACCCCTTCTGGGGGTGGCTATTTCAAATCCTATCTTTGGTTTTTCGGGATACCCAAATTCCTAAATGGTCCCCTTTTAAAAGGGTCCAATTTTCCCATATTTTTCCCCGGGGGTTATGTGGTTCGGTTGGGGGGATACCCCCACTTACCTCTTCTATCAAGCAACATTTTCCGGCTATTTGTGGGATTCCCCCCGTGTTTTTAAAATTTTTCCAAATTTTCCAACCCTATCCTGCTCAGCAAAGAAACCCGGGGGAGGGGTTTCGTTCAGGCTCGGGGCAACCTTCATAGCTGGCCCTCTCGCTCTCGAACCCTGCTTCGCTACACCTCCGGAATTCATTTTGGGGGGTTTATTAAACTCCTTCAATAGCTCAGGGGGGTCCCTTAAACCCGAACATCGGCCCTCATCACTTCATCCAGCTGCCCGTCCTGTTAGTTCAGTGATTGTTTAACGGAAAAAAAAAAAGACTTCTATAGCAAATAATACACATCAATAAATACAAAAAACAGGCAATTTTCTGCTTCAATATTGGAAACAAATTTAAAAAAATTTTACTTCTTTATTAATCCGGTTCTCTTTGGGGAAGAGTCAGGGGCCCCCCAACGGGGCCCCTTTCCCCTTTAGAAAAATTCAAATACAAAAATTTTATCAACAACGGGCCTAGGGGAGGTACAACCCGCAATAAAAGCCCAAAACAAGTTACAATTTCCTTTTTTTGACTGTTGCTGCACGGGAACAAAGGCCGGTTCCAAAAGGGGAATTTTTTAAAAAAAACATGCATTCCCCTCTATTAGTAATCGGCTTGGTGTTTTACCTCAATTTGGGGCTCGGTTTTTCCCTTTTGGGGTTTTCTTCAATTCAGACCTTAAATTGGTTTCTCGGAACAAAATCTCAGGTACGCTCTTTGGGGGGCCCAAAACCACCCCCCGGATCTACCTTTTTTTTTTCACATCTTAGCCCCAAAACTCTCCTCACCACCCACCTTTTAAATTTTAAATTTTGCTGTCACCTACCCAACTCCTCAACTTTTCCCCCCAGGGAAACACACTCTCCTTCCTTCATTTCCTAAAGTCCAAAACACGATTTCACTTTCCCCAAATTTCAGGGGGTTTAGGGGGTGATTTTTTTCCCCCCTTAACAAATGCTTAAGGGATTAATATTTATTTCTTCAATCAACAAAAAACCTCTAAAATTTAAAAACCCCAAAAAACAGGGTTTTCGATACTTGTTGAGAAATTTAAAAAAAAGGGGTTATTTTGAAAAGAGGAGAGAAAAAAAATTGACAGGGTTGGGCCCAAACGCAAAAAAAGTATTTTTTTCCCATTCGTCCGAAGTGATGGAAAAAAAAACTAATTAATTCCCCACCGAAGCAAGCATAACAATTTACTGTTAAAAGGGCTATAAAACCTTAAAAAATTTTCTATTCTAATAACCGATCAGGGGGTAAGGGTCCTTCCGTCAAAACCCAAGCAACCCACAAAGAAAACGTACTAAAAAGGGAGCACTCTCATACTTTTTTAATTAAAGGAAAATTTGGGGGGTGGTTCCCCCGGGGGAAAATTCTAAAGGTTTTGTGGACACCATCACTGGGCGCACGGCCCCATTGGCAGGAACCCACTTCCCCTTACTTACTGGGTCTGGCATTCTGGCTTTGTCAGCTCCCACATTGGGAAAACAATAGCTTCCCCAAATAAAGGCCGGGGCAAGCCTCCCCCCCCTCAAAAAAGGGCGTGGGGGGGGCCGGCTAGGGGGGGTTTTTGGGGGTTTAAAATG
Organism: Oophaga sylvatica; assembly: GCA_033576555.1. Lineage (NCBI taxonomy): Eukaryota > Metazoa > Chordata > Amphibia > Anura > Dendrobatidae > Oophaga > Oophaga sylvatica. The sequence goes on from JARQOD010000004.1 coordinate 489,999,658, forward strand.
GGGGGGAACTTTAAAATAAAGGGGGGGGTGGTTGGGGGGGGTTTTTAAAGGGATGAGGGGGGTCCCAGGGCTTTTCCCGTCTTCCCCCCTCAATAAACCATTTTAAAAACCATTCTGCAAACGGCGATCGGCGCCCCAGGGGGTGCGGCCCCGCGCGCCCCCGGAGGGGTGGAAACGCAGGGGCTTACTTCAGGGGGCTTCGGTTTTTCGGGGGCACGAAAAAGGGGAAAGGGGGCCCCGAAGGGGGGCCCCAAAGACGTCGCCGGGTAGGCCCTGGCCTGCTGGGCGGGGGCCCCCCACGGGGCCCCCCCAGGGGCCGGGGGGCGCGGGACTCGGTTAGCGGGGCCCCTGCCGGGAGGAATCCCCCAACCCAGCGGGCCCGGGGCGGAAAATTTTTCCCCCGAGTGCACTGGGGGGGGGAGCTTTGGCCCCCGTTAAGCGAGGCGCGTCCCGGGGGTGCAGTGGGACATCCTTTTTGGGGCCCGTTTCAATGCAGCGCGGTGGGGGTCGGCTTGGGGTCCCAAGCCCGGGGGGCCCTGGAAGTCGCGCCTGGGGGGGCGCAGGGTGAGCACCCGCTTGCACCTGTTCCATCGCACGCGGGTGCGTCGCTTTGGACCGGTATTCCGGGCGTCGGGGAATTGCGTTTCGGGGGCCCATGGCAGGGATTCTGGGCGGCCCCCCGAACATCGGTGATGCGTTTTGGGCTGCTAACGTGGGGGTTTTTTTTTAAGGGTGCTCAGGGGGGTCGTTTTTACGGTTGGGATTTTCTATTTTTTCCGGGTGGCATAGGTGCTTGCAAATTTGGAAAAGGGGCCCCCACAAACCCAATTTTCCCCCTTTGGGATGGCGGGGTTCCCCGGGTTTGTCGGGGGGACAGCGGCAGTTTTTCTGCCGCGGGGCCCGCCTCTGTGGGCGGTTCAAATTTGGGGCCCGGGGATCGGTCGGGGCGGGTCAGCACTTTTTCCCCCCTAGGGGGGGTTTACAGAGGATCGGAGGGCCGTTGCTGTGGGGGAACCGGGGCGGTTGGTTTTTTGGTGCTCTGCTAACCCCGTCGGGGGGCTGCGACCCCTCTTCAAGTTGTTTAGGTCACGGGCGGACCCCAATGGGTTTAGGCCCTTTTTTATCGGAAAAGGGGGGGTTTTTCCCCCAAGGGCAGCGGAGTCTGGGCAACAAGGGGGTGGGGCGCACCTTTGGAAAAAGGTTTTCCGGCTGGAGGGCTCACAGCTCCCTCGCAGCCCGGTGAGTATAATTCTATGTTAAGCGTTGGTCATTCATTTTTGTCTTCTTCACCGTTTGGGGTAGCTCGGCCGGGAGTTAGTAATAGTGTTGGGGGGTGGCCGAGGTAGCCGGGGTTACGGATATGCTGGTAGATGTGCGGAATTTGCTATCCCGATTAGAGAAGGGTATAAGTTCTCCGTCTCCAGTGACGGCGGGGGTTGGATCACAGGTTGGGGGCAGATAGTGGCGAGCGTGTCGGAACAGGAAGGGCTTAGTGCTGAACCGGTGTCTGTGTCGGTGCAGACAGAGAAGGAAAAGGAGTGTCGGGTGCGTTTAGATGATAGGGCTCACGGGAGGTATATGTTTGTTTTGAGGGCCCCTTGGGGGCTCATTGAAAAAGGGAAGTTAAGGAGCGTATTTGGAAGGATGAGTACGTTGAAATATTCTCATTGTTGCCTTTGGAGAAGTTTAATTTGGATAAAAGTAAAAAGGAAGATAGTAAGAAGGAGGAGGAGGAGAAACGGAGGTGGCGATTAATTCCTCAGACGTTCGTCAACTGGCAACAAGCGTTTGCTATTTTAGCAAGTGTTATCGGGGAGAAAGCTTCAGACAACTGCTCGGCTTTGTTTTGTTATTTTGATGCTATTGGGGAGGCGCATAGGGTGTATGGGGACAGGCTTGGCTGCGGTATCATGAGCAGTTCAGGCAAAGGAAGGCCGTGCGTCCGGCGATTCGTTGGGATCAGAAGGACATTGGTCTGTGGATGAGAGTCATTGCACAGAATAAGTTTGGGCATTCCTTTCTCGGGGGAACTGGGGGCGCCGGCCAGAGTGGAAATACAGCTGGGGCAGCGGGAGGAAGTGGTCAAGGCCAAGGAGGTGGGAACAAATTTGGGGTGTGCTGGCAGTTTAATGACGGCCAGTGTAAGTTTGGGGCGGGGTGTAAATTTAAGCATGTCTGCTCCAATTGCAATGGCGCCTCCCATGGAGCGTCTAAGTGTTTTAAAAAAGGGAAGCAGAAGCCTGGGGGTGGTAATTCCCAAGGGAGAGACTCCGGTGAGTTTGGAAAAGATGGTCCCTTATCTAAATAGATACGGTGACAGGGAAAAGGCGACGTTACTGTTCAATGGTTTTAAGGATGGTTTTGTTATCCCGCATCCTCCGTTTGTTATCCCGCGGGTACTTAAGAATTTGCATTCGGCTTTATTGCATAAGGAGGTGGTCAGTGAGAAATTGGCAAAAGAGGTTTTGTTGGGTCGTATGGCGGGCCCTTTCTCGTCGCCACCTTTTCAGGACTTAGTGGTTTCCCCGTTGGGCGTTGTTCCCAAGAAGGAGCCGAACAAGTTTCGGCTTATTCAGCATCTTTCTTACCCACAGGGGAGGTCGGTGAACGATGGCATTGATCCGGAAATTTGTTCGGTATATTTATTCCTCTTTTGACGAGGCTGCGCGGTGGGTGAGGAAGTGTGGTCGAGGGGCCCTTATGGCTAAGACTGACATTGAATCTGCTTTTCGACTTTTGCCAGTTCATCCTGATAGTTTGAAGCTGCTGGGTTGTTTTTGGGAGGGGGAGTTCTTTGTTGACAGATGTTTGCCGATGGGCTGTTCCTTATCATGTGCTTATTTTGAGGCTTTTAGTTCTTTTTTGGAGTGGGTGGTGCGAGAGGTGTCTGGTTGTGAATCTGTTATTCATTACTTGGACGATTTTCTGTGTGTAGGCCCAGCAAATTCTTCATGCTGCCATGGGATCTTGAAAACTGTTGAGTGGGTGGCGGAGCATTTTGGGGTTCCTTTGGCGCCAGGCAAAACTGAGGGCCCATCTTCTTGTTTGTGTTTTTTGGGAATAGTCATCGACACGGTGGCATGGGAGTTCAGATTGCCCGAGGAAAAGTTGTTGGCTTTACGGGCTGAAGTAGGTAGAGCGCGCCGGGTGAAGAAGTTGTCGTTGCGTGATTTGCAGTCGTTGCTAGGGAAGTTGAACTTCGCATGTCGAGTGATGCCGATGGGGCGAGTTTTTTCACGTAGGCTGGCTAGCGCTACGGCAGGGATAAAAGCCCCTCATCACTTCATACGTTTGTCTGGGGAACTTAAGGCGGATTTGGCAGTTTGGGATTCCTTCTTAGAAGGATATAACGGGCGCTCTTTGGTCATGGCCAAGGTTGTTGGGAGTGATGTGTTGGAGTTGTTTACGGACGCGGCCGGAGGGGTTGGTTTTGGAGCCTATTTCAGGGGCAATGGTGTGCGTCTCGTTGGCCTGCAGAGTGGGTGGCTGAGGGCTTAGTTCGGAACATAACATTATTGGAAATTTTTTCCAATTCTGGTGGCGGTGCATTTATGGGGAAGTGAGTTTCGTGATCGCAGGGTGCGTTTTAATTGTGACAACATGGGAGTTGTTTGCGCGATTAATGGGCTTACTGCGTCCTCTCCTCCTGTCGTGCGAGTTTTGCAACGTTTGGTCTTGTTATGTTTGGAATTGAATGCACACGTGACGGCGACGCACGTGCCGGGTGTGAAGAATGACATAGCTGATTCTCTTCTCGTTCACAGTGGGATCGTTTCGCTTATTGGCCCCGGAAGCGGAGTGCGAGGGTCTAGCCTGCCCGGAGGAGTTGTGGAAGGTGGTTTACGGTCTGCAGAGTCTCTGATTAGGGCATCGTTGGCTCCAAAAACTTGGGCGGCTTATCGGGCAGTGTGGCGTAACTGGGAAGAGTTTTTAATGACAATTCCAGTTCTGGGGGATGGGGTGGATTTACAAAGGGCCTTATTGGCTTGGTTGGGGCAAGGGGCGAGGGAAGGATGGTCTTGTGCCAAAGTGTCGCGGGTTTTAGCAGCACTATCTTTTGGGTTTCGTTTGCGGGGGATTAGCGATGTGTCAAAGACCTTTTTGGTGCAGCAGGCGGCAAAGGGTTTTCGTCGAAATAAGGGGTTGGGTGATACGAGGCGCCCGGTATCCTTCGCTTTGCTAGAGCGATTGGGTTTTATTTTGGACACGACGTGTTCTTCTCGTTTTGAAGTTCTGTTATTCCGTCTGGCTTTTTCGTTGGCATTCTTTGGGGCTTTGCGGGTAGGTGAGCTGGTTTCGGGTAATAGACAGGCGGCGGGGGGTTTGTTGGCTAAGGATGTATTATTGACGGCGGTGGTGTTGAGTTTTGGCTGCGTAAATCCAAGACGGATCAAGAGGGGAGGGCCGTCGGGTAGTGTTGGGTATTGTATCAGGGTACCCGATGTGTCCAGTGTTATGTTTGCAGCGTTTTTGGGAGTTGGGCCCCGGGTTGGGGGGCTCATTGTTGTGCCATGCCGATGGCGGTAGCCTGTCCAGGTATCAGTTCAACGCCATTTTCAAAAAGTCCATTCGAGAATTAGGTCTCGATGATTCTCGTTTTGGGACGCATTCATTCCGGATTGGGGCGGCGACTGAGGCGGCAGGTAGGGGGTTGGACGCGGCATCAATACAACGTATTGGGCGTTGGAAGTCTAATCGATTTAGGAGTTATATTAGGCCTTGATTTTTCGAGGTGGTATTTGGTTGTTCTGAGGGCCTGCGTGGGAAGTTTGGAGTTGGTTAAGGGTGATCTTTTGGGATGTTTAGTGTTATTTTCTCATTTCAGGTTCCCTTCCTATGCTGATTTGGATTTTTGGTCACTCCTTCGTCCACTGGGAGCGTTGAGAGCCGACGTCAGGACTGATGGTCGGCAACTGGGATTTCCCCGGTCTATGGCGGTAGTGCGATGGCTCGGTTTTCGAGGAATGCAGTGGAGAAGGGTGTTGCCCGAAATTCATGCGTGCGCCCGCTTGGACCGTGCTCCCGATGTTTTGGTACTCCATGTCGGGGGGAATGATCTTGCGGTGCGTCCTTTTCGTGAGTTAGTGCGAGATATCAAGCAGGATTGCTTGCGGTTATGGGTGTTGTATCCGGGGGTCATTTTAGTTTGGTCTGACATTGTGCCACGCAGACGTTGGAGGAACATGAGGTCTCTGGTTAAAATCAATAAGGCCAGGATAAAGGTTAACAGGGCTGTGTCTTCATTCATGGCTCGGAATGGTAATGTGTCGGTGCGGCATTTGGATTTGGAGAAGGGGGAGGGGGATTTTTGGTTGGCCGATGGGTTCATCTGAATGCTGTTGGTTCAGATATGTGGGCACTAGGGATTCAGGAAGGTATTGAAAGGGCCATGGCTTTGCGGTCTTAGGGGGTCTCAGGCCATTGAGGTTTTCAATGGGCCCTCGTTGTGGCGGCTCAAGGGGTGGGGAGAGAGTCCTTGAAGTTGGTGGAAATTGGTTTGTGGGGACTCTGTTTAGGGTCTCCACTGTTTGAAGTTATGTGGTGGTGATCTGGTGAATGGTGGAAGGGGAGTTCACACGGAGTGGGCGGATCCCCAGGTGGTTGGGTGAACAGCACACCTCAAGGGTGGTGCTCCCGAGCCTGTGGGGTAACGGCTGGGAGTAAGAGGTGGGATGTTGTTCACAGGATATTGGTTTAATTCACCATGATCTTTGTAGCTTCAAGGACTCCTCCCTGATGTGTTATTGGTATATATAATATATATTGTTATATATATATTGTTATATATTGTTATTTATTGTTATTGTTGTTTGTACTTAAATAAAGGCTGCTGTGGCCATACATATTCCAAAGAATTACTGTAATTCGTTATTGGGGTATGGATAACTGGGGTATATTGATAAGGGTAAAGGGGGGGCTCAGTTCTAGAGTCCTGGGTTTCGTACGAGTAAACAACTCGACTATACCAACGTCAAGTAATGGCCGGAGCAGAGCCTCCCTCCCCTCAAGAAAGAGGCGTGGGCGGAGGCCGGCATGACGGGGGTTTGGAGGGGTTTAAAATGAGGGAGGAACATTTAAATAAGGGGGGGAGTGGTTGGGGGGGTTTATAAGGCAGTGATGGGGCGGTCCCAGGGCAGTTCCTGTCTTGCCCCATCAGTAGTCCCACCCTCCCTCCCTATTGGATGATGTTACTGGATGGTTAATTTTGGGTCATGGCGGCTCAAGGGGGTGGGGAGAGAGTCCTTGAAGTTGGTGGAAATTGGTTTGTGGGGACTCTGTTTAGGGTCTCCACTGTTTGAAGTTATGTGGTGGTGATCTGGTGAATGGTGGAAGGGGAGTTCACACGGAGTGGGCGGATCCCCAGGTGGTTGGGTGAACAGCACACCTCAAGGGTGGTGCTCCCGAGCCTGTGGGGTAACGGCTGGGAGTAAGAGGTGGGATGTTGTTCACAGGATATTGGTTTAATTCACCATGATCTTTGTAGCTTCAAGGACTCCTCCCTGATGTGTTATTGGTATATATATATATATTGTTATATATAAATTGTTATATATTGTTATTTATTGTTATTGTTGTTTGTACTTAAATAAAGGCTGCTGTGGCCATACATATTCCAAAGAATTACTGTAATTCGTTATTGGGGTATGGATAACTGGGGTATATTGATAAGGGTAAAGGGGGGGCTCAGTTCTAGAGTCCTGGGTTTCGTACGAGTAAACAACTCGACTATACCAACGTCATGACATGCAGCCACTTTTTGTAATAGAAAACCTGAATTAGTCTGATGAAACTTGAAAATTTTAACTGCAAGAAAAAGCGGTGTAAGTGTATAGCTATTGTATACATTCTTTTGATAGATCCATGAAATATACCAATCTAAGATAAAAAAAGAACAAATATTTGGCCCTTTTTTCTTCAACCCAATCTAAACATATACTTACCTCTCAATCGTCACGGATTCAGCAGGACAGTTCTGAATTTGGGCCGCCGTCCCAGGAGGTCTTGGTATGTCCAAATTTCACTTGTATCTATGTCCTGTGGACACAGATCCAGATGAAGACAGTGGCAGCACACAGAGTCGTCAGATCTCTGCTTTTCATTCCACATCAATAGACTGAAAGACTTTCAGCGTATGTGACTTAAAAAAGCAACAGAACACACAAGTCTGAGAGGAAGCAAGGCATGCAAACAAGTCAGATACTTGTGTGGAAGGTAACTGTGGTGGATTCATACTGTGAGGGCAGAACACTGTGTGAGGGCAACTATGGAGGAATCATAATATGTGGTGGGGGCCTGAGGCACCATACTATGTGGAGGAATGTACAGTGGAAGCATTTCACTATGTGGGGAAATTGTGGGGGCATCATACTCCATGGGAGGACTGTATGTGTGTGGGGGGACTGTGGTGGCATCATATTAAGTGAAGGAGTGTACCGTGGGAACACTACAATGTATGGAGAAATTGTGGGGGCATCTGTTATGAATGTGCTAGAGATGGTTTCTGAGCAGAGGCTCCCTCTGGTGGTTACAGACAGTACTGAGCCTTTCAGTGAGGAATGGCAATCTGGGATCGCTGACTGGTCTTATATAAGGGAGGTTCCCTCCCATGATGGTTGCCGGTGATCAATTGTTCTTGTCTCAATTGTGGTTCCTGGTTCATTTGGAAGTTTGCTGAGTCTTGCCTGCACCTTCTGCTATCAGATAAGATATTTCTGCTTTTATTTTTGTGCTTGCTTTTTGCATTGTTCCCTGCACTTCTGTGGAGGTCAGCCAGGTCCCCTCCGTGGGCTTGTGCTCCTCTCAGTTTATCTGAAGCCACTGTTATTTGTTAATTTGCTTTTTCCTGTTTTTTCAGTGGCTGCGGCTTAGTTTTGTTACACCAGAGATCTGATTTTAAGTGGTAGAGATCGTGTGATCTCAGGTGTTTTTGCAATCAGAAGAGTTGGTTTTTTTTAGGGTTTTTTTTGGATTGCAGTGAGTATCCTTTCCTGTACTTTTCTGTCTAGACAGATTGGGCCCCAGCATTTGCTCATTCTATTTTCTGTCTGTGTACGTGCTTCTTCTTGTCTAACCGCCATTACATGTTTGGGGGCTTCCTATTTTCTTTGGGGATCTGCTCCGGGGCAGATAGCTTTCATCTTTCTGCCTTTAGGTGTAGTTATCTCTCAGGCTGTGACGAGGTGTCTAGGATCAACGTAGGAACGCTCCACGGCTACCTCTAGTTGTGTGGTTAGTTCAGGGTACTGCAATCCAATAGGTTCCAGCCTCTCTGGTGTATTGCCGTTTTTGCTTATTCTCCTCAGCTACCAAAACACAACAGGCATCACACTGTATGAGCGTGGCTATCGTGGAATCATACTGTGTGAAGAGAACTGTGGGGCATCATACTGTGTGAGGTGGCCTGGAGAGCATCATACTGTTTGGTAGAATGTACTGTGGGAGCATTACAATGTGTGGATAGATTGTGAAGGCATGACACTGTGTGAGCAGGGCTATGAGGGAATCATACTGTGTAAAGGATACTGTTGGGGCATCATACTGTGTGATGGGGACTGTGGGGACATCATATTGTGTGTCGGGGCAATGTGAGGGCATCATACCGTGTGTAGTGATCACTGTGAAGGCCATCAAAGGGATAGTTTACTGTATGGGAACACTAATGGGCTTCACTAGGAGCAATATTACTGTGTGGGCTCATGTAAAGAACTGGGCAAGGTAATTGTACTGGCGTAAATTAAATATTGCATGTGTATATCTTTCCTAACGTTCAATGTTATAAGGTACACATAAATCATACAGTTTGTGGGGTAGCGACAGGACCATTAGTAAGTGATTGCTCTATTTCCTCAGGATTGCTCTGGTATGCATAGCAGGCCTCAAGAAGTCCATACTGTCACGCTGTCTCTGCATACAGGAGGACCGGGGTCTATGCTGACCCTAAGCTGGGGTCCTGACTAATCCCTCTACCTGGAGGTACTGTTGATGGTACAGAGGTCCAGGCCGCCAGCGTAACCCTATCTCCTGTGAATCCCTGACCACTGTAATCTAGTCCTGAGAAGGACCCTGATTACCACCACAGGGAACGGGAAGGTAACTGCCTACACACAGTATAAGACGAACGAGACAGTACAAGGGGTAAAATAAAAGACACCTTGCATACAAAACTACCACTACAGAGGGAACACCAACGGGTAAGGAGATAAATAATAAAGCGAGGAGAGGAGAAAACCACAACAGGTAATCTTAGCTTTAGACTTCTCAATATGATCCGCTCTGCTGGTCTGCATGAATGCTTTCACCGACACTTTCCTAGCAGACAGGCAGGTATTTGAAGGAATCCAATTATCGCAACATTAATTGCAGCTGAGCGAGGCTGGTCTTGTCCAGCACAGAGAGAGGGAGAATTAACTCTCTCACTGCAGAAAAACACTCAGCAGCAGAACCTCAGCTGTGAGAAGTCAGGGGTGCAATCGCGACGATCTCGCAGCGACACACCCGTGACACATACATAGTTTGCTATGGTTTTGGTAATTCCTGTTTTCAAGCGGGAAATTTTATAGAATGATAGACTGATCTGGTAGCTGGCCTGTCATGCCCCTCCAGGCATGGTTTTTCTCTATGTCTCAGATCAGTCCAATGTTGGGTTAATTTATTACTTGGATTTAGAACAGTGTGCGATGTGTGCACTTTAGTTGGCGGAAACTTGAAGAGGCTGAAGGTGTCTGTCCAAGAGACTCTGTTACTGAGGACTGCTGGTTTCCAAATGTTGTTATTGGTGTGAGGCAACACTCGTCCTTTTTTTGTTTCTTTTCCGGTGGTTAGCAGTAGGCCACCTGTATAACCAGCGAAGCGGATCTATAGTTAGTGTTCAGCAAGAAGAGGTTAATTTGTTCCTGGATGTGAAGGCTTTACATTGTTCTACTGTCATAATAACAAAGGATGAACTGCTGGTCCCTCTCCCC
>JARQOD010000004.1:490009719-490204290 GCA_033576555.1 Oophaga sylvatica
TTGCGGACTCTCCTGAGTTATCTGATCTTCTGTTATTTTGAAAGAGGGTGTAGTTCTTTCCGCCATCTCACCCAATTTGAGACTTGCTCTGGAGGGGTGTCAGGAGGATAGGCCCGAGCGCTGCCCTGTTGGAAAATTGTTTGTCCCGGACCAGTGGAAAAAGAGTGTGATGTCTGAGATTCATTGTTCCGCGTTGGCTGGGCATCCCGGAATTTTTGGTACCAGAGACTTGGTTAGTCGGTCCTTTTGGTGGCCTACCTTGTCTCGTGATGTCAGGGAATTTGTGCAGTCCTGCGGGACTTGCTCTCGCTCCAAGCCTTGCTCTCGCTCTAGTGGTTTGTTGATGCCATTGCCTGTGCCCAAGAGACCATGGACCCATATCTCTATGGATTTCATTTCCGACCTTCCTGTTTCTCAGAGAATGACCGCCATCTGGGTGATTTGTGATAGGTTTTCCAAGATGATACATCTTGTGCCATTGCCTAAGTTGCCTTCCTCCTCTGAATTGGTGCCGTTGTTCCTTCAGCACGTGGTTCGTTTACACGGCATTCCTGAGAACATTGTGTCTGACAGAGGAGTCCAGTTTGTTTCCAGATTTTGGAGGACTTTTTGTTCTAAACTGGGTGTTCAATTGTCTTTCTCCTCGGCATTTCATCCTCAGACCAATGGTCAAACTGAGAGAACAAACCAGACATTGGAGACTTATCTAAGATGCTTTGTGTCTGCTGATCAGGATGACTGGGTCTCTTTTTTGCCTTTGGCTGAGTTTGCTCTTAATAATAGGGCTAGCTCTGCCACTTTGATGTCTCCATTTTTCTGTAATTCTGGGTTTCACCCTCGATTTTCTTCAGGACAGACGGAGGCTTCTGTCTGTCCAGGTGTTGACTCTGTTGTGGAGCGTATGCAACAGATTTGGGACCAGGTAGTGGAGAGGTTGTCCCTCTCTCAGGAGAGGGCCCAGCGGTTTGCTAACCGGCATAGGACTGATGGTCCTCGGTTTAAAGTAGGGGACTTGGTCTGGTTGTCCTCAAAAAATATTCCTATGAGAGTAGCATCTCCTAAATTTAAGCCTAGGTTCATTGGACCTTATAAGATCATTTAGATTCTTAATCCTGTTTCTTTTCGTTTGCTTCTTCCAGGGACATTTAAGATCCATAACGTGTTCCACAAGTCCTTGTTGAAGAGGTTTGTTGAGCCAGTGGTTCCTGCTGCTGTGCCTCCTGACCCTGTTTTGGTTGAGGGCAATCTGGAGTATGTGGTTGAGAAAATATTAGATTCTCATTTTTCTAGACGGAAACTCCAGTATTTGGTTAAGTGGAGAGGTTATGGTCAGGAAGACAATTCTTGGGTGTTTGCTTCGGACATCCATGCTAGGAGACTCATCCGTGTGTATCATAGAACTCATCCTGACCGACCTGGTTGCTCAAATGAGGGTTCGGTGACCCCTCCTCAAGGGGGGGGTACTGTTGTGAATGGGCTTGAGATGAGTTCTGAGCAGAGGCTCCCTCTGGTGGTTACAAGCGGTACTGGTCTGTTCAGTGAAGATTGTGAGGACTGGGAATCAGGTGTTACTGACTGGTCTTATATAAGGGAGTCACCTTCCCATCAGGGTTGCCGGTGATCAATTGTTCGGGTCTCAATCCTTGATTCCTGTTTCCCTTGTAGCCTGCTGTGTCGTGTCTGCATCTCCTGCTAACAGATAAGACATTTTCTTCTTTTTGTTTCTGTGCTTAATTTTTGCATTTTGTCCTGCACTTCTGTGGGGGCCTTCTGGGTCCCCTCAGGGGGCTTTTGCCCTCTCAGTTTAGTTCAGCCACTGATGTTTGTACTTTTGCTTTTTCCAGTTTTTTCAGTGGCTGCTGTTTTGATTTTGTTACACCAGAGAACTAATTTAGGTGGTAGAGGTCGTGTGATCTCAGGTGTTTTTGAAATTAGTAGAGTTGGTGCTTTCAGGGTTTTTTTTTGGGATTGCAGTAAGTACCCTTCCTATCCTTTTCTATTTAGTTAGTTTGGGCCCCAACGTTTGCTCATACTATTTTCTGTCTGTGTCAGTATTTCGTCTTGTCTAACCGCCATTACATGTTTGGGGGCTTGCTATTATCTTTGGGGATCTGCTCCGGGGCAGATAGCTTTCCTATTTCTATCTTTAGGTGTAGTTAGTTTCTCAGGCTGTGACGAGGCGTCTAGGACCAACGTAGGAACGCTCCACGGCTGCCTCTAGTTGTGGTGGTTAGTCAGGGTACTGCAATCTCATAGATTCCAACTGCTCTGGTGTATTGCCTTTTTGCCTGCACTCCTCAGCTACCGAATCATAACAGACATCTGTCTGAGATGGTTTAGTGACTCCTGCATTGCGCAGGGGGTTGGACACAATGACCCTGGAGGTCCCTGCCAACTCTACCATTCTTTGATTCTATGACTCTCAGTGAGTGGCTACAGTGGTGATGTGCGCTGTTGATGTGATATCAAAGCTGCATCCAAAATACCGAGACCAGGGCAGCGGTAGGGGGCCGGGGTGAACCTGGGGAGGGTGAGTATCTGCTTTGTTTGTTATTTTAGGCCTTCTAAAGCATTTGGGGTCCACTTTCGTGAAAGTAAAATCCCCTTTTATATATTGTGTTTTACTGTTCAAAACAAGTTTTTTAATCAAATTGAGCCTTTCTTCAACCACACAATTGGATACTTATGTTATTTTCAAGGTTATAATTCAGTACAATAGTGAATAGTTAAAAGAGTTTTCCGGGCTTAAGATATTGATGACCTACAATGGATTGGTCATCAATATCAGATGGGTTGAGGTCCAAAACCTGTCACCCCCAATGATGAGTTGTTTTCAGTTGCTGAGTCTGGATGTAAGCATTGAACAAAGCTAAAAACAGGTAATAGGGGCTGAGATCAATATGTAGTAATGACCACTACACAATGTCCTGGGTGTAGGACCGCCACCGATCTGATATTGATAATAGATCCTAAAAATTGATCATCAATATACCAAGCCTTTAATTTTTCAATTGCCTTACACCCTACTAAACCCTACTAAAAAAATATCAAAATGCTTCACATAATGGACATAGAGTTCTATAGATTTTGTCTAGGAAACCTCCTTAAAGCTTTGCCAACCATTTCAGTCAAAGTGAACATGTCCTTTACTGGGTGCATTTTATATTCAGGTTACTCCACGCAGCGATCATTTTTCTTCCACAGTCTCCATCAACTAATTACACTACCACCATTAGCCAAGCCAAACAAGAAGAGGAGAAAGCTTCTAATTTACTTCTGCTGTATGTAACTGCTGGAGAAGTCGCTCAGGGCTTCTGGTCCTGGCCTTTGAAGTGGTTGGGCCCGGCTTGTGCCAAGTTTCTAAGCAATGCCTCGTCCTGATGGGTGAGTTTTGAGTGCAAGATCTATGCACTTAGTTGCGTACAGTTCACGAAGAAATGTCAGATCGCATTTAGGTGTTATTATTTAACTCCTTAATAGGGAGGGAAGGCTCCATCTTTTTTTTAGCTATATAGCTGATGAGTGACCTGCTTTACATGTAATGGTAAGTCATTACTTGCTCGTTAAAAGTACGGTCACTTTTAAAGCTGCAATTCTCAGAAGAAGTCCACTAAATGACATAGCATAGAAACTAGTTTTAAAGCCATGCCAGATCGTACATATTATTACATAATGGCTCCACATGAGCATTATTTTCTCAGTGACACTCACATTAGTAGCTGTCCCCCATGATCATGAGCACGCGGTTCCTGTGTTCTCTATGAGAAGTTGCTGTCAGACTCTTCTGGAAACATCATATCTCGGCTCTCAACAAAAGGATCAGCAATTGAAATAATGACCGGATTCTTCTCTCCACCCAACATCGTCTATAGACCCCCATAAACATTGATCCTGTCAAAATCTGTTGGTTCCTCAGACTTTTATCTAATGTGTATGGGGGGCGTCTTAAGGGTGCTACAGGGGTTACTCCTACAAAACACCTTTATCACCAGGGGTGGACATAACATTGGTGCAATCTGGGACCCAAGAGGTAAGAGGGCCAATTTCCACCTCCAAAGCAGGTAGAATTATGCATTATGACGAGCTGTTAGAATGCAATGTGCCCATGTTCTGTTCTTGCACAGGGGCCCTCTTCTTTCTGTGTCCATCATTCATATGATAGGTGATATATAATTGCTAGGGTTCCCCACACCTTGGGACTTCCATTCATCTCCATTTTCCTTGGACTCTGTGCTGAATGAATCAGCATGGTCGCACATATTTGCTACTCTCCATTCATTTTTTCTGGGACTTGTCTGAACTTGTCATTACAGTCTTCTAATTTATTGGGATCATTTAGAGAATCTATTGTCACACCAGAATACAAGGGGATCCTCAGGTGGGCCAAATCCCTAATGCAATGGTCACCCAAGGTCCAGCAGACGACAATCCTATTCCAAGCTGATTTTGGATCCAACCACTTGTCACAAGAGTCCATTTCTTATGGGTTATTATTTAACAAATATTCTTCTAGACTAGAATAATACACTCAGAAGTGGACATGCACAAGTAGACTGAGGATCCAAGAAACCGCAATGCAACTCTGAATGAACAGTACCGCAGTAAACAGATTTATCATTTTAAAATTATACTGTTTTACCAAAAACTGATGTCTAAGGGATCAATTTCCTAATAATCATGATATTACTCTAAAAGAAATAACCGTACAATAATACAGATGAAGGACTAGATCATTTCTAATTATGGCCCCATAATTATAGCCGCCTTAGGCTAGGGTCACACGACAGTATTTTCTCGCATCCAAGAGAATCGGGCTACTTATGATAATCACACTCTGATCAGAGTCTGAGCATGGTGTGATTCGACATTTTTGGATGAGAAGATGGAAAGAAAAATTTCTCCATCTTTTTTATTATGTTAGTCTGTGAAAATCAGACTACACTCAGATGTCATCCGAGGGCAGTCCGATGTTTTCCATGGACTCAATGACTGGCATGGCCGAGTGTGATCCAATAATCCAACTTGGGCATGCTGCAATTTTTTTCCTCAGACTCACTTGATCCGGGGAAAAAATCAGACATGTGCCCGGCCCCATAGAATACGACTGGTCTGAGTGCAATCAGGAAGTCCCCCGAAACGTCGCTGCAGGTGTATTTTCCTCATCGTCGGTCAGTATCCCTGCTATCCTGCTCAATCTATGGAAGTGCAAGTCTGCACAGTGATCACCCACACCCAGGATCTGTCTGCAAGTCGGAAGCTCTCTCAAGCCCGTACTGCAGTCTCGATAATTTGTTGACAGTAGTGAATATACCACAAAGTTATTTATATTACTTGTATATATATATATATATATGCTGGATGAAATATTTTTGGATAAATTATGAAGAAAAACAACTTGTTGTGCTGTTCTCTGTTTTCTATGGACTATAGCCAGTTGGTTGGAGCAACAGCTATGCGGCTGATATAGGTGGGGGACCTTAGTATTTTGAGCAATCCACGTTCTTCTGAACAGTAAATCCAGACATATTACAGTATATTTGCATTTACTAAGATCCCACTATCCCATTTTTATAAAAGTGAATATATAACTGCTGTACACAATTACTAAACTCCATCTAAATTCAATCTTATGCTGGGTTTGAACTGCACAATCACATTAAATGGCTGCCAATCAGCTATATGCAAGCTATGGGCAGCACGGTGGCTCAGTGGATAGCCTTGCAGCGCTGGAGTCCTGGGTTTGTATCCCACCAAGGACAACATCTGCAAGGAGTTTGTATGTTCTCCCCGTGTTTGTGTGGGTTTCCTCCGGGTACTCCGGTTTCCTCCCACACTCCAAAAAAACATACTGATAGGGAATCTAGATTGTGAGCCCCATCGGGGACAGTGACGATAATGTGTGCAAACTGTAAAGCGCTGCGGAATATGTTAGCGCTATATAAAAATAAAGATTGTTATTATATTATAAGCCGATCAGTAGTCGCTTAATGGTCCGTGTAAACCAGAAGACACTTCTATGCTCACTGAAAAACCATGGTCCTGAAACCAATGACTTTTAAGCCTGCTTTAAAATCATCTCATCCAATTAACAAGCATTGTGCTTGTCAGCTGCTTTTATGCCGGCCTATATAGACAGAACGACAGGCAATAACAAGCATTTATATGTAAAGAGATGGACATATTGCCCTGCTCCCACTTGATGACATTAGTGCTGTATATAATGTGATGTTAATCTGAATAATGTCCTGCGTCTTGTGTACCTATTGTGTCATGTGTAGTGTAAGATGTTTGCCTCTGTAATGTATGTAGTAATGTAAGCAATGTACAGTACAGGATATGATAGTATAGGATAAACATTATAAGTGTAAAAGGCTTATAGAGATCTTTTATATTGTTAGTATGAAACTGTAGTCTGCCCAGCCACATGTAACTGGCAGAAACAGGGAGAGTTATGATACAGTTAATGTTTGGAAATAGCCCACAGTGGGACAGGACTGGTGCCAGGGAAGGCTGATATATTCTTGAATAGAAACAGTGAGAAGTTGGAGAGCAAAAGGGTGATCCACAGCTAGAAAGAGTGGGAAACTGACATAAGAGAGAGCGGCCTTCCATCTTAAAGGGGTCCTTGGATAGCTTGATGTGTCATGAGAAACTTTGAGAAAAAAGGGTTTGTTTCAGCTCACCCTTGGTTGGTTCCTTGTGAACTCGAGAAGAAGCACAGGATCGCATTTCTGCCAGACGTTGGGGTAATCACTTGTAGAAGAAGAAGAGATCCAACTGATTGATCAAGCTGAGTCTAAGAACGTTTGTTGTGTTCGAAACGTGTTCAGTCTCCCATTGCCACCCTTCTTCCGGTTCATTCCGGCTGAATATGTCATAGCAGCTATGTTGTTTTTTTAATGAACACAAATAAAAGTTTTTGATTTTACTGGATGAATCTGGATCTCTTCTTCTTCTACAAATGAGAATCTTTGAGCTTGATAAATGCCGAAAGTATGGGCCTAAAGAGGACTGAGACTGTGGGACTGCTGAGGGTCCTGAGCGGTGGATCCAGGGCGTCCATAGTGATAGGATGTGGAGCCACTGAGCGGGTGTAGAGAAACTCGCTGACCTGTACTATGGCGACAATCCTGGCTGTGGTGAAGTAGGGCAAAGCAGTATGCTATACCAATACTGGAGTAGAGTACAGTGGAAGGAAGCGATGTTTGTGAAAAGGCGTCTTTGTGAATGAAACGTGCTTAAGACTGTGTACATGACATTCCTTGTACTGTACATAACCCTTAAGTAAAGTTCCTATGTTTGTCTCTTTCATTGATCTGTGGAATTCGTGGTCCTGGATAGCCAACATAATAGGCTAAAGGCAACCTGTACGGGCACAAGGCCCACACAACACCAGCATCAACACCCAGCCAGGACCCACAATATTTTCCGATAAAGTGCCAGAGCGTGACGGGACATCAGCTCAGTCGTGACTACCGCTCTCGGACACTGTACACATAAGAACACTCGTTTCCCAAATATATGACCTGTCAAAATGTGACTTGGTTACTACTTTTTAGTATTATCGGAGTACAATGTGATATTGGCAATGCAGCCTTTGGAGGAAGGAGGCCTAATTTTCATTAGGTCGAATATCCTTTGCTTTTAGATAGTGTCAGGTTGTGCAGCCCTGCCGCTGAAGAACTGCAGTCTTTACAAACTAGGGGTGTGGTGTTGGCATGAGGCTCTTGGAAAGAGGATGAAGAAAGTAGTAGACATAACACTATTCTCTCCTGGATGGAAAAAATCAGCTCTAAAAAGACGGGTCAAGTTTTACACTTGTTATGAAGGCCCCCATTTTGTGTTTGTCTGAGTTATAAAGGAGAAGTATAGCATTTTCCTGGTTACTACTGTTAACCCATACAAATGGCTTAATCTTATTTATCTAGTTTATCTAGAGCCAAATGTTAACATTTTGATGAGTACCAAGTCAATGGACAATGGATTCATGTATAATTGCTCTTTTAATAGTGCAGGTTACACTTTTTATGGCATTTTCCCCAGTGTTTCCCACACATCCCAGGTCCAACAAGCTCTCGCCTGGCAGTCTCAAAGATGTAATTATTGCTTTTATGCAAGAAAATCATCTGCAATTTTGGAAACCTGCTTAGTTGCCATCCTCTCATCTGGTTTACTCTGGACTCATTCCAGCCATCTCGTCTCTAATATTATTTGCAGGCAATTTTCCCATTGAATTCCAGGCCATGTATTCACAAGATGAGTGACGGAAAAACAGCGGCTAATAATTTACAGGTATGAAATTCTGTCTAACAAGCTTGACGGATAACATTCCAGAGTGTCAGATCAGATGCCTTCAAAGGTAGCAATTATTTGGCAGGAATCACGTGCAGAATCATAAGATGTGCAATTAAGAAAAATCTACACTATATTACACTACTATAAATAGTATAATATATACAATATATACTAGATGGAACGCCATCGCCCAAATAAGAATTTGTCTGCTACTTCTGGAAATGTAAAACTTTACCACAATGTTGGTGTTGGTGGATTACAATGAAATGGAATGAAAATACTTTGCCTTCAGGTTGTCATGGACATCAGTGTCAATAGTAAAGATCTCCTTTGACTGTCAAGACTAAGGACCTGAAGAGATTAGGTCTGATGACGAAATTATGTTACACCATTGACCATATAGCAGGTTCGGTCCTGTTGAGATATCAGAAATAGTAAGTGTATCTAAACGGGACAGTAACATATACTACATTAGTTAATTGCACCATTCTTTAAATCCAGGCCAGTGGTCAAGAAATGTCCATTGTGTTTGCCCCTTTATCACAGCTGGTTAACTTACGTCCTGTTGTCCATGGCACCTATAATGATGTCAGAAGCTGCGGTCCTCAGGGTCATATTATAGTTAAAGCACACGATATTTGCCCCAGCCATCCATCAAGTAGGGGGGGTACTATGAGACCTTAACGACTCTACTTCAATGTCCACTCCAGATATTTGGATCCAATTTTTCGTTGTAACTGGACTGGAAGAACCAATTGTCCAGAGATGCAAGAGAGTCTTCACTTTGAGCAAACACAATTATGCTGGCTCTCTCATTTCACACATTACAAACTACCAGTGATATATAACAAGGGATACCTGTAATTGATCTAATGGGCCCTTTGAAAAGTTTGCTATGGGTCCAATATTTATAACATCAATTATCATAGAATCATAGAATAGTAGAGTTGGAAGGGACCTCCTGGGCCATTGTTCACTAGTGAGTCTCCCACCCCTCACAAAAGAGGGTCCCCAATACCCTATGGTCAAGAGGTGGTTACACATGCATGTTCTCCTTAGTGTAAAGTTGAATGAGTGTACCAGTTTGTCAGTTTCCATAAATCTCATAGACTAGTGTATGTGCAGCCACCCGTCCCTTATGTAGACGTAATAGTGCCACATCTCCTCAGTTACATGGAGACCATTACAGTTTGTCTAAGCAAAGTAGAAGATAAAATGTTTCTTCTATCTTGATTTGGACAAACCATGAACGCTATAGCCAACCAGCAATTGCCCATAGCTGATTGTCAGCTCAAACTACACATATATGGGACGACTGGCCGAATATGGCAGATCATTACATACGCTTAGTCTGGCATGATGATGGTTAGTTGGATCGCTCATACAAATGATCCGACAGATGATTGAACAAATACAATTTGGTTGATTATAGTTTTATGTCTGTGCCCAACTTCAGAGAAGTTAATTATTTATCTTTGTCTAATGTTTTCCAGTCTTAAAAGAGAACCTGTCAGCACGATTGTGTAATGTAAAGACTGTAATGGTGCTGCAATGCATAATAACTTTATACCTTTGGTGAAGAAATCCATTTTGTTGTTCTTCTGTAATCACCATTTGAAGTTTTCTGCTTAGATTTCGGTGCATAGGGGCCGGACTGTGCACTGGGTCTTCTCCTTCCTGTCTGTGATTCCCGGTCCCTCTGATGCCTCCGGTCTGCGAACGACAGGTCATCACTGAGATTTCAAACATAGGAGACCGGTCACTCACAGACCGGAGGCAATGGAGGGGCCGGGGAATAACAGGCAGGGAGGAGAAGACCCAGTGCACAGTCCGGCCCCTGTGCACTGAAATCTAATTAGCAGAAAACTTCAAATGATGATTACAGAAGAGCCATAAAGTGAATTTCTTCACCAAAGTTACCAATTTAATCTATATTAAAGCACCATTACAGCCCTGACTTTACTGTATATTACAAAATTGTGCTAACAGGTTCTCTTTAACATGTCCACATATAGCGTGGTCTACAGGTCTGTGCACCCCAGACTGCAAAAAAACTCCATGGACATAAAGGTCAATTTCACTGGCTCTATAAATGCCATGCATTATCTGTACAGTAACTCCAGTGTGTCTCTGCTGGGCAGACTGACCTTTGAGTACTTGTTATGCTCAATACTAAACAGGTTACTTTGTATAGCTCCTGTGATGTCACCACCATGAGATGAGTTATTATAGATGTGCTGTAAGGTGTGGAGCCTGGACATGGATCGGCAGACAGCCCACTCCCACCAGTGACTCAAGTCAGATACACCTCCTTCTGCTCTCATTCCCAAAGAGGGAGTTGTCACTAAACATTGTCTTCCTCACTGCCTCCCAGCCACGTGCTTCCAGGACTGAGAAACCTGTGAGAAACTGCCCTTCTGCTATTACAGGAATGCAGAAGGATAGGTGAGACATTCTCATCCAGCTCAGCAGGAGGAATGAGCCGACAGCCTCTAATTGCTGCAATTGTTTGTGCAATGTATATATAGCCAGAGAGAGACAAGCAGCTGAAAAAGCTAATAATTTAGCGCAAAAAATGGATTACTATTAAATATAAGTACATTGGGGAAAATAAGTATTTAATACATTTTGCAAGTTTTACCACCTACAAAGAATGGAGAGGTCTGTAATTTTTATCGTAGGTACACGTCAACTGTGAGAGGCAGAATCTAAATACAGAAAATCACATTGTATGATTTCTACATAATTGATTTTCATTTTATTGCATGAAATAAGTATTTGATACAATAGAAAAACAGAACTTAATATTTGATACAGAAACCTTTGTTTGCAATTACAGAGGTCAGATGTTTCCTGTAGTTCTTGACCAAGTTTGCACACACTGCAGCAGGGATTTTGGCCCACTCCTCCATACAGATTTTCTCCAGATTTTTCAAGTTTCAGGGCAACATTTAGTTTCTGCTCCCTCCAAAGATTTTCTATTGGGTTCAGGTCTGGAGACGGGCTAGGCCACTCCAGGAGCTTGAAATGCTTCTTATAGAGCCACTCCTTAGTCGCCCTGACTGTGTGTTTTAGGTCATTATCATGCTGGAACACTCAGCCATCTTCAATGCTCTTACTGAGGGAAGGAGGTTGTTGCCAAAATCTCATGATACATAACCCCATCCATTCTCCTTTAATACTGTGGAGTGTTCCTGTCCCCTTTCCAGAAAAGCATCCCCAAAGTATGATGTTTTATCCACCTTGCTTCACTGTTGAGATGGTGTTCTTATGGTTGTATTTATCCTTCTTCTTTCTCCAAACACAGCTAGTGGAGTTGATACCAAAAAGTTATATTTTGGCCTCATCTAACCACATGACTAATGATGAGTGAGTATACTTGTTGCTCCGGTTTTCCTGAGCATGCTCGGGTGTCCTCCGAGTATTTTGGCGTACTCGTAGATTTAGTTTATGTCGACGCAGCTGCATGATTTGTGGCTGCTAGACAGCCTGAATACATATGAGGAATGCCTGTTTGTTAGGGAATCCCGACATGTATTCAGGCTGTTCAGCAGCCACAAAATATGTAGCTGTGTCGATAGAAACTAAATCTCCGAGCACGCCAAAATACTCAGAGGACACCCGAGCATGCTCGGGAAAACCTGAGCAACGAGTATACTCACTCATCACTACACATGACCTTCTCCCATGCCTCCTGTGGATTAGTAAATGAGTGCAGAGTAGGTGTTTCATCCAC
Source organism: Oophaga sylvatica (assembly GCA_033576555.1). Lineage (NCBI taxonomy): Eukaryota > Metazoa > Chordata > Amphibia > Anura > Dendrobatidae > Oophaga > Oophaga sylvatica. Next base: position 490,021,751 of record JARQOD010000004.1, read on the forward strand.
CTTGCTTCACGGTTGGGATGGTGTTCTTATGGTTGTACTTATCCTTCTTCTTTCTCCAAACATTGCTAGTGGAGTTGATACCAAAAAGTTCTATTTTGATCTTCTCTGACCACATGACCTTCTTTCATGCCTCCTGTGAATGAGTGTAGAGTAGGAGGGATCCTTAAAGAGAAACTAACAGGTTTGTAAAAGCCAGAATTCTTGCAGGTTGGTAGGTAATCAAATACTTATTTCATTCAATAAAATGCAATTTAATTATGTAAAAATCATACACTGTGATTTTCTGGATTTTTTATAAGATTCTGTCTCTCACAGTTAAAGTGTACCTACGATAAAAATTACAGACCTCTCCATTCTTTGTAGGTGGGAAAATGTGCAAAATAGGAGTGTACCAAATACTTATTTTTCCCACTGTAATTATCTATTTTGCTTTTATTTACTTGTCTGGGACTTTAACACTAATGACCTATAGTTATGATAGGTCATCAATGTCTGATTGGTGAGGATGCGACACCCTGCAGCCTCGAGATCAGCTGTTCCTTTTGTCGGCTTTGGCAGGAACTGCACAGCTTTGTCGATGGAATAGTGCACATACACTCCATTAATGTTAAGTCCCAGGCAACCTCTTTAACTCAATTATTGGGAAGGTTGTGTGATGCGAAGAGGACCATTATAAAGGGTGGGCTGTAGAAAAACAACTCAGTTTCTCTTGTGTGGTTTGTACAGGAAATAATAGACGTCCAGATGGCCAGCTATGATCATATTCAGTAGACGGTTGCAATATGGCACACGTGTCTGCTTAACTCTTGCTCAGCTGACACTTGGTATGGCATCAGGTGAAGTGATTTTAGTCATGCAGACTTGATGTTCTGTTGGGATAATTTTTGGATTGATTTCCTCTGGCTTCTCATAATGCTCTCCTGGATGTCTGCAATGTCTGAACAAGGGGTCTGAACAAAGGGTTGTTTTCTGTTGTTTTCGGAATCAGCCAAGGATTGTGTGTTATGCCACTTCAACAACAAACTATATATACTTAATTTTTTGTTAGAAAGAGAAGGTCCCTTAGGCCTCATTCAGACATCCGTGATTTTTCTCGTACATAAAAACCATAGACCGTTGTTCATCAGTCTTTTGGATCCAAGTTTGGTCAGTGTCTCCATTTTTCCGATAAAAGTTTACATAAGTATGAGTTTAAATTAAAATAAATCAATAAATTATAAAGCTTCTCCTATTCATTATAATCTTAACCACAGACTGCACACGGACTGCATACTGACAACTGGACAATATTGTTCCACGAATCTGATCAAAAATGGACACAAGGTCTCAAGTTCTCAACTTAGATGATTTGTACCCCATCAGATATCAATAAGTATATGTACCGCCATGCAGTGAGAATATATGCCAATATGAGTGTTCAAGCATGTAGGGACATTGAAGCAATAGATGTTGGCTGAACAAGCTTTTTTACCTGTGAGATATTGTATCTACATGTACAGTGCCAGGTGTACTGATAGTTTTGCACCCCAGTGACACTTATGGAATATGTTATGGCTTTCCTCAGCTTTTCATGGAGATATTGGATGAGATGTACTAAGCTAAAGGCACCAAAATCCTGGCTCAATTGGTATAAAAAATTTAGCGGTCATGCCTTGCACCAGATTTATTATGTTCTATAGATAAGGGGTTGTGGCGTAAAGATGTATTAAAAATTGCCAAACTTGACCAAAATTTTGGTCCAAAATCTTTGTGTAAAGAAGGCCAACCTAGAGGTGGTACATCCAGCGTGTGTCATTGCAGTAAGACTGACGCATCTTCAGCCTGCCTGGTTTGGGACCTTATGCCAATGAAGAGTGAAGATAACTCAACAGGGAGTGTTGGAGCAATAGAGAAGATATACGCTCCAGGATTATATCGGTGACTTGTCAAAGAAGTCAATTATTACACAACTGGCTCCATCTTTATCATGTGAACGGAGAAATCTTGCATGTAGGTCTCATAGTTCTCCTTTAAGTTTGGCCAAATCTCAACAACTTTTTCCTATTAAATTGACAGGCCATTCTCCAATAATACTAAGCTGAGTAAACGGCTGCCTTCGCAATGTGTAACTAATGGGCGGACTGTAATATCATTTTACACAGAAGTCTCTAAATATTTTACAGGCCTACAGTACCACATTGTATTAGTATTCTGGGAGAGTCATACAGGTCCGTTTAGTTCCACACTGTCATATAGATTTTTATGTTCTCCAGTCAGCTGAACATAAGACATTCACCAGTGTCATTACTTCTCTAAACCTAGGGAGGAACTCTGCCTTGCTTGGCTATTAGCTGACACTCCACACATTACAAGCGCTTTCACATTTTACTAGCCTGTCCCATAAAACCTTACCTTCTGACCGCACACGTCACTCATTATTACATATGCTTAAAGCGGAAGATTCCTTCATACACCTTACAGCAATAATCCTGCTTCAGGCAGAAGACATTCATCTCAAGAGCTTTCAATCTAAAGTTGGCCACCAATGATATGAGTTTTTTCAGTCAGCACATCCTAGTCTATCAACCTGGTCAATTTTATTCCTAAGACAGTCATCACCAGAAGTTTCTAATGGACAATTATCTCATTTTCACCATAGAAAAACCATGTGTCATGGACACTTGACATGGAGGGTTTCAATGGCTGTTAGTTGAACCCATAACTTGCTTAAACAAGCAACCATATATGTAATTACTTAGCGGTACTCACATGGATGTTTAGCGTCTTCATAACATAAGGAATTACCATGATGGCAGCTGTACAGTAAGCCCCTGGGTGACATTGTGCAGGATGGGTCATCCTTGCAGTTGCTCAGTCTTTGGACTTGCTACAGAACCATGTATTTAAGTCCCTTGCGGTGTTCCATCTCTTGCCATCTCAGACCTGCATGTACTCAGTAGACACCTTCTACTTCTCCTGACCCTTTTTCCTCAGTAGCTTGTACCCTTCTCTGCTCATGCTCATTGTCCTTCCTTCTAGCCCAATCGTGTTCCTTAGGCTACTCAACTTCTCATTCTCTCTGTTAGGTTCGGTATTCTCTACAAATGCCAACTAACCATAACGTCCAACAATCCCCTTTTTCATATCCTTTTCCCAAGAACGGTGCTCATACGTTCATATATTCCACATTATGAACTTTGAACTTGTGTAACAATCACCATGCGCCACAAAATAATGAAGCATAACAGTATCTAAATATTGATAAGCCTTTGCAAAGTTAAGAATTTTTGTCATATGCTTCATTACTTTATTTTGCCTCCTTCTCTCCCAAACACTGTAGCAGTACTGTTTTAACTGGCTAGCTCAAGCTCCCTAAGAATCTGCTTTTAACTGCTGCTCAGCAAGAACCCATAATCTATTTACAGAGCACAGGACATTCCCTGTTTGAAGCCTCCTTGCTCCCCTCTCCCTTAGGCCGCAGTCAGACGGCCGTAAAAATTGGACCAAGGTCAGAAATCAGAGCATGGACTGGGCATGACAACGTCATGTATTTCCATGCCTATGTCACGCTAAGATCAGGAGAGCCGCTGGCCGGTCCGTGCACTGTGTTCTGATATCGGTCCGATTTATACGGCCGTCTGACTGCACCCATACTCAGACCGGAAAAATCCCTAACACAGACTGTAAATAGTGTATAGATTCTTGCTGAGCAGCAGTTCAAAGCAGTATCTTAGGGAGCTTGAAGTAGGCAGTTAAAACAGCCCTGCAGCATAGTGTTTATGAGAGGAGGTAGCAAATTAAGGTAATGAAGTACATTACAAAAATTTAAACTTTGCAAAGACTGACCAAAAATTTTATAAAAATATGGCCTTGTAATTTAATAATTGAGGCCAGGTGGCACACACCCAGAATTTTTTCTGACAAGGAAAACTGTAAATATGCCTGTTATAAAATATCTGGACAATATCCACTATGTGCTGCCAATAAACTATGCAGAATACAATTTCCAGGAGCCTTTTATTGCTTGGCACCTTATGACAAAGACACAATCAATGGCACAGTGAGAGAACAATAGAACGTGATCACTGGTTATCATTACTGCATTGCTCATTGCATAGTTTTCGATAGTTCATTCCTCACGCACAGCACCTATGAATACATTCAAAGATTCGGGGAGGTAAAGTGATACTAAGCAATTCATAAAAACATGGAACTATCCCTAGACATCAAGGGTGGATGGCAACTGCTGTAAACTTGGTGACCAAACATAGATCTGTGGGAAGTGAAGTTATTCATACAAGCACATACACGCACACGAGCCAACAACATGTACGAAATACTAGGTGCCTCAATGTCAGGATATCAGAAAATATCACTTCTTGATGGGGAAGTATGTATGGCAGGTATCAAGGACACATACGAAAAGTTTGGGCACCCATATTAATCTTAAGCTTAATGTTTTATAAAAATTGGTGTTTTTACAGCTATTTCAGTTTGATATATCTAATAACTATTAGACACAGTAATGTTTCTGCCTTGAAATGAGGTTTATTGTACTAACAGAAAATGTGCAATCTGCATCCAAACAAAATTTGACAGGTGCGTAAGTATGGGCACCTCACCAGAAAAGTGACATTAATATTTAGTAGATCCTCCTTTTGCAAAAATAACAGCCTCTAGTCGCTTACTGTAGCTTTTAATGAGTTCCTGGATCCTGGATGAAGGTATTTTTGACCATTCCTCTTTACAAAACAATTCCAGTTCAGTTAAGTTTGATGGTCGCCGAGCATGGACAGCCCTCTTCAAATGATCCCACAGATGTTCAATGATATTCAGGTCTGGGGACTGGGATGGCCATTCCAGAACATTGTCATTGTTCCTCTGCATGAATGCCTGAGTAGATTTGGAGCGGTGTTTTGGATCATTGTCTTGCTGAAAGATCCATCCCCTGCGTAATTTCAACTTTGTCACTGATTCTTGAACAATATTGTCAAGAATCTGCTGATACTGAGTGGAATCCATGCGTCCCTCAACTTTAACAAGATTCCCGGTGCCGGCATTGGCCACACAGCCCCAAAGCATGATGGAACCTCCTCCAAATTTTACTGTGGGTAGCAAGTGTTTTTCTTGGAATGCTGTGTTTTTTTGACGCCATGCATAACGCCTTTTTGTATGACCAAACAACTCAATCTTGGTTTCATCAGTCCACAGGACCTTCTTCCAAAAAGAAATTGGCTTCCCCAAATGTGCTTTTGCATACCTCAGCCGACTCTGTTTGTGGCGTGCTTGCAGAAACGGCTTCTTTCGCATCACTCTCCCATACAGCTTCTCTGTTGTGAATGGGTTTGAGATGAGTTCTGAGCAGAGGCTCCCTCTGGTGGTTACAAGCGGTACTAGTGAGGATTGTGAGGACTGGGAATCAGGTGTTACTGATTGGTCTTATATAAGGGAGTCATTTTCTGGAATTCTTTGCCCCAACACATCCGACTATCAAACTCATTCAGATCCTTCAGACGGAACCTGAAAACCCATCTCTTCAGGAAAGCCTACAGCCTGCAATGACCCTGCTGCCTCCTCACCACTACCGAGTTATTGCCTCAACCAACACCGGAACTGCTGCAACCCCCCGACCTACTGTCTCCTGCCTCACAATCCTGTAGAATGTAAGCCCGAAAGGGCAGGGTCCTCTCCCCTCTGTATCAGTCTGTCATTGTTAGTTTGTTTACTGTAAGTGATACCTGTAATTTGTATGTAACCCCTTCTCATGTACAGCACCATGGAATCAATGGTGCTATAGAAATAAATATTAATAATAATAATAATAATTTTCCCATCAGGGTTGCCGGTGACCAATTGTTCTGGTCTGAATCCTTCTTTCCAGTTTCCCTTGTAGCCTGCTGTGTCGTGTCTGCATCTCCTGCTATCAGATAAGACAATTTCTTATTTTGTGTTTTTGCTATATTTTTGCATTTTGTCCTGCACTTCTGTGGGGGCCTTCGGGGTCCCCTCCGGGGGCTTTTGCCCTCTCAGTTTAGTCCAGCCACTGTGTTTTGTACTTTTGCTTTTTCCAGTTTTTTTTCAGTGGCTGCTGTTTTGTTTTTGTTACACCAGAGAACTAATTTAGGTGGTAGAGGTCGTGTGATCTCAGGTGATTTTGAAATTAGTAGAGTTGGTGTTTTTTCAGGGTTTTCTGAGATTGCAGTAAGTACCCTTCCTATCCTTTTCTATTTAGATAGTTTGGGCCCCAGCGTTTGCTCATACTATTTTCTTTCTGTGTCAGTATTTCCTCTTGTCTAACCGCCATTACATGTTTGGGGGCTTTCTATTATCTTTGGGGTTCTGCTCCGGGGCAGATAGCTTTCCTATTTCTCTCTTTAGGTGTAGTTAGTTTCTCAGGCTGTGACGAGGCGTCTAGGACCAACGTAGGAACGCTCCACGGCTGCCTCTAGTTGCGGTGGTTAGTCAGGGTACTGCAATCTCATAGATTCCAACTGCTCTGGTGTATTTCCTTTTTTACCTGCACTCCTCAGTTACCGTAACATAACAGTATCACCGGCCTAAAAATTGTATGGTACTCACAGAAGGGAAAAAATATTTTGAAGGAAGAAAAGTTGTCAGAGATATTTTTCTGTTTGTTGCATTTTTTTTTTTTTTTCTTTCCCTCTGTATCTCTGGGTGCTGGGGAGGATCTTTTCTCCCAATGGAGTTTGCACAGTTGTCTGGCCGTGTGGATCAGCTTGCCACTGAGGTTCAGAGTATTGCTGCATATCTTGCTAGGTTGCCTGTTGTGGAACCTAGGATCCCCATGCCAGATTTGTTTTTAGGGATCGAGCTAAGTTTCAGAATTTCAAAAATAATTGTAAATTGTTTCTTGCCTTAAAATCTAAGTCCTCAGGAAACGCAGCGCAGCAGGTTCAAATTATCATCTCTCTCCTGCGCGGCGATCCTCAGGATTGGGCTTTTTCCCTGATACCTGGGGATCCTGTTTTGAGTGATGTTGATGCATTTTTTCAGGCTTTGGGTTATTGTACGATGAGCCTAATGTCACTGATCAAGCTGAAAAAGCCTTGTTGGCATTAAATCAGGGGCTTGATGACGCTGAGTTATACTGTCAGAGATTCCGTAGGTGGGCAGTCCTGACCAAGTGGAATGACGACGCTTTGGTGGCCCTTTTCCGGAAGGGTCTGTCGGATAATGTAAAGGATGTTATGGTGGGATTCCCTGTCCCCTCTGGTCTCAATGATTCTATGTCATTAGCGATTCAAATTGACAGACGTTTGCGTGAGCGGAGAAGTATGCGTGGAGTGGTGTTGCCTTGTGAGCCAGCTGATGAGCCCATGCAGTGTGATGGAGTGGTGTCTGGGGCACAGCGTCATGAGTTTCGAAAGCGCAATGGGTTATGTTTCTACTGTGGTGATGCCTCTCATGCTATTTCAGTCTGCCCTAAGCGGAGAAGACATTTTGCACACTCAGTTGTCTTGGGTAGTGTTCAGACTAAGTTTTTATTAACTGTCACTCTGATATGCTCTCTGTCCTCATTTTCTGCTCAGGCTTTCGTTGATTCTGGAGCAGCTATTAACCTGATGGATTATGATTTTGCTAAACGTTGTGGGTTTCCCTTGATACCCCTACAGAAGTCTATTCCTTTACTGGGATCGATTCTACCCCTTTGGCTGAGAATAAACCCCAGTTTTCTACTCAGGTGATAATGAGGGTTGAACCTGATCACCAGGAGTGCTGCAAATTTTTGGTTCTATATAATCTGCATGACATTATCGTGCTGGGTTTCCCTTGGTTACAGTCTCATAATCCTGTTTTGGATTGGAAATCTGTGTCTGTAACCAGTTGGGGCTGCCAATGTGTTAATACCAACACTCCTGTTTTTTCTGCCTCCCCCCAGGCTCAGGATGTTCCTGACTTTTTGTTTGATTTTTCTGATGTGTTTAGCGAAAGTAAATCTGCATCCTTACCTCCCCATAGGAGCTATGACTGCGCTATTGAATTAGTGCCAGGTAGTAAATTCCCTAAAGGTCGCCTTTTTAACTTGTCTGTACCTGAACATGACGCTATGCGGTCTTATATCAAGGAATCATTGGAGAAGGGTCATATCAGACCATCCTCTTCACCCTTAGGTGCCGGTTTTTTCTTTGTGGCCAAAAAAGATGGTTCATTAAGGCCGTGTATTGATTATCGTCTCTTGAACAATATTACTGTGAAATATCAATACCCGTTACCCTTGATTTCTGACCTGTTTTCCAGGGTGAAAAACGCTACTTGGTTTACCAAGCTTGACCTCAGGGGGGCGTATAACCTTATTCGCATTAAGCACGGGGATGAATGGAAGACGGCATTTAACACCCCTGAAGGGCATTTTGAGTACCTTGTGATGCCCTTTGGGCTCACTAATGCTCCTTCCGTCTTCCAGTCCTTCATGAATGACATTTTCAGGGATTTTGTGGACAAGTTTCTGATTGTTTATTTGGATGATATCTTGATTTTTTCTAATGACTGGGACTCTCATGTGAAACATGTTCGAACTGTATTCCAGATTTTGAGAGAGAATGCTCTGTATGTGAAGGGATCAAAGTGTCTTTTTGGCGTACAGAAGATCTCATTTCTGGGATTCATTTTGTCCCCATCTGTTATTGAAATGGACCCGGTCAAGGTTCAGGCCATCTGTGATTGGGTCCAACCTACTTCATTAAAGGCTCTTCAGAGATTTTTGGGTTTTGCCAATTTTTATCGTAAATTTATTGGTAATTTCTCGGTTATTGTTAAACCATTAACTGATTTGACCAGAAAGGGTTCTGATGTGGTGAATTGGCCTCCTGAGGCAGTCTCTGCGTTTCAGGAACTTAAGCAGAGATTCACTTCTGCTCCTGTTCTACGGCAGCCTGATGTTTCTCTGCCATTTCAGGTGGAGGTTGATGCCTCTGAAATTGGGCAGGTGCCGTTTTGTCCCAAAAAGATCCAGAGACCTCTAAAAGTAACCCTTGTGCCTTTTTCTCTCGAAAATTTTCTCCTACTGAACGTAATTATGACGTGGGTAATCGGGAGTTATTGGCCATGAAGTGGGCTTTTGAAGAGTGGAGACATTGGCTGGAGGGAGCCAAACATCAGGTGGTGGTCCTTACGGACCATAAGAATCTGGTCTATCTGGAATCTGCCAAGCGACTCAATCCTAGACAGGCCAGGTGGGCCTTGTTTTTCACACGTTTTAATTTTGTGGTTTCCTTTCTTCCTGGCACTAAGAATGTTAAGGCGGATGCCCTCTCGAGGAGTTTCCTTGCGGACTCTCCTGAGCTATCTGATCCCTCTGTTATTTTGAAGGAGGGTGTAGTTCTTTCAGCCATATCGCCCAATTTGAGACTTGCTCTGGAGGGGTGTCAGGAGGATAGGCCCGAGCGCTGCCCTGTTGGAAAATTGTTTGTCCCGGACCAATGGAAAAAGAGTGTGATGTCTGAGATTCATTGTTCTGCATTGGCTGGGCATCCCGGAATTTTTGGTACCAGAGACTTGGTTAGTCGGTCCTTTTGGTGGCCTACCTTGTCTCGCGATGTTAGGGAATTTGTGCAGTCCTGCGGGACTTGCTCTCGCTCCAAGCCTTGCTCTCGCTCTAGTGGTTTGTTGATGCCATTGCCTGTGCCCAAGAGACCATGGACCCATATCTCTATGGATTTCATTTCCGATCTTCCTGTTTCTCAGAGAATGACCACCATCTGGGTAATTTGTGATAGGTTTTCCAAAATGATACATCTTGTGCCATTACCTAAGTTGCCTTCCTCCTCTGAATTGGTGCCGTTGTTCCTTCAGCACGTGGTTCGTTTACACGGCATTCCTGAGAACATTGTGTCTGACAGAGGAGTCCAGTTTGTTTCCAGATTTTGGAGGACTTTTTGTTCTAAACTGGGTGTTCAATTGTCTTTCTCCTCGGCATTTCATCCTCAGACCAATGGTCAAACTGAGAGAACAAACCAGACATTGGAGACTTATCTAAGATGCTTTGTGTCTGCTGATCAGGATGACTGGGTCTCTTTTTTGCCTTTGGCTGAGTTTGCTCTTAATAATAGGGCTAGCTCTGCCACTTTGATGTCTCCGTTTTTCTGTAATTCTGGGTTTCACCCTCGATTTTCTTCAGGACAGACGGAGGCTTCTGTCTGTCCAGGTGTTGACTCTGTTGTTGAGCGTATGCAGCAGATTTGGGACCAGGTAGTGGAGAGGTTGTCCCTCTCTCAGGAGAGGGCCCAGCGGTTTGCTAACCGGCATAGGACTGATGGTCCTCGGTTTAAAGTGGGGGACTTGGTCTGGTTGTCCTCAAAGAATATTCCTATGAGAGTAGCATCTCCTAAATTTAAGCCTAGGTTCATTGGACCTTATAAGATCATGGAGATTATTAATCCTGTTTCTTTTCGTTTGCTTCTTCCAGGGACATTTAAGATCCATAACGTGTTCCACAAGTCCTTGTTGAAGAGGTTTGTTGAGCCAGTGGTTCCTGCTGCTGTGCCTCCTGACCCTGTTTTGGTTGAGGGCAATCTGGAGTATGTGGTTGAGAAAATATTGGATTCTCGTTTTTCTAGACGAAGACTCCAGTATTTGGTTAAATGGAGAGGTTATGGTCAGGAAGACAATTCTTGGGTGTTTGCTTCGGACATCCATGCTAGGAGACTTATCCGTGCGTATCATAGAACTCATCCTGACCGACCTGGTTGCTCAAATGAGGGTTCGGTGACCCCTCCTCAAGGGGGGGGTACTGTTGTGAATGGGTTTGAGATGAGTTCTGAGCAGAGGCTCCCTCTGGTGGTTACAAGCGGTACTAGTGAGGATTGTGAGGACTGGGAATCAGGTGTTACTGATTGGTCTTATATAAGGGAGTCATTTTCCCATCAGGGTTGCCGGTGACCAATTGTTCTGGTCTGAATCCTTCTTTCCAGTTTCCCTTGTAGCCTGCTGTGTCGTGTCTGCATCTCCTGCTATCAGATAAGACAATTTCTTATTTTGTGTTTTTGCTATATTTTTGCATTTTGTCCTGCACTTCTGTGGGGGCCTTCAGGGTCCCCTCCGGGGGCTTTTGCCCTCTCAGTTTAGTCCAGCCACTGTGTTTTGTACTTTTGCTTTTTCCAGTTTTTTTTCAGTGGCTGCTGTTTTGTTTTTGTTACACCAGAGAACTAATTTAGGTGGTAGAGGTCGTGTGATCTCAGGTGATTTTGAAATTAGTAGAGTTGGTGTTTTTTCAGGGTTTTCTGAGATTGCAGTAAGTACCCTTCCTATCCTTTTCTATTTAGATAGTTTGGGCCCAGCGTTTGCTCATACTATTTTCTTTCTGTGTCAGTATTTCCTCTTGTCTAACCGCCATTACATGTTTGGGGGCTTTCTATTATCTTTGGGGTTCTGCTCCGGGCAGATAGCTTTCCTATTTCTCTCTTTAGGTGTAGTTAGTTTCTCAGGCTGTGACGAGGCGTCTAGGACCAACGTAGGAACGCTCCACGGCTGCCTCTAGTTGCGGTGGTTAGTCAGGGTACTGCAATCTCATAGATTCCAACTGCTCTGGTGTATTTCCTTTTTTACCTGCACTCCTCAGTTACCGTAACATAACATTCTCCTTGTGCAAAGTGCGTTGTATAGTTGACCGATGCACAGTGACACCATCTGCAGCAAGTTGATGCTGCAGCTCTCTGGAGGTGGTCTGAGGATTGTCCTTGACTGATCTCACCATTCTTCTTCTCTGCCTTTCTGATGTTTTTCTTGGCCTGCCACTTCTGGCCTTAACAAGAACTGTCCTGTGTTCTTCCATTTCCTTACTATGTTCCTCACAGTGGAAACTGACAGGTTAAATCTCTGAGACAGCTTTTTGTATCCTTCCCCTGAACAACTATGTTGAATAATCTTTGTTTTCAGATCATTTGACAGTTGTTTTGAGGAGCCCATGGTGCCACTCTTCAGAGGAGATTCAAACAGGAGAACAACTTGCAAGTGGCCACTTTAAGTAGCTTTTCTCATGATTGCATACACCTGGCTATGAAGTTCAAAGCTCAATGAGGTTACAAAACCAAAAAAAGTGCTTTAGTAAGTCAGTAAAAAGTAGGTAGGAGTATTTAAAACAAGAAAATGATAAGGGTGCCCATACTTATGCACCTGTCAAATTTTGTTTGAATGCAGATTGCACATTTTCTGTTAGTACAATAAACCTCATTTCAAGGCAGAAACATTACTGTGTCCAATAGTTATTAAATATATCAAACTGAAATAGCTGTTGCAAAAACACCAATTTTTATAAAACATTAAGCTTAAGATTAATAGGGGTGCCCAAACTTTTTCATATAACTGTATTAGCATGGGCCATTAAGGTGTGATCGGTGAGGGTGATCAGTATCGTCGGTGGGATCGATCTTTATGCTCAATCAGCAAAGCGAAAGGCCGCATTGTATCACCACGAATCATTCAACATCTATCCAACAACGTCTTTACACTGCTCAGCCACTAGGAGCGCTATAGTCACTGCATTCTGCTGAGCGATCAGTGATCACACCTTAGTGGTCGATCCTTCTGATACACCATCAGTGTGTTTTCCTGGTAAAGTTCCTTTCACTGTATGTATAGCAAAACTAAAGAATCCCTATAATGTGATTTATTAAAAGGGAAATTCCCCTTTAAGTGATCTGTCAAAAACATAGTTAATGTTCAGTTCTTTGGAGGACTGTAATTATATTGTGGCTACTTTAAGTGACATTTAGTATATTACATTCAGTTACTTGGATGAAAGTAAAGAGACTTTATTGACTAAAAGTGTCGCCTCTTAGTAACTCAGGTCTTGTCGTCAGTATATATTGCAGGAGGCAGTAAAGTTATTAAAGTTAGTAGTAAAGCTGGAGCGATTGCTGAGCTTTAACAAACCAATCTTTAAAATCTAGACAGTATATAATGATATATATAATGTAGTTAGATGTAATTTAGGGCGTCAGTTCAGTATTTAAAGGGGAAGTACAGGGTTAGGCTAGGGTCACACTGAGAGAATCGGGTTGATTAAGCAAATGGCACCATGATCAATCTCTGATCATAGTTTCATCAGAGTGTCAGCTTAGCGTGATCCGATTTTCTCGGAAGAGGAGAAGATGGAGAAAAAAATTTCTCCATCTTCTCAATTCTGTCATCAGAGTGCAGTCCGATGTTTTCCACAGACCCATTGACTTGCATGGGCGAAGGTGATCCTATAACTTGGAAAATGTTGGTCATGTGCACAGCCCCCATAGAATAACATTGGTCCAATGTTTTGTCGGATTGCACTCGGACCTAAAATAGGATCGTCTGCACGAGCCCTTAGAAATTCATGACTAGCTTCTTCCAGAAACAGCACCACACCTCTCTGTGGATTGTATTGGGTAGTGCAGCGCTCTATATGATATGAATAGTGCTAACCTGCAGTACCAGACACAACCTGAGGACAGGGGTGGTGCTGTGTTTGAAAGTAAGCAGCCACTTTTTATAATTATGTGCAACTTTACTTAACCTCAAAACTACCAGTAATCCCATTTTTTAAAAAAAAAATAACACACAAAATATAAAGTTAGTTAATAAGAAGAACTCTCTTCATAATTTGCATCTGATTAACAGAACCATGATGATTTTGGTTGACCATCAAGTGTAATGCTCAGGAATGGGGAGAGAGCAGCCTGTAAATATTACATTGCTTACAGTCCAGAGCTGCATTCACAATTCTGCAGGCTTCAGAGCTTGTGATCATCGTTGTTTAATAATCTCATATAAAGGAGGAACATTTAACTGTTGCTCTACATTATAGGAGCGCAACTAAGCTGTCATGGCTGGCAACAAGCTTATTGACTGTTTCCAGTGACAAAATCAGCGCTGATTAATTAAAGTGCTTCCACAACCTTTATGTGATTTTTATCTGTAAACTGTAAAACAGTTTTGAAGGGTCAAAATATCCTTTAGGGAGCGTTCAGATGAGCGTATTATCGGTCCATGTGCTGTCCGGAGAGAAAGCAGGTAGCATACGGACGGCACATTGGCCAGTGTAAATGTGGTGGATCACATGAATGTTTTTCCGCATGGACCAATGGAGCATCTACTACTTCGATCTGTATTCTGGATTAGACTCGCCTATTATAAGTCAATGAGTGAGCCAAAAACGGGTCACAGAAGGGCTACCATCCGCCTGTCAAGTGCTTTTTTTTTCGTCGATCCTTTACAATGATTAACATTGGAAACTGGAATTGACCTTATATTAATCATTAAATTGTTCATGTCAAAAATGAACTAAAATACGGGCACACTACGGCTGTACGGATGACATATTGTCTGATTTTTCTGGATGGAAAACACTTGTCTGAACCCAAACTTTCAGTGTATTTAGAAACTGTACAGACAGCCCCCCTATGTCACAACTACACCTCCTCAACATTATAAATGAGTCCAATTTGCAAAGTGCTTGTTAATAATAATCCTCTCAGATCTCAAGGACGGAGGAAATTTTTATTTAATTGTTTACTGCTAGTTGCCTAGAATATTGGTCATCAGTGGTGGCCGGTCTTCTACACTCTTTTCTACAGAGCATGTCAGCACCACTCTGAAACTGGCCAGTGACTAGATCCAAAATACTTCTGTGCCCTTTCTCTCCTCTAAGCTGCCCATACAGCAACCTCCCTTCCCGGCAAACAGGAATCTGGGTGGTGGAGGAGCAGGGCTCTCCTGTGCACTAAGTATGACACAACCCTTGGGTTATATGGGTACAACGCCACTTGGACACTTCACCACTCAATGCCCACAATCTACAGGTCGTGGCATTGCTTTGTGACTGTGTACTCTCCAGAGTCCATCTCTTTGCTTGTCATGAAGCCAAATATGCAGTGCACTTTTTGAATAAATAAGAGACTCCCTACTTCATCACTGCACAAGGTCAATATACGAAGAGGAACTAGTGCTAAATGCTCCACATAAAGCAATTCTGGAGTGGCTGCAGAAGGCCAGGGGTTAATCCTTCTCCCCAGGATGATTGCTGGTTTTAATATCACCAAATTAAAAAACAAACAAGAGAGAAAGAGCCGCACCTCTCCTGTCATCCTTTCTCTGAGTCACCAGAAGATGCCACCAAGGAAATCTAAGTGTACAGTTTCCCAGGACATAAACCAGAGGTTTTCTGTAATAGGGAATCCCTGTAACCTTCTTCTATGCAGTATTCTAGGGTAGAACGATATACACAGATACGTTCATTTTTACTCATCTGGAAATTGAAAGAATCATCACTGGATTACTATCATTTAAGACAAATTATTGGATTTTCAGGTGGAGTTTCATTATTCATTTGAGCTAGGAGCTCCAAGCTGGACTGTAAAATAAGCCGTCATTACTGAGATTGCAACAGCAATTCCACGCAAGTAACTTCTATTAAACTGACTGACTTCTAACCCTAAACTTAACCCTAAAGGTGGCCATACATGTCAGGCCGGTTTCACACGTCCGACATTCATGGTCTCGGTATGCTCATTCAGTTAACAAGGATTCTTCATGATGTTTCCCCCCATACACAAGCGCTAGGTTCATCTGTGTTTTTACTGTTACTGTGCTTTTCCTATAGATAGACCATACATTTTAGATACCTGTTGGCCGACCAACAGTTACTCCGAGGAAGGTACACCGCAGTCAGACACGTCTAGCTGTAAGTTATCATCCCAAAGAACTAAAATATCAGATTTAGAGATCCAACTTCTCAATCTCCAACATCTTTTATAAGCAGAAGGTCCAAACTCATTAGATGACCGACCAACCATCTAGCATGTACGGCCACCTTAAGGCTTCTCAGAGCATGTTTAGCCATCCTTCACCCAGATCAATGATTCCGATTGCAGCATTTACCATATAACAAACCCCTTGGCTTAGGCACCGACTTGTTGTTACCCTCCTCAGCATCCATCGTAAAGAGAAACATTTCCTGCCAGTACCACCAGTCATAGAGGAAGACTCCATCTCCATTTATTTATTCTTTTTGATTATGTGGGAGATGAATGGCAAATTCAACTTTGCTATTCTGTACTTGCGCAGTTTAACTGGTTACTAAGAAAGTCTGTGTGACCTGCTCAAAAATGTGAAATATTCAAAGATTTTTTTGCACTGGAAGCAGAATCTATAGATCTACCTGTAGTTTCGTGTTGATCTGTCACAGAAATATCAGGCCACAGGCTAAAGTGTCTCTGAGTCACCGAGGAGCCCCTGGGATACATAGTTCATACACCAAGGACATTAAGTCTGCTGTATATAAGCTTATTACCCCCTAATCCAGCAAAAATTGAATACTTAAAGTATCTGTGGGGGATAGCAAGTATCTAACTGGTGGGATTTTCACCGGTGTAGTCCATTGTGTTCCATGGGACGAGACGTGTCTATCAACTTCTGCCTCATTAAAATAGTATGTTTTCCAATACTTGGATAATTCCACTGGCCGTATCCATAACAGAAAATGTCATATTAAAGAGGACCATTCATCCTTCTCATACCCTTTAGGACAGATCCATCTACCTACAGTGGAGTATGCAGCACACAAATGTACTAAAAATGGAATATCCTTATGTACTAAAAATGTAGTATCTTCATGGTCTGTGCATATGATTTTTTTTCAGGTGATTCCACCTTGAACTTGGCCGAAAAAGAGCAGCAGAATATGGACATAATGCACAGTAATGTCAAAGCGACAAAGCCCTTGCTCTGTCATATGTCACTTCTTTTAACCACTACAGGATTTGAAAACCTTTATGTGATAAAAGACTTAATATATTAATTTTGGGGTGTCTTTATTTGGAAGCTGTCCTCACAATATTCTTGAAAGTAGAGAGCAAAGACAACTGAAAAGACATCAACGAAGACGCTTCAGGAAAGCGACCGGTGTTTTCTTGAACCGTTTTCGCCTTGGAATATTTGGCAGTTCCACCAGCATCTTAAAGACGTTGTCTGCACATACCCTAAAACATAACATGCTTATATCCAGAGATAAGTAGTCTTATCAACTAAAAAGTCCAAGACTTGACAATTGTCTCTGACGCTGGCAGATATGGATTAGGGGACAACTTAATGAAGGAATCTTTGCATAAAGTTTTCAAAAATGTTGAATTTAACTATTAAATTCATTAAACATGCTTTTTGGTGCCAAGATGAAAATAAAATGCCACCAAGCATGTAAGCGCCAAAATCTTAAAATCTCTCCTGACATGTCTATTCTGTTGGTGGAAAAATATTTGAATTGAGAGTCCTCAGTGGTTGATACCTTTTAATGGCTAAATGAAAAGATGGTAACAAATTGCAAGCTTTCGAGACTACTCAGGTCTCTTCATCAGGCAAAGACTAATACAAAATCTGAAGAATCACATATTTATACACAACTGTTGTGTATAAATATGTGATTCTTCAGATTTTGTATTAGTCTTTGCCTGATGAAGAGACCTGAGTAGTCTCGAAAGCTTGCAATTTGTTACCATCTTTTCAGTTAGCCATTAAAAGGTATCAACCACTGAGGACTCTCAATTCTAAATATTTTTCTATCTACTGGCTAACACGGTACAAAGATCTTTCCTGTATTCTGCTGGTGGACTTTATTCTTTTCTGGATTATGGTAATTCTTTTCTTTGCAGGCAGGTGAGCAGTCTAAGGGCTCATGCAGATGACCGTTTTTTCAGTCCGAGTGCCATCAGTCAAAACATTGGATCGCACTTGGACCAATGTTATTCTATGGGGTTTATGCACATGTGCATTTTTTTCCTCTGACCGTAAATCGGATTGCACTCGGTCATGCAAATCAATGAGCTCGTCAAAAAAATTGGCCTGCACTTGGATGACATCTGAGTACGGTCTGATTTTCCCAGACTGACAGAATTGAGAAGATGGAGACATTTTTTTCCAATCTTCTCATCCGAGAAAATCAGATCACACTGTGACCACACTCTGATCAGAGTGTGATTAGCATAGTCGGACCGATTTTCTCAGATGAGAGAATATACAGTGCTGTGATCGTAGCCTAACACTAATTGGAAGTGAAAATGGACATTGAGGCAGCTCCACATAGTGTAACTTTTTATGTGATTCACCAATGGAGTCAACAGTCGGTAACACACAAAGCTATCCAGTGACTATAATGCAGAGCATAATTGAATATGTCCTTGTCATCCTGTCACCGTTGTCTCTTCTATATTTGACATAAAACAGATCAAGCTCAGAAATCAGGTATAAAGTTGAGTTGTATCTCACCAAAGGTGTCGATAAGAGATCACACCTCCCATGACCAACTGAAAAGTCAACTTCCTTTTTCCCATGCATGTAAAATATTTTTTAATACTATTTAAGCCTGGCTTTCTGAGACTTGTAGTTGCACTGTGAAGGATTAGTAGAGCTAAAGCGTAGAAAAGGGTGTGTTATCCTATGGTATACAAGACTAGTGACTCCGTCCATAAGTGATGACATCACTGCTCGCTGATTCTAACATTGCTTAGAGGATTATCATAGTATAAACCTTACTCATGTTTAATCCTTCAGTAATGATATTTTTTAGCTAATGTCCAAGCCAGCAGTATTTATTGGACCCCAAAATCCCAATGAGATCCCTATAGATGACATAACACCTGCCAGTCCATGCCTGCAGACTGTGTAATGACACCGTTAGATTCTCCACTCAATCGGAAATAACCGGCATGGTCATTCTTTACCACAAATATGCTTTATCCAAATCACTATATGTAACACACATGTATGTCATCTATCAATGGTAAGATCAACATAGCCCTCAACCACAACTTGAGGCGCCCTGTGATCTAGTTTCACTCATTCCGACCATGGTTGGAGAACGTAGGCCAGAGGATTGTATTATGGAGATCAGGGCCATCACTGGAAGTGACACCAAGAGCTCCAAGAGTAATGGTTGGATGTAGAGGAGCATTTTGGAAGTTCAGCAGATCTGAGCAATAATTTAGTACTGGTACCATGGATAGCTATATCAGTAGAGATGACATTTATTAGCAGTTATAGAGCACTTTCCATAAAACGTAGCAGAACACCTATACATGAATACTAAGAATAAATACCGTAGTCAAAAAGATACATACTGGATCTCCAAATACTAATTATTTCTTGGATGTGGCTAAAGAGTGGTACAGTGGTGATAATTGCACTTGCTGCCGGTACTTAAGAGAACCTAAAGGTCCCCTATGTCACATTATAAGACACAAAAATAATCAATGGCATATTATAGATAGGGAATTGAGTTCAAGATTATGCATCGGGCTTCATTTGTCATTGATTTCTCTTTTGATCCCAACTAGGTCTTTGGTGTCCTTTGCTGAAGACATCAATCAATATTCTATACATTTATCATGCGATGACCTACCTAATATAAGCAGCATGACGTATCCTGCGGATGACAGCAGCATTGTCCAGATGGGATGTGAAGTAGTCAGTGGCGACAGAACTGACCGCCAAGTCCCAAGCAGAGGTGGTGAGTTGGTGACCCTTCAGGTGACACCGACAAGGCTCTCCTAAAAGTGACGGACTCACCTTCTTACAAGGCACAGCCAATTCAGTCTACAAACACACTGGCTGCGTCCTCCATTGGCCAGCCCAAAGCATTCAGATAATATGCGGCAGATCAGCAAATATTAACATCATGGGCAACTAGGACTCCTTGTGAGTTTCCCTATTCTTATCGGACAGTTGTTACAAAGTATTTTCAGGGTGTGTGACTTCCATCCTGGAATCTCAGAATATAGTCAGGTGCAGTATGTCCAAGAGCATGAACAATCCCGGATCAGCCCTAGGAAGACTTGAGTGATAGTAGTAAGACCCAGTGATGAGGGTGCAAGGAATGGTCTGTGCAGCAGATATCCTGATAATGATCCAGTTTGGAGACGTGCCTGAGGCTTCTTGCTGTCAGTTTTGGGTTCTTCTCAGTAAAGTTGTGTTGTATGGGGAGCTGAGATCAGCAGCCAGGTCTACACCAGTGTGTCCTGTGCCTGAGCTCGCAGCATTAGGTGACAGCCCTCTGTCAGGGCTCAGGCTGACTTCTTGCTATGGATCCTCCCCTTTCTAGCTTCAGACTCTCCTCTCGTTCAGAAATTTACAATCACTGCTCTGTCATACATGCTTTCAAGTGGAAGAAGTTTACAACTATTTCATAATTAAAACTAATTCATACAACCATAAAAAAATCTGAATCTAGAAAAAGAATAATGCACAATTGAGTTCCATATTGGATCCGTTATTTTCATGTCTGCAGATACTTCTCGCATATACACAAAACACAAACCTCTTTGGCGTGAGGCCAGGTTTAGGCTACCATATGAAAAAT
Source organism: Oophaga sylvatica (assembly GCA_033576555.1). Taxonomy (NCBI): domain Eukaryota; kingdom Metazoa; phylum Chordata; class Amphibia; order Anura; family Dendrobatidae; genus Oophaga; species Oophaga sylvatica. The sequence continues at coordinate 490,042,065 of JARQOD010000004.1, forward strand.
GAAAAAAATTAAGGTTTTTCATTCAAATAATGTTTTGGATGTCCATTTTTCATAGCTGTGTGCCATACGAATGTTAGTTTTTTCTGGATGATTTTACCTGTTAGGTAAAACATTTCACTGCCTGTTTTTAAGCAATGTTTAACCTCAATGAAAAAGTCAGTTGCGATCCCATGCTGTCCTGTCTGTATACTCTCCTTTGCTTCCTCCCCTGCCCAGGAGATGTGGTATGATCAGACCATGTTCCTGCACGGTCAGACAGCCATTACACAGTACACAGCAGGTAAGGGGAATATTTATAAGATTATCTCAGCACAGGAAAAAATTTTTAAACACATCCAAATGTAGAGCATATTATTATTCAACAATCTATTGATTAAAATGTTGATTAAAATTAACTTTGTTCATGGGAAAACCCCTTTATCTAAAATAAATTACTTGGATTTTTTTTGAAAATACACAGTGTAACAAACCTCACCAAAAACTTATTGTTGGAAAGTAGCCTAAGGGAAACCTGGCTGACTACTATTGAGTTTAATGAATGATGTCAGAATGAAACTCACTAAAGATCTTTCAGGGAAAACTCATTGATTACCTATTCTCCCTGGAGCGCCATGTATTCTTTATTCTGCTAATCAGTAGTGGCCCCAGGGATAGGACTCTCAATGAAAACCATCTCACTCAACCCCCAACAGAACTATTCATCAAAGTCAATGGTTTCCCACTCTTCCCAGTCCCACAAGCTCGCTGCCTTGGGGTAATCTTTGACTCTGATACCCTGTAGACTGTGAGCCTCCGTGGGCAGGGTCCTCTCTCCTTCTGTACTTATGTGTGTCCTGTATTGCTCATATTTATTGTACTTGTCTATATTCGCCCCCTCTCACATGTAAAGCGCCATGGAATAAATGGCGCTATAAAAATGAATAATAATAATAATATCTCCTTCAAACCACACATCCGAGCCCTCTCCACTTCCTGCCGACTCCAACTCAAAAATATCTCCCGGATCTGCACATTCCTCAACCAAAACTCTGCAAAAACACTAGTCCATGCCCTCATCATCACCCTCCTCGACTTCTGCAACCTCTTGCTTTGTGGCCTCCCCTCTAACACTCTTGCGCCCTCCAGTCTATCCTAAACTCCGCTGCCCGACTAATCCACCTGTCCCCCACTATTTCCCGGCCTCTCCTCTCTATGAATCCCTTCACTAGCTCCCCATTGCCCAGAGACTCCAGTTCAAAACCCTAACCATGACATACAAAGCCACCTGCAACCTGTCTCCTCCATACATATATGACCTAGTATACCGGTACTTGCACCTGCACGCAACCTCCGATCCTCACAAGATCTCCTTCTCTACTCCCCTCTTATCGCCTCATCCCGCAATCACATACAAGATTTTTCCCGTGCATCCCCCCTACTCTGGAACTCTCAACCCAACATATCAGACTCTCGCCTGCCATGGAAACCTTCAAAAAGAACCTGAAGACCTACCTCTTCCGACAAGTCTACAACCTACCATAACCCTGAGACCATGATTAAGACATAAGCATTCGAAATGGGTCGGTTTGTCTTGGCCAGTCAGTGGTATGCCGGTGAAATATTTTTTATGATCATTGGAAATAAAAGTTAAGTCTTACCTTAGATTTCCACGCTGGGGACATTCCTTCTTGCCTTCTGCCCTAGTTAGTAGGACAGGAACCTTGTGACATTGTGAATTAATAAACTCCGCTGCTGTGACCTGCCTGGAGATAACCTGTACCATGCACTGCCTATCTCGAGGTCACAGCAGCCAAGCATCCTACTGCACATGCTCATAAGCACCTGACCTGTCGTAAAACTCTAGGACAGGTTTCTATCAGTGTAATAAGATGGCAGCCATTTAAATGCACTATTGTGATTACCTCGTCTCTAGACAAAACAAGTGTGAGTCACTAGTTAAAGGTATTTAGGAATTTATTTATAATGACATTTTCTTTGTTTCTTTATTCTTTTTACTATTCCCAAATAACCTCTTTAAGCACCATGTGGTAGGAAATGACCCTAACACAGCATGCATGGAAGCCACATTGACATTTTTCACCAAGTTACAGTAAATTGGGAAATGTACCACATAAATGGCACATAAGCACCACAAATAGGCCATACTGTGGGTCAGCACTTACCTGTAATGAGATTTTCTAATATCCCATTCACTAATAGAATAACAGTAAATTTCAGCAGAAGAATGTTAGATGTCCGCTGCAGGTTTCATCACACAGTTTCCATTTATGCTCAAAAACGTTCACTAACATTTCCAGAAACCTATAACCTGTGAGGCGATTCCACCCGTGGACAGGTTTCCATACTCCCCAGCACCGTGCGGCACCAGTGCTCCCGCCTCGTCTACCTATGTACACAGCCTTGTTTGTAGACGCCACGTCCTGTATATCTTATGCATATACTGAAAACTTGATGTTTGAATATTTAGTCTTATGTCAATTTTAGCATTATGTATGTACAGGTTAATCTGGGCCACTGTGTAATATTGAGGCACCCACTTGAAGGCATATGACTATATTGGGGTTTATTTATCGGCATGTAAAATGTTCTTCACGGGAACCAATCAGAACACAGTATTCATGTTCTAAGCATTGCTAAAAATGAGATCTGTAATCTGATTCGTCGTATTATCTTTGTATGAATCCTTTTATGTTCTCATGGTCTAAAAGATCATTAAAGAGGTTTTCCCACGAACAAAGTACAAATTTAGTCAATAGATCTTGGAATAATAATAATAACAATTTCCATAATTGGATGTGTTGAATAGAAATGTTCCTGTGCTGAGATAATCTTATAAATGTGCCCCTGCTGTGTACTGTGTAATGGCTGTGTCTGACCGTGCAGGGACATGCCTGATCATACCACAGCTCCTGGGCAGGGGAGGAAGCAAAAGAGAGGATACAGACAGGACAGTATCTGGTCACAAATAATCATTTATGTGAGGTAAAACATTTCCCTGCCTGTTTTTAAGCAATGTTTTACCTGAAAGAAATAATTATTTGCGATCCCGTGCTATCTTGTCTGTAACCTCTCTTTTGCATCCTCCACTGCACTGTGATAGGATCAGACCATGTTCCTGTACGGTCAGACACAGACATTACACAGTACACAGCAGGGGCACATTTATAAGATTATCCCAGCAGAGGAACATTTTATTTAAACACATCCAATTGTAGAACTTTTCATTCCAAGATCTAGTGATTAAAATGTTAATTAAAATTAACTTTGTGGGAAAACCCCTTTAAGTAAGATCATTTTTAAAGGGAACCTGTCAAAAAGATGGACTAAAACAATCCTACAGATCAGTGAGCTTGGGGCAGAAATACATCATTGGGATGTATATCATCTCTGCTCATGTCAGTCAGTCTCATGTGCCCTCTTACCCAGACTGGCCCATATTACAGCACGGGAACCTTTCCAAATATTCTTTTTCTGATCACATCCTTATGTAAACCTCCTTTATGGCAGCTCGTTTTGAACCTACCGTTCAGTCACAGTATAGCGGTATTTTTGAGTGCTGCAAAAGATTGGACACTGTGTTGCACCATTGTAGGGCACTACATACCAGTATTCTGGGGCATTCATGAAACTATTATTTTTAGTTTCCTTTCTTGCAAAAAAAATGGTACTGCACCCTTAACCCTTAACATTTTTGCTTATTATGGACAAAAGTGCCTTTAATCCCATTCAGGCCCCAGTGCCCTCTGTATTATCTGCACATCTGTGTCCATATCCCTAACATTGATCATAGTTCCAAATTCTTACTTATAGGACCACCTTATTATTGGGATATTGCAAGATGTGAATGCAGATTTCCTATTTTCATTGGTGGGTAATTGCTGCTAATTTTTGGGAATTGTGACACTGACTGTTGCCTAGAACAGTAAAACCATTTATTCCTGAACATTAGATCCCCTCTCTATAAATGAATTCCCACAGTTTTACCGTTTTTAGGGCATCTGCAATTTTTCTTTATCCTTGAATTCCCAATAATTTAGATTAAGCATGAAGACCCCTCACATCCATTGTAAATAACCAGCGGCCACCCCTCTGCATGGAGCGGAAGAAATCACACGGGAATCATTTCTACTGCTGAGTCTCCACCTTGTGGTAAACTGCTGTTATTGCATCCATATATTACATAATTTGTACAATGAATTAATTAGAATAATACAGAAACTACAAACTTTGGAAAGTAAATATGACAAGTTATTCCACAATGTTGACACTGGTTGATGTATGATTTTACTAAGTTAAAATCTAAGACATTTCATTGACTAATATTGTAAGAACTGTAAAAACAGAAATATCAAGGGGAACCTGTCATGCTGAAAATGGTATCTATCTGCAGGCAAGAATCTAAGAGGAGCTGATCAGATACATATACATTTTTGGTGGAAAAGTTTAAGTAAAACTAGCATTTTATTGATTGAAATCCCAAGTGTTGGTATACATGAGTCCAGTGGGCGGTCCTACTAGTGCTTGACAGTCTTTCACTAGTAAAGATGAGTCGCCCGTAGCCAGGGCCTGTGGGGTACTCGGCACCGAGCCCGTTCACTTCAATGGGGGATGTCACGGGTAGCACAGCTCGGTCCGTTGCCCTGGGGGCTCACCTCAATAAAAGGGGGATATCTACAGGGGATTGTAGGTTTGTAGAAATATTCGTGACGCCACCTGTGGTACCTGGTCAGGGTGACCAGCGCTGCAGGATAGATCCTCTGAGGGGTTGTTGCTGGGCAGCAAGGTGTTAAGTCTTCCACAGGCAAGACTGATCCCTCAGGGTATATGGCGGTGTAAGGGTGCAGAAGCAATAAGGCAGACACACACAAGAAAGTCTCTTTCTGTACCTTTACTGATGGTAGATGCAGGCACGTCCCGGGAAGCTGTCAGGGTGGAGGATGCACTTCCAGTAATCCCACTGAGTAGGTGTAGGGCCTCCGTACTCCTTTATGTGTGTGAGTTTCTGACCTGTATAGAACGAAGTCTAACTCTGTCTTCTCATATACGCCCGGCTGACTTTGTGGTGAAGCCTTCTTGTGGACAGAACAGTGTCTCTAAAGGTTGGCCGACTAGACTCCTGTCTTCCTGACCCCGGTTACGTATCAGCACTGCTGGGCCCCTGCGACCTGAAGTCCAGCAGGGTCTCCGGTATCTCCTACTAGTCGTGAAGATGCTAGCAAGCTCGGACCCGGCGTCTGGTGGTTCAGAATAGAGGTAAGCGATCAATGCCGTTTCAACCTCTGTCACTCTCTTCTTTCTTCCACTCGCCTTTCGTCCTACTCTCACCTTTAACATAAGCACACACTAGCAGTAGATAGCAGCTTTTCCTTCTCTTCACCGCTCTCAAAGCGTCGCCACGCACTCTCACTCTAAATACCTCAGTTGACTCAGTTTTGACCAGGCTAAGTGGCAATCCTTCCCACCATTACTGGACTCCACTAAATAAACTAAGTTCAAGCTGTAAACTTCGGTCTTTCAAGTACTCTCTTTCTCAGGCTAATCTCTCCCTCTCAGCTAGTCTGAGGTGACTAGACTGACTGATCTGAGGAGTTCTGCTCTAGTCTGAGGTAACTGCGGTTCTGCACTGCCTTATATGCTGCGGAAGAGCTCCCTCTGGTGGATATAAGGAAAAGTGCAGATGTGTTTGTGTGCTTATGGGTCATTGTGGGTTTACCTTGGTTGCATCCTCCTGGGAACATGTGGCTCCAGACACAGCTGGGCTACACAGAACCACCCACTGGACTCTTACATGTAAATAACAAGGATTTTACTGAATAAAATAAAAGTTATATTGTTTCTTTTCCAACAAGCTTATATGTCTCCTTCTCTACACTGTGTTGTCACCAAATAAGATTGTATGTACATACATCGTGACAGATTCCCTAATTAATTCCTACAAATTTATTTTTTTTTTAATTCTGCCCAGAAACACCTGATTTGGGACCGATCAAACAGATTTAATTTAATATTATCATAAATTAAATATAACATAACATTTTTAATTTTTTTAAACATTTTTAAAAATAATAACCACTTGCAAAACTGAGATTAAAACTGGACGCACTCCTTGATATTTAGGTACAGTGGGGGAAATAAGTATTTGATCCCTTGCTGATTTTGTAAGTTTGCCCACTGACAATGACATGAACAGACTATAATTTTAAGGGTAGGTTAATTTTAACATTGAGAGATAGAATATCATAAATAAAATCCAGAAAATGACATTGCTTATATTATATACATTTATTTGCATTTTGCAGTGAGAAATAACTATTTGATCCCCTACCAACCATTAAGAGTTCTGGCCCCTACAGACCAGTTAGACGCTCCTAATCAACTCGTTACCTGCATTAAAGACAGCTGTCTTACATAGTCACCTTCATAAAAGACTCCTGTCCACAGACTCAATTAATCAGACTCTAACATCTACAACATGGGCAAAACCAAAGAGCTTTCTAAGGATGTCAGGGACAAGATCATAGACCGCAACAAAGCTGGAATGGGCTACAAAACCATAAGGAAGACGCTGGGTGAGAAGGAGACAACTGTTGCAATAGTAAGAAAATGGAAGAAATACAAAATGACTGTCAGTCGACATCGATCTGGGGCACCATTCAAAATCTCACCTCGTGGGTTATCCTTGATCAGGAGGAATGTGAGAGATCAACCTAAAACTACACGGGGGGAACTTGTTAACGATCTCAAGGCAGCTGGGACCACAGTCACCAAGAAAACCATTGATAACACATTACACTGTAAAGGTTTAAAATCCTGCAGTGCCCACAAGGTCCCCCTGCTCAAGATGGCACATGTGCAGGCCCGTCTGAAGTTTGCCAGTGAACAACGGGATGATTCTGTCAATGATTGGGAGAAGGTGCTGTGGTCAGATGAGACAAAAATTGAAGTCTTTGGTGAAAGAGAAATGCTGCCTATGACCCAAAGAACACCGTCCCCACTGTCAAGCATGGAGGTGGAAACATTATGTTTGGGGGCGTTTCTCTGCTAAGGGCACAGGACTACTTCACTGCATCAATGGGAGAATGGATGGAGCCATGTACCGTAAAATCCTGAGTGACAACCTCCTTCCTTCCACCAGGACATTAAAAATGGGTCGTGGCTGGGTCTTCCAGCAAGACAATGACCCAAAACATACAGCCAAGGCAACAAAGGAGTGGCTCATAAAGAAGCACATTAAGGTCATGGAGTGGCCTAGCCAGTCTCCAGACCTTAATCCCATAGAAAACTTATGGAGGGAGATAAAGCTCCGAGTTGCCAAGCGACAGCCTCAAAATCTTAATGATTTAGAGATGATCTGCAAAGAGGAGTGGAGCAAAATTCCTCCTGACATGTGCGCAAACCTCATAATCAACTACAAAAAACGTCTGACTGCTGTGCTTGCCAACAAGGGTTTTGCCACCAAGTATTAAGTCTTGTTTGCCAGAGGGATCAAATACTTATTTCTCACTGCAAAATGCAAATACATGTATATAATTTATACAATGATATTTTCTGGATTTTATTTTTGATATTCTATCTCTCAGTGGTAAAATTAACCTACCCCTAAAATTATAGACTGTGCATGTCTTTGTCAGTGGGCAAACTTACAAAATCAGCAAGGGATCAAATAATTATTTCCCCACTGTATGTATCAATCACATGTCAACAAGATACAAGAATGCAATGGTGCAGGAAAGGAGACTCAGTGATGACTCAAAACGGGTATTTATTTTACAAAAATTAAAGACTAAGCAAAATATTTAGACTTGAGAGTCCTCAGTGGTTGATACCTTTTAATGGCTAACTGAAAAGATGGTAACAAATTGCAAGCTTTCGAGACTACTCAGGTCTCTTCATCAGGCAAAGACTAATACAACATCTGAAGAATCACATATTTATACACAACACAGCACAGAAATAATGCAATAAGATAAGACAAGTGACGTGAAGCAGAACTGTCATTATGGCAGAGGGATGAACATAAATATTGGAACAGTTCATAGATAAGGAGTGAAAGTTTTATTGCCCTCTGATTGGGGTCTGGTATTGTGTTTTGATGCCCCTAGAAGGTCAGAGAAGCAGATTCCTTAATTGATGTAGAAAGACATGAAACCTTGGGATATATTCATTCCAGCACTAAGAGTGTCAAAGGTCATCATGAGCTTATATTCCCAAACCTTTCTATCTCTCTCAGATTTAAAGTTAGATTTTAATACAAGTAATTCCATGTCCATCATGCTATGACCGGGCATACAAAAGTGTTTTGCCACAGGTAGATCCATTCTTTTTTCTCTTATTGTGTGGCGATGGGAATTCATCCTTGTTCTCAGTTTTTGCCCTGTTTCCCCAATATACAGACCCCCAGTTGGACATTTAGTACATATAATTAGGTACACCACATTAGATGTGATGCAGCTGAAAGTACTTGGCATCTTGTAGTCCTGATGTGAGTTGGGGATCTTTATCTTGTCCGTGGTCATTATAAATGGACAGGTTTTGCATTTCTTCTAGTTGCAAGGAAAGGTTCCTGCAGCTGTTGGGGAGGACAGGGAACTTCTGACAATGATGCTTCTTAGATTTGGGGGCTGCCTAAAACACAGTAGTGGGGGGTCTGGAAATATGGATTGTAATCGGGCATCTTTTTGTAGTAAAGGTTGTAGTTTCCGTGCAGCTCCCCTTAGCATCTCCAGATTTGGATTGTAGGTGACCACTAGAGGCACCCGGTTATTTTCCTCTTTAGCTTTGTAATGTAGCAGGTGATTCCTTGATATTCTGGTGGCTCTTGTAATTTGGTTTTCAATTGTTCTTGGATGGTAGCCCTGGTTCAAAAAGGTCTTTCTGAGGCGAATAAGGTGTTCATCTCTATCCATGGGGTTGGAACATATACGGTTGTATCTGATGGCTTGGCTGTAGACAATAGAGTTTTTTATGTGTTTTGGATGGAAACTGTCCCATTTAAGGTATGTTGGACAGTCGATTGGCTTCTGATACAGGGATGTCTCTATTTCATTGTTCTTTAGCTTAATGGTGGTGTCTAAAAAGTTAATTTCAGTGCTGGAGTAGTTGAGTGTTAAATTGATGGTGATGAAATTGATGAAGAGACCTGAGTAGTCTGGAAAGCTTGCAATTTGTTACCATCTTTTCAGTTAGCCATTAAAAGGTATCAACCACTGAGGACTCTCAAGTCTAAATATTTTTCTATCTACTGGCTAACACGGTGCGAAGATACACATCTTTCCTATATCAAAATAAAGACTAAGCAGTAATAAGAGATGAATAGGAAAAAGTACAGATGACTATCAACAGGTAGATCAATGCACATTCAGCAATATAAAAGCATAGAGGAAACATCAGGCTACTTCCTTCTTGGAAATCAGCTGTTGACTCGTCCCACTCAGGTTAATGCATCTCACCAGCACATGACGATGTCTTGCGGATGACCAATGGTCAAGTCAGCACTTCTCCCTCTCCTGCACCTCCACCTCTTCCAACGGCACCCAAGCCCGGAACAGCATAGAAGCACAGTCTGCCTTTGTAGCAGAGTCAAGGCGGTGTTGGGGTGCACCTCTACTTTTCCTAGATATTGGGATCAGCAGGCAGCTTCTAGATCTAACTAACCTGGATGAGCTGTTGTAATATTTTTTAACTTGGGTGATGCCGAGTGGGACGGGTACATCCACTGTCCCAGTTCTCTAAGATCGTTAATCCCCAGAGTCACTATAGGTCCTCACACACGACGGATCTTTTAATAGCACAATCCCCTTCTTCCCAAGATTCTTTCCACATACTCGTATCTTGAGTCACACTTTTCCTATGGAGTGGACAGCTGGTTGGGAGCTATCAGCCATATGACTGGTACTTCTCAGGAGCGGGCAACGTCAGGTAAGTACCATCAAAAGAATTCTTCAGGCATGATTGTCAAACCCGAGATCCTGTGTCCATTAAACAGATAATTCTTCATCCATTAATTAGGCCCATGTCATAAATCTCTTAAAAACTAAGTTTTTCGCAGTCTTCATCCCCCTTTCTAGGATACAGAGCCCCACGGTGTGATCCTTGACTGTGGGTGAGCTAGTTTAACAGATATCCTATCTGTTGGTTTTCTCGAGGTATAGCCAATTCCTGGAAATGTGGGCCCCTTGTTCCAAGGGTCCAATATTCGACCATACATTCTCTCGGTGGTTATGCTGGTCTCTGGTTGGGGGATACCCCACTCTGATCTCTCTTCATATCAGGAGCAACATTTATCTCTGTGCTATTTGTAGGAGTTCCCCCGTGATTTCTCACATTTCTTGCCACAACCAGACCTATCCGTCCAATGGGAACTCAGGAGTATTCTTCATGGCTCGGCAAAACCGTCATGCTGGCCCTTTTTTCGGGGGGGGAAAAATTTTGCCAAAATTTTTTAAAAAAAAAAAAAAAAAAATTTTTTTTAAAAAATTTTCCCCCCCCGGGGAAGGGAAAAAAAATTTTTTTTTTAAAATTTTTGGGGCCCTTTTTTTTTTCCCCCCCCTTTTTTTTTGGGGGGGGGAAAAAAAAGGGGGTTTTTTGGGTTTTAAGGGGGGGGGTGGGGGGGGGGGGGGGTCCCCCCCAAAAAAAACCCCTTGGGGGGTTTTGTTTTTTTTGGGGTTTTTCCGGGTTTTTTTTTTTGGGCCCCCAAAATTTTTAAAAAAACCCCCCCCCCCCCCCAAAAATTTTTTCCCAAAATTTCCTTTTTTTTTTTTCCCCCCTTTTGGGGGGGGGGGCCGGTATTTGGGGCCCCAAAACCAAAAAAAAAAAAAAAAAATTTTTTTTTTTTTTCCCATTTTTTTTTAACCCCCGGGGGGGGTTTTTTAAAAAAGGGGGGGGTTTTTTTCCCCCTTTTTCCCCTTTTCCCCCAGGGGGGTTTTTTTTTTCCCCCCCCCAAAAATTTTTTGGGGGCCCCAAAATTTTCCCCGGGAAAATTTCCCCCCTTTCCGGGGCCTTTTTTTTCCCCCCCGGGGGGGAAAGGGGGTTGGGGGGAAAACCCCCCTTTTTCCCCCGGGGGGGTTTTTTCCCCTTGGGGGGGGTTTTTTCCCCGGGGTTTTTTTTTTTTTAAAGCCCCCCCCAAAAAAATTTTTTTGGGGGGTTTTTTTTTCCCTTTTGGCCCCCCCCCAAAAACCCCGGGGGAAAAACCCAAAAGGGGAAATTTTTTTAAAATTTTTCCCTTCAAGGGGGGAAAGGGCCCTTCCCCCGGGGGGGGAAAAAATTTTTTTGGGGCCAGGGGTTTTAATGTTATTTAAAAAAAAAGGGAAAAAGGGGAAAAGGAAAAAAAAAACCCCCCAAAAAAAAAATTTTTGGGTTTTTGGTTTCCCCCTTTTTTTCCCTTTTCCCTTTTGGGGCCCCTTGGGGGGAAAAGGGGGGGAACTTTTTTCCCCTTTTTTTTTTAAAAAAAAATTTTTTTAAAAAACCCTACCGGGGGGGGCCCCCCCCCAATTTTGGGTAAAAAAAAATTTTTTTTGGGGAAAAAAGGGGGGGTTTTTAAATTTTTAAAAAAAAACCCCAATTTTTTTCAGCCCCCTTTTTGTTTTTTTAATTTTTTTGGGTTTTTTTTTTTTTTTTTTATTTTTTTTTTTTTTTTGGGTTTTTCCCCAAAATTTTTTTTTTTTGGGGGGGGAAAGGTTTTTTTTAAAAAACCCCCCGGGCCCCCCCCCAAAAAATTTAAATTTTCCCCCCAAAAAGGGGGGCCCCCCCCCCCCCCAAAAAAATTTTAAGGGGGGGGGGGGGGGGGTTTTTTTTAAAAAAGGGGGGGGTTTTTTTGGGGGGGGTTTGGGGGGGGTTTTTCCCCTTGGGGGAAAGGGTTTTTTTTTTTTTTAAAAACCCCCAAAAAAAATTTTTTAAAAAATTTTTTTTTGGGGTTTTGGGGGGGAAAAAAATTTTAAAAGGGGGGGTTTGGGGTTTTCCCCTTTTTAAAAAATTTTTTTAAAAAGGGGGGGTTTAAAAAAAAAACCCCCGGGGGGGGGGAAAAAAAAATTTCCGGGGGGCCCGGGGGGGGGGGGAAAAAAAATTTTAATTTTTTTTTAAAAGGGGAAAAACCCTTTTTTTAAATTTTTCCCCCCTTTTTAGGGTTAAAAAAATTTTTTTAAAAAATTTTTTTTTTAAGGTTTTTTTGGGTTTTTTTTTTGGGGTTTTTTTAAATTTTTTTTCCCCCTTACCAAAATTTTTTTTTTTTTTAAAAAACCCTTTTTTAAAAGGGGGGGGGGTTTTTTTTGGGCCCCCGGATTAAAAACCAAAAAAAAAAACCCCCCCTTTTTTTTTAAAAAAAAAAATTTTTAAAAAAAAAAAAAAAAAGGGGGAAAAGGGGGGTTTTTTTAAATTTTTTTTTTTTAAAAAAAAATTAAAAAAAAAAAAAAAAAAATTTTTTTTTTTTTTCCCCTTTAAAAAAATTTTTTAAAAAAAAATTTTTTACCCCCCCCAACGGTTCAAAAATTTTTTGGGGGGTTTTTTTTTTAAAAACCCCTTTTTTCAAAAAAAAAGGGGAAACAGGGCCCAAAGGGTTTCCCCCCCCTTTTTAAAAAAAAATTTTCCTTAAAACCAAAAAAAAAAAACCCAAAAGGGGGGGGAAAAAAAAAAATTTTTTTTTGGGGGGAAAAGGGGGGGTTTTTCCGGGGGAAAACCCCTTGTGGGGCAACTATGGAGGAATCATAATATGTGGGGGGCCCCCCTTTGGGGGGGTTAAAGGGGAATTTTTTGGGGGGGGGGGCCCCCAAAGGGGTTGGGGGGGGTTGGGGGTTTTTAAATTGGGGGCCCCCCAAAAAAAATTTTGGGGGGGGGGCCAAAAAAAATTTTCCGGGGTTTTTTTGGGGGGGGGGGCCCCCCCAAGGGGGTTTTGGGGATGGCCGGGGGAAAAGGGGTTTTAAAATTTTCCTTTTTTTCTTTTCGGGGGGGTTTTTTTTTTTTTGGTTTTTTTCCCCCCCTTTTTAATAAGAAAAATTTCTGCCTTTAGGTGTAGTTATCTCTCAGGCTGGACGAGGTGTCTAGATTAAACGTAGGAACGCTCCAACGGCTACCTCTATTTTGTGTGGTTAGTTCAGGGTACTGCAATCCAATAGGTTCCAGCCTCTCTGGTGTATTGCGTTTTGCTTATTCTCCTCAGCTACCAAAACACAACAGGCATCACACTGTATGAGCGTGGCTATCGTGGAATCATACTGTGTGAAAGAACTGTGGGGCATCATACTGTGTGAGGTGGCCTGGAGAGCATCATACTGTTTGGTAGAATGTACTGTGGGAGCATTACAATGTGTGGATAGATTGTGAAGGCATGACACTGTGTGAGCAGGCTATGAGGGAATAAATACTGTGTAAAGGATACTGTTGGGGCATCATACTGTGTGATGGGGACTGTGGGGACATCATATTGTGTGTCGGGGCAATGTGAGGGCATCATACCGTGTGTAGTGATCACTGTGAAGGCCATCAAAGGGATAGTTTACTGTATGGGAACACTAATGGGCTTCACTAGGAGCAATATTACTGTGTGGGCTCATGTAAAGAACTGGGCAAGGTAATTGTACTGGCGTAAATTAAATATTGCATTGTGTATATCTTTCCTAACGTTCAATGTTAAAGGTACACATAAATCATACAGTTTGTGGGGGTAGCGACAGGACCATTAGTAAGTGATTGCTCTATTTCCTCAGGATTGCTCTGGTATGCATAGCAGGCCTCAAGAAGTCCATACTGTCACGCTGTCTCTGCATACAGGAGGACCGGGGTCTATGCTGACCCTAAGCTGGGGTCCTGACTAATCCCTCTACCTGGAGGTACTGTTGATGGTACAGAGGTCCAGGCCGCCAGCGTAACCCTATCTCCTGTGAATCCCTGACCACTGTAATCTAGTCCTGAGAAGGACCCTGATTACCACCACAGGGAACGGGAAGGTAACTGCCTACACACAGTATAAACGAACGAGACAGTACAAGGGGTAAAATAAAGACACCTTGCATACAAAACTACCAATACAGAGGGAACACCAACGGGTAAGGAGATTAAATAATAAAGCGAGGAGAGGAGAAAACCACAACAGGTAATCTTAGCTTTAGACTTCTCAATATGATCGCTCTGCTGGTCTGCATGAATGCTTTCACCGACACTTTCCTAGCAGACAGGCAGGTATTTGAAGGAATCCAATTATCGCAACATTAATTGCAGCTGAGCGAGGCTGGTCTTGTCCAGCACAGAGAGAGGGAGAATTAACTCTCTCACTGCAGAAAAACACTCAGCAGCAGAACCTCAGCTGTGAGAAGTCAGGGTGTGCAATCGCGACGATCTTCGCAGCGACAAACCCGTGACACATACATAGTTTGCTATGGGTTTTGGTAATTCCTGTTTTCAAGCGGGAAATTTTATAGAATGATAGACTGATCTGGTAGCTGGGCCTGTCATGCCCCTCCAGGCATGGTTTTCTCTATGTCTCAGTCAGTCCAATGTTGGGTTAATTTATTTACTTGGATTTAGAACAGTGTGCGATGTGTGCACTTTAGTTGGCGGAAACTTGAAGAGGCGAAGGGTGTCTGTCCAAGAGACTCTGTTACTGAGGACTGCTGGTTTCCAAATGTTGTTATTGGTGTGAGGCAACACTCGTCCTTTTTTGTTTCTTTTCCGGGTGGTTAGCAGTAGGCCACCTGTATAACCACGAAGCGGATCTATAGTTAGTGTTCAGGCAAGAAGAGGTTAATTTGTTCCTGGATGTGAAGGCTTTACATTTGTTCTGTACTGTACATCAATAACAAAGAGATGAAATGCTGTGTCCCTCTCTCTGACTGCACTGATCCAATTTTGCCTACCATTTCGCAGCTAATCTTCCACAAGTTGTTTGCAGATTTATGCACCCATTTGCCTGCAATTGATCAGTTGTAGCTTATCTTTTTCATGTATATCCAGATGTCAAACATATCCTTTCAAACATGTCACAATCACGCCTATCCTTAAAAAGCCATCCCTCGACCCAACCACTATGTCCAGCTATCGCCCAATATTGCTGCTCCCATTCACTTCCAAACTCCTGGAGCAGCACGTCCACATGAACTTTCCTCCCACCTCGCATCTAACTTGCTCTTTGACAATCTACAATCTGGTTTTCGCCCCCATCACTCCACTGAGACAGCCCTGACCAAAATTACTAACGACTTACTTACAGCCAAAGCTAACGGACAATACTCTATACTCCTTCTTCTAGACTGTCCTCTGCTTTTGACACAGTTGACCACTGCCTCCTACTACAAATCCTCTCCTCCTTTGGCATCAAAGACCTCGCCTTATCCTGGATCTCCTCATCCTCTGGAATTCTTTGCCCCAACACATCTGACTATCAATCACATTTGAATCCTTCAAACGGAACCTGAAAACCCAACTCTTCAGGAAAGCTTACAGCCTGCAATGACCCCACTGCCTGCTCACCACTACCGGAAATATCGCCTCAACCATCACCGGAACTGCTGCAACCCCCCAACCTAATGTCTCCTTCCCCACCATCCTGTAGAATGTAAGACCGAAGGGGCAGGGTCCTCTCCCATCTGTATCAGTCTGTGATTGTTAGTTTGTTTACTGTAAGTGACATCTGTAATTTGTATGTAACCCCTTCTCATGTACAGCAACATGGAATCAATGGTGCTATATAAATAATAATAATAAAGCGATATGTTTTGGTACATACCTAAATCATAGAAGCTAACAGTATAAATTAGCATAAGTTATTTTGGTATATTGATGTCTACATACTACCAGAAATATAGCCAGAAATGGGTTCTCTTCCAGCCAAGGTCATGATACAATGTCCTGCACAGAAGGTGATCAGTGACTTTTGGCACCTTCTATTTCTGTTAATGTTTGTGTTGTGGAACAGCTTTCTCTGTGATGGACCCAACCTATAAACATATTACATGGTGGGTTATGTAATCATATAGTAACTAGTGACTGCAGCGTCCACGAGCAATGACGGATAAATTCAGAGGATCTGTAAAGCAAAGCCTGTGATGATGAGCTGATTGCCATCCCAACTTCATTTTGTCCTCAGAACCCTTTCGCCCTATTTCTATTGCACACATGGGTTTTCTACAATATAACATGACATCATCACATGTGGCCACATCACGTCCTCTTTAGACGAAAAGTTGAGACAACACAATATCTTGGGACAGTGGATTTCATAATCCATTTATCTCGATTGTGAAATGAAAATATTGTAAGTCCTTTAGCACAAAATCACGCCAGGACAAATTATTCTTACTTCTTACAGTAAATATACCGAAGCATCTTTCTTATTTTCCTCATTTTACCTACTAATTTTCCAACTGGGATTTTCCCTCTGGTTAAAGGTGAATTCTCAACTGGCCGAATTGTCACATAGTCACAGAATGGGCTCTTACAGACCACCGTTTAAATGGGACCATGGTTTTGGAGGATAGCATTCGTGCCCATGTTATTCTTTGGGACTGTGCACAAGTCTGATATTTTCCTTAGACCAAGAAGTTGAGGGAAAAAAAATCACAGCAAGCATTACCGTATTTTTCGGACCATAAGACGCACTTTTTTCCCCCAAAAATTTTGGGGAAAAATAAGGGTGCGTCTTATGGTCACAATATACGGTATGTCCCCTCCTGGAAAGAAAACTTTTCCCAACTCCGGTGGCGGTTCCAATGCAGCCTCCCTGTGGTGCGGTGGTGTCGGGGCATCCTCAAATTCAAATCTCGGCAACGAGATCTCGGGACAAGATCTCGTTGCGGAGATCTGAATCTGAGCATGCGCCGCCTCCAGAAATATGGCCGAGATCTCGTTGCCGAGATTTGAACTTGAGGATGTGAGTCGCACGTACCAGGGCTTATGGGGTACTCGGCACCGAACCCGTTCACTTCAATGGGGGGGAGGTCACGGGTAGCACAGCTCGGTCCGTTGCCCTGGGCGCTCATTCAAAGGAGGATATTTACAGGAGATAATAGTAATTGTTCGTGACGCCACCTGTGGTTTCTGATCAGGGTGACCAGCGCTGCAGGGTGAATCCTCTGAGGGGTTGTTATTGGGCAGCAAGGTGTTAAGTCTCCCACAGGCGAGACTGGATCCCTCAGGGTATATGGCGGTGCAGGGTGCATGCAATAATGCAGACACACACAAGTCAGTCTATTTCCATACCTTTACTGGTGATGTTTGCAGGCATGTCCCGGGAAGCTGCTCAGGGTGGAGGATGCACATCCAGTAATCACTGAGTAGGTTTAAGGCCTCCTTACTTCTTAATGTGTGTGAGTTTCCAACTTGCATGAAGCTAAGTTTAACTCCGTATAGAACAGCTACGCCCGGCCGACATTGTGGTGGAGCCTTCTTTTGGCAAGAACTAAGTCTATATCTGCAGCGTCCTGCTAGACTCCTGTTCTTCCTGACCCCGGTTACGTATCAGCACTGAAGGGCCCCTCTGCGACCTGAAGTCCAGCAGGGTCTCCGGTTTCTCCCACTAGCCGTGAAGGAACTAGCAAGCTCGGACCCGGTGTCCGGTTGGGCAGAGTGGAGGTCAGCTATCGTTGCTATTTCCCCTCAGTCACTCTTTCTTCCCTTTACCACTCGCCTGTCCCCTACTCACACCCTTAACATAAGCACAGGCAACAGTAGGTGTAGTCGTCAGCTTCCTTCTATCACCGCTCACTGACCGTTCCTCAGTCGACTCGTTGTTATAATAACTGTAGCTCCCTTCCTTCTTTTCCTTCATACGCTCTGTCCAGAGTAGCTATCAGGACCTTCCGTCAGACTGATTTCGTGCACACTCTGAGAGTCACTTTCCACGTTCATAGGGAACCAACAGTCAGCCTGTTCTGAGGTAACAGCTTGTCTTCCTTCCTCTGTCTCATCTGACAGGAATCAACACTGGCTCTGACTGGAATGTCTACTGCTGTGTCTCCCACACCCTTATATATTCTAAGGCTCCCTCTAGTGGCACTATAGGGAAGTGTGGAGTGTGAATGAATATCAGGTGTTTGTGTATTACCTTTCTGTGCATCCTCCTGGGTACATGTGGCACCAAGGGCAGCTGGGCTACACATCCCCCCCTAGTTATATTCAGCACTCCCGGGCTGAAAAAGAAAAACAATTTTTTTATAATAACAACAATAACATAACTCATCCCTTGCGGGAGGTAAGGACACTTTAACGTTACATTGTGTACAAATTGCAATTAGAAAAATATCAAAATACTTTCTCACAAATAAATACAAGATTCTTGTGGAGGACCCGTACCAAACCTCCCACGGTGGTCCTGGGTGGGCTGCAGGACTTCTCTGCTGCAAACCTCACTCAAGGCCACACCATACGGGTTTTGCTTCTGAGGTAGATGGTTTACGTAAAACCAAGATGGGGCACCGAAGTGCTAACTATTTACAACTAAAGTTCTGTGCTGCAAGAGTCCTCAGCACGCAGTCCTTCAAAGACATTCCTAGAAAAATCACATTTTTATCATATCACATTAACACGTCACATTACCCAACTGGGGTATACTACTTCAGACATTTATCACATTCACAATAAAGTGCAATTCTTCTTAACTTTTTACAGTTGCAGTAAACCCTGTCTGGGTCCTACTGTTCTTCTTTAGATATTGTGGTTACACCTTCCATACCTGGGGCTGGAAGTATACAGTGCGCTCTGGAACGCATCACCAGAAGATCATGTCCTGCTACCTGTGTCTGGGTAGCTACAGTCCTCTTTACAATTTTGCGACTTGCTGGAGGCCTTACAGGTGCCTCTTCTAAGTATAGATTTGGCTCACTAGGGGTCGCACTAACAGTCACTACGCTCTGCAGCGTTTCCAATGAGGACGCAGATGTGCGCAGTGGCTTAGCTGGGGACGCACTAGCCTGTTGCGCTGCAGAATAGGATGCAGGTGCGCGGCCGGGCGCTGATGGGGCTGTGGCTTGGGACACTGAGACACGGGGTACATTTCCAGCTTCAGGGACGGGGTCGCTGACTCGGGAGACATTCAGGGCATACCACCCCTTAAGACCCCAGTGTCGCGTGTAGGTGACAACATCCCCTTTTAACAGGTTGAACCCCGCATCGCAGCAGTGAACAAAGATCTCTTGAGAGAACCCGGGCTCGCATATGTAACCCCAAACTCCTCGAGCCTTAGAGGCACACACCGTCCCCTGGCGCCGCGGTTCCTGGAGCGTACCTTTATCTTGCCGGACGATCTTCTTGTCCGCAAGATTCTGCTCCCGGTCCCTCCAGTAAAGCTGCTGCACCTCTCTCTGCTCCTGCTGCTGCCGCTGCTCCTGCTCACGGCGTCGCCACTCATTCTCCATCTGGGCGGCGTATTCCACGTCGTCCAGGTACTCCATCTCCTTCCAGTCGATCTCCATCACTTGCGGCTGGGTCTCCTCCGTCGTCGTCCCTACCGGGGGACTGCATTCCGCTGCGGCCTCTGGTTCCAGGCCTGGCTGGCGTTCCGGTCCGTGCAGGGCCTCCTCAGCCTCCTTCCCTCCCGCCGCTTCCTCGGCGGAGTCAGGATCAGCTCTTTCGGGGCCGGCCTCCGGTGGTTCATCAGCCGCTGGGTCCAGTGGTGGCGTGTGCACATCTTGAAGGGAGAGCGTCGCGTCCCACAGCAGCCGCTGTTTCAGGGCACGCCAGCCTTGCTCCATCACCTCCGTCTCTGCGCGGTGTCGGGCTATAACTTTCAGCACCTCATCCACCTCCTCCACTTTTTGCATTCTCCGGTCATCCGCCCGACCTGGGGACGGTTCGAGTACAGGCTGCACCACTTCAGGGGAACGGGGTCTGCGCACCGCCATTCCTCCACACAGCGTCTCCTGTCCTTCCGCCATCTCACTCCAGGCCAGACTGTGTTTCCCATCTGGAACAATCTGGTCTCTTCCGTGGAGGCGGGACTTTCGCTTTCTCTTTTTGGCATAGAGGATGAAGAGGAGGCGGATCTCCCTTGCAGTAGGGCAGGCTCTCACATTGTAATAGCACTTAGACAGGGCGCCCATAGCTTTCGCGCCACAGGGGGGGTATGCCCACGAAGGTTCGCCCACCTTCTTCACCAGCGCCTCAGGGCGCTAATATGGCGGCAAAATGGCGGAAAATGGCGCCAAAAATCACAAGAACTGCACACAGTCTTTTTGCTCCAAACAGTCCAATTCTAGGCATACAGGACTCACATTTAGTAAGCTTCGTATCCTGTTCGTGACGCCAAAGATGAGTTGCACGTACCAGGGCTTATGGGGTACTCGGCACCGAGCCCGTTCACTTCAATGGAGGAGAGGTCACGGGTAGCACAGCCCCGTCCGTTGCCCTGGGCGCTCATTCAAAGGGGGATATTTACAGGGGATAATAGTAATTGTTCGTGACGCCACCTGTGGTTTCTGATCAGGGTGACCAGCGCTGCAGGGTGAATCCTCTGAGGGGTTGTTATTGGGCAGCAAGGTGTTAAGTCTCCCACAGGCGAGACTGGATCCCTCAGGGTATATGGCGGTGCAGGGTGCATGCAATAATGCAGACACACACAAGTCAGTCTCTTTCCATACCTTTACTGGTGATGTTTGCAGGCATGTCCCGGGAAGCTGCTCAGGGTGGAGGATGCACATCCAGTAATCACTGAGTAGGTTTAAGGCCTCCTTACTTCTTAATGTGTGTGAGTTTCCAACTTGCATGAAGCTAAGTTTAACTCCGTATAGAACAGCTACGCCCGGCCGACATTGTGGTGGAGCCTTCTTTTGGCAAGAACTAAGTCTATATCTGCAGCGTCCTGCTAGACTCCTGTTCTTCCTGACCCCGGTTACGTATCAGCACTGAAGGGCCCCTCTGCGACCTGAAGTCCAGCAGGGTCTCCGGTTTCTCCCACTAGCCGTGAAGGAACTAGCAAGCTCGGACCCGGTGTCCGGTTGGGCAGAGTGGAGGTCAGCTATCGTTGCTATTTCCCCTCAGTCACTCTTTCTTCCTTTTACCACTCGCCTGTCGCCCTACTCACACCCTTAACATAAGCACAGGCAACAGTAGGTGTAGTCGTCAGCTTCCTTCTATCACCGCTCACTGACCGTTCCTCAGTTGACTCGTTGTTATAATAACTGTAGCTCCCTTCCTTCTTTTCCTTCATAGGCTCTGTCCAGAGTAGCTATCAGGACCTTCCGTCAGACTGATTTCGTGCACACTCTGAGAGTCACTTTCCACGTTCATAGGGAACCAACAGTCAGCCTGTTCTGAGGTAACAGCTTGTCTTCCTTCCTCTGTCTTATCTGACAGGAATCAACACTGGCTCTGACTGGAATGTCTACTGCTGCGTCTCCCACACCCTTATATATTCTAAGGCTCCCTCTAGTGGCACTATAGGGAAGTGTGGAGTGTGAATGAATATCAGGTGTTTGTGTATTACCTTTCTGTGCATCCTCCTGGGTACATGTGGCACCAAGCGCAGCTGGGCTACACAGATGCGGCGGCCATCTTTCCGGAGGCACCGCGTTGCAGCAGCGGAGCTGCGGGGGGCTTCAGGCTATGGCGAAATGCCGGCGGAGCCCCCAACGCAGCACAGAGCCACGCTACCGCCACATCACGGAGCGCCGCTGCTGCCACATCACGGAGCCCCGACACCACCGCACCACAGTGAGGCTGCATCGGGACCACCGCCACAGGATTTTGTAAGTATATTGCGACCCCACCCCACAGAGCTCAACCACCCCACAGAGCACAGCCACCCCACAGTGCACAGCCACCCCACAGAGTACAACCATCCCACAGAGCACAGCCACCCCACAGTTCACAGCCACCCCACAGTGCACAACCACCCAACAGAGCACAGCCACCCCACAGAGCACAACCACCCCACAGAGCACAGCCATACCACAGAGCACAACCACCCCACAGAGCACAACCACTCCACAATGCACAGCCACCCCACAGAGCACAGACACCCCACAGTGCACAGCCACCCCACAGTGCACAACCACCCCACAGAGCACAGCCACCCCACAGAGCACAGCCACCCCACAGTGCACAGCCACCCCACAGAGCACTCCTGCCACACAGAGCACCACCACCGCACTAGCCTGGACCACCAAACGACCCCTGTGACCACTCCTCTACCTGAGCTGATCCCTTCACTGGTAACCTGAATTCGGACTGTAAGACGGACCCCCATTTGACACATTATTTTTTTTCCCTATTTTCCTTCTGAAAATTTGGGGTGCGTCTTATGGTCCGGTGCGTCTTATAGTCCGAACATACAGTATTTGCCTCCAAGAATCAGATGGCCCTCACCCATTCATGTCTATGGGTCCATGAACAAAATCAGACCACACTTGGATGATATTAGAGTGTTGTCCAATTTTTACCGACTGACATAATTGAGAAGGTGGAGGAACTTTTTTCTTTTCTCTCCACCTCCGAAAAAATTGGATCCCACTCTGATCAAGCTCTGATCAGAGTGTGATTAAACTGAAAATATAATAGGTACAGAAGGGCTTCAAAACCAAAATCATAGAATCATGCCCTATAGGCAATCCTTTATTGATAAAATACCTCAATGGGTAGCACCCAAAAACAACCGTGATAAAAAAACAAAAAACAAAGTGTATTCCTAACTTAAAAGCTATGGGGATAGCCTAGAGTCCCTGATGTAGGTCTGGGCTGTCACCTGCCTAACAGCGGAGGTTGGCACCCTAGGGGGAAGCGTTGTGGCGCCCCCGCTCCACGATGGCTGACCCTAGGGTCCCTGTTAGGCCCTTACACCTTAGGGGATACCTCTACCCAGATAATAGGGAGACCCCTAACATTAATACAGAGACCAGCTAACATTAAAGGTGACCCTAAGTCCCCAAAGTATTAAAAACAGTTCACAACACACGGGGTGGTAGGGAGTATAATGGAGATTGGCACAGATCTGCTGTACAACACTGCTAGTATACAGCAGCCTCCTTTTATGAACAGGAGTTATGATAAAACTGCCTTCTTGTGCCACAGCTTAATGAAAGTGAATGTGAACAGTCTCATACTTGTTCACTCACTAGTCAAAGCTCCTCCAGTGTATAGGAAATCTAAATGTGTGTGCATAACAGACAGTCAAATATAAGCTAAGATGCGATCTATAATTGTCAGCTATTGGACCAAAAGTCTAGTCTGAACTTATAAACACACTGAAAGAATGACTAGAGCATATAATGACTGGAATAAATAAGACGCATCGGCGTCATGAGAAGGTCATTGACACTTTATTTTAGTGTCGTGTTAGGGGATAGCAATATTTGAAGATAAATGTATAAGGCAGCAAGATATAATTGATGTATACCTTCCCTAGCAATGCCCGATGTACCGAATAGGAAATAGGTACAGATATAACATTCCTACAGGTATGGTGCTAGATGGGGAATAGGTATATATATTGCCTTCCTGTACGTATAATACTAATCACCCCTCATCATGATGTGGATACACTGAGAAACTCCATTATAAACTGTTATTAATAAGAAATGCGTAACGATACTCATCATTTCTCATGGTCACCCCACCACCATCAATAGTAGCGCCTCAACGCGTTTCGCCCCATGGGCTCATCAGGAGGCCAGATGTACAGATGTCCGGTGTCAAAATGACACCGGACATCTAACGGTTAGTCTCTGCACCATGTCATTTTGACACCGGACACTAAAATCAAGTGTCAATGACCTTCTCATGACGCCGATGCGTCTTATTCATTCCAGTCATTATATGCTCTAG
Organism: Oophaga sylvatica; assembly: GCA_033576555.1. Lineage (NCBI taxonomy): Eukaryota > Metazoa > Chordata > Amphibia > Anura > Dendrobatidae > Oophaga > Oophaga sylvatica. The sequence goes on from JARQOD010000004.1 coordinate 490,065,804, forward strand.
TCATTCTTTCAGTGTGTTTATAAGTTCAGACTAGACTTTTGGTCCAATAGCTGACAATTATAGATCGCATCTTAGCTTATATTTGACTGTCTGTTATGCACACACATTTAGATTTCCTATACACTGGAGGAGCTTTGACTAGTGAGTGAACAAGTATGAGACTGTTCACATTCACTTTCATTAAGCTGTGGCACAAGAAGGCAGTTTTATCATAACTTCTGTTCATAAAAGGAGGCTGCTGTATACTAGCAGTGTTGTACAGCAGATCTGTGCCAATCTCCATTATACTCCCTACCACCCCGTGTGTTGTGAACTGTTTTTAATACTTTGGGGACTTAGGGTCACCTTTAATGTTAGCTGGTCTCTGTATTAATGTTAGGGGTCTCCCTATTATCTGGGTAGAGGTATCCCCTAAGGTGTAAGGGCCTAACAGGGACCCTAGGGTCAGCCATCGTGGAGCGGGGGCGCCACAACGCTTCCCCCTAGGGTGCCAACCTCCGCTGTTAGGCAGGTGACAGCCCAGACCTACATCAGGGACTCTAGGCTATCCCCATAGCTTTTAAGTTAGGAATACACTTTGTTTTTTGTTTTTTTATCACGGTTGTTTTTGGGTGCTACCCATTGAGGTATTTTATCAATAAAGGATTGCCTATAGGGCATGATTCAGAGTGTGATTAGCATAATTGGACCGATTTTCTCGAATGGTGACAAAACAATCTTGTAACCCTACCCAATAGGTGATAATTTACTGACCACTGGAGATCTGACCTATAAGCCCCTAATCGATACCCAGAACAGTGATCACAAAAGCTCTATCCTGAGAAATGAGTGATTATGTAAAAAAATTTTAACTTTGGAGGACCTAATACTAGAGATTAGCAAATCAATTCGGTGTGAATCAAATTTGTGCCAAACTTTTGGAAACTTGCTTGACCGAGCGAATTTGAACAATTTGAACTCCGATTGGCGTGAACCAAAAATGTCCAAAGCTATTTTAGACAATGCAGAAGGTCATATCAACCAGAAAATACTGACCTTGACCTTGGGCGTAGCTGGGTAATCTTCCCAATAATGCTTTGCAGTTATTACATTACACTGCATAGTAAAGCCTATCATAGCCTGTATAAAAGCCGAGGTAGGGAATGCAGAGCTTCAAATATTTTGGGGTAAATCTGTTTAATGAGAGGATTCTTACAGTTCAATGTTTAGCAATAGAAATTAGGAAAAAAAGCTAAAAAAACTTTGAACATACAAAATAGGTAGTGTGTGTGACAAAACAGCAGTGAAGTAGCGCTTTGTGGGTGAGAGAGATAAGTTTGTGTTGTATTCTGTAGCTGATGGGCAATCAGTGCAATGACTGGCACAAGGTGGAGGCATCGGTGAAGCGGATGGACAGATATACAACCCTGGCTACTGCATTTAGGATGGTTTGGAGAGGAGAAAGTTTGGTTAGGCGGAGACCGATTAGTAGACAGTTGCAATAGTCCAGATGACAATGAATAAGAGTGACAGTAAGAGTTTTTGCAGTTTCAAAGGTGAAAAAAGGTTGGATCCTGGAGATGTTTTTAAGATGAAGGTAATATAAGCATGTTACTAAATAAACAGATAGCCCACCATGTAATACTTTTATAGGTTGGGTCCAAAACAGAGAAAGCTGCTTTTTGGTTCATATTGATAGGTCCCAAGTGAGACACATCCATCAATGCCATCCAAAGACCATGATGTGGAAAACAGTTGATTTCAGGAAATTAATCCATTGATTTAGTGTATAGCGTATAGACAAATTATATAATTGTTAGCATGTTCCAGAACGCAAACATCAACAGAAATAGAAGGCGCCAAAGAGTAACTGATCACCTGTTGTGCAGGACGTTGTATCATGACCCTGGCTGGAAGAAAACCCATTTCTGGCTATTTTTCTGGTCATAAGTAGACATCTATATAACTTCTGCTGAATTATACTGTTAGCTTCTATTATGTAGGTGTTTGTCAAAACATGTCTCTTTAAGGATATGTTTTACATCTGGATATACAACCCCTGGCAAAAATGATGTAATCACCGGCCTTGGAGGATGTTCATGCAGTTGTTTAATTTTGTTTAAAAAAAGCAGATCACAAAACTGAAGTCATTTCAAATGGCAACTTTCTCGCTTTAAGAAACTCTAAAAGAAATCAAGAACAAAAAATGTGATAGTAATGGTGATTTATTTTAACCAAGCGTAGGGAAAAATTATGGAGTCACTCAATTCTGAGGGAAAAAATTATGGAATCACCCTGTAAGTTTTCATTCCCAAAACTAACACTTGCATCAAATTAGATCTGCTCGTTAGTCTGCATCTAAAAAGTAGTGGTCACACCTTGGAGAGCTGTTGCACAAACTGGACTGACATGAATCATGGCTCCAACACGAGAGATGTCAATTGAAACAAAAGAGAGGATTATCAAACTCTTAAAAGAGGGTAAATCATCACGCAATGTTGCAAAAGATGGTGGTTCACAGTCAGCTGTGTCTAAAATCTGGACCAAATACAAACAACATGGGAAGGTTGATAAAGGCAAACATACTGGTAGACCAAAGAAGACATCAAAGCATTAAGACCGGAAACTTAAAGCAATATGTCTCCAAAACAGGAAACGCACAACAAAACAAATGAGGAACGAATGGGTGGAAACTGGAGTCAATGTCTGTGACCAAACTGTAAGAAACCTCCTAAAGGAAATGGGATTTACATACAGAAAAGCTAAATGAAAGCCATCATTAACACCTAAACAGAAAAAAAACAAGGTTACAATGGGCTAAGGAAAAGCAATCGTGGACTGTGGATGACTGGATGAAAGTCATATTCAGTGCTGAATCGAGAATTTGCATTGGCAAGGTGATGATGCTGGAACTTTTGTTTGGTGCCATTCCAATGAGATTTATAAAGATGACTGCCTGAAGAGAACATGCAACTTTCCACAGTCATTGATGATATGGGGCTGCATGTCAGGTAAAGGCACTGGGGAGATGGCTGTCATTACATCTTCAATAAATGCACAAGTTTATGTTGATATTTTCGACACTTTCCTTATCCCATCAATTGAAAGGATGTTTGGGGATGATGAAATAATTTTTCAAGATGATAATGCATCCTGCCATAGAGCAAAAATAGTGAAAACATTCCTTGAAAGAAGACACATAAGGTCAATGTCATGGCCTGCATATAGTCCGGATCTCAATCCAATTGAAAATCTTTGGTGGAAGTTGAAGAAAATGGTCCATGACAAGGCTCCAACCTGAAAAGCTGATCTGGCAACAGTAATTAGAGAAAGTTGGAGCCAGATTGATGAAGAGTACAGTGTGACACTCATTAAGTCCATGCCTCAGAGACTGCAAGCTGTTGTAAAAGCCAGAGGTGGTGCAACAAAATACTAGTTGGAGTGTTATTTTGTTTTTCATGATTCCATAATTTTTTCCCTCAAAATTGAGTGATTCCATAATTTTTTCCCTATGTTTGGTTAAAAAAAATCACCATTACTGACTACCACATTATTTGTTCTTGATTTCTTTTAGTGTTTCTTAAAGCCAGAAAGTTGCCATTTGAAATGACTTCAGTTTTGTGCCATGTCTGTGATCAACAAAATAAAACAACTGAATGAACATCCTCCAAGACCGGTGATTCCATAATTTTTGCCAGGGGTTGTACATGAAAAAGATAAGCTACACAATTAATCAATTGCAGGCAGATGGATACGTAAATCTGCACAACTTATGGGAGATTAGCTGCCTAGAACATTTATGTGCAATGCTTCATATCATGTGTGGTGAGCACTGCAAGTAAGCTGAACACTTAGTGCCAGATTCCCCCCAACATTACAGATGATCTCTGGGGTTTCCAGCGTTGAGACACCCTGCAATCGGTTTATTATCTGGTTGACTCTACCAAACAAAATTGACCACAAAGTATAACATGTTCAAAGTGAACCTGTCACTAGGTTTTCCCAATATAAACTAAAGCCACCATCTTTAACGTCTGTTTAACAGCAATCATGCAACCTGCATGTAAGCCTCAAACTCCATGTTAATGTAAAAAAAATAGCTTGTATAATTACCCTATACGGTGCTGGTCTGGTCCGATGGGCATCGCTGATCTTGCTCGGCACCCCCTTTATCCCCACAATGTCCATCATCCTGCCTTGCATGATGTGGATGATGCGTACTACGTGATCCACACAATGCAGCCAATCTAACTCCTGCACAAGTGTGGTTTACCTTACCCTAAGAGAAGAGCAAAGTTCTGTAATGGACATGATCAGGGAGAGGATTGGCGACGTTGTGCGCACGCGTCATCCACATCAAGAAAGATAAGAGGATGGGGATAGCTAATAGATGAGGTGCCAAGAAAGACCAGGCATGTCCATCAGACCGGACCATGTCGTATTTTTTTGATACACAGAAGCGGTTGTGGTTTTTCTATAAGTTGCTGGACTGCGACAGACTTGGCATTAAACGTGGTGGCTTTAGTTTATATTGTGAAAACGTCGTGACAGCTTCCCTATGACAAATAATTTGTCATAATTAATCATTGCCATTGTGGATACAATGTGATTATTAACCCAGGAAACTGTATGTGATCATGTACATTTTAAAATGTCAATGTATATATGTGAATGCCACATGGATGTAAAATACACACACGGATGACAATACACAAAAAAAATCACCAGAGTTTTCTTTTTGAAAATTAAACAATTTTTCATGTGCTTGTCTGATCCCGACCTTTGTTTCTTACTCCCAGGCTTGTGTTTAATTAATTTGACGTTAAATTGAGACACATTTATCAGCATAGTGTAGTATTGAAACAATAATAATCCTGAAGATGTACTTTTTGTTTCATCCTAGCACATCCTCGGCCAATCACAATTTTATATCTACACAAACATTTCGATGAGTCAAGAATGACTAAAAAGAAAACATGAACATCGGTGTGACGCTGATAATAATATTCATTATTTCTGCATTCCAGGGGTCGGCTCGTCAAGGCTATTACATTCCTAACGTGAACAAATCACAACCACAAAGACTGAAAAACGATGATTCAGCTTCTTTCTCTTCAAGTCAACTCAATGCAAAGTACACTATGGACATCTGACCATCACACAGTATGAGTTTGTGTTATGTACCTGTGGCGGATCAGGGCTTTACTCACCTCACCCTGGTCCGTTTAACTCTGCTGTGCTCCACGTCAGGCGTTGCGTGATACCATGTGATCAACTGCCTGAGCCTATATAAGGCCTACCAAGGTATTAAGACTTCTAAGAGTTATTTGTGTCAGCAGTCTCCAGGACCTCGGTTACCTGTTCCCGGTCTCCTGTCCGTTGCAGTCTCCAGAACCTCTACTACCTGTTCCTGGTCACATGTCCACATGCAGTCTCCATGACCTCTGCTACTTCTTCCTGGTCTTCTGTCCACCTTTGGTCTCTAGACCTCTGCTATCTGTTTCCAGCATGCCTCACCTGCCTCCTACACCAACGCCCATGGACCTTAGGCTTTGAGGATCCACCTCAATAGGTGAGCCTAACAGCTTGCTGGAGTTCACATAAGAGAACCACTGACGTTAAAAATATGCAGTTGGAAATCTTTTGCAGGTTATAGCAACCTCTTCTCTTCTGGGAAGGCTTTCCACTAAATTTTAGAGTGTGTGTGGGAAATTGAAACTATTTTGTCGAATGCCATGATAACACAGGTATCCACTGCAGCCAATCACTTGCCTTATTGGCATATGGCAGAAGACCACAGAAGCAATTGATTGGCTGTCACAGTGATATACTGTACAGTACAGACCAAAAGTTTGGACACACCTTCTCATTCAAAGATTTTTCTGTATTTTCATAGCTATGAAAATTGTAGAATCACACTGAAGGCATCAAAACTATGAATTAACACATGTGGAATTATACATTACACTTTACAAAAAAGTGTGAAACAACTGAAAACATGTCTTATATTCTAGGTTCTTCAAAGTGAACGGATGGACTCTACATGCCTGGTTCCCACCGTGAAGCATGGAGGAGGTGGTGTGATGGTGTGGGGGTGCTTTGCTGGTGACACTGTTGGGGATTTAGTCAAAATTGAAGGCATAGTGAACCAGCATGGCTACCACAGCATCTTGCAGCAGCATGCTATTCCATCCGGTTTGCGTTTAGTTGGACCATCATTTATTTTTCAACAGGACAATGACCCCAAACATAACTTCAGGCTGCGTAAGGGCTATTTGACCAAGAAGGAGAGTGTTGGGGTGCTACGCCAGATGACCTGGCCTCCACAGTCACCAGACCTGAATCCAATCGAGATAGCTTGGGTGAGCTGGACCGCTCACCGCTTCAATTTTAAATAATCCCCAACAGTGTCACCAGCAAAGCAACCCCACACCATCACACCACCTCCTCCATTCTTCACGGTGGGAACCAGGCATGTAGAGTCCATCCGTTCACCTTTTCTGCGTGCAAAGCAGTAATCAAAGCAAAAGGTGGCTACTTTGAAGAACCTAGAATATAAGACATATTTTCAGTTGTTTCACACTTTTTTGTAAAGTGTAATGTATAATTCCACATGTGTTAGTTCATAGTTTTGATGCCTTCAGTGTGATTCTACAATTTTCATAGTCATGAAAATACAGAAAAATCTTTGAATGAGAAGGTGTGTCCAAACTTTTGGTCTGTATTGTACATCTGAACAAGAAGAAACAGCCAACTAGATATACTGAATGTGCCTGCTGCAGGCAATGAGTGGCTTTTGATTTGCTGCAGTGGCCACCTCATGCCCTCTATGGAAAAAGCTGGGTATGTTGGAACCGCCATGGGCCCATTTTTATACTAAAGGGTATGCCACACTAAACAACATCGCTAACGGGATCGCTAAAAAACGTCACTATTTAGCGATCCCGTTAGCGATGTTGTTGTGTGCGGCATCTGTCAGCGACGAGGCCCCTGCTGTGATCTCGCTCGTCGCTGACATCGTTCCGGACCCTATTTAGATCGTCGGCGCCCCGCAGGTAAGTATATATCGCTAAGTGTGGCACCTTTTCTTAGCGATTTAGCGGTACTTTTGTACCGCTAAAGTCGTTAAGAAGATCGCTAACCGCGATAGCGTCGTTAACTATATCGCTAAGTTAAGCCGCACTTAGCGATATAGAAACAATCCCGCTAGCGATCGCATTAGTATGCGTCTTTATCGCTATCGCTAGCGGGATTGTTTAGTGTGGCAGTACCTTAAGTAAAAGCAGTAGACAATCCCTTTAAATTCTAATTTGGAATTGTATTAGAGAAAACAAAGAAAGCTTATCTAATCTAGTATAAAAAAATCTATTTTTCTCTACTTTTGCCTTAATCAGCAGTACTGGGGGCTTATACCCAATGATAACATGCAAGTCTGTATTTACTCATTCTATAGATTTGTCTCATTAGATGTCCCACTGATCATCTTTCTCTGAAATGCATCCTTTTAGGACCAGAAAACAGGTGAGAAGCCACAAGGTCCCCCTTGGCCCCTATCACTGTGTGAACCAGGACTAGTTACTTTGCAAGCTAAACAAAGTTATCAATTCTCTTTGTCTCTTTGCTCACATTAAGGTGAAGCCGATGTTTCCCCTTGAAATTGGATCTGCTGAGAACCCTTTTGATGAAGACAATGATGTCCTTCCTCATTCAAGTGGAGTTCTCATCTGCAAGACAAAGAAGCTTTGCCTCCAAACAATCATGTCTGGTGTCACATTCTTCTCCCAATGGACCTTTCTATTGCTTGAACATCATTCCTAACCATTTACAAACCCTTAGGCATCTGATTTTATATGCATGGCCTGTGACAAATTTCCACCACTCTTTAAGATGAAATGCAAACGATGTGGAACTGGAGGAACAACTAACTCTTTTGTCATTCCGCAAGAGAAAATCTGTGAAAACAAGACAAAATGTCACCAACTAAAGGTTGGCTAAGGTTGCTTTCATGGATTATCTTTCATATACCTTTTAATATCATTTTACCATGGCTACTATTGGGTTAAATTAATTTAAAAAATGTAAAAAAAATGACGTAGACTGTTCTACAGATATTGAAGGCACTACATTGTGCACGTCCATAGTAGGAAGATCAGAAATCTAATAATGGCTCCACTAAGTGGATATTTATGTTAGAGCATCTTTAGATATACTCATTCTTACCACCATAAAGTGAAAACATTTTTACTTAAAATCAACACTTGCTTTTGTATCTAATAAATTCTAAGCACTCTAAAATGAGAACATCATTGAGGAGGGGGATTTGTCGCCAGACTTTACAATACAAATGGTTTCTATTATTAAAGAGGTTGTCCACTACTTGGACAACCCCATCTGAATCTCTGGTAAAATAATAACATCGATACTCACCCTTGGTGACAGTGACGTCCCCTCTGTGTTGTAGCAGTGACTGAACGCCACCGCCGGGAAGGACTCAAATACGATACGGTAGACAAGGAGGCAAAAACAAAACACTGGCTTTATTGAAAGACAGAGAGGATTATATGCCGGAAAATAAGACTAACGGTTCTTGTAATGAGAATAGAAATAATAGATACAAGGAGAGACTAGCATGGCAAAATTTTCGCACATTGGTCGTCGGGGGCGCAGGCAATTTTAGAAAAAGCAAGCTGGTCAAATGTAAATGTATTTCATGAGATGATAAACACAAACAGGTATTTATATATGTAGATTGGTAATACTATAAATTGGTTTGATAAGTAGAGGCCAAAAAATGTCTTCCGGTTGAGGTGCCACCTGCAGGTTATTGTTTCGTTCTGAAGGTTTCTGAAAATTAATGTTTAAACTGTATTTAGTGATAAAATCGTGAATGTTTGGTTTGTTTGGCTCTTTTCTTGCTGAAGGGGGCAAGTTTACCTTTCAAATGGTGTATCATTTGTGTGTGTTCGGCGAAGTAATCAGCGAAAAAGCAGTGCATGTTTACAAATGTGACTCACCATTGTGTGTGTGGGGCGAAGTAATTACCGAAAAAGCAGTGCATGTTTACAAATATGTTTGCATATGTGACTCACCTGCAGTGAAGTGTGCATCCTCCAATGTGCCTGAAATAGGCTGCGCAAACACTTGGGCAAGCTGGAAAGACCCCAAGGCAAATGTTTGGATTTGTTTGTGATGTCTGTAAGCAGCTTTGTGGTAGTGTCATGGGTGTATCGCCACAAGGATCGTCGCGATTACACACTCTGACTTCTCACAGCTGAGTTGCTGTTTCTTTGTGTTTGGTAATGAGGGAGTTAATTTTACCTAGCTCTTTGCTAAGACTAGGTCCAGCCTCGCCCGGCTGCTTTTGATTATGTTCTAATTAGATTCCTTCATATACCTGCCAGTCTGCTTGTTAGATGCCGGTGAAAGCATTCATGTAGTCTAGCAGACTGGATCGGTTCTGAGAATACTTAAGCTAAGAGTTCCTTAGTTGTTTTTACTCTAATAGCTTATAGTTTATCTCTGAGACCTTAGGTGTTCCTACTGTGTGTGAGTGTTGTATGTAAGACTTTATTTACGTTATTTCTTGTCTTTCTTGTATGTCTTTCTGTTTATTAACCGTTACCTGTTCATTCCCTTTGGTGGTAATCAGGGTCCTTCTTAGGACTAGATTACAGTTGGCAGGGATTGATAGGAGACAGGGTTTACGCTGGTGGCCTGGACCTCTGTACCTTTAACAGTACCTCCAGGTAGAGGGATTAGTTAGGACCCCAGTTTAGGGTCAGCATAGACCCCGGTCACCCTCTAGCCAGAGACAGCGTATAACGGATTCCGTATTGACCCACTGGACATTCTGTCAGGTAATTCTATGTTATCATATATTTATGCGCATGTTATATTGTATGTTGCCCTTTTGATATAGATTACTGTCATCACATATATATATATCTGCTATACAGCGTGACATTTTCACCGGCCCTACTAAAGATTCTCTCCAGCTGTCATGGATCCAGTAGCCCAGCTGGCCCGGCAGTTGCAGGGGTTGTCCATGGAGTTTGCAGACATTAAGTCCAAGGTTTTGTTCCCCCCGGAGCAAACCAGATCTGAACCTAAGGTTGCTCTCCCGGACAGGTTCACTGGTGGGCGGGACAAATTTTTTACTTTCCGGGAGGCATGTAAATTGTACTTTCGGCTGTGGCCTCGGTCATCTGGGAGTGAAGAGCAGAGGGTGGGAATTGTTATCTCGCTCTTACAAGGGGACCCTCAATCTTGGGCGTTCTCTATTCCTCCATGCTCCCCAGATCTCCAGTCAGTGGATCGATTTTTTACTGCCCTGGGTCTGGTATATGATGATCCGGATCGAGTTTCCCTTGCTGAAACAAAGTTACGTAAAATACGGCAAGGAAATCGTCCAGCGGAGGAATATTCTTCTGAGTTCCGTAGATGGGCAACAGATACTCAGTGGAATGACCCAGCTCTTAGGAGCCAGTTTTGTCAAGGGTTGTCTGACAAATTAAAAGATGTGTTGGCTCAGTATGATTCTCCTCCATCACTGGAGGCTGCTATGGCCCTCGCTATTCGCATGGATAGACGAATTCGGGGAAGACGCGAGGTAACTCCGCCTACCGTGATGACTCCACCCACTACTAAAGTCCCTTATACTGAGGTTCCCCTGGTCTGTTCTGAGGAACCCATGCAGTTGGGAGGGACATCTTTTTGTAGGAGGGAATTGGCGGTGCACCGCAAGACTAGAAGGTGTTTCTTTTGCGGGAGAGAGGGACATTTTGTTGGGGGGTGTCCATCCCGGGCCTCTTTGAGCAAAGGAGTTAACCTGGGAGTGTGTATTTCGTCCCCAAATCCCTCTCAGTTTCTCGTGCCTGCGGAGGTGGTGATTGGTACTAGAACTGAGAGGATTTCTGTTTTTCTTGATAGTGGGTCCGGGGCTAATCTGGTGGACGCTCGGTTTGCCCAGGTGCATGGTATGCAACTGAGTGTATTGGCCAAACCGGTCCCTATAGTCTCTATTGATTCTAGACCTCTCGGTCAAGGTAGCTTGGTACAAGCTGTTCATAACATAGATCTTCGAGTAGGGGCAAGACATAAAGAGCAATTGTCTTGTTATGTGTTGGAGGGTCTACCTACTCCTATTGTGTTGGGACTTCCTTGGTTGGCTAAACATAACCCAGTGATTGATTGGCAATCCGGAAAGATAAGCCAGTGGGGTGAATTTTGCAGGAATAACTGCATGAGCACGGTCATCGGTGCAGTTGTGCCTAGGACTTTGTCTCCTTTTCTGGAGGACTTTGGGGAGATGTTCTCAGAGGAGGGGTGTAAAGAGTTACCTCCTCATCGCGCATATGACTACTCAATAAAGTTGCTTCCTGATGCCTTATCTCGTACTTTCCCAGGGGCCGGGAAGACGGATGATCCGGTTCCTATTCCTCAGGAGGGAGTTGTAGTGTCAGCTGTATGCTCTGAGCTTGAGGGGGAGGTATTGGGGGCTCAGGGGGACGCCCCGGTGGGACTTCCAGGGAGACTGATAGTTCCAGATCGGTTAAGACTGAAGGTTACGGGGAACCGTTACAAACGGATGGCTGATAGGGGGAGAGTTTCTGGTCTAGATCTGAAGGTGAACGATCTAGTTTGGTTGTCTACCAGGAATATAAAACTTAAAGTTTCCTCCTGGAGGTTGGGTCCCAGATTCATCGGGCCGTACAGGATCAGTTCCATAATTAATCCTGTGGCATTTCGTCTGGACCTCCCTCCTACGTTTAAAATTCATAATGTGTTTCACAAGTCATTACTTAAAAAGTATGTGGCACCAGTCATACCGTCACCTCTACCTCCGCCTTCAGTGGTGGTCAATGATAACGTGGAATTTCATGGGTCGAAAATCATTGACTCACGTCTCAGTCGCCGATCCCTTCAGTACTTGGTTCATTGGAGGGGGTATGGTCCTGTGGAGAGGACGTGGGTCCCTGCGTCTGATGTTAACGCAGATCGATTGGTTCGGACCTTTCACACAACTCACCCGGGCAGACCTGGCCCTGAGGGTCCGGAGTCCCCTCGTAGAGGGGGGGTACTGTCATGGGTGTATCGCCACAAGGATCGTCGCGATTACACACTCTGACTTCTCACAGCTGAGTTGCTGTTTCTTTGTGTTTGGTAATGAGGGAGTTAATTTTACCTAGCTCTTTGCTAAGACTAGGTCCAGCCTCGCCCGGCTGCTTTTGATTATGTTCTAATTAGATTCCTTCATATACCTGCCAGTCTGCTTGTTAGATGCCGGTGAAAGCATTCATGTAGTCTAGCAGACTGGATCGGTTCTGAGAATACTTAAGCTAAGAGTTCCTTAGTTGTTTTTACTCTAATAGCTTATAGTTTATCTCTGAGACCTTAGGTGTTCCTACTGTGTGTGAGTGTTGTATGTAAGACTTTATTTACGTTATTTCTTGTCTTTCTTGTATGTCTTTCTGTTTATTAACCGTTACCTGTTCATTCCCTTTGGTGGTAATCAGGGTCCTTCTTAGGACTAGATTACAGTTGGCAGGGATTGATAGGAGACAGGGTTTACGCTGGTGGCCTGGACCTCTGTACCTTTAACAGTACCTCCAGGTAGAGGGATTAGTTAGGACCCCAGTTTAGGGTCAGCATAGACCCCGGTCACCCTCTAGCCGGAGACAGCGTATAACAGATTCCGTATTGACCCACTGGACATTCTGTCAGGTAATTCTATGTTATCATATATTTATGCGCATGTTATATTGTATGTTGCCCTTTTGATATAGATTACTGTCATCACATATATATATATCTGCTATACAGCGTGACAGGTAGTGTGCTTTGGGGTAATGTGCTGCCACCTGCAGGTCATTTGACCTTTCAAATGGTGTATCATTTGTTTGTGTGGGTGGAGTATGAACGGAGCAAGCGTGCAATTCAATAGGCAGTGCATGTTTACAAATGTGTTTGCATATGTGACTCACCTGTAGTGAAGTGTACAATCCTCCAATTTGGCTGAAATAGGCTGGGCGAGCAGTTCGGCAAGCTGGAAAGCCCCCAAGGCAAATGTTTGGATTTGTTTGTGATGTCTGTAAGCAGCTTTTTGTGGTAGTGTGCTTTGGGGTAGTGTGGTGCCACCTGCAGGTCATTTTTCCTTACTGCAGGTTTATGAAAATTAATGTTTAAACTGTATTTTGTGATCAAATCGTGGATGTGTGGTTTGTTTGGTTATTTTCTTGCTGAAGGGGGGCAAGTTTACCTTTCAAATGGTGTATCATTTGTGTGTGTGGGTGCAGTATGAATGGAGATACAAAGTAATCACCGAAAAACAGTGTTTAGAAATAGATATGGGGCTCATTATTCTGTATGGAGCACTATGTAGTGCCCATTATACTGCATAGAGGACTATACTGTCTGGTTTCTGACCTTTTGTAGAATGTACAATAGATAGCACTCATATAATGTAAGAAGTAGATATCTTGAGCAGGGTCGGACTGGCCCACCGGAGAACCGGAGGATTCTCCGGTGGGCCCTGGCATCTGGGGGGCCCTGGCACCTGCTGGCATACAGGGGCCAGTTGCCTAGGGCCCCCGCTGCTCCAGGGGCCCCCAGCCGGTGGCGTGTCGCTAATAGCGGCACACCACGCAGCTGCCATGGGGGCCCCGTGCCAGCGGAGCAGCAGCGGGTGACAGGAGGCAGGAGCCCCTGTCCCCGCTGCTAAAGAGAAATGAATATTCACTGCTTCCCACGCCCCCATGGGCGTGGGGAAGCAGTGAATATCATTACTTACCTGTCACCCGCTCCAACCGCTGAGCATCGCTGTCCTCGCGTCCTCTCTTGCTGCGATGCTCAGGCAGAGGGCGCGATGACGTCATTAGTGAGCGCCGCGCCCCCTGCCTGAGCATTCACTGCCGGAGGACCGAAGACAGCGGCGCTCAGCAGTGGACCCGGTGACAGGTAAATATAGCAGGTGCTGGGGCCCTGAGCCTGCTCAGGACAAAAGCACCTGGCCCCCAGCGACGAGAGGTGAGTATGTCTTTTTTTTTTTGCAGCATCTATGGGGGCATAATCTGTGGAGCATTTATGGGGGCATAATCTATGGGGGCATAATCTGGCGAGCATTTATGGGGGCATAATCTGGGGAGCATTTATGGGGGCATAATCTATGGGGGCATAATCTGGAGCATTTATGGGGGCATAATCTATGGGGCATAATCTATGGGGGCATAATCTGGGGAGCATTTATGGGGGCATAATCTATGGGGCATAATCTGGGGAGCATTTATGGGGGCATAATCTATGGGGGCATAATCTGGTGAGCATTTATGGGGGCATAATCTATGGGGGCATAATCTGTGGAGCATTTATGGGGGCATAATCTATGGGGGCATAATCTGTGGAGCATTTATGGGGGCATAATCTATGGGGGCATAATCTGTGGAGCATTTATGGGGGCATAATCTATGGGGGCATAATCTGTGGAGCATTTATGGGGCATAATCTATGGGGGCATAATCTGTGGAGCATTTATGGGGGCACAATCTATGGAGCATCTATGGGGGAATAATCTAAGGAGCATTTATGGGGGCACAATCTATGTAGCTTCTATGGGGGCATAATCTAAGGAGCACTTATGGGGGCATAATCTATGGAGCATCTATGGGGGCATAATCTATGGAGCTTCTATGGGGGCATAATCTAATGAGCATTTATGGGGGCACAATCTATGGAGCTTCTATGGGGGCATAATCTAAGGAGCATCTATGGGGGCATAATCTAAGGAGCATCTATGGGGACACAATCTATGGGGGCACAATCTATGGGGCACAATCTATGGGGCATAATCTATGGAGGCATAATCTATGGAGCTTCTATGGGGGCATAATCTATGGAGCATCTATAGGGGCATAATCTATGGGGGCACAATCTATGGAGCTTCTATGGGGGCATAATCTAAGGAGCATCTATGGGGCACAATCTATGGAGCATCTTGTGGGGCATAATACATGGGGCAGCATATGGGACATAATCTCATATTCCACCTTCGGCTTATACTCGAGTCGATAAGTTTTCCCAGTTTTTTGTGGCAAAATTAGGGGGGTCGGCTTATACTCGAGTATATATGGTATCTATCTATTATCTATCTATCTATCTATCTATCTATCTATCTATCTATCTATCTATCTATCTATCTATCTATCTATATAGCATTATACCCTATAAGGGGGGGCAGCATTATCCTCTATGAGGGGGGCAGCATTATCCCCTATGAGGGGGGCTGCTTTATAATCTATGAGGGAGGCTACCCCAATTCCTGCTACATAATTAAGACATGTACTACCTTATATTATACCCTGATATTAGTGTGTTTTACTGCACAATTGGTGGTCTTGTATTTATTTCTATGTAGCTACATAGTGGGCCCCAAGAATGATTTTCTCTGGTGGGCCCAAGGTGTTCCAGTCCGACGCTGATCTTGAGCATGTCACACAAGCTGCGCTCCAACGGTACAATGAAAAGTTCAATACAAACAGTATGAACAATTTCTATAGACTACTCTATTCTAATTTACTACCTGGGTTCTGATAATCAGGCAGCACTGATATAGCACCCTACCTAAATAACCCTTCTGTACATCCTAACACAGTTGAACACCAGTGTCACTCTCGCAGTTCTGTAGCACTTAGGAGAAAGTCTGATAGCTTCTGCTTGGACCCGATGTAGTGGAGCAGAGTTTGATGTGTTGAGCTCTTCCTTCAGGTTAACAGATCCATCTTCTTCCGGGTCCAGCAAGTCTTGTTACCACTTTTAATACTGAGGGATTACTAGTATTACGGAGTTGTTTTTTCTGTCAGATTATAGGTGCTTGGGAAGAACCAGCCTAGCTGTGCAATACGACTCTTTCCTTTTCACACGGTCCTGGTGATCAGTTCTGTAGTAACCGGGCATTATCTTCTCCCTTGAAGCCATTAGTTCATTTACCAGTCTCTCAGTGTTAGGACACACTTATTGTCCTGTCTCTCTCACCCAAGCGTGATTCTCTCCCTACACTTCCTGAACAGACACTTCCTGCATCTTGCTCAAACCAACAAATAGCAAGCTGCAGGGAGGAAAAGGACTTGTCCAAGTGCACACAAATTAGAGGGGAGCATCGTCTCTCAAAGTCACAGTGTTATTCAGTTCTTGACAGGGGCTGACCCACAGTGTTATCACTGGCTCTCCTGGGGATTGCATGACAATATGTCACACAATCAGTGTCGGACTGGAGCACCATGGGCCCACCAGAGAAAATTTTTCTTGGGGGTTACTATGTAGATACATAGAAATAAATACAAGACTACAAATTGTGCGGTAAAACACACTAATATCAGGGTATATTATAAGATAGTACACGCCTTAAGGATACAACAGGGGTTGGGGTAGCTCACCTCATAGAATATAATGTAGCCCCCTCATAGAATATAATGCAGCCCTCATAAAGCATAATAGCATAATGCAGTCCCACTACATAGAATATAATGCAACCTTCATATAGTATAATGCAGCCCCGCTTATAGAATATAACGCAGTCCTACAGTATTATGGCCACCACGTACTCACTCGCTCACTGATAAATACCGTATTTTTCAGACCATAAAACGCACCAGACCATAAGACGCATTTAGACTTTAGACTAGGAAAATAGAAAAAAAATTGAAGTAAAAATGTGGTTAATTCTGTGCAAAGCAGTAATCAAAGCAAAAGGTGGCTACTTTGAAGAATCTAGAATATAAGACATATTTTCAGTTGTTTCTTACTTTTTTGTTAAGTATATAATTCCACATGTGTTAATTCATAGTTTTGATGGCTTCAGTGTGAATGTACAATTTTCATAGTCATGAAAATACAGAAAAATCTTTGAATGAGAAGGTGTGTCCAAACTTTTAGTCTGTACTGTATACTGTATATATGTCCCCAATCCAGGTATATATAGCCCCCTCATCACTATCCTGGTATACATGGCACCTTCATCCCCTGGGCCAGTTCCAGGTTTTCATGGGCCCCGAGTGAAAGAGTCTCAGTGGGCCCCTTTAACACATGCCACAATTCATAGTGCACAGATACGGCAGAGAAATATAGGTGTAGTACAATACCAAAGATTTCAATTACTTCTTACATTATATGAGTGCTATCTATTGTACATTCTACAATAGGTCAGAAACCGGACAGTATATTCCTCTATACAGTATTATGGGCACCACATAGTGCTCCATACAGAATAATGAGCCCATATATTGCTCCATAGAGAATAATGGACCCCAAATATTGCTCCATACAGTATAATGAGCCACGCATATTGCTACATGCAGTATAATGAGACCCATATAATTCTCCATACGTTATATGACGGACCCCATATATTTCTCCATACAGAATAATGAGCCCCATATAGTGCTCCATACAGTATATAATAGGCGCCATATATTGCTCCATACAGAATAATGATCCCCATATAATGCTCCATACAGTGTAATAAGCCCCATATATTACTCTATACAGTATATAATAGGCTTCATATATTGCTCCATACATAATAATGAGCCCTATATATTGCTCTATACAGTATATAATAGGCCCTATATATTGCCCCATACAGGATAATGAACCACATATAATGTTCCATACAGTATAATGAGCCACATATACTGCTCCACACAGAATAATGAGCCAAATATATTGCTCCATACAGAATATAATAGCCCCCTATATTGCTCCACACAGAATAATGAGCCCAATATATTGCTCCATACAGTATATAATAGCTCACTATACTGCTCCATACAGTATAGTGATCCCCATATAATGCTCCAAACAGTATGATGAGCTCCATATAATACTCCATACAGTATAATGAGCCCCATGCATAATGGGTCCCATATAATGTACCATACTGTATATGATGAGCCCCATATATAGCTCCATAAAGATAGCCACATCTAATGCTCCATATGTAATGGGCCTCAAATATTATGCTCCAGTGTATGATGGGCCCATATATTGCTCCATATATAATGGGCCTTATATATGATGCTCCAGTGTATGATTGGCCCATATAATGCTCCATATATAATGGGCCCCATATATGATGCTTCAGTGTATGATGGAACCATATAATGCTCCATATATAATAGGCCCCATATATGATGCTCCAGTATATAATGGACCCGATATATGATGCTCCAATGTATAATGGGCCCCATAAATAATGCTCCAGTGTATAACAGGCCTCGCATAATGATCCAAACAGTATAATGAGCCCCATATAATGCTCCATACAGTATAATGACCCCATACATAATGGGTCCCATATCATGTTCCATACAGCATATGATGAGCCCATATATCGATCCATAAAGAATAGGCCCCATATAATACTCCATATATAAAGTGCTCCAAATATGATGCTCCAGTGTATGATGGGCCCATATAATGCTCCATATATAATAGGCCCCATATATGATACTCCAGTGTATGATGGGCCCATATAATGTGCCATATATAATGGGTCCCATATATGATGCTCCAGTGTATAATGGGCCCATATGATGCTTCAGTGTATAATGGGCACCATATATGATGCTCCAATGTACAGTCATGGCCAAAAGTTTTGAGAATGACACAAATATTAATTTTTACAAAGTCTACTGCTTCACTTTTTCTAATGGCAATTTGCATATACTCCAGAATGTTATAAAGAGTGATCAGCTTAACAGCAATTACTTGCAAAGTCAATATTTGGCTAGAAAATGAACTTTATCCCCCAAAACACATTTCAACATCATTGCAGCCCTGCCTTAAAAGGACCAGCTAACCTTTTTTCAGTGATTGCTCCATTAACACAGGTGTGGGTGTTGATGAGGACATGGCTGGACATCAATCTGTCATGATTAAGTAAGAATGACACCAATGACATCATTGCAATGCACAAAAATGGCCTAACAGGGAAGAGTATCACAGCTAGAAAGATTGCACCTCAGTCAACAATCTATCGCATCATCAAGAACTTCAAGGAGAGAGGTTCCATTGTTGCCAAAAAGGCTTTAGGGCGCCCAAGAAAGACCAGCAAGCGCCAGGACCGTCTCTTAAAAGTGTTTCAGCTGCGGGATCGGGCTACCAGCAGTGCAGAGCTTGCTCAGGAATGGCAGCAGGCAGGTGTGAGTGCATCTGCACGCACTGTGAGGCGGAGACTCTTGGAGCAAGGCCTGGTCTCAAGGAGGGCAGCAAAGAAGCCACTTCTCTCCAGAAAAAATATCATGGACAGACTGATATTCTGCAAAAGGTACAGGCAGTGGACTGCTGAGAACTGGGGTAAAGTTATTTTCTCTGATGAATCCCCTTTTCGATTGTTTGGGACATCAGGAAAATGCCTCATTCGGAGAAGACAAGGTGAGCGCTACCACCAGTCTTGTCTCATGCCAACTGTTAAGCATCCTGAAACCATTCATGTGTGGGGTTGCTTCTCAGCCAAGGGAATCGGCTCTCTCACAGTCTTGCCTAAAAACACAGCCATGAATAAAGAATGGTACCAGAATGTCCTCCAAGAGCAACTTCTCCCAACCCTCCAAGAGCAGTTTGGCGATCAACAATGCCTTTTCCAGCATGATGGAGCACCTTGCCATAAAGCAAAGGTGATAACAAAATGGCTAAATACTTCTTGTCGCTGGCCGATGCTCTGCTCCGAACTCCTCACCGTCGACGTCTTCTGGCTCTCTGCAGTGTGACTGTTCAGGCAGAGGGTGCACATACGTGAAGTCATCGCGCCCTCTGACCTGAACGTCACATTCAGAAGACACGGAAGATGCCGCAGCATTGGAGTGGGGAGTGGTAAGTATTGCAAGAGCCAGGGCCTTAAGCGAGCGGGGGGGCACAATCACGGGCGCCGGCACAGGCACTCGGCCCACATTGACTTTGTTATCCTTAAGCCACTTTGCTACCATTTTGGTGGTATGCTTCGGGTCATTGTCCATTTGGAAAGCCCATT
The DNA here is from genome assembly GCA_033576555.1 of Oophaga sylvatica. Lineage (NCBI taxonomy): Eukaryota > Metazoa > Chordata > Amphibia > Anura > Dendrobatidae > Oophaga > Oophaga sylvatica. The sequence continues at coordinate 490,085,803 of JARQOD010000004.1, forward strand.
TCCGCCCAGCTTTAACTTCCTGGCTGATGTCTTGAGATGTTGCTTCAGTATTGCCACATAATCTTCTTTTCTCATGATGCCATCTATTTTGTGAAGTGCACCAGTCCCTCCTGCAGCAAAACAACCCCACAACATGATGCTGCCACCCCCATGTTTCATAGTTGGGATGGTGTTCTTAGTCTTCCAAGCTTCTCCCTTTTTCCTCCAAATGTAATGATGGTCAATATGGCCTAAAAGTTAAATTTTAGTTTCATCAGACCACAGGACGTGTCTCCAAAAATTAAGTTCTTTGTTCCTTTGTGCATTTGCAAACATTAATCTGGCTTTTTTATGTTTCTTTTTGAGTAATGGCTTCCTCCTTGTAGAGTGGCCTTCAGCCCATGTTGATACACTACTCGTTTCATTGTGGATATTGACACAATCTTACCTGCTTCCACCATTATTTTCACAAGGTCTTTTGCTTTTGTCCTTGGATTGCACATATCGGACCAAAGCACGTTCATCTCTGGGACACAGAACCCATCTCCTTCCTGAGCGGTATGATGGTTGGACATTTCCATCTTGTTTGTACTTGCGTATAATTGTTTGTACAGAAGAACGAGGCACGTTTAGGTATCTTGAAATAGTATCCAAAGGATGAGCCAGACTTGTGCAAGTCAACAATTTTCTTCCTGATATTTTGGCTGATTTCTTAAGACTTTCCCTTGATGCTACACAAAGAATCAGTGTGTTTCAGGTGTGTATTAAAATACATCCACAGGTGTATCACAAGCTTCCAAACACATGACATCATCATATGGGCAGTCCAGAATTGTTTGATAATCCTAATTGAACGAAAACGGGAAGTGTTTATTCTGATTTCATGTCAGATATTGAGAAAAACATGAATATGTGTCTTTTTACACAGTGCTTGAGAAACTTCTGGCTTCAAATGTATATAAACAACACCACTTTTGTCTATATTTGGCATTACAGATTAACATGAGGAGCAGTAAAGATGGATGGTTCATTTTGTACAGCATTTGCAAGTAGTAAATTGTTGTGGAGTCAGCACGCTCGTATACAGTGGGTTCGGAAAGTATTCAGACCCCTTTAAATTTTTCACTCCTTGTTTCATTGCAGCCATTTGGTAAATACAAAAAAAGTTCATTTTTTTCTCATTAATGTACACTCTGCACCCCATCTTTACTGAAAAAAACAGAAATGTAGAAATTTTTGCATATTTATTAAAAACAGAAAAACTAAAATATCATGTGGTCATAAGTATTCAGACTCTTTTCTCAGTATTGAGTAGAAGCACCCTTTTGAGCTAGTACAGTCATGAGTTTTCTTGGGAATGATGTAACAAGTTTTTCACACCTGGATTTGGGGCTCCTCTGCCATTATTCCTTGCAGATCCTCTCCAGTTCCGTCAGGTTTTATGGTGAACGTTGGTGGACAGCCATTTTCAGGTCTCTCCAGAGATGCTCAATTGGGTTTAGGTCAGGGTTTTGGCTGGGCCAGTCAAGAATGGTCACAGAGTTGATCTGAAGCCACTCCTTTGTTATTTTAGCTGTGTGATTAGGGCCATTGTCTTGTTGGAAGGTGAACCGTCGGCCAAGTCTGAGGTCCAGAGCACTCTGGAAGAGGTTTTCATCCAAGATATCTCTGTACTTGGCCGCATTCATGTTTACTTCAATTGCAACCAGTCGTCCTATCCCTGCAGCTGAAAAACATCCCCAGAGCAAGATGCTGCCACCACCATGTTTCACTGTTGGGATTGTATTGGGCAGGTGATGACCAGTGCCTGGTTTTCTCCACACAAACTGCTTAGAATTATCACCAAAAAGTTCTACCTTCGTCTCATCAGACCAGAGAATCTTATTTCTCATAGTCTGGGAGTCCTTCATGTGTTTTTTAACAAACTCTAAGCGGGCTTTCATATGTTTGGCACTGAGGAGAGGCTTCAGTTGGGCCATTCTGCCATAAAGACCCGACTGGTGGAGGTCTGCAGTGATAGTTGACTTTGTGGAACTTTCTCCCATCTCCCTACTGCATCTGTGGAGCTCAGCCACAGTGATCTTGGGTTTTTTCTTTACCTCTCTCACCAAGGGTCTTCTCCCATGACTGCTCAGTTTGGCTGGACGGCCTGGTCTAGGAAGACTTCTGGCGGTCCCAAACTTCTTCCATTTAAGGATTATGGAGGCCATTGTGCTCTTAGGGACCTTGAATACTGCAGAAATTCTTTTGTAACCTTGGCCAGATGTGTGCCTTGCCACAATTCTGTCTCTGAGCTCCTTGGCCACTTCCTTTGACCTCATGATTCTCATTTGGTCTCACATGCACTGTGAGCTGTGAGGTCTTTTATAGACAGGTGTGTGCCTTTACAAATCAAGTCCTATCAGTTTAATTAAACACCAGCTGGACTCCAATGAAGAAGTAGAACCATCTCAAGAGGATCACAAGGAAATGGATAGCAAGTGACTTAAATATGAGTGTCTGCGCAAAGGGTCTGAATACTTATGACCATGTGATATTTCAGTTTTTCTTTTTTAATACATTTGTAAAACTTTCTATATTTTTGGTTTCTATCAGTTAAGATGGGGTGCAGAGTGTACATTAATGAGAAAAAAAATAACTTTTGCATTTACCAAATGGCTGTAATGAAACAAAGAGTGAAAAATTTAAAGGGGTCTGAATACTTTCCGAACCCACTGTATGTTTTGCAGGAACAATAGAAATTGGTGCCTCATTCCTTTTAAATCCTGAACCATATGCTAGATAATATTGGGTTTGCCTAGTGTAAGATGTAATACATGTACTGTATATTTTATGTGTTCTGGTCTCTGTAAAACTCTGAAAGAACTAAACAGCACAATTCGCCTCTAGAACCCTGCTTTAGACATGACTGTGGTTTGGATTGAGGTACTAAGTTGGACCCTGGACCTGAGTGCACTGAGCTTGAGCTACTCCGGTGTCTGCTCTCCCAGATAACCCTGTCTGATCCGTTCTACATCATATGCCTTACTTTTTATTGAGACTTTTTAAGTCATCATCTACAAGGAGATCATTTTTACAGTTACGAGATATGTAATAAAAAAACTGTACATATATATCTTTTGGTATGAAAATGTGAAATTTCCCACAACACAATTGTTTTTTCTAATGGACACTGATGCCTGGCAAAAAATTAAAGGGTTTAAAATTCTGAAACAAAGGGGCATTTTCTTTATCTCAAAAAGCTTTACCCAGACATGGGGCTTTTTAAAATTTTTCCCGAATCACCAAGCGGGCCCAAAAAATTTTTTTTTTAAAATTTTGGGGGGGGGGGGATTTTCAAAAAAAAAGGGGTTTTTTAGACCCCCTTAAGATAAAAAGGGGCTCTTAAAATTTGGGTTAAATTTTTTTCCCTTTTAAATTTTGTGAAAAACCCGTGAAAACATGCAAAAGAAAAAAGTTTTTAGATTCATTGTTTTTAAAAACAAAACCCCCCAGTGGAATCATGCTGCCTAAACCCAAAAAGCGCATGTGGATCCCCGCCAGGGCAGTGGGAAACTGGGGACCAAAAAAGGGAAACCTAAAGGTGGGGCCAAAAAAGGGGTGTGCCCCCGGCAGATTTACCCCCTCCGTGGCCCTGGGTGCCAATAAAAGGGGGAAAAAATTTACGGGGAGATAGAGTTTTGAAAAATAATTTTCGTGACCCCCCGGGTTTTTTTGGGCAGAGGTGACCACACTGGGGTGCAACCCCCGGGCCCCGATGGGGATGAAAACAAAGGGGAATACTTTAAAAAGGGGGAAACTTGTTTCCCCGGGCAGGGGAGGTTTTTGTAAAAAAGAATGGGCGGGGGGGAAGTACAAATGGGGCGCTTTTTTCGGGGAAAAACTTGAGAGGACACAGTCAGATTTCATTTTTTCCAAAAACTTTTTCTCACATTTTTTGGGAGGCAAAAAACCTGGGAACAGATTACGAGGGGCTGGATTTTGGCCCCCCCTTTAAAAAAATTTGGGAAACTCCTTTTTTTTGGGGAAGTATTTTCCCCCTTTTTTGGCGCTATTCCTGGGGCACTTCCCCCCCTATAACTCTGTTAAATTTCCTCTCTCTGCCCCTTGTCCCAATAGAACTTTACCCTTTTATAATTGGGGCCCAGGGCGCTTGGTAAAACATTTTCCCCAAAAGGGGAAAAAGCACAAAAAGGGAATTTCCCCCAAAAATTTCCCCCAAAAAGCACAAAACCCTTTTAAAAAATTTTTTCCCGGTTCCCCCAAAGGGGGGCCCTTGAGGGCGGGAAAATAAAAATAAAAAAAAAACCCCAGCTAAAATTTAGTGGGGTTTGGGGTTACCTCAGGAGGAGCAAAAAACAAAAACTGAAAACCGGGGTTTCCCCCCTGAAAACTGACATCAAAGGGGTCCTGTGCTCATATTAAAAAGGGGGTTAGGACACAGGCGAGGGAAAAAAGGGGGAAAAATGACCGAGGTGAAATAGCAACCAAAAACTGCCCCACCCCTATAAAAACCCGGGGGGACAGGGCCGGGGAAACTTGCTAAAAACCTTCCCCGGGTATGGGGGGAAAACCGGGGAAACCCGCTGGATTTTTATTTGCAGGGGGGCCCTTTAGTGCTGATTTCGAAAAGGGGGTTTGGAAGAAGGGGTCTGGCAGGAAACCCCCCCAAAAAACACTTTTTTTTCGGGGCCACAAAAAACCCCCTTTACAAGATCCCCCGGGGCGTAAAAGGAAAAGGGAAAATTTTAAAATTATTTTCATGCGGGTTTGGGGAAAATCACACCTTTAAAAAAATTTAAAGGGGTAAGGGGGTTTTTCGATATTTTCCCCCCATCCTAAAGAAAAAGGAAACGGGAAAGGGGGAAACCCGTATCAAATAAAATTGGGAAACCCTTTTCGCAACCAGACAGACAAAGCCAGTGAGTGGGGGCAGATAATAATAGCCCAGAGAGGGACCATTATTTTTGCCCCCCCCCGGCTACTAACATCTGCCCCCAGACACCCCAGGAAAGACAAATCTATAATTAGATTCGCCCTTTCTGGCACTTTGCCCGTCTATTCCCATTGCCCTGTAGCGGTGGCGAATGGGTTAATATGGGGTTAAAGCCACCTTGCTATTGAAAGGTGACCTTAAGCCAGGTTAATAATTGAGAGCTGTCAATTAGACAACTATCAATTATTAATCCTATTGCATGAAATAAAAATAAAACACACACACTTTAATTAAAAATCATTTTAATGAAATAAAGACACATGTTTTTGACCATCTTTTATTTTACTGCAAAAACCATTTCCTGTAATAAAAATAAAATAAAAAAGCAAAATTATTCTTACCTATCCCATGCACAGTCAGGTCCCACGGTGTAATCCTTCAGAAAGGGTTAATGTTTACTGCAGGGACCGCAGCTAATGCTGCAGCCTCACAGTAAACCCCAAATGAATGAGTTCCTCTCCTGCCTGACAGGAGAGTAAAGGCTGGGTGTCACATAACGATACACCAGCGATCCCGACAACGATATGCACTTGTCAGGATCGCTGGTGTATCGCTACATGATCGCTGCTGAGCTGCCAAACAGGCAGCTCAGGCAGCGATCTGGGACAGCGACACTGCGGGTAACATCGCTTAAGGGCCCGTCTCACATAGCGATATCGCTACCGAGATCGCTGCTGAGTCACTAGTTTTGTGACGCAGCAGCGAGCTCACCAGCGATATCGCTGTGTGTGACATTCAGCGACGATCAGCCCCCTGCCGGGTATCGCTGATCGTCGCAGAAATGTCAGGACCTTTTTTTGATCGCTGGTTTCCCTCTGACAGGCACGCATCGCTGCGTGTGACAGGCGGGAGACCAGCGATCCGCTGGTAACCAAGGTACACAGCGGGTTTCCAGGCACCGCGCAGCGCTTGGAAACCCGCTGTGTACCTTGGATACCAGCTCCCTGCATCAGGGCGCTGGTATCCAAGGTACACAGCGGGTTTCTAGGCACAGCCCCGCGCCTGGAAACCCGCTGTGTACCTTGGTTACCAGCGGATCGCTGGTCTCCCGCCTGTCACACGCAGCGATGTGTGCCTGTCAGCGGGAAACCAGCGATCAAAAAAAGGTCCTGACATTTCAGCGACGATCAGCGATACCCGGCAGGGGGCTGATCGTCGCTGAATGTCACACACAGCGATATCGCTGGTGAGCTCGCTGCTGCGTCACAAAACTAGTGACTCAGCAGCGATCTCGGTAGCGATATCGCTATGTGAGACGGGCCCTTAAGTGGAAAGCTTAATTGATTGCTTTCCACTTTCACTTCAGGTCAGCCAGGACACAATCAGTGACGTCAGAGGGAACTGATTAACAAAAATAGGGGTTCCCTTCGAAAAAAAAATGGCGTGGGGTCCCCCCTATTTTTGTTAACCAGCCAGATGAAGCAGACCGCTGAGGCCTGGATTTTCAGGCTGTTAAGGAGCCAAGATCCATGGACCTTGCCAGCCTGATAATACCAGGCCACAGCAGTCTGCATATCTTGGCTGATTAACAAAAATAGGGGATCCCCTCGAAAAAAATTGGCGTGGGGTCCCCCCTATTTTTTGTTAACCAGCCAGATGAAGCAGACCGCTGAGGCCTGGATTTTCAGGCTGTTAAGGAGCCAAGATCCATGGACCTTGCCAGCCTGATAATACCAGGCCACAGCAGTCTGCATATCTTGGCTGATTAACAAAAATAGGGATCCCCTCGAAAAAAATTGGCGTGGGTCCCCCCTATTTTTGTTAACCAGCCAGATGAAGCAGACCGCTGAGGCCTGGTTTTTCAGGCTGGTAAGGATCCAATATCCATGGACCTTGCAAGCCTGATAATACCAGGCCACAGCAGTCTGCTTAGCTTGGCTGGTTAACAAAAATAGGGGATCCCCTCGAAAAAAAAAACGGCGTGGGGATCCCCCCTATTTTTGTTAACCAGCCAAGTAAAATGCAGACTGCTGCGGCCTGGTATTAAAAGACTGTCAAGGCCCATGGATTTTGGCCCTCAACAGCCTGATAATACCAGGCTACAGCAGCCCCACATTTGGCGCATCAAAAGATGTGCCAATTGTGGCACTTTACCCGGCTCTTCCCACTTGCCCTGTAGCGGTGGCAAGTGGGGTAATAAGGGGTTAATGTCACCGTTGATTGCACGGTGACAATAAGCCCGGTTAATAATGGAGAGGCATCAATAAGACACCGATCCATTATTAATCCCAAAGTTATTAAATGTATAAAAAAAAAGACAAAGCAAGAAAAAAGTATTTTAATGAAATAAAAGAGACAACACAGTTTTCATTAATTTTATTACTCTCTCATTCCTGCGACGCCATCGATCTCCTGTAAAAAAAGAAAAAAAACAAACCAACAGTATACCACCTGTCCGACGCAGTCCATAGTAACGACAGTCCCACGACGATCCAACTCTGCTACATCGCAATGACAGGCAGAGCCTGTCATCGCAACGCAGCACAGCTGATTACCTGCTTCCCCGGCGGTGACGTCATCGGACTGACTGCTTTACGGCCGGATTACCCAGCAGTCACTGCAGTTATCGCGAGAAACTGCATGTGACCGCCGGGGAAAGAAGATTGCGGCCATGAAGCAGTGCAGGACGTGACCGCCGGAGATCTTCTGCCGGGTAAGTGCCGCTGACTCCTGACAGACCCGACCGACGGACACTGACAGTGACAGTGACATCCCGATTCCGGTATCCGATAAGACGAAAATATCGGAACTCGGAATCGGAATTCCGATACAGCCAATATCGGCCGATACCCGATATTTGCAGTATCGGAATGCTCAACACTACTAAGGAGGCCTTAAACCTACTCAGTGATTACCTGGATGTGCATCCTCCACCCTGAGCAGCTTCCCGGGACATACCTGCAACCATCACCAGTAAAGGTATGGAAAGAGACTGATTTGTGTGTGACTGCCTTATTGCCTGCACCCTGCACTGCCATTTATCCTGAGGGATCCAGTCTCGCCTGTGGGAGACTTAACACCTTGCTGCCAAATAACAACCCCTCAGAGGATTAACCCTGCAGCGCTGGTCACTCTGATCAGAAACCACAGGGGCGTCACGAACAATTCCTAAAATCCCCTGTAAATATCCCCCCTTTGTATGAGCGCCCAGGCAATGGACCGAGCTGTGCTACTTGTGACATTCCCCATAGACTTCAACGGGCTCGGTGCCGAGTACCCCATAACCCTGGTGTTGTGCGACTCATCTACTTGGCGTCACGAACAGGATAAGAAGCTCGCTATATGTGAGTCCTGTGTGCCTAGATTGGACTGTTTTGTGCATAAAGACTGTGTTGCTGTTTTGTGATTTTTGGCGCCAATTGTCCGCCATTGCCCGCCAAAGTACAGCGTTACAGTGCAAAAAATAGGGGCGTACCTGCAGAAAGCGCGCAGAGTCCCGGACACGCCCCCAACACTGACGCGGCGGTAGGTCCTGTGGAGAGCTTCAGAGTGCCGGCGACGCAGGTCCTTCCCCATTGCTGTGCCTGGCAGAGCTGCAGCCTTCAGGAGAAGGTAGGCCACATTTAACTAGGGGGGGCACAGACATGTCGCAGCCACAAGCTGACAGCGCGGCCCAGAGCGACCGCTCCGGTGACTTACCCGCCGGCGCTGCAGCACAGGATGGAATCGCTGGCCCCTCACCAGGTCCGGTGGCCCCGATAGTACCGCTGACGCTCCCATACCTGCCTGGAGCAAAGTGGCTCCCTCAGTATAGCGGTAAGCCGGATACCCTGTCAGGGTTCAAGCGCAAAATATGCAGCATAATGGACATGTACCCTATGACAGAGAAGCAAAGAGCTGCAGTAGTATTAGGACAATTGACTGGGGCTGCAGAAAGGGAAGTAGAGACTTGGACAGCTGCAGACCAAGAATCAGTGCCTTCAATTTTCTTAAAGCTACAGACTATTTTTGAGGACCACACTGAAACAGATCTCCGGATGACGTTTTACCAATGCTCCCAGAGACCAGATGACAGTATTAGGGACTACGCCTGCCGACTACAGGGGGCCCTGCGAGCTCTCAAACAGGTTAACCCTATAAGTGCCATTAATGAAAGCAAAATGTTGAAGGAACAATTTGTACGGGGACTGAGGTCCCAAGCTGAAAGCAGGACTGTGCACTGGTGGTCCTTGGATCATCCTGACGCTACCTTTGATGCCCTAAAAGATATGGCTATAAAAGGACTGCGACCCCTGGAAAAGCCTGAGGTGGCAACCCAGTGTCACCCGGGTGAAGCCACTCTAAAGCCGGCAGCATCCACCTTTTCCCCGCTGGTGGCGGAAGCCAAAACGCAGGTGGCGCCCCCTACTGAGTTTGGATTGTCTGCGCTCAGAAGTGCGCCAGCTGACTAAAAACTTGGCCGCTGTAATGAGTGCCCTGCAACTGCGGAAGGAAGAAGGAGGAAAGATCCTGCTAGCCGACTGCCCAGAGGATGTCCCTTGGATGAACCGGAGGAAAAGGAGGACGTCGCCCCACCGGAGGAGGACAACGCCACCCCCAGGAGCGACCCCTGATCAGCACCATCCTCGTCGAGAGATCATCTGCTACCGTTGCAACGGAAAAGGTCATCTAGCCCAACAGTGTCCTTTAAACGAGCAGATCCTGGGTCCGAGGGCCAACACCCAGGAATAGACTCATCAGGCCCCTCAGACTGGAACCGCAGGTTTGTGGGAGGAAGACCATACCTGTCCATCATCCTGGACGGGATTGCAATCCCTGCCCTGCTGGACACTGGATCTCAGGTGACCATCATACCTGATGTCCTGTATAATAAGTTTTGGTCCATGGACAGTCTCCAGCCCCCGAGCCCTGACTTTGCTGTGTATGCTTCTAATGGTCTCCCTGTTGATATACTAGGAGCCAAAAACGTGGACGTAAAGGTGGGCAGAGTGAAGCTGAAGGACCAAGGACTCTTAGTAGTAAAGACTGTAAATGAGGAAAATGGCTTAAATGTGGTTTTAGGTACAAACATTATTAGTAACTGTCTGGGAGAAGTTGTGTTTTTGCTCCAACAGCTCGCTGAAGTTGCCAAGCCAAAGCAAAAGGGAGTGATCCAGAGGGAGATCCGGGCCCTGATGTGCCAGCAGCAAGCGAAGCTGACAGATGGTGAAATTGGTAATGTACGGGTGACAGACCCGAACCCCATTGTGATACCCCCAATGAGTGAAATGCTTATATGGTGTAGAGCAGCAATAGGTCTGAGAGGACAGAACTACCAAGCAGTAGTAGAGCCCCATTGTTCAGAGCACAGACCTACACTCTTGACTGCTAGAGGGGTAGTGGAAGTAAGAAATGGGAGAGTACCAGTACGTCTTCTCAACTGGGGAGAAGATGAAGTAAATTTACCACGTTATGCCACTGTTGCTAAATTACATACCGTAGATAACAACTCCATTCTCACGACCGAGTCCTTAGCCTCCCGCCAACCAGCGGAGGATAATGACCCAGCAACCCAGGTGGAGGATTGGTGTCAGCAGCTCCATGTCGGGACAGACACCACTCCAGCCCACCAGAAACAGGGAGTACTACGGGTGGTACAGGAGTACGCACAGGTATTTAGCAAACATCCACTTGACTTTGGGACCATTAAGGGAGTACAACATCACATCCCTACAGGCAGCCAACCTCCCATCAAAAAGTGGTATAGGCCTATACCTCCAGCACACTACCAGAAAGCTAAGGAAATGTTGCGTGACATGAAGGAAGCAGGGGTGATAAGGGATAGTTGTAGTCCCTGGGCAGCACCTCTAGTGCTAGTTAAGAAAAAGGATGGAAGCATGAGAATGTGTGTAGATTACAGACAAGTAAATCGCATAACACATAAAGATGCATACCCTTTACCACGCATTGAGGAATCCTTAGCTGCCTTAAAAACTGCTAACTACTTTTCCACCCTCGACCTCACTAGTGGGTACTGGCAAGTAGCTGAGGAGGACCGGGAGAAGACGGCTTTCACCACCCCGATGGGACTCTGTGAGTTTGACAGAATGCCGTTTGGACTCAGCAGTGCCCCGGGAACGTTCCAGAGAGTGATGGAGAGCTGCCTGGGACATCTCAACTTTGAAACCGTGTTGCTGTACCTGGACGACGTAATTGTGTACTCCAAGACGTATGAGGATCATCTGAAGCACCTGGCAGAGGTATTCGAGTCCCTGTCCAAGTACGGGATGAAACTGAAGCCTTCAAAGTGCCATCTGCTCAAACAAAAGGTACAGTACTTGGGACATATTGTCAGCTCAGAAGGAGTAGCGCCGGACCCCGAGAAGGTCACTGCCATCCAGAAATGGCCAGAACCAAGGAATCTCAAGGAGGTGCACCAGTTCCTGGGACTGACAGGTTACTACCGGAGGTTTGTAAAGGACTACACCAAGAAAGCAGCGCCTCTGCAGGACCTCCTGGTAGAACAACCCCTCAAGAGCAGAAATCCTCCATTCCACTGGGTAAAGAACAAGCTGAGGCGTTCAAGGAGATGAAGGAGATCCTGACAGGCGATGAGATCTTAGCCTATCCTGATTACAGCCAGCCGTTCCTGCTGTATACTGATGCCAGCAATGAAGGATTGGGAGCTGTCCTTAGTCAGAAGCAAAATGGCCAAGAAAAAGTCATTGCATATGCAAGCAGGAAGCTCCGGCCGACCGAGAGAAACCCAGAGAACTATAGCAGCTTCAAGTTGGAGTTCCTGGCGCTGGTCTGGGCCATTACAGAAAGATTCAAGCATTACCTAGCCTCCAGCAAGTTCACTGCGTACACAGATAATAACCCCTTGACACATCTTGAAACAGCCAAGCTGGCAGCCATGGAGCAACGTTGGATGGCTCGGCTGTCGAATTATCAATTTACCATCAAGTACAGGGCGGGCCGTAAGAACGCCAACGCTGACACCTTGTCCAGAATGCCGCATGAATCCGACACGGAAGAGGAATCGGATGACCTAGAAAAGATTGAGCTACCTGCATACCACAGAAATGGGATGATCCACGAACAACGAGCCTACAGGAAGCAGCGTGGTAAGACGTTAAACCCTTTACCTCACCACAGCTGGAAGGAGACCCAGAACAGTGACCCGGTTGTCAGCCACATCAAGGAACTGATAACTCAGGAAGGTTCCTCCTTGGAGAAGGATGCGTCTCAACAAGCAAAGCAGCTGTGGAACGAGAGAAGCCGGCTGTTTATCTACCGAGAGAAGCTGTGCCGAAGGTACGTCAACCCCAGAACCCATGAGATGGTGTGGCAGATAGTGGTCCCAAGAACAGACGTCCAGATGGTGTTGGAAGCCTACCACGATCGAGCGGGCACTTTGGCTGGAAGAAGCTGGAAACCCTGCTGAAGTGTCGTTTCTACTGGGTGGGAATGCGAAGTTCCATCGAGAAATGGTGTAAAAACTGTGCGTCCTGTAGCCTCCGAAGAAAAGACTACAGCAGCCAGAAAGCACCCCTGCAGCCCATCAAGACGACTCGTCCCTTGGAGTTCGTGGCCTTGGACCATGTAAAGTTGTCACCCAGCAGTCAGGATACTCATATGCCCTGACAATGGTGGATCACTATTCCAGGTTCCTGGTGGTCACCCCTGTCAAAGATCTGACAGCTGAAACAGCATCAAAGACATTTCAGGCGTATTTCTGCAGACCCCATGGATATCCAGAGCAAGTGCTAACTGATCAAGGTCCTGCATTTGAAGCCGAATTGTTTAAAGAGTTCTGTCACTTGTACGGGTGTAAGAAGATAAGAACCACACCGTACCACCCCCAAACCAATGGTCTCTGTGAGAAGATGAATCACATAGTCATTGATCTGCTGAAGACGGTACCACTTGAGGAGAGGAATCGGTGGCCAGACCTACTACCTGACCTAGTAGATCTGTACAATCACATACCGGTGATTTCCACCAACTGCACTCCAGCCTACCTTATGCGAGCAAGACCAAGAAAGCTGCCCATGGATTTGGAACTTGGTGTTGTAGAACCAGAAGCTGATGTTACTACTGAAGATTGGGACACAAACAGACAGGAACAGTACAGGAGAGTACAAGCCTGCGTGGAAGATAATCTCAATAAAGTAAGGGAAAAGCAAGAGCAGAACTACAACAAAAGTGCGCCAGCTAAACCTTTTATGCCTGGAGAAATTGTGTTAAAAAGAAAAAGAAGAATGCATAAATTGGACGATCAGTGGGAACAAGAGCCATATGTCGTGCAAAATTCCAAATTTGACAACAGGAAAACCTGTACATTAGCAAAGATGGAGGAAAGACGACCGCCTTGGTATCCAGAGACCACCTAAAACTGTGTCCAGACATGTTAAAACTTCACGAGGAAGAACTTGTTATGGAAAAAGAGAAATCAGGTGAAGTCATACACACAGACCTAGGAGATTTTCCTGCAGATTGGCCTTGTATCGGAGACGCTGTGATTATTCCAGTACTTCAATTTTACCAACCACAAGAAGCGCTTCAACGTCCAGTTGAGCCAGTTGCCGCAGCAGAAGAAATAGTTCAAGAAGAACCTGCTCCTGTAGCACCTCCAGAAGTAGTATCTCAAAGAATGGAATCTCAAAATGTGGAACCTTCAGATGTTGGGTCTCAGGTAGAAGAATCCCTTGGCGAAACAGAACCGCATCGCCCAGCCACAAGTATGCTTGCCAGATCCCTAGAGAGGTTAAGGCAGTATTACAGTTTGCCAGCACGCAGGACAGATAGGCCTGATGCTACTATACCTGACACCACACCACGTAGGTCAGTATGTACAACGAAAGGAAGGTTACCTGTTAGGTACCAAGAGTAGTCCTAGCAAACTAATCCAGTATGACCCAGATAGGGTTTACTTAATTGTACAAAGTTATGAAGAAAATTGCATTTTATTGAGAATGTTATATGATTATAATGTTTACATGCTAAAGTGGTTATGATAGAAATGTGATTTTTCTTATGCCAAGAACTGCGTGGCTGAGGACTTTGCCAGCCCAAAAACTTTAGTTGTAAATAGTTGGCACTCAGTGCCCCATCTTGGTTTTACGTAAAGCCATTCTACCTCAGAAGAAAAACCCGTATGGTGTGGCCTTGAGTGAGGTCTGCAGCAATGAAGTCCTGCAGCCCACCCAGGACCACCGTGGGAGGTTTTTGGTGCGGGTCCTCCACAAGAATATTGTATTTATTTGCACTGTGAAAATATTTTGATATTTTTCTATTTTGCAACTTGTACACAATGTAACGTTAAAGTGTCCTTACCTCCCGCAAGGGATGAGTTATGTTGTTAATGTTATTATAAAAATTATTTTTCCTTTTTCAGCCCGGGAGTGCTGACGATAACTAGGGGGGATGTGTGGCCCAGTGCGCTTGGTACACATGTTCCCAGGAGAATGCACAGAAAGGTAATTCACAAATACCTGATAAGCACACAACACTTGACATTTTTCCTGGTTCCACCAGAGGGAGCCCTTGAGACAGCAGTGAGATAAAGACAATCTAGCTGAAAAGTTAGTAGTCGTTGGTGTTACCTCAGGAGGAGCAGACACGACATCTGAGTACGGAGTTACCACATGAGAAGCTGACATCTACTGCTGCCTGTGCTCATATTAAGGTGTGTGTAGGACGACAGGCGAGTGGACAAAGGGAAAGAGTGACCGAGGTGATATAGCAACCATAGCTGCCTCCACTCTATACAACCGGACACTGGGTCCGAAGATTGCTAGAACCTTCACGGCTAGTGGGAGAAAACCGGAATCCCTGCTGGACTTCAGGTCGCAGAGGGGCCCTTCAGTGCTGATACGTAACCGGGGTTAGGAAGACAGGGGTCTGACAGGTACCGCCATAGAGACACTGTTCTGTCCACAAAGAGACCTCATCACAAGATCAGCCGGGCGTAGAAAGGAGAAGGAGTTAAACTTAGCTTCATGCAGGTTGGAAACTCACACATTAAGAAGTAAGGAGGCCTTAAACCTACTCAGTGATTACCTGGATGTGCATTCTCCACCCTGAGCAGCTTCCCGGGACATACCTGCAACCATCACCAGTAAAGGTATGGAAAGAGACTGATTTGTGTGTGACTGCCTTATTGCCTGCACCCTGCACCGCCATTTATCCTGAGGGATCCAGTCTCGCCTGTGGGAGACTTAACACCTTGCTGCCAAATAACAACCCCTCAGAGGATTAACCCTGCAGCGCTGGTCACTCTGATCAGAAACCACAGGTGGCGTCACGAACATTTCTAAAATCCCTTGTAAATATCCCCCCTTTGTATGAGCGCCCAGGGCAACGGACCGAGCTGTGCTACTTGTGACATTCCCCATAGACTTCAACGGGCTCGGTGCCGAGTACCCCATAACCCTGGTGTTGTGCGACTCAATAACAGGCAGCTGTAACCTGCTTCAGAGATCGCTTCACTATGGAGTCTCCGTCTCATATGTGCTGCTGCTTTGTAGTAGATTTAAACACATACAGCTGCATGGACAAATCGAAGAGGATAAGGACCACACGTAGTGTGTATTGGTCCAAAAACCACCACTCAATATAACATGTTTAAACCAGGAGAACAAAGAATCATAGGTGATACTGAAGTAAAAATAACAAATAATTCTTTATTATACAAAGTTACACCAATAGCACAATCGTAATATTTATCAATACAAAAACACATAGGAACAGTGCAAGACGGAAGGGGTGAAAAAACCTCCTGAGCAGGAAAACATATCCTGATAATATATAATGACTGGCATAAGTAACGACACCTCACAAAGGTAAATCACCGGGAAATAAATAAGCCCTTAAATATAGGGAGAGGGTCTTATAGGAGGTCGCATAACTTAAAAGCCATAGGGCACAACCGCAATTGTATGTAACGTCCCAGACATAACAGGCAGAGAAACTCACTGCCAAAAAGGAGACAGGTGTGCTCACCGGTAAAGTGATGGTAAGGCAGGAGGAAGATCACCCCAGAAGATGTCACCCCGACGTACGTTTCGCTGGCGTGGAACGCCGCTTTCTCAAGGGGATAGTAACAATGTGGAAAAAGGACCTTCATATACCTCCCCTGCATGTGTCACAAGGTCAGATTAGACCAATAGGGGCCGACTTGTTGGCGCATGCACCGCAGAGATCCGAGGGACCACAGCGGTCAGGACGTCATGCGTCCAGGTATGTGCACGGAGAAAGAAGCTCCGGGCACGCGTCAGAAGCGAAGAGACGCCCCACCGCGTAGGACAACTGGGAAAAACAACGGGGCATGCGCACTGTCAGATACCCAGTATAAAGAGTGTGGGAGGTGGATGCATTGGAGTAAAATAAACGGAAAGAACACAGTGAAGCAAAAAATTAAATGTATACATATGTCCCTAACCTGCCAAGTATGACCTATAACAATAACATGGAATTATAAAAATAAGGTGTCACAGTGCACATAATAGAAATACAAATATATCAACAAAATGCAGGTATTTAATACATAATGATCCACATAATTAATTGCAGCGATGATATATGGGTATCCACATAAGGTGCGGTCGTGCATTCCGTTCATGAAGTCATCATAGAGATGGCTCAGTTTAAGGTCAAAGTTCCACATATAGGTATAGATAGTAAACAAACTGTGAAGAACATAGAAAAATAAAAACAAGTTAAAAACAATAAAACAAAAAGACATCAAGAAATGATGGGTGCACAAAAAGAGGGAACAACATCCTACAAGAAAGAGGCAAAACTTAATGATTCATTCAAGCCATTGGTCCAATGACACAATCCATCGTGCCTCCATCTGGGCCAAGATTTTTTTGTTGTCACCACCTCTAATACCGAGGTGGAGAATATCGATTCCTCGGACCTTAAACGATGTAGCGTCACAGTTGTGGTGATGCTTGAAATGACGAGGAATCGTTTTCAGGTCCGAGGAATCACAGATGGACCTCGCTGCGCCAATGTCCCTTACGTGCTCCCTAACAGGTATCCTCAATTCCCTGGTGGTGAGGCCGACGTGTATCCTGGGGCAGCTGCACGTGGCATAATAAATGACATTAGTGCTGCCGCAGGATATCCGCCGGCGTATGTCAAAAGTCTTAATACCATCCGAGGAAGAGAAAGTGGAGCTACGCTGGACATTGGCGCAAGCGAGGCAATGGCCACATGGAAAAAAGCCAGGAGTGGGGCCACGAGTTCCAAAGAAATTTCTGGATGTAGGAAGATACTGACTCCGAACGAGGAGATCATTAAGATTCCTCGAACGTCGAGACGTCATGGATGGATAGTCCACCAGAAAGCGTGCCAGAGAGGGCTCAGATTTTAGTACATCCCAATGTTTTACAATAATTTGACGAATGTTAAACCATTCGTGATTGAATGTAGTAATAAATCGTATGGGGCCATCCCCACATGTCTGTCTGTCACGTTGAGTG
Organism: Oophaga sylvatica; assembly: GCA_033576555.1. Classification (NCBI taxonomy): domain Eukaryota; kingdom Metazoa; phylum Chordata; class Amphibia; order Anura; family Dendrobatidae; genus Oophaga; species Oophaga sylvatica. The sequence continues at coordinate 490,103,191 of JARQOD010000004.1, forward strand.
GTATTCAGGAGATGGCTGCGTGGAGTCTTCCTTGCCCGATCATATCCCTCCTTAATACATCTGGCGCTGTAGCCGCAAGCTTTGAAACAATGTTTTAAATCATCGGCTTGTGTCTCAAAAGCTGCGTCGGAAGAGCAGATCCGCCTCATCCGGGACGGCCCTGACTGTGGCTGGATGGTGGGCAGATTTAGCGTGAATCAATGAATTCACAGCAGTGGGTTTTCTGTAAACGTCTGTCCGGAAGCGACGGTGGTCGTCAACCTCCAGAGAGACGTCCAGAAACTCAATCTTAGTGTGACTATACTTATAGGTCAAACGAATATTTAGAGAATTCTGATTTAATTCCACCATAAAGTCCTCGAGCTGCTGCACCGTCCCATCCCACAACATCAGGATATCATCTATGTATCTAAACCAGTACAGCACATGGGAAGCGGCCGGCGCGCCCGCGTCGCCAAACAAGGATCTCTCCCAGGAGCCCAGGAAGAGATTGGCGTACGCGGGCGCACAGGCCGTGCCCATGACTGTACCACGTTTCTGAAGATAGAAATTGTCTTTGAAAACAAAAAGGTTGTGAGTTAGGACATAGTGCAGCTGCTCGAGGATCAGCTCACACAAAGGGCCATCCAGGTCGGAGGACCCCAGGAAGAGACAGACAGCCGCCAGGCCATGGGAATGATCAATACAGGTGTATAGTGACTCCACGTCAGCCGTCACCAAAATAGTAGTATCATCCACAAGGATGCCATCAATCCGCGCCAGGACGTCCGTTGTGTCACGGACAAAGGAGGGCAAGGTTTCCACAATCGGTTTAAGGTAAAAATCGATGAATTTGCATACCATATCATATGGACCACCAATGCCCGACACAATAGGACGTCCTGGCGGGTTGAGGGCATCCTTGTGGATCTTAGGGAGGAGGTAAAAGGTTGGAGTCTTGGGGTGCTTAACAAGTAAGCCTTCAAAAACTTTTTTGGTGATAATATTTGCCTCATAGGCTTTATATAAAATATCCTGGAGTTCCAGCGAGAAGGAGGAGAGAGGGCTATACATCAACTTGGTATATGTGTGAGGATCTTTAAGTTGACGAAACGCTTCATGTTCATATATGCTTTGTAATAGAGTTTTAGTTGGGGCAGAGAACCTGCTGTCTCCTGCCCTCCGGATTCTGCTACTGGGAGTTTAGTTACCCACTCAGCCTCGGACTCCGGGGTCCGGTTTCTGGCGCTCAGACCTGGGGGTGAGCTCTGCTATAGCTCCTGTCTTCCCCCAGCTTGTCTCCACACGTCTTCCTCTCTCATCCCTCCAGACAGACTACCAACTCCTCCCCCAGCCAGAATGTTCTAGAGGAGCTCTCCTGAAATCAGGTGTTAGAGCTCCCCCTTCTGGTCTAGAGTAAGAAAGGTGTTATATGCTGTGTTATTTAAAAGGGATCCTGTTAAAGGGATCCTTCCTTGCTTTCAGGCATGACATCACTCTTCCCTGGAGGGAGACAAGGTCACTGTGGCAACCAAACTCCTGGGGTGCCACACATGAATCAAAGCATGCCTGTGTAAGGTTTGGCCAGGGCGGTAGTTGTGGCTGAGGTAAACGGCTCAGACACACCCTGGTCTTCCCTCACATAGACATGACAGTACTCTGTCAGCATACCTGTAGCTCCAGGTCCAACTCTTTCATATAATTTATAACCCTAAAAAGGAAATTCAAAGCACCAATAAAATAATATCACTTTATTGATATATAAAAATATGATTACACACAAATTATACCAAAAAATGATGTCACAAAAAGAATATATATGATATTTGTTTATTAATATCATATATATATCGGGGCTCTCGATACTTCCTGTCCGCCAGCCTCCAGCTCCCGATGACTTGGTTCCGGCTACTGGCGACGAGGTTCCGGCCCCCGATGAAGTTGCGCCTCGTGAGGACGATGTTCCAGCTCCGGCAGCCGCCGGCAGCACTCCTCCGCAGGTATAGGAAACCGGTCAGTACGGACTTCGTCAGCGACTCCTCTCAGCAGTTCAGGTCGGGTCTTTTTCTCCTCCATCTGTCGTCATTTCCTTTCAATGCAGCCTAGGCCGCTGCAACTGCACACGCAATTCTCTTCTGGGCCCCACCTGTTCCAAGGTGAGGCCACCTCCAACCGCTCCACCCATTTTGCAATACTCGAAAGTGGAGGGTGAGATCCTCTTTCTTTAAGACACACCCACAATGGTTGAACCAATGGCTGTTGACAGGCAGATTTTCTCACTCTTTCCAATAGAACATGCCCACGAAGGGTAGAATCACCGTTGTCGTTCTTCTCTTTGGCGCCATTTTCCGCCATCTTTACAACCGCCATCTTGGTCATCAAAACAGCACAAGTCTAATTGAATTTTTTGCCATGTCCAAAAAAACAGTCACATTCAGGTGTGTAGCCCTGGTATTTAAGGTACACCATACCAGGAGGATGAGTGGAGAGGTAACGGTTAAGGGCTCTACATGACATCACATACACTTAGACACACCCACAGGGAGTGTTCAGAGTCAGTCAGTGAGTCTAGCCTGGACTTGGAGGGAGGAAGAGCAGAGTCTAGTCTCGTGGCTCAGGACTGAGTCATCCCACCGTTGTGCAGTTCAGTAAGTGGAGGCCAGTAAAGGTGAGCCAGATTACCTCAGCCTGGTCAGAGCTGTGCCCCACTGGCAGACGGACTGAGACATCTATTGAGAGTGTGAGCAAGTCGAAGGGCACAGTGGAAGGAATTGAGAAGTGCTTTAGGATTGGAGAAGTCCTGCACATTGTCACCGGTCACTGGGGACCGACGTGTCACTATAGCTCCAGGCATAGTGATAAAAGAACCAGAGGCTTACTGGACCTTAGGTGGCAGCAAGCAGCCCTTGGAGTGTCAGTACGTAACAGAGGTCAGTTGGAATAGGAACTTTGAGCCTGATCAGCAACAGAAAGAACCTAGTTCCATCATTGGAAGGCTTCGACCACTATACTGACCGGGCAGTACAGCGTTGAAATAGCTGGAGTTTAAGGAGTGAACTACGCTTTATGCTGGTTGGACTCACCCTGATTGGAAAGTCAAGGAGGCCCCTAACTTGCTCAGCCGTTGCCTCAAAACTCATCCTCCATCAACCCCATCAGCCTCCCTGGGACCTGCCTGAACAACTTGAAGTAAAAGGTATGGAAAGACGCTGATGTGTGAGACTGTGTTATTCAATTGCACCCCTGCACAACCCCACCATAAACTATCGACCTGAGGGAAGAGTCCCACCTGTAGGGACCCGACATCTAGCTGCCTCACCATCCCCTCAGAGCTCTACAGCAGCGCTGGTACAAATTACCAGAGAACTACAGGTGGCGTCACGAACTGTATATATACCTATCCCCTGTAAATATTCCCCCCAACATACGCCTGACCGCCAGGGCCACAGACCGAGCCACCGCTACCTGTGACAACCCCATAGACTTCCATAGGCTCGGCTCTGAGTACCCCATTGCCCTGGTAACCCACAATTGTGGTGCGTGGTCGAGACACAGGGAATCAGTTTCCTTCTCTTTTCGCTGTTTCTCCGCATTACAGAGTGTCAATCCACATAAAATTTTCCAGAGTTTCAATAACATCTGAGACACTTGTCACTTTTCTTAAATCTTCAGTCTCATTCAGGTTACTTGCCATTTCCAGAGCATCTGTTCCTCCTGGCTTCACAGTTTCGGTCATGTCCATATTGTCTGACACTTGCAGAGCATCAGCTTCAATCACAGACTTCAATAGTTGCTTCCAGCACATTATTCTCTTCTTTTTTCGCTGTCTCCCAGCAGCATGAAGTAGCGGCATCCTGCCGACTACACCATGTGTGAGGTTCGGCCAGGGCGGTAGTCATGGCTGAGGTAAACGGTAAACTTCCCTCACATAGACATGACAGTACTTTGTCAGCATACCTGTAGCTCCAGGTCCAACTCCTTCAGAGTCTCCTCTGTGCTGCAGGGGACTCTCTTCAGATGATTTCACACAAAATGAGGCACAGTCCATTGCAATTTTTAACTGAATGACTTTATTAGATTCTTTACACAGCACATCCTTGTATTCCACAGCTTTTATCACTGGTTGCACAATACATATATCTTCATCTTTCCCTGCTCTTCTCTCATGGCTACACAGCACGTACCCGAGTCGGACCATCCCAGTCAGCCTATCAGCGTCCTCCTTGTTTGCCTCTGCCACGGTTAGACACTCCTCGTGTCTGTTTCGTCCCAGACATCAGATCATCTGTACCCAAAGTCAGTTGCCACATAGCGAGTGTCCTGCCCTTCTACTGCCTTAGCTTTTCCTGAGGTACTTTCTATGGCCTCCAGTACATTGCGGGGACCTACTGCCTTTAACGGTAATGCAGCATCCTCCCTGCTCACACTCACTGCGGTTGGGGACCCCCTTAGCCGTTTAGCCCGGTACTGAGGGCATCAATCCATGCAATAAGCTGCCACTTTATGGAGTCTCCTGTGTCCCTATACTCTCCTGGCCTTTTCTTCAGATTCTGTACCACACTGCTGTAGCCCACTGTAACGTTATGTTGCTGTTTTCCTGGCCTGCTGTTATCCTGACCTTTGCTATGGATGGCTGGGCTCTTCCTTAAACGTTACGGGGCTAACTTCCCTGTCAGGGCTACCTAGCCCAACTGACTAAAATGTCCGATGCTCCCTGGCTTAACGACAGTTAGCCCCTCCTACTTTAACTATTTACATGCTGAGCATCACACTACCCCATCTAGCGGACCAACTGGGGTACTACGCTTTCCCTACCATATAACAATATACATTTGTATAAAAATACATTAATATATGCACATCAATATGGACAGTCTTGTTAACCCCTTACACCTGCACTATGGAGATTGATTTGAGACCTCAATGAACTTAGAGTAAGAGCTTTAGAAAAATTTTAATAATTTCTTATTCAATGATAAGGTTTCACAAGAGACTGCTTAGAAGAAAGCAATGACTCTTATAGGTTTGATTGATCACCCAATGTTTAAAGATCACTAAAGGTCTTCATTTAACCCCTTCACCCCAAAGCCTGTTTTCACCTTCTTAACCAAGCCAAATTTTTCAATTCTGACCAGTGTCACTTTATGTGGTTATAACTCTGGAACTCTTCAACAGATCCCACTGATTCTGAAATTGTTTTTTTTGTGACATATTGTACTTCATGGTACAATTTACAATGGTAAAATTTGTACGTACACAGAAAAAGCATTGAATACCACGTTCACCACACTGCTTTCTATCCTGACATTTTCCAGTAAGCTAGAAATACTTACTCTGCAGGACACTGTGTTCAGTTTTTCTTTCCCTTTACCTGTGCAGACTGTACACTGATGAAGGTCATTTGAGACTGAAACATCTATACTTATATTTGGACTGCAATTAAAATCAAGACATTTGTTCCAAAATTCCAAGTTTTTGATACATTTAATTGGGTTTGGACCCTACTTGACCACTGATTCAGGAGTGTCGTGATGTATCTTCATTATATTACATCATGTTATTGTGTCGACCCGCCACCACAATTGTGGATTACCAGGGCAATGGGGTACTCAGAGCCGAGCCCATGGAAGTCTATGGGGTTGTCACAGGTAGCGGTGGCTCGGTCTGTGGCCCTGGCGGTCTGGCGTATGTTGGGGGAATATTTACAGGGGATAGATTTATATACAGTTCGTGACGCCACCTGTAGTCTCTGGTAATTTGTACCAGCGCTGCTGTAGATCTCTGAGGGGATGGTGAGGCAGCTAGATGTCGGGTCCCCTACAGGTGGGACTCTTCCCTCAGGTCGATGGTTATGGTGGGGTTGTGCAGGCATGCAATTAAATAACTCAGTCTCACACCGTCAGCGTCTTTCCATACCTTTTACTTGTAAGATGGTAAGGCAGGTCCCAGGGAGGCTGATGGGGTTGATGGAGGATGAGTTTTGAGGCAACGGCTGAGCAAGGCAGGGGCCTCCTTTACTTTCCAATGATGATGAGTCCAACCAGCATAAAGCGTAGTTCACTCCTGAAACTTCAGCTATTTCAAAGCTGTACTGCCCGGTCAGTTTTGTGGTGGAGCCTTCCAGTGATGAAACTAGGTTCTTCTATGCTTGGCCTAGCTCAAAGTTCCTATTCCACCTGACCCCTGTTACGTACTGACACTTCAAGGGCTGCTTTCTGTTACCTAAGGTCCAGTAAGCCTCTGGTTCTTTTACCACTATGCGTGAAGCTATAGTGATGCTTCGGTCTCCAGTGACCGGTGACAATGTGCAGGATACTTCAATCCTAAAGCACTTCTGATTTCCTTCCACCGTGCCTTTCGACTTGCTCAAACTCTCAATCTCAGCACTGACTAGGCTAAGGTGAACTGGCTCACCTGTACTAGCCTCCACTACTGTACTGTCTCTCTCTGAATCGACAGGAATCTTGGTGCTCCAGACAGGCACTCCTTCTCTCTCCCTTCCCCTCAGGAGACACTACAAGACTCTCTTGTGCTAAAAACCACACCCCTCTACACCCCCGCTGGGTGTGTCCGAAGTGTATGTGATGTCATGTAGAGCCCTTAACCGTTACCTCTCCACTCATCCTCCTGGTATTGTGTACCTTAAATACCAGGGCTACACATTCCCCCATGGTAAACGACAGCACTCCCGGGCTGTGAAATACAAAGAGACAATTTTGTTTATGCATTAAACATTAACATTAACTCGTCCCATCCGGGAGGTAAGGATTTCTTGAACGTTGCAAACAAAACATTAAACATAGAAAAATACAAAATATTAAATAGACATGTTCATATAAATAAACGGCAATATTCTTGTGAAGGACCCGCACCAAACCTTCAACGTGGGTCCTGGGTGGGCTGCAGGACATCTGGATGCAGACCTCACTCAGTGCCACACCACACGGGTTTTATGTTCAGAGGTAAGTCAAGGCTTCGTGTGAAACCATTATAAGGCACCTTAGTGCAACTATTTACAAGATACAGTTTTTGGGCTGGCTCAGTCCTCAGCCTCTGAGTCCATTATAAGACACCATAAGGAAAAGACACATATATATATATTTTTTTACAATATTCACATTAATTTGTTATAATTACTGCTGGTATCGAATGGGTATCTTCCCTTTTGTGATTCGCTCTGATCTACGTGGAGTAGCTTCAGATATATTAAGTTGTGATCTGTCTGCACTGCGTAACGGCAAACTATAGAACTGCCTCAATCTTTCTATGGATCTGGCAAGCGTACTGATGGCTGGGCGGTGTGAGTCAGCTTCACCAGGGGATCCCATAGTATGGGGCGCTGCTTCTGATGATCCTTCTTGAGATTCCGTAGGTTGAGGTGTTGCTGGAATGGGTAACTCCTGAACGGACTCAACTGGCACCACGGGCACAACTGGAGGTAGAACTTCCTCTTGTGGCTGATAAAACTGCAACACCGGAACTATTACAGCATCTCCCAGTCGGGGCCAATCCGCAGGAAAATCTCCCAGATCCGTGTGTATGACCTCTTCCTTTCCTTCTTCTTGATTGATGACAGGGTTCTTTTCACAAAGCTTTAAGGGTTCTGGACACAATTTCAAATGGTCTCTGGACACAGTGGTTATTGTTCTTCCTCCGTCCTTACTGATGATACAAACTTTTCTGTTGTCATATTTAGAATCTTGTACAACGTAGGGTTCTTGTTCCCACTGGTTATCCAATTTGTGCATTTTCCTTTTCCTTTTTAATACCACTTCTCCAGGCATCAAAGGCTTGGCAGGAGCATTTCTGTTGTAAATATCTTCCTGTTTCTCCCGTGCCTTGTTGAGACTTTCTTCTACACAGATTTGCACTCGTCTGTACTGCTCTTGCCGATTGATGTCCCAGTTTTCAATGGCGTCGTCTGCCTCCGGTTCTACCACTCCAAGTTCTAAATCCATTGGTAGTCTTCCGGGCCTTGCTCTCATAAGATAGGCTGGAGTGCAGTTAGTGGAACTTACAGGTATATGGTTATACAAGTCAACCAAATCAGGTAGTAAGTCCGGCCATCGATTTCTGTCTTCCAACGGTATGGATCTCAACAAGTCAAGGACAATATGGTTCATTTTTTCGCAAAGACCGTTGGTTTGAGGGTGGTATGGCGTTGTTCTAATTTTCTTACACCCGTACATGTGACAGAATTCCTTGAATAAATCAGCTTCGAAAGCAGGTCCTTGATCGTTAATACTTGCTCCGGATACCCATGCGGTCTGCAGAAGCTTGCTTGAAAGGTTTTCGCGGCCGTCACTGCGGTCTGATCCTTAACTGGAACAACCACCAGAAATCTGGAGTAATGGTCCACCATGGTCAGGGCGTATGAGTATCCAGATCTACTTGGCGACAGTTTGACGTGGTCCAGGGCCACAATCTCCAGGGGGCGAGTCGTCCGGATAGGTTGCAGGGGTGCCTTCTGACTACCGTAGTCCTTCCTTCTGAGACCACAGGGTCCACAGTTCCGACACCACCTCTCAATGGAGCTGCGCATCCCTACCCAGTAGAACCGGCATCTCAACAGGGTCTCCAGCTTTCTCCAGCCAAAGTGTCCTGCTTGATCGTGGTATGCTTCCAACACCATTGGGACGTCTGCCTTGGGGACCACGATTTGCCAGACCATCTCATGGGTTCTGGGGTTGACGTATCTCCTGCACAACTTCTCACGGTATAGGAACAACCTGCTTTTCTCGTTCCACAGGAGCTTGGCTGACATAGGTGCATCCTTTTCCAAAGAGGAGCCTTCCTGTCTTAACAACTCCTTAATGCGGCTGACCACTGGATCACTGTCCTGAGTCTCTTTCCAGCTGTGATGGGGTAAAGGATTTAATGTTGCACCATACTGCTTTCTGTTGACTCGATGCTCATGGACTACCCCATTTCGATGGAACGCAGGTAGCTCAATTTCTTCCAGGTCGTCCGATTCTTCTTCCGTATCAGAGTCATGCGGCATTCGGGACAATGCGTCAGCATTAGCATTCTTTCGACCTGCCCGGTACTTGATAGTAAACTGGTAATTGGACAACCGAGCCATCCATCGCTGCTCCATGGCACCCAGCTTGGCGGTTTCCAGGTGCGTTAAGGGGTTGTTATCTGTAAACGCAGTGAACCGATTGGAGGCCAGATAATGCTTAAATCTTTCAGTAATGGCCCAGACCAGCGCCAGAAACTCCAGCTTGAAGCTGCTATAATTTTCCGGATTCCTTTCAGTTGGCCTGAGTTTTCTGCTGGCATATGCGATGACTTTTTCTTGGCCATTCTGCTTCTGACTGAGAACTGCTCCCAACCCTTCATTACTGGCGTCGGTGTACAACAGGAACGGTTGGCTGTAATCAGGATAGGTTAAGATCTCATCACCTGTAAGGATCTCTTTCATCTTTTGGAATGCTTCAGCCTGTTCCTTACCCCAATTAAAGGGAGGGTTTCTGCTCTTTAGGGATTGTCCTACTAGGAGGTCCTGTAAAGGAGCTGCCTTCTTCGTGTAATCTTTCACGAATCTCCTGTAGTAACCCGTTAGTCCCAGGAACTGTCGCACTTCCTTAAGGTTCTTCGGCTCCGGCCACTTCTGGATGGCAGTGACTTTCTCTGGGTCCGGCGCTACTCCTTCCGAACTGACGATGTGCCCCAAGTATTGTACCTTCTGTTTGAGTAGATGGCATTTTGAGGGTTTTAATTTCATCCCGTACCTGGACAGGGACTCGAATACTTCTGCCAGGTGCTTCAGATGATCCTCATAAGTCTTGGAATACACGATGACGTCGTCTAGGTATAGCAGCACGGTTTCAAAATTGAGATGTCCCAGGCAGTTCTCCATCACTCTCTGAAATGTTCCTGGGGCACTACTGAGCCCAAACGGCATTCTGTCGAACTCACAGAGCCCCATTGGGGTGGTGAAAGCCGTTTTCTCACGATCCTCCTCAGCCACAGCCACTTGCCAGTAACCACTAGTCAGATCAAGGGTAGAAAAGTAGTTAGCCGTTTTCAGAGCAGCTAATGATTCCTCTATGCGTGGTAACGGGTATGCATCCTTGTGTGTTATGCGGTTCACCTGCCTGTAATCCACACACATTCTCATACTACCATCTTTCTTTTTAACCAGAACTAGAGGGGCTGCCCAGGGGCTACAACTATCCCTTATCACCCCGGCTTTCTTCATATCATGCAACATTTCTTTAGCCTTCTGATAATGGGCTGGGGGTATAGGCCTATACCGCTCCTTGATGGGAGGATGACTGCCTGTAGGGATATGATGTTGGACTCCCTTAATTACCCCAAAATCAAGTGGGTGCTTGCTAAACACTTGGGCATACTCTTGCACCACCCGTAATACCCCTTGCTTCTGGTGAGCGGGAGTGGTGTCCGTCCCAACATGGAGTTGCTGACACCATTCCGCCACCTGAGTTGCTGGGTCATTGTCCTCCGCTATTTGACAGGAGTCTAAGGACTCAGCCGGGAGAATAGAATTATTGTCGACAGCATGTAGTTTAGCAATGGTTGCATAACGGGGTAAGTTTACCTCATCATCTCCCCAATTGAGAAGCCGTACCGGTACTCTTCCATTCACCACTTCTACTACTCCCCTAGCAGTCATAAGTGTAGGTCTATGTTCTGAATGGTGGGGTTCTACTACAGCTTGGTAATTCTGTCCTCTCAGACCTATGGCTGCCCTGCACCAGATATCATTTCACTCATTGGGGGTATCACAATAGGATCCGAGTCAGTGACCCGTACATTACCAATTTCGCCGTCTGTAAGCTTCGCTTGCTGCTGACACACCAGGGCCCGGATCTCTCTTTGGATTACTCCTTTCTGCCTTGGTCAGGCAATCTCAGCGAGCTGTTGGAGCAAGAACACAACTTCTCCCAAACAATTACCGATAATGTTAGTGCCCAAAATTATATTTAAACCGTTCTCCTCATTTGCAGTCTTTACTACCAGAAGCCCCTGGTCTTTCAACTCCTCTCTGCCCACCTTTACATCTACACATTTTGTCCCGAGTACTTCTACAGGAAGACCATTAGAAGCATACACGGTAAAGTCAGGGCTCGGGGGTTTAAGACTGTCCATTGACCAGTACTTAGTATATAGGGCATCAGGTATTAGGGTCACTTGGGATCCAGTGTCTAACAATGCCGGAACTGCAATACCATCTAAGATGATAGACAGGTAGGGTCGCCCACCCACATACCTGCGGTTCCAGTCTAAGGGGCCTGACGGGTATTCTCCTGGGTGTTGGCCCTTGGACCCAGGTTCTGCCCGTTTAAAGGACACTGTGGAGACATATGACCTTTCCGGTTGCATCGATAGCAGATGATCTCTCGACGAGGAGGGTGTTGATCAGAGGTCGCTCCTGGGGGTGGCGTTGTCCTCCTCCGGGGGGGCGACGTCTTCTTTCTTCTCCGGTGCATCCACGGGACGTCTTCTGGGCAGTCAGCTAACAAGATCTTCCCTTCCTCCTCTTTCCGCAGCTGCAGGGCACTCATCACAGCAGCCAGATTTTTAGTCAGCTGGCGCACCTCTGAGCGCAGACAATCCAATTCACTGGGGGGTGTCACCTGCGTTTTGGTTTCGGCCACTAACGGGGAACAGGGGGTTACTGCCGGTTCCAGAGTGACTTCACCCTGATGATGTTGGGTTGCCACCTCAGGTTTGCCCAGGGGCCGCAGCCCTTTTATTGCCATGTCTTTTAGGGCATCAAAGGTAGCATCAGGATGATCTAAGGACCACCAGTTTACAGTTCTGCGTTCCTCTTGGGATCTCAATCCCTGTATAAATTGTTCTTTCAGCATTTTATTCTCATCGATAGCATTTAAATTATTAATCTGCTTAAGAGCTCTCAGGGCTCCTTGTAGTCGGCAAGCGTAGTCCCGGATGCTGTCACCTGGCTGTTGTGAACAGTGATAGAAGGCCATCCGGAGATCCGTTTCTGTGCGGTCTTCAAATATGGCATGCAGCTTAAGGAAGATCGCAGGTACCGACTCCTGATCAACGGTATCCCAAGTCTCCACTTCCCTCTCAGCAGCGCCAGTTAGCTGCCCTATTAGCACAGCAGCTTTTTGTCTCTCAGGCATGGAGTACATTTCTAGGATGCTGCATAACTTCCGCTTGAAGCCTGCTAATGTGCCTGGCTCACCGCTGTACTGGGGAAGCCATTTCGCCCCTGGCATATATGGAAGCGTTAGTGGCATGATCGGGACTACCGGACTGGGTGCTGGACCTGCACCCCCATCTGGCGCTACAATACCAGGCGGTGCGGGATTGGGGCCTCCGGCCGGGGCCGCACTGTCAGCCGGTTGTTGTGACATCTTAGCGCCCCCTTGGTTAAACGGAGCCTACCGGTTTCAGATGCTGCTACTTCACAGGCACAGCAGTGGGAACAGGACCTTCGTCGCAGGCGCTCTGATGTCAGAGCGTTCACTTCCTGTTGCAGGACCTGCCGCTGAGTCAGAGCCGGGGGCGTGTCCAAGACTTTGCGCGCTCTTTCAGGTACGCCCACCTTCTTCTCCAGCGCCTTAGGGCGCGAATCTGGCGGCAAATATGGCGGTATTTGGCGCCAAACAATAGCAACAGTCTTTTTCACCAAAACACTCCACAGGCACACAGGGCTCGCAATGCTGCAAGTTTCGGATCCTGTTCGTGACGCCAAAGTTTTTGTGTGTCGACCCGCCACCACAATTGTGGATTACCAGGGCAATGGGGTACTCAGAGCCGAGCCCATGGAAGTCTATGGGGTTGTCACAGGTAGCGGTGGCTCGGTCTGTGGCCCTGGCGGTCTGGCGTATGTTGGGGGGAATATTTACAGGGGATAGATTTATATACAGTTCGTGACGCCACCTGTAGTCTCTGGTAATTTGTACCAGCGCTGCTGTAGATCTCTGAGGGGATGGTGAGGCAGCTAGATGTCGGGTCCCCTACAGGTGGGACTCTTCCCTCAGGTCGATGGTTATGGTGGGGTTGTGCAGGCATGCAATTAAATAACTCAGTCTCACACCGTCAGCGTCTTTCCATACCTTTTACTTGTAAGATGGTAAGGCAGGTCCCAGGGAGGCTGATGGGGTTGATGGAGGATGAGTTTTGAGGCAACGGCTGAGCAAGGCAGGGGCCTCCTTTACTTTCCAATGATGATGAGTCCAACCAGCATAAAGCGTAGTTCACTCCTGAAACTTCAGCTATTTCAAAGCTGTACTGCCCGGTCAGTTTTGTGGTGGAGCCTTCCAGTGATGAAACTAGGTTCTTCTATGCTTGGCCTAGCTCAAAGTTCCTATTCCACCTGACCCCTGTTACGTACTGACACTTCAAGGGCTGCTTTCTGTTACCTAAGGTCCAGTAAGCCTCTGGTTCTTTTACCACTATGCGTGAAGCTATAGTGATGCTTCGGTCCCCAGTGACCGGTGACAATGTGCAGGGTACTTCAATCCTAAAGCACTTCTGATTTCCTTCCACCGTGCCTTTCGACTTGCTCACACTCTCAATCTCAGCACTGACTAGGCTAAGGTGAACTGGCTCACCTGTACTAGCCTCCACTACTGTACTGTCTCTCTCTGAATCGACAGGAATCTTAGTGCTCCAGACAGGCACTCCTTCTCTCTCCCTTCCCCTCAGGAGACACTACAAGACTCTCTTGTGCTAAAAACCACACCCCTCTACACCCCCGCTGGGTGTGTCCGAAGTGTATGTGATGTCATGTAGAGCCTTAACCGTTACCTCTCCACTCATCCTCCTGGTATTGTGTACCTTAAATACCAGGGCTACACATTTAACTCTGGAGCGCTTCAATGGATCCCACTGATTCTGAAACTGTTTTTTCATGACATTGTACTTCATGACAGTGGTAAAATATGTTGGTTATGACTTGCATTTATTTGTGAAAATATCAGAAATTTGGCAAAAATTTAGAAAATTTTGCAATTTTCAACCTTTAATTTTTATCCCTTAACCCCTTAACAACCGCCGATACGCCTTTTAACGGCGGTCATTAAGGGTACTTAAAAAGCTGTGGAAAAAGCCTATAGCGCCCCCCAGAGTCGGATTTTCTCCAGGGTCTCGGCTACCCCAGAGAATATGATTCGGGTCGGTTTTTACCGACCCTGCTTTTGTGATTGCCGTTATTAATCCTATAACGGCGATCGCAAAAAAAAAATGATTTTCCCTTTAATTTCTCTCTCCTCTGATGTGATTGCACATCAGAGGAGAGAAATGGGGTCCCCGGGACCCCCGATCAGCACCCCGTGCCTCCCGGTGTCCCCCCAGGCCTCCCACGTCTCCTGCAGTCGCCAGCGTCTTTTTCCGGTAAAGAAAATAGCGGGCGCATGCGCAGTGCGCCCGCCAAGCTGGTTTTTCTCCGGGGTCTCGGCTACCAGGGGTAGCCGAGACCCCAGAGAACATAATTAGGGTCCCCCCCAGTCCACCCGCTTTTGCGATCGCCGTTATTAACCCTATAACGGCGATCATAAAAGAAAAAAAAAAAAGACCCAATCCTGCCTGTAATTTCTCTCCCCTCTGATGTGATCACACATCAGAGGGGAGAGAAATAGGGTCCCCGGGACCAGGGGTGGGATTCAAATTTTTAACAACAGGTTCTGTGTTTGTGCATCGGTAAACCACACCCATTTTAAGCCACATCCTTTTTAAGCCACACCCATTTTTGAAGCCACACCCCCGAAGCCTGCGGAATGGGATTCCCTCAAGAGGTTCTGCAGCAGCTGGGTTGTGATTCATACATATATGTTCCCTCCGCAGCTGCAGAACCTCTTTTTAAAGAAAGGGGGAGGTATAGCTAGTCAGAGGCTGAAGGATTACATTACTGCTCCCCATGTTCTGCTGGGACTTGTAGTCCTGGAGGAACTGCAGGATCCAGGTGTGATTAATTTTTTCCACATAAAAGGTTTTAGGCAAAAACAGGTTCTGCAGCAGTAAGGCAGCCCCTCATAGCTTCACAAAAACCACTCCACTCTCCTTCCCTTCCCTCTTTAAAATGAGGTTCTGCAGCAGCTAAGGAGCCGCAGGCAAGAAGGAAGGGCTCCTGGCACTGAATGTGCCTAAATAATACAGTGCCCAAATAATACAGTCACAGAGTGCCCAAATAATATCGTCACATAATGCTCAAACAATACAGTGCCCAAATAATATCATCACATAGTGCTCATATAATACCTCATACAGTGCCCAAATAATACAGTGACATACTGCCCAAATAGCACATACTGCCCAAATAGTCTCCAGGCCAGGCCAGCCCCAGGCAGCGCCGCAGCTCAGGCAGCTGCTCACACACACAGTACCTCAGAGACTCTGCAGCTCTGCCTCGCAGCCTCTGCTCTCTCCTCTCTCTTCAGCTCCTCCTCGTGACTGAAGATGGCCGCGGCGCGCCCTCTACCCAATCGCCGCACTGCAGAGATCAGTCCGCGGGGGCTGGGGCTGGCGGTGTGTTGCGGCCAGAGGCGTATCTAGGCTTTCTGGCACCCGGGGCAAGAATTTGTTTCAGCGCCGCCCCCCCCGCACACATGCGATTTGCACACTTAGTCATGTACCGACGAGCTGCTCTCCCTAATGCTCTCAATGTTCAGTGAAAAACTGAGAGAAGCAGGAGGAGAAGCTCGTTGTCACAGGACCATAAGTATGAAAATGGCATGAGTGAAGTGTCCATGTGATGACTGCTGGAACCTGCAGAGCTGAATCCTGACATTGCAGCTTCTGAATTCTCACAACTAATGCTCTGCACACTTTTAGGATTCTCCCTTACCGGTGGCGAGAGTACACGGTCATGTCAGCACAAGCATGTGATTTATATACTTCTGGCCACATTCCGACTAGACGTGCCCGGCCTCGCTCCGTTCATTTTCATTGACTGAGGCCACACATGTCTAGTCAGCATGTGACCGCATGTATGTAAATCACCGGCACGAGAAAATCCTAACAGCGTGCAGAGCGCACTGTGAGAATTCAGAAATTGACTAATTCTCATGTTTTTATTTTGTTAGGAGCATTAAAGGGGTTGTCCAGGTTTGTGCTGAGTCTGCAGTCATTCTATGTGACACAGACCTGGAGAACCCCTTTAATGCTCCTAACAAATAAAGACATGAGAATTAGTCAATTTCACAAATAATATTTACATCCAGGTACCTTATAGATGATGCTGTCTCTGGAGTCGTTCTTCTTTTCTTCATCTTGTCAAGATCCCATGATGAGTTTTCTCATCCACAGCCGTCTCTGCAGATTTTCCATCTTCTCCGCTCTTCTGCACCAACTCTCCGCACGATGCCCTTAAAGACAGAAGAGTCATTATAATGCCCCTAAATAAAAATATCTGCAATATACTGTCGCCTCACACTATTCCCCTCCCTCCTCACACATCCCCCCTGTTCAGCATACTGTCTCCTCATATTTTACCCCCTCACTATACTGTCTGCTCACACATACCCGACTCCCCATACTGTGTCCACATACATTCACCCGTTCACTCATACTGTCTGCAACCATCCCCCATACTGTTTCCTCATACATACATACTCTTCAGTACCCTCAAATCCCCCCACACATATTAAATACCCCCATCCCCACTCCAAATCCCCAGCCCCCACACATAAAATAGCCCCCCATCCCCACTCCAAATCCCCCCACACATAAAATAGCCCCCATCCCCACTCCAAATCCCCCCACACATAAAATAGCCCCCCATCCCCACTCCAAATCCCCCACACATAAAATAGCCCCATCCCCTCTCCAAATCCCCCCACATAAAATAGCCCCCCATCCCCACTCCAAATCCCCCCACACATAAAACAGCACCCCATCCCCACTCCAAATCCCCAGCCCCCACACATAAAATAGCCCCTCATCCCCACTCCAAATCCCCAGCCCCCACACATAAAATAGCCCCCCATCCCCACTCCAAATCCCCCCACACATAAAATAGCCCCCCATCCCCACTCCAAATCCCCCACACATAAAACAGCCCCCCATCCCCACTCCAAATCCCCCCACACATAAAATAGTCCCCATCCCCACTCCAAATCCCCCCACACATAAAATAGTCCCCCATCCCCACTCCAAATCCCCAGCCCCCACACATAAAATAACCCCCATCCCCACTCCAAATCCCCCCACACATAAAATAGCCCCCCATCCCCACTCCAAATCCCCCCACACATAAAACAGCCCCCCATCCCCACTCCAAATCCCCCCACACATAAAATAGTCCCCCATCCCCACTCCAAATCCCCCCACACATAAAATAGTCCCCCATCCCCACTCCAAATCCCCCCACACATAAAACAGCCCCCCATCCCCACTCCAAATCCCCCCACACATAAAATAGTCCCCCATCCCCACTCCAAATCCCCAGCCCCCACACATAAAATAGTCCCCCATCCCCACTCCAAATCCCCAGCCCCCACACATAAAATAGCCCCCCATCCCCAAATCCCCCCACACATAAAGTAACCCCCCATCCCCACTCTAAATTCACCCCCCCATACACACATACTCACACATTATGCCCCCCCATCTTCGGTGGTATCTTCAGCTCCATATTGGAGCACACTTACCACCAGCGTTCCCCTACCTTGCCGCCGCCGGCCAGTGACGTCAGCAGTGTGATCACATGACCTGATCACGCTGCTGGCGTCGCTCTGACCCGCAGTCAGAGCTTCAATTGTACTGGCGTCTGTATAGACGCCAGTGCAATTGATCCCTGGGAGCCGGCACGCAGCAGCTTCTCTGTGCCGGCTGTCAGCTTGACAGCCGGCACAGGGAACCGCCGACTCTCAGGTTTAAAATAGTTCCGGATCGCCGCTCTCATTCTCCCCGGTTCGGGGAACCGGCTGCTTTTTGAACAACCGGGAGAACCGGCTGAATCCCACCCCTGCCCGGGACCCCGATCCCCCCCGGTACCTGAAGGTGTTCCCCATGTCCCCTCCGTGCTCCTACAGTGCCCCCTGTCCTCCGATCCTCCGTCCTCTTCATCCTGTAAAAAAAAATGGCGAGCACATGCGCATTGCGCCCGCCGACTCTGCCTGGCGGCAGATTCAAAAAGTGAATGATTCCATTCATTCTCTGAAAGTACATTTTGATCACTGTGATAAACTATCACAGTGATCAAAATAAAAAAAACAGTACATAAACCCCCCCTTTATCACCCCTTTTGTTAGGGACATATAAAAAAATAAAGAAATTTTATTTATTTTTATTCTTCCATTAGGGTTAGGGTTACAATTAGGGTTAGGGTTAGGGTCAGCATTAGGGTTAGGGTTAGGCTGGGTTTATACTGCGTTATGGCAGTCCGTTAGACAGACTGCGTTACACCGCGGTATAACGCGGTGTAACGCAGTCCGTTAACACTGCCATTCACCCCCATTTGAGGGCGCATCGCGACACATGCCGTAAAGCGGCATGCGTTCGCGACGTGCTGTCATTCAGTGATGGAGCCTCGGACGCGGGCTGCAGCGTCTGGGCTCCGTCACCGCTAGCGCAGATGAATCATCTGCTGATTCCTCTGCGCTAGCGGGTATAGCATAACGCGATCGCGTTATGCTATACCGTTACCAGCCCATCAACGCTATGTGTTGAACGGGCTGGTAAAACGCAATATGAACCTAGCCTTAGGGTTAGGGTTATAATTAGGGTTAGGGTTGGAATTAGGTTTAGGGTTACAATTAGGGTTATGGTTACAATTAGGGTTAGGGTTACAATTAGGGTTGGGATTAGGGTTAGGTTTGGGATTAGGGGTGTGTTGGGGTTAGGGTTGGAGCTAGAATTGAGGGGTTTCCACTATTTAGGCACATCAGGGGGTCTCCAAACATGACGTGGAGTTCAATAAGTCAAATGGCGCTCCTTCCCTTCCGAGCCCTGCCGTGCGCCCAAACAGTGGTTTACCCCAACATATGGGGTATCAGCGTACTCAGGACAAATTGCACACCAATTTTGGGGTTCTAATTTATCCTGTTACCCTTGGAAAAATAAAAAATAGCTGGCTAAAAAATCATTTTTGAGGAAAAAAATGATTTTTTATTTTCACGGCTCTGCGTTTATAAATTTCTGTGAAGCACTTTGGGGTTCAAAGTGCTCACCACACATCTAGATAAGCTCCTTGGGGGGTCTACTTTCCAAAATTGTGTCACTTGCAGGGGGTTTCTACTGTTTAGGCACATCAAGGGCTCTGCAAACACAACATGACGCCCGCAGAACATTCCATCAAAATCTGCGTTACAAAATGGCGCTCCTTCCCTACCAAGCTCTCCCATGCGCCCAAACAGTGGTTCCACCCCACATATAGGGTATCAGCGTACTCAGGAAAAATTGCACAACAACTTTTGGGGTCCAATTTCTCCTGTTACTCTTGGGAAATTAAAAAATAGCGGGCTAAAGAATAATTTTTGAGGAAAAAAATGATTTTTTATTTTCAGGGCTCTACGTTATAAACTTCTGTGAAGCACTTGGAGGTTCAAAGTGCTCACCACACATCTAGATAAGTTCCTTAAGGGGTCTAGTTTCCAAAATGGTGTCACTTGTGGGGGGTTTCCACTGTTTAGACACATTAGGGCCTCTACAAACGCAACATGGCGTCCAGCCAATTCTGCGTTGAAAAAGTCAAACGGCGCTCCTTCCCTTCCAAGCTCTGCCATGCACCCAAACAGTGGTTTACCCCCACATATGGGGTATCAGCATGCTCAGGACAAATTGCACAAAAACTTTTGGGGCCTTGGTACCCTTGGGAAAATAAAAATTGGGGTAAAAAAATTGTTTTTGTGGAATTAATATGATTTTTTATTTTCACGGCTCTACGTTATAAACTTCTGTGAAGCACTTGGAGATTCAAAGTGCTCACCACACATCTAGATAAGTTCCTTAAGGGGTCTAGTTTGCAAAATGGTGTCACTTGTGGGGGGTTTCCACTGTTTAGACACATCAGGGCCTCTACAAACGTGACATGGCATTCAGCCAATTCTGCGTTGAAAAAGTCAAACGGCGCTCCTTCCCTTGCGACCTCTGCCGTGCGCCCAAAAAGTGGTTTACCCCCACATATAGGGTATCGGCGCATTCAGGAGAAATTGCACAACAAATTTTGTGGTTCATTTTTTCTTTTAACACTTGTGAAAATAAAAAAAATTGGTTCTGAAGTAAAGTTTTTGCAAAAAAAGTTAAATGTTAATTTTTTCCTTCCACATTGCTTCAGTTCCTGTGAAGCACATAAAGGGTTAATAAACTTCTTGAATGTGGTTTTGAGCACCTTGAAGGGTGCAGTTTTTAGAATGGTGTCATTTTTGGGTATTTTCTATCATATAGATCCCTGAAAGTGACTTCAAATGTGATGTGGTCCCTAAAAAAAATGGTGTTGTAAAAATAAGAAATCGCTGGTCAACTTTTAACCCTTATAACTTCGTAACAAAAAAAAATTTTGTTCCAAAATTGCGCTGATGTAAAGTAGACATGTGGGAAATGTTATTTATCAAGAAATTTGTGTGACATATCTCTCTGATTTTTAAGGGCATAAAAATTTAAAGTTTGAAAATTGCTAAATTTCCAAAATTTTCGCCATATTTCCGCTTATTTCATAAATAAACGCAAGTCATATACATTTTTTTTACTACTAACATGAAGTACAATATGTCACGAAAAAACAAACTCAGAATCAGCTGGATTCGTTAAAGCGCTCCAAAGTTATAGCCTCATAAAGGGACAGTGGTCAGAATTGTAAAAATTGGCCCGGTCATTAAGCTGCAAATTGGCTCTGTCACTAAGGGGTTAAATCAGACAGTTATTTCACAAAATAAATAATAAATAACATTTCCCACATGTCTACTTTATAGCTGCACAATTTGTGAAACATAATTTTTTTTTGTTAGGAAGTTATAAGGGTTAAAAGTTGATCAGCAATTTGTCATTTTTACAAAAAAATTTACAAAACGTTTACAAATCATTTTATTTGGGACCACATCACATTTGAAGTGACTGTAAGGGACAGAAAATACCCAAACGTGACACCATTCTTAAAACTGCACCCCTAAAGGTGTTAAAAACTACATTCAAGAAGTTTATTAACCCTTCATGTGCTTCACCAGAATTAATGGAATATGGAAGGAACATTTTTTTATTTTCGCAAGGGTAACAGGCAAAACTGGACCCCAAAATTTGTTGTGCAATTTCTCTGGAGTGTGCCGATACCCCAAAAGTGGGGTAAAACCACTATTTAGGCACACGGCAGAGCTTAGAAGAGAAGGTGCGCCATTTGACTTTTTAAATGTAAAATTTGCTTTAATAATTATTTGACTCAATGTCGCATTTGGATAGCCCCTGATATGCCTAAACAATGGAAACCCCCAAGTGACACCATTTTGGAATTTAGACCCCTCAGGGAACTTATCTAGATGTGTGGTGAGCACCATAAACCCCCAGGTGCCTTACAGAAGTTTATAACCTTGAGCTGTGAGAATAAAAAAAAATTACATTTTTCAAACGAAAATGTTTTTAACCCCAAATTTTGCATTTTCACTAGGGTAATAGGAGAAATTGCACCATACAATTTGGTGTGCAATTTCTCCTGAGTACGCTGATATCCCATATGTGGAGGAAAACTTCTGTTCTGGCACACATCAGGGCTCAGAAGGGAAGAAGCGCCATTCAACTTTTTGAATGCAAAATTTGCTGGAATCATTAGTGGATGCCATGTCATGTTTGGAGAGCCCCTGGTGTGCCTAAACAGTGGAAATACCCCACAAATGATCCCATTTTGGGAACTAGACCCCTCAGGGAACTTATCTAGATGAGTGATGAACACCTTGAACCCCCAGGTGTTTCACAGAAGTTTATTATGTTAAGCCGTGAAAATAAAAAAATCACATTTGTGCCCACAAAATATGCTCTTTTAACCCCATTTTTTTTTATTTTAACAGGCCAAAATGCACCATAAAATGTATTGCACAATTTCTCCTGCGTACGCCGATACCCAAAATGTGGAGTAAAACCACTGCTTGTGCGTATGGCAGGGATCGGTATAGAAGGAGTGACGTTTTGGAATGCAGATTTTGATGGACTGTTCTGCAGGTGTCATGTCGCGGTTGGCGAGCCCCTGATGTGCCTAAACAGTGAAAAAACCCACAAGTGACACCATTTTGGAAACTAGATCCCTCAAGGAATTTATCTAGATGTGTGGTGAGCACCTTAAAACCCCAGGTGCTTCACAGAAGTTAATAACGTTAAGCCATGAAAATAAAAAAAATCACATTTTTTTCCCTCAAAAATGTTCCTTTAGCCCCAAATTTTTTATTTTCACAATGTTAACAGGTGAAAATGGACTTCAAAATTTGTTGTGCAATTTCTCCTGAGCACATTAATATACCATATGCGGCTATACAGTAATGCTTAGCCATACGACGAAACTCAGGAGGGACGGAGGGCTATTTTCCTCCTGGAGCTCAGATTTTGGTAGAATAGTGTGCAGACTTCAGATACAAAGCTTCTGAGTGCTAGAAGAGCAGAAACCCCCTCAAGTGATCCCATTTTCGAAATTTTACCCCTTTATGAATTTATCAACAGGTTTACTGATGATTTTGACTCCATGGGTGTTTTCCAGAAACAAGCAGCAGTGGATGTTGCTGAGTGAAAATTGCAAACTGACTTTTTGGTGCCTGTACGTTGTAGTCCCCAGTAAGTTGCAGTCACCAGTATGTTGTAATCATCAGTACGTGGTAGTGTCCAGCTCATGCTTCTGGAGATATGTACCTGTAAATTAGGCGGGCTATCATCGCTACAGAAATGCCAAACATGTGAATGCTAAATGCGGTTTAGGCACACTGTGGAGCTCAGAAGAGAGGGGGGCATTTGGATTTGGGAGCGCAGAATTTGCTGAATTTGTTTTGGAGGGCGAGGAGCCATAGCATTTTTCCAGAGCCTTTGTCCTACCAGTAACGCGGAAGCCCCCTATATTTCAGTTAACAGATGAGGGACCTGAGTGGGGACATTTTTTTTTGTGTATTGATTTGAAACTTTGGTAGGGAACATTTTACATAACATTTGGGATTACATTTATGGGGTGCTCTATGCTGAGCACTTACATCAGGGTTTACATCTAAATCCCCAAGTGATGTGATGGCAGCGGATTACTCACAATACTCTCCAAGCATGTGACAACAGAACTTCAGGAACAATATATGATAAGCTTAATAGATCAGGAATAAATCATTTGTGTGTCTCTATCTGAGCAGCATCTACAGCAGGCTGCTTCTCTCATACACAGACACAGGAAAGCAGGAAATACAGTCACATGCTCTTCCTGTGTGTTCTAACTTTATGAACAGCATACAAATCTAGCAACTAAACACTCATAGACAGGAATGGAGTTGTTGCACCAAACATATTCCAACACCCCCACTCAACAACTACTTATCCTGTTAGGCCGGCGTCACACTGCCGAGTTTGATGGGAGTTAAGGTACTGCCACACTAAACAATCCCGCTAGCGATCACGATAACGACGCATACTAATGCAATCGCTAGCGGGATTGTTTCTATATCGCTGATAGCGGCTTAACTTAGCGATGTCGTTAAGGACGCTATCGCGGTTAGCGATCTCCTTAACGACTTTAGCGGTACAAAAGTACCGCTAAATCGCTAAGAAAAGGTGCCACACTCAGCGATATATACTTACCAGCGGGGGCGCCGACGATAAAATAGGGTCCGGAACGATGTCAGCGACGAGCGAGATCACAGCAGGATCTCAGCAGGGGCCACGTCGCTGGTAGATGCCGCACACAACAACATCGCTAACGGGATCGCTAAATAGTGACGTTTTTTAGCGATCCCGTTAGCGATGTTGTTTAGTGTGGCATACCCTTTAGTCGCACGACTTTCTCGCATCAACACCCGACACGGCCGCCTGCTCTCGGACCCGAGTGCGCGGCGGCATAGAAATACATGCAGCCGCATACTCGGGTCCGAGAGCGGGCGGCCGTGCCGGGTGTTGATGCGAGAAAGTCGTGCGACTAACTCGCATCAAACTCGGCAATGTGACGCCGGCCTTAGTCCCATTGCAGTTGGAAGTCCACAAACTTGGCTCTTGATAATGGCTTTGTCATACCATCAGCTATCATCTTGTCAGACTCACAATAAACAAACTAGAGTACACCACGTTCCAGTCTCTTAGGCGTGGCTTGTTTTCACGTCTGCAGAGAATTCTGACTGTGCCTGTGATATCCGGACGAGTTGTGGTTGCTATGTACAGAAGCGCCCTCACTGCTTGTCTGTAACTCTCATTGCTGGGTAGCAGATCTTTTTCTCCTTCTCACCTTAAGTAGAACAAGTCCATTGGTGTTGATGCACCTTTGGCTTCTGATATTCCAAACTGGTTTAGGATTGCGGAAATTTTAGAACTTTGATAGAGAAGAAAACTCCCATCTTCCTCTCTCTGGATTTGGATTCCCAAATATTATGTCACATTTCCATGGTCCTTAGTCTCGAAGTGCTGGTTGAGAATTTCACCTAGCTTTGCAATTTCTTTTTCATCTTGATGAGACATGATTACATCGTCTACATATAGGAGAGCATACATCCACTCCTTCACTACATTTTTTGTATACAAACATGGATCAGCTTGAGATCTTTTAAATCCTTCATCCATCAAAACTTTGTTAATTTTCGAGTTCCATGCTCTTGCTGACTGCTTAAGTCCATAGAGAGATTTTTGCATTTTACAAACAAGGTGCTCTTCACCCTTTTTAATACATAGAAATACATGCAGCCGCACACTTCGGTCCAGAGTGCTGGCGGCAGTGCCGGGTATTGAGGCGAGAGACTCATGCGAATTTCTCGCATTGCAGTTGCAAGTGTGATCCCGTCCTTAGTCAGTGACTTTGAAGATGGAATATGACTCTGCCTTATAAACTGTGGTCCACCTGTTGGGAATCGCTGATCTATTATGGCCCAGCTACTAACAATCACTGTACCAGGTATGATAATCAACTGAATAAATTAGCTTCAGGGCATTATGTGGAAGGCCAACAGGCAATACAAAATGATGTTTGCCTGCTCTTTGATGCTTCAGCAGTGTGGAAAATGTTGTTAGGCAAGTTATTATTTTGCAAAATATGAATTGAATCTCAAAATGTTCAAATATGAGTGAAACCGGGAATTTCAGGAAATTCAATTTGACTTGATCCTCTGCAAATTGATCCTCTCATATCTACTCTATAGTTATGGTATTGCTCCCTTATGATGACCTTACATCACTGGTTATATGATATGTAGATTTTCATATAATTCAATATATTATTGAATACATTGCAATCAAAATATCACATAGGAGAAATAAAGGATGACTTGCCATCACACAACATTAATGCACATCGGAAAGGAATAGGTCAGTGTGATAGGAGAATAAGGGGTCAGTTATATTGATTCCTTTTTATTCTTGACTTCATCTTCCCATTGGAAGACCTTGGACATTTCGCTGGCAGAGGACACACTGAGCTCTATGTTCTGTGTCTACCGTCAGAGGTCTGAGGGTCTGTCCAACAATGCTCTTGGGGTCAGAGTTCAGAGCTGGTTGTAAAGGTTCTTAGATGAAGTCACTGTGGAAAATACAATACCACCACAACAGCGGGCCCAGCTCTTACTTATTTGATGCAGCTTACTTGGAGCTAACAAGAGTTCAACTCCAGCCAACAATGAGCGGCAGTGATAGCAAGCTCACTGCCCACTGCTTCTGCCTCCCAAGTAGGGAAGTGAGCAGATTGAGGTTATGACATCTTAATAGACAATCGCAAAAGGAACTGAGCAGAAAAAAATTTGATAAAAAAAGTCAAGAAAAATAATTCTTATAAGCAGATAGTGTAACTTTGTGATCCAAACCAAGAAATAGAAATGTATTTATATTATTAACCCTAGCATGCGTGACGTCGCAAATCTACACTTTTATGTAACGAGGGCCTTTTAGGCCCCGGTGCAAATCATATGGAGAAGCTCAAATAACTTTTGCAAGTTTATTTCAAAATTGCAAAATAAGATATGAATAATGCACAACATTTTAATTATAATTTTTTGCAGAAAACACCAAAAACATTTTTTTTCCAAATTTCAAAGACATGAAAAACACACAAAGGTATATAAATCTAGAGTAAACTAGCTGCAGCTACATTTCTTTTCTAACTTATTCTTTTCAATGTTATTGGTCTTCCAAACAATTTTCACATGTTATTTTTTCTGAAGAATGTTCTTTACAGACAATGAACACAATCAGGGTTGTCCACTATTTGCTTGTATGTGAAACATTGTAAGGGAATGTGCACACATTGCAGATTAGCCTGCGGAATTTTCTGCAGAGAATCTGCATCTGTCGGCAGAGAATTCTGGGCGAAATGCTTGCGGATTTCATGCAGAATTGATGCGGATTTGTTGCGGATTGTGATGCGTTTTTGCTGTGCGGATTTGTTAGGTGGTGTTGTGAATGAATCTGGTGTGTGAACTTTCTTCCTTGTGCTCCTTCTGGAGAGAGAGGGAGAGGGAGAGAGCAGCATGTGCACAGCAATTCTTAATTTCACACTGAATTACATTGGCTGTGCACTACACTGCGGATTTGATGCAATTCCACGAGTCGAAAAACGTTGCGGAAACGCATCTAAATCCTCAACGTGTGCACATACCCTAAGGGTAAAGTGCCCCCTTTCTCCTCTCACCCTCAGCATCTCTTACCTTTTATACTTTCTTTTAGGTGTTGTACAATTCTCTGGATTTTTGTGGCTCACAAGCTCTACCCTTTGCAAGCTTCTCATAGAAACAAAGAGACTGAAAATGAGTCAGACTTCCTCCCAACATCATAACATCACAGGTCCTTCAGCAATTAGCTCACAGTGTATACTGGCTTGAGTACTCTCTACACAGCTCATTACTGTGTTCAGAAGAACCTGAGATGATGTCATGGCCTTATCACTTCCTCCCAAAATCATATGACATCCTCACATGGCATGATCCATCCCCTGGCCCCTCCACCAGCAACTCTGACTACAAATAAAGTGACTTGAGACTCAAACACTGCTGAGTACATGATAAAAATAGCTGGGGCCTAAAAGGCCCCCATTCAGTACAGATGTGGTTTCCCCAAAAAAGAATTGTTACACCAGAATCCCTATCAAAAAAATTATGTGAACAACTGGATATTACCAACAATGACATACTTGAGGAATACCTAGAGTTTCAAAATTCTAACTAAAGTAATTTTGTAGATAATAGCAAAAAAGTAAGCACCGGGCCTAAAAGGCCCCCGATATGCATTGTAGGGTTAAACAAATACATACAGTACAGACCAAATGTTTGGACACACCTTCTCATTTAAAGATGTTTCTGTATTTTCATGACTATGAAAATTGTAAATTCACACTAAAGGCATCAAAACTATGAATTAACACATGTGGAATTACTGTATATACTTAACAAAAAAATGTGAAACTACTGAAAATATGTCTTATATTCTAGGTTCTTCAAAGTAGCCACCTTTTGCTTTGATAACTGCTTTGCACACTCTTGGCATTCTCTTGATGAGCTTCAAGAGGTAGTCACCGGTAGTGAAAACCATTACCGGTGACTACCTCTTGAAGCTCATCAAGAGAATGCCAAGAGTGTGCAAAGCAGTCATCAAAGCAAAAGGTGGCTACTTTGAAGAACCTAGAATATAAGAAATATTTTCAGTAGTTTCACATTTTTTTGTTAAGTATATACAGTAATTCCACATGTGTTAATTCATAGTTTTGATGCCTTCAGTGGAATTTACAATTTTATAGTCATGAAAATACAGAAACATCTTTAAATGAGAAGGTGTGTCCAAACTTTTGGTCTGTACTGTATTTATTGTACATATGTAAGGAAGTGGAAGTGTTGCCCACATTTCCTTTTGTAGATATGTAAAATGATGTAATACATTATGGTTTTAGAATGTATAATGTTTCATATTGTCAGTGATAGTGTTATGTTCTCCCAAGCACAGGTAGTTGACAGGAACAGTTAGAGTTAATAGTAGGTACTAGCCTGGAGGGGATTAGTTAAGTGAGGGCACAGTAGAATTTCAGATAGGGATGTGCCTGCAGCAGTAGCAGACATTAGGTCTGGCTAAGTAGTAGAACAAAATGTGGTGGGTGCGTTTGTGGCAAAAGGGTGACCGAGGCCAGAAGTAAGCAATACGAAGGAAGCGACAACAAGAAGGAAGTGGTCCGGAGTTGGCCCAGAGCGTAAGAAAGAAAAGTAAAAAGTATTGCGGCCTTGGGCAGGAAGCCTAGCGGAACGGAATTATCTGTCAGTCGAATAACCAGACGGAAGGGGAAGGATAAGCAAGACGAAGATGAAATGCCCCATGTGGTGATCCAGAAGCATCAATAAAGTGGAAAGCTAAGTTACGGCCATATTGGCATAGAAAACTCCCCCAAGTGTAGAAAGATATGAAATCATGGTGGAAGTATAGGACTCTTGTTTGCTGGACTGTGCCATTACTGGAGACAAGGAGGCTCCTTGTATAGAGTGTGGTGGGCTGTGTGGAAGCAGAAGAGTTATCCTCACAGCAAGCAGTGCGTGCGCTAGGAGGATTCACAACTCTGCAATCACAAAGAATGACTGCAGGTTTGTAGTTTTAGACCAACAACCCCTTTAATACTCCTTAAAGGGGTTGTTTTAAGCTAGAACGTTAACCCCTATCCGCAGGTTGCTGGACCTCAGCATTTCCTGGAGCAGAGGTTGATCATCCGCACTACTGCTCCATTCATTCTTAATGGTAGTGCCGGAGATTACTGGGCGCAGCACTTTGCTGATCTTTGGCATTCCTATTAGAATGAATTTGAGAGTAGTGCAGATGACTTTGCTCCATTCAACTGGGACTAGAAGACCACAGCTCAGAAGAGCATACACACAGTGCAGAATGGATCAAGTGAGTAGAAAGACACAGTCCTGTTTTCTGAAGTCTTTTGAGCAATCAGACTCACACCAACCTGTTGAGAATTAATGGACCTAAAACATATAAGATATCTTCCACAATTTAAGTTACCGTATATACTCGAGTATAAGCCGACCTGAGTATAAGCCGAGGCACCTAATTTTGCCACGGAAAACTGGGTAAGCTTATTGACTCGAATATATGCCGGGTATTCATTGTTCCCTCATCCCTGTCCTGCTATGCGTGGCTCCCCCGTCCTGTCCTGGTATGTGTGGCTCCCCTGTTTTGTCCTGCTATGTGTGGCTCCCCCGTTTTGTCCTGCTATGTGTGGCTACCCCCCTGTCTTGTCCTGCTATGTGTGGCTCCACACCATCCTGTCCTGCTATGTGTGGCTCCCCTCTTCCTGTCCTGCTATGTGTGGCTCCTCCTGTTGCATGCATGGCTCCCCGGTCCCGCATGGCTCTCTGGTCCCGCATGGCTTCCCGATCTCGCATGGTTCGGCTCCCCCATGGCTCAGCTCCCTCGGTCCCGCATGGCTCAGCTCCCCTGGTCCCGCATAGCTTGGCTCCCCGGACCCATATGGCTCACACCCCCCTGTCCTACTCACTTTCCTCGCGCCATCCCTGCATCTCCCTTGTCCCGGCGCGGCAGCTCTTTATGTGCTGAGCGGTCACATGGTACCGCTCATTAAGGTAATGAATATGCGCTCCACGCCTATGGGAGTGGATATAATATAAACCTAAGCACACACCAGTGAATTTTATGATGAAAATGAAGTATTTAATAAGTCAGTACATACAGATACAGAAGTTTCGGTCTTACATGACCTTCCTCAATGTACTGAAACCGAAAAAAATAAAAAAACATAAATATTACAGAATAGACTGATTCGTTTAAGAAAATAGGGCAAAAAAACAAAGGTATATACATGTTAATATGCAAGTCATTCGCATGAGCAGAGGTGTATAATAGTATATAATCTTCAGAAACATCGATATATAGCAGAAGCAAATATAATATGAGGTATACACAACACCAAAACCATATCAATTCAGTGGTGAGAAAAATGTACATACCAGTATGCAAATACTGTGAGCCCAGATAAGAAAGGAGAGACCTGAGAAAATATAGTGGATTATATGACAGGTGAGTTAATGGTAAGTGCCAGGTGGGTATGGTGCCCTGGATTAAATACATACCAAAATGAGGAGTAAGGACGCTTTGTACCAGATCACTGTGGACTATATACAGAATTCCACATTAGGGGACATAGCGGAGGCTATATGAATATCCAGCTAGAGAGAAGATAACAGGCAAAGAGTTGCTTACCGGTACTGTGACAGAAAACTAGCGTGGTGGCTTGTGAGGACGCGGTAATCCACAGCTTGTCGATAGCACTGTGTGGCACAGAGTGCCGAGTTTAAGAACGCTGTGACGGCGTGGAGTCCGGACCGGAAGTCCAGGACCGGAAGTAACGCGGCGTGCGTTCCACTAGACCTGCGTGTGTTCCAAAGACCGGAACCAGGATGAGAAGCGTGTGCCGGTTCGACTAGTAATGCCTTATGTGAGTCTGTGTGAGCTAAACAGGCATAGTAATGCCTGAATGAATCGCCAGAGGAGATTACCTGCGTAAGTGCTGGATTTTCAGTGTGAGTGAAGAGAGCCGTCCAGATAGAAGAGGTGGTGAGAATTTCATTATGGTTGGTTCTGTAATAAAGAAACATATAATCAATATCAAGGATAGAAATACTCATCAGGTTATAATATGCATACTGGTTTGACAGATGATACATGATATCATTATGACAAAAATGCCTGCACTTCATATTCTCTGTTTAGTCCTTTTGGTGATAGGGAATTCAATTCATGGATCCAAAAGGCTTCTCTTCTTTTTAATACATTGATACGGTCGCCTCCCCTGTGAGGTAAATGCACCTGTTCTAGAACCTGATATTTTAATTGTGCAATGTTATGGCCAGCTGTAATAAAATGATGCGGGATGGGGAGAAGTGTGTTTTGACATCTGATCGTCGATTTATGTTTGGATATACGATCCTTTATTGCTTGTGTTGTCTCTCCCACATAAATAAGGCCGCAAGGACATTTTATCAGATAAATGACGAAACTGGTATTACAAGTGAAATATCCCTTGATGTCATATCTTTTGCCCGTGTGGGGATGGTAAAATACGCTGCCTTTTAGGATATTATTACATTGCATGCACTGTAAACAGGGAAATGTGCCAAATTTAGGATTAGACAGGAAACGTTGATGTTTGGGTGGGCGACCGGGGCCTATATCAGCCCTCACTAGGTGGTCGCGCAAATTTTTGGGTCTATGGAAACAAGGTAAGAACGGTTGATTAAATTCTTTAATTTCGGGGTGGGCAGTACCCAGAATGTGCCTGTGGCGACGTATGCTTGTATGTAGCCGATATGCTAGAGGATGATAGTAATGCACAAAGGGAATACGGTCCCTCATATCAGATTTTGGATGGATGGATGTAGAGGCGACCTGTAATGTGTGTTCTGGATAACCCCTCTCCCGGAATTTGGAACACATCTCATGGATACGTTGTTGTTGGATAGTTGTATTGGAAACAATTCTCTGAACCCTTTTTATTTGAGATTTTGGAATGGAGTTCTTCATTTTTGTTGGATGGAAACTGTCATAATGGAGAAGACTGTTTCGGTCTGTGGGTTTTGTATAAATATCTGTAGACAAATGACCGTCTGTCTCCTTTATGACAAGAACATCCAGAAAATTGACATGATTGTAGTCATATGTCATGGTGAAGTCTAACCCTGGCCATGAGGTACGTAGAAACGTAAAAAAGGTTTTAAGTGTGTCCGGTGGTCCATTCCAAATACAAAAATATCGTCAATATATCTTTTCCATGTGGTTGCATATGTGCAAAAAAGTTCATTAGTATAAATCATACTTTCCTCAAAGTGCGCTACATAGCAATTAGCATAAGGGGGTGCTGTGTTGGAACCCATTGCGGTCCCTTTTATCTGTAAATAAAAATTATCGCCAAAAAGAAAATAATTTTTGGTAAGGATGATGTTAAGTAGATTGCAGCACATGTTGACCTGATCTGGGTTGTGTTGAGAGGACTCCAGTAGTCTACGTACAGATTTTATACCTTCAACGTGTGGTATGGAAGTATATAGATCTTTGATGTCAAAGGTCACCAAAAATGACTCCATAGGGATGTGGTCCAGATTATGGATAACATTGAGAAATTCTCCTGTGTCAAGTATGAAGGAGGTACTTTGTTTGATGAGTGGAGTTAGAATTTTTTCTAGATACTTAGCAATGGGTGAGAATATTGATTCTGTGGAGGCCACAATGGGTCTCCCTGGAGGATTCTCTAAGTTTTTGTGAACTTTTGGTAGTATGTAGAATACTGGAGTAACTGGAAAATCCTTTCTGAGGTAATCACGAGTCTTGTCATCTAGAGTCCCTTTGGTGTTGTAATATATAAGTCTCTCATGTATAAGAGACTTGACTTCATTGGTTGGGTCATATTCAAGTTTCTGATAAGTCCTAT
Source organism: Oophaga sylvatica (assembly GCA_033576555.1). Taxonomy (NCBI): domain Eukaryota; kingdom Metazoa; phylum Chordata; class Amphibia; order Anura; family Dendrobatidae; genus Oophaga; species Oophaga sylvatica. The sequence continues at coordinate 490,135,673 of JARQOD010000004.1, forward strand.
TGTCATTTAATTGACGGTGGACTTCACTAAGGTACATAGATTTGTCTAAAACTACTACGGCTCCCCCCTTATCTGCGGGTTTAATAATAATATTTTTCTCTTCTTGTAGCTTAGAAAGGGCCTGTTGATCAATTGATGTCATATTTGATGGGAAAAATACCTTCTTCCTACTGATGTCATCTCTTATTTGTTGAAATGTTTTATTGATAAATGAAATGAATGTTTCTAAGGCGTGGGAGCCCATAGGAGGTCTAAAGGTACTTCTCTTCCTCAGACCCAGACTATTAGATGAAAGTGATGACCTCTGAATCTCCGCATCGACGTTGGGATTCGGGTCCTTGTTGGAGAAATGTAGTTTGAGTCTGAGGGATCTGAAAAAACATTGTAGGTCCATGTCCAAATTGAAAGTATTGTATTTGTAGCTAGGGCAAAATGATAACCCCTTTTGTAGTAGCTGATATTCTGCTATGCCCAAATTTATAGAAGAAATATTGATCACCAGGGGATTGTTACCTGGGAGCGGGTCACGCGATGAAAGTCTCTGCGAAAGTCTCTTTCCTCGGCGGGACCTCTTCTTCTGGTGGCCCGCCTCCTTTGGCTTAAAAAACGATTGGATGGGAATGGCCGCTCTGCGTCCGATCCAGAAGTCGAGATATCTGTGGATGATCTGTAGAAGGGACGTGAATAATTTCCAGAAGAAGAAGATACTTGCCATTTGTACACTCGTTGTAGTTCGTAATCCTCAGTGTCCCTTGCGAATTTATTTCTTTTTCTTGTCTCCGTGTCCCGTCGATGTTGGTCAATGATACCGTTGATTTTGGTTTTGAGGTTATTAAGTTCCTCAGTAGTGGTAGATGTTGCTAGTTGGTTTTCGATATTGGTGATTTCCTCTTTACACTTGATGATGGCTTGGTGCAGGTGCTCCAACGTTAATGTCATGAGATCAAAGGAACATTTGTTAATAATATGTTCAAAACGTGTACAAAATTCTTGAGAATCGCTAAATAGAGTGGGGCGTAAGGGTACCCGTAACCCTCTGGGAATCCTCTGTACCTTGAGGTATTCCGTGAGAGTTGCACAGTGTAATTCAAAATTAGTGCACCGCCTTAATTCTCTTTCAAGGTCTCGTCCCCTTGTCTCTTTGGGGGGGACCCGTAGGAAATCACTAGAGATAGTGGATCGTGCTATAATATTCGATGTTTCGTCTGCATGATATGAAAAGGTAGAAGATGTCATTGCCCAGACAAGTAGTGGCGAGTGTGCTCAACGTAGGGGTTAATATGTGATAACAGAATCGTTGGCACAACTCTCTATAGTGGATAGTGGTGCTCTGGTAGGATCCCAATCCGTAGTATATATAATATAAACCTAAGCACACACCAGTGAATTTTATGATTAAAATGAAGTATTTAATAAGTCAGTACATACAGATACAGACGTTTCAGTCTTACATGACCTTCCTCAATGTACTGAAACCGAAAAAAATAAAAAAACATAAATATTACAGAATAGACTGATTCGTTTAAGAAAATAGGGCAAAAAAACAAAGGTATATACATGTTAATATGCAAGTCATTCGCATGAGCAGAGGTGTATAATAGTATATAATCTTCAGAAACATCGATATATAGCAGAAGCAAATATAATATGAGGTATACACAACACCAAAACCATATCAATTCAGTGGTGAGAAAAATGTACATACCAGTATGCAAATACTGTGAGCCCAGATAAGAAAGGAGAGACCTGAGAAAATATAGTGGATTATATGACAGGTGAGTTAATGGTAAGTGCCAGGTGGGTATAGTGCCCTGGATTAAATACATACCAAAATGAGGAGTAAGGACGCTTTGTACCAGGTCACTGTGGACTATATACAGAATTCCACATTAGGGGACATAGCGGAGGCTATATGAATATCCAGCTAGAGAGAAGATGACAGGCAAAGAGTTGCTTACCGGTACTGTGACAGAAAACTAGCGTGGGAGTGGAGACACGTTCATATTCATTACCTTAATGAACATTACCACGTGACCGCTCAGCACAGGAACAGGAAGAGCTGCCGGCGCCGGGAAAGAGTGGCAGGGACGGAGATGCAGCAACGGCGCGAGGAGTGTTGGTATTGATGTCTTCTGGAAGCCAGCGGCTGCAGCTGCAGCTGTCACTGTGCCACAGCCGACGGCTCCTGCCGCTGCTCTGCCGCTCCCCCTCCCCGCCAGCTTTCTAGACAATGACTCGTGTATAAGCCGAGTGGGGAGTTTTTAGCACAAAAAAATGTGCTGAAAATCTCGGCTTATACACGAGTATATACGGTACTCTTTAAATGTTTAACAAAGCTCCTGCATAAGATCAAGTAGTACTGTGGTTCCTGTTCCTGTACAGTCTGAATATGGCTGAACAACAACTTCAAGCATCTCTTTACCGTTGTTAAGAACATACAGGGAGTTGTAGGTTCATTTGATAGAATTGTTTATGAGGCTAACTGACAGTACAATTGAATGCTGTACTAAACTTGGCAGAACGTTGGTTCTGGTAATGTATTACTGCACTGATGGTAGTTCTGGTGATGTATTACTGTATTGTTCTGTGTGCACATACCCTTAGTTTGACTGATCATTAGGGGGCGTGACCACTTAAAGTGTCTAGGGCAGCATGAATGCCAAATACGGCCCTGACTATCTGCTGTAAATAGTTCCACAACAGTTATTGCTCAGTAAAAATGTGTTTATTTATGAACTATGGCCTCACTTCTTGAACTCTGTAACCCCTTGTACCATAGTGTTTTAAACAGATCTCCCGCTATATTTTCAGTCACAAAAATGATTTATAATATCATTGTGGATTATTTATTGCATCTACTATTGTTTATCAATTTTTTCAGTTTCTGCAGGTCTGTGCGCTCGATACATTTGCAAGTTACTGCAGGTGGATGGGCTTTGATTACAGGTCTGTTTCGCTGTTGTATATAAGCTCTTATTGTTGCTACACTGGTTAGTGTTTGCTGCAATTTTATTGTTATTGTTGTTTATTCATATAGTGCTATTTTTTTTCCACAATGCTGATTTTACCAAGTGATGTCGTGAGTGTCCATTATTTCAAAGTTTGATAGAAATGTGGCGAAGACGTCCATTGAGTGGGGCTGAATTGTAAAATCTTGCCAGCGCCTCAGATTCTGAATAAGATATCCAACTGGAGAAAGTGTCCGAAGATGAGGACCACCTAAATGTTGGGGAAAGTGATTATGAGAATTCTGATTCTGAAGTTGAATCTGATGAGGCACGATACCAAGACAACTAGTCCAACGCAAGCAATTCAGTCTAAAAAGAAAGATGTAATTTGGAACTGGCAGGAAAATTGTACTCTGCTAACATCAGATAATTCTCTGATAACTAAATCAGGAGCAGAACAATCAGAGGAAAAGTATAACAGAAATAAGTCACCACTTCTGTATTTATCACCAACTCCTGGTTTTGTCTTACAAATATTGATGTAAAATACTGACCAAATACTGAAAGTGTGCACGTGGCCTTAGACTGCTGATTGGTGGAGGTAAAAGTCCTGTAAGTAGAATTTGTAACTATCAGACATTTATGGTATATACATACAATATGCCATAAATGTCACAGAAGGCAATACTTGTTTAATTTTTAGTGTTGACCCCGGATTAATTCAGTATGACAATGTGAACCTTGGGCCGGGATCACACATGCGACGAAAACGTCCGTCGTTCGCATGTGAAATCCCAGCTCTTGCGCCGGCACTCGGGAGTGGAGTATCTCTATGCAGCCGCGCACTCCACTCCCGAGTGCCGGCGCCAGAGCTGGGATTTCACATGCGAGCGACGGACGTTTTCGTCGCATGTGTGATGCCGGCCTAGGGCTAAAAAAGGTTGTGCACCTCTGGTCTAAATGGCCCTACAGGGTTAATATACTTAATTGACCCTATATGGGGTACTGTCTGAATCCCATTTTTCAAGGTTTTAAATTCGACCTATTACACTGATAGGAAAAGAGGCTCAAAAGTGGAGTGAGACCAGCCTAAGGCTACTTTCACACATCCGTTTTTTCCAATCCGGCACAATCCGTCCAAGTTTGAAAAGACGGATCCTGTTCAGATTGGGAAAAACTGATGCGACGGATCAGGTTTTTATCCGGATCCGTCATGAACTTTTGAACGAGGGAAATGCAGTCTGAGCATGCCCGGAAGGAGAGAGAGAGAGAGAAAGAGAGAGAGAAAGAGAGAGAGAGCGAGAAAGAGAGAGAGAGAGAAAGAGAGAGAAAGAGAGAAAAGAGAGACCTTGATTTCGCCCTTCCAGGCATGCTACAGGAAGAAAACGGAGTCCGGTGGCCGGATCAGTCCTTTGCCTGAACCGGCACCCATATACTTCTATTGTACCAACAAGCCTGATGCGCCGCTTCAGGCGCTGTCTGTTTTTTTCGCCAGAAACAAAAAACGTTTCTGGACACGTCTTGTCCTGCCGCCGGAATTGAAGTTTATCCTGGATCTGGAAAAAAATGGACGAAACGAAAGGACATGCGACGCTATCCGGCGCTAATGCATGTCAATGAGAAAAAATGGATCCGGCGGTAGAAAGAAATGGATCCGTTTTTTTAAAAAAAAGCCAGATCGCGCCTGACGGCAAAAAAGGATGTGTGAAAGCAGCCTAAGACAAAGTTCAGGTTTCTGTTTGGGGCTTTGGTTATGTAGAGACAATGTGCTAGGTTTAACCATACACTGTGATATTCTTGTTTGATACTGAAATTAAACTAAACCCAGTGAAACAGTTAAATACGGTCATCTATGTATATATAAAGTGTGTTGGCGAAGTTATGTTATACTGTACTTATCTCTGTGATCCATAATTGCTCCTGAAGCATGTGGCAATTACTTTATGAGGCTCTTGCCGAAATTACCTCTTCTTCTTGAGGACACATCTGTAGAGATGATACCTTCCACCTACACAAACATACATTTGAAGAAGCCAGAATCCATGGAGGTATGTAAGCAATTATGTATGCCAATAAATCCTAATCCCTTATCCCAAATTGCTGAAATCATTGACTGGTCATCAGGTTCTACTAAAATTGGGACATTGCTAGCAATACCACCGACTCTAAAGCCAAAGCACAGTATTCTTAGTTTGATTGGAGACCCTCTACTGACAAAGAGTAAGGGCTCTAGGGCACTAGTAATATCTACTTATTCCTTTTTACATGTTTTCAAAAGAGACTGTTTTGAAGAAAGTAATGAAGCTGACTCTTATTGGTTTGATTTATCAACTACTTAAGATGGCCTATATGTGACCTTTCTTTAAGCATGGGATCCAATGTCTGAAGCTACCCATTCCAGTTGGTTTGGTGCACAATCTGAATGATGTCTATTTACTCACCAGCATTCTTATATTAAAAATGAATCTCAATACTTTGGGGCTGATTATTAGATTAGTTGACACCTCTTTTGATTATAGGTCTCCTGCACTCTCTGATATTTTGTATTTAGAGATGAGCGACTTTGCCTCCGGGAGGGTCGAGTCGGGTTTCGGACCATCGAGTCGAACGAGATCGGCCGACTAACAAGCTGCAAAAGTTGGAGTTTCAACAAAAAACGAAACCCGACCCCAATGCAAGTCAATGGGGAATAACAGTCGCCAGTGAGTGGAGGACAGTAAACACACCTACAGTGCCCATTTCAATGTCAACGACATCAATTCTTATTACTTAAGCTTGTCAACCTTAATTTACTTTATAATAATAGTAACGCATTGAAAACTGGGGTTATTTTGCTAAAAATATGGGGGGGGCAGGGCTGGCTCCAGGTTTTCGTGGGCCCCGGGCGAAAGAGTCTCGGTTGGTCCCTTTAACACATACCACAATTCATGATGCTCCGATACGGCAGAGAAATATAGGTATAGTACAATGCCAAATACTTCACTTCTTACATTACATGAGTGCTATCTATTGTAAATTCTACAATAGCTCAAAAACCGGACAGTATAGTCCTCCATACAGTATTATGGGCACTACATAGTGCGCCATACAGAATAATGAGCCCCATATATTGCTCCATACATAATTGGTCCCATATGTGCTCCATATGATGCTCAATATATAAAGAGCCCTATATGATGCCCCATAAATAATGAACCCCATATGAGGCTCTAGTATATGATGGGCCCCATATATTGCTCCATACAGAATGGGCTCCATATAATGCTCCATACAGAATAGGCCCCATATGTGCTCCATATGATGCTCAATATATAAAGAGCCCTATATGATGCCCCATAAATAATGAACCCCATATGAGGCTCTAGTATATGATGGGCCCCATATATGATGCTCCAGTGTATGATGAGCCCCATATAATGCTCCAAATATAATGGTGCCCATATATAATGTTCCATATATAATGGGCTCCATGTGATGCTCCATATATAATGTGCCCCATATGATGCGCCATATATAATGGGCCCCATATGATGCTTCAGTGTATGATGTGCCCCATGGATGAAGCTCCAGTGTATGATGGGCCTATATAATGCTCCATATATAATGGGCCCCGTATATGATGCTCCAGTGTATGATGGGCCCCATTTATAATGCTCCAGTGTATGATGGGCCCCATATATAATGCTCCAGTGTATAATGGGCCCTATCTATGATGCTCAAGTGTATGATGGGCCCCATATATAATTCTCCAGTGTATAATGCTCCCCATATATTGCTTCAAACATTAAAAAAAATGAAATACCTCTCCTCGCTGGGCACTGCTCTACACTGGACTCCTCAGCATCACCATCTTCCAGCTCTCTGCACTGTGACTGTTCAGGCAGAGGGCGTACAGATGTGACATCATCACGCTCTCTGACCTGACTGTCACTGTCAGGAAACGCGGAAGACGTCACAGTGGTGGAGCAGGGAGAGGTAAGTATTGCAAGTGCTGGGGCCCTGAGCAAGCAGGGGGGGCCCACTCATGGGCGCCGACACTGGCACAGGGCCCCTCATAGTACACCGGTGTGTCTGACGGCGAGTGGGCCCCCACCTGCTCAGGGCCCCGGCACTTGCCCGGGTGTGCCAGGTGTTGTCGCCGGCCCTGGGGAGGTACAGCTCAGTTAGGGAGGTGCAAAAACTGGCATATGTTGAGGTGTAGGCTGGACGTTCAGCAGCTGCAAATGGAGGAATTGGAGAAGTCGGAGGAAGAGGAGGACAAAGCGAGCCATTTTGCTGGCAACCTATGTGTCATTAGGGGAAGGTGGTACAAAATCCTTTGAAACACAGGCATGGTTCATTTTAATGAAGGTGAGATCACCAACATTTTGGGTCGACAGCCTGGTCCTTCTTTCTGTCAGGATTGATCCAGCAGCACTGAAGACTCTTTCTGATCGCACACTACCAGCAGGGCAAGCAAGCTCCTGTAAGGGATATTGTGCCAATGCAGGCCAGGTGTCCAGTTTACAGGCCCAGTAGTCAAAGGGGAATGAACTGTGAGGGAGAACATCGATAGGGGAGGAGAGGTAATTTTGAACCATAGTTGACAACTGCTGTCTCCTGTCTGTTGCAATCAATTCAGTATTATCAGTCGTGTGAGCGGTACTCGAGAAATAAATCAGTCCACAACATGGTCATGAAACCCCTATCTCCAAAGCCACTTCGGCTGTGTGCACCACAAACACCTCTTCCATGTTGCACAGTACGGCTCGTGGTAGAACCTGCACCGCTGCTGTGTGCTGGGAATGCCTCTAACAAACGGTTTACCAGAGTTGCTTGTTTGTTCACCAATATTAGCTCTAGGATCTCCTGTGGCATGATGTTCTGTAATTTGCCTTTATAGCGTGGATCGAGGATGCTGGGCAACCAGTAGTCGTCATCCTTCTTAATTTTGGCAATGCCGGGGTCCCTTTTTAGGATCCGCAAGACATAATCAGACATGTGGGCCAATGTTCCAGGTGTCAATGATGCACTGCTAGTGGTGGGTGGAGGAGCACTGTCTGCCAAATCCACATCCCTCCAATCACACACAAACCCTGTACCTGACCTTGGCAAGCCAACATTTTTTCTTGCCCCCTGTGAAGCATCCTCCTCCCCAAAATAATCATCCCCCTCATCCTCCTCCTCTTCCTTTTCTTCCACAACCTCGTCCAGGACAGTTCCCTGATCAGACAATGGCTGACTGTCATCAAGGCTTCACTCCTCCTCCTCCTCCACTGCAGACGCCTGATTCTTAATGTGCGTCAAAGTTTGCATGAGCAGACGCATAATTGGGATGCTCATGCTTATGATGGCGTCGTCTGCGCTTACCAGCCGTGTGCATTCCTCAAAACACTGAAGGATTTTACAGAGGTCTTTCAGCTTTGACCACTGCACACCCGACAACTCGATGTCTGCCCTCAAACTGGCTGCCCGTGAATCCTCCCAAAAATGCATTACAGCCTGCCTCCGTTCGCACAGCCTCTCAACCATGTGCATGGTGGAGTTCCACCTTATTGCAACGTCTATGATTAGGCGGTGCTTGGGGAAGTGGAGCGATCACTGCAGCCTCTGCATACGACTGGAGTCTCCGGGCGAGCGACAGATGTGCGAGCACAGTCTTCGCACCTTATGGAGCAGGGCTGGTAACTCCGGATAATTATTTATGAAGCACTGCACCACCAGATTCAAGGTGTGAGCCAGGCAAGGTGTGTGTCTGAGTTTTGCCAGGGCTATGGCCGCCACAAAATTACGGCCGTTATCACTGACTACCTTGCCTGGCTCAAGATGTAGACTGCCCAGCCATGACTCAGTTTCTCACTGCAAGTAGTCGGCCAGTAACTCCGTGGTGTGTCTGTTGTCGCCCAAAGACATCATCTTTAAAACAGCCTGCTGACGCTTACCACTAGCTATTCGATAGTGGGACACCTCGTGTGCAACACTGGTAGCTGCGGATGGAGTGCTCGTGCGACTGCACTCTATCGATGAGCTTTCGCTTGAGGAGGGGTCGAACTCCTCCAGCCAACTGTTGCCTATATCGTGGACTAGGCAGCACTGTCCCACCGCCGCTGTCCCCTGTGGAGTCTGCATCCACCACATTAACCCAGTGCGACAGTGATGGACACGTAATGGCCCATGCATCTGTTGTGAGGTGCACCTTTCCACTCACTGATTGAGTGCATGGACAATGCGGTCTTTCACATGCAGGTGGAGGGCAGGGATGGCTTTTCTAGAAATGAAGTGCCGACTGGGTAGGTCATAGTGTGGGACAGCGTAGGCCATGAGCTCTTGCAAGCTGCGCCTTCAACCAAATGGAAGGGCATCATCTCTAATGAGATCAGTTTGGCAATGTAGGCATTCAAAGCCAGTGTACGTGGATGAGAGGATGAGTACTTTCTTGTCCTACTCAGAGTGTCTGCTAGGGTGAGCTGGACTTCAGAGCTGCATATGGGGGAACTAGCGGTGGACATGGCAGACTGAGACGGGGTTGGTGATGGTTGTTGGTGGTGGTGGTGATGGCCTAGATTCAGTCTTTTGTTGGAAAAACATTGGGATTCCCTGACTGCTTTGGCCTTGCGACGACACCTCAACATTTCTTGCTGATGGTGTGCTAACCGGTGGGCTTACAGTGGAGGAAGCGATGTAGCATTGCTGGCTACCTTCAGTCGGAGCAGGTGCACGTGTGCTACCTGAGGTTTTTTAGTCCGTCCACGCTTTCAAGTCCATGGTGTTTAATTGTCTAAGCATGCAACTGGCTTTCAAATTTTGGAGATTTTTCCCTCGGCTAAAGGTCCTTCCGCACTTCTTACATATAACCTTTGCCTCATCAATAGGATTTTGGTCAAAAAAGTGCCACACTGCACTCTTCCTACTATGGGATAAATTGTCACTGCTTGCACGCTGTGCTAATTTGACTGTCTGGCCAAGCTGTCCTGCAACTCTTTTTGCTTTTTTAACAAGTTTTTGGACTGCTACAGGCCTGAGAGATAACCGCAGCTGCGATGTCGATGCCTGCCGCGGATCCTCCTCCTCTTCTGAGCTATTGCCAGCGGCACCCTCTTCCCCCAATGGATGCCAATCCGGGTCAACAACTGGGTCATCCATCACCTCCTCTTCAATTTCATCTGCACCTTCCTCTGTGTCACCGTGTAAGGTGTTAGAGTATGCGGGAAGGGGCACCTGAGTGTCATCAGGGTCAGAATCTGGCTCAGTAGACTGCGAGGGCAATGCAGTGCTCTGGGAGAATGTACCAGCAGAGTCATATAGCAGTGGCTGTGCATCAGTGCACTCCATGACATATTCATCTTGGACAGGCGAATTCAGGATTTCACTTGATAACCCAGGCATGGTACGTGAAAAGAGCTCCAGGGAGTAATCTGAAGTGTGCCCTGCAGCATCCTTCACTTTTGGTGGGGGTGAAGGACACAAGGAAAGGTGTTATTCCTGACCAGGAGCCTGCACTGATTACTCAGTGCTTGCATTTTTTGAAACTTCAGTAGAGGAGGCGAAAGAGCTGGAGGCTGTTTCGGCAATGTAAGCCAAAACCTGTTCCTGATGCTCCGGCTTTAAAAGCGGTTTACCTACTCCCAGAAAAGGGAGCCTTCCAGGCCTTCTGGAGCCAGATGATGACGCAGGCTAAACACCTCCTGCCTTAGGTGCTATTGTGCTTTGGCACTACCAGCAGATGCACCACCACCACCATCAGTACCAGCTGGCCCCCCCCGCCCACGTCCGCGGCCTCTTCCACCATACTTCCTCATGTTTGGGAAAATGTACCAAAAATACCAGCAGATATATGGTACTGTATGAGGAGTGTACAGCTGTATACGGTGTAGGGAAAAATTTAAATCTCCGTATATATTTCCGGAGTCACACACACACGCTCTCTCAGTATGGATTTCACCCTAATACAAAGAGCAGATATACGGTACTGTATCAGAAGCGGCAGCTGTATACAGTGATGGGGAAAATTTCAATCTCCGTATATATTTCCGGAGTCACACACAGACGCTCTCTCAGTATGAATTTGACCGTAATACAAAGAGCAGATATACGGTACTGTATCAGAAGCGTACAGCTGTATACGGTGTTGGGGAAAATTTCAATCTCCTTATATATTTCCGGAGTCACACACAGATAGTCAGCATGTATTTGTCCGTGATACTAGCCGGCACACGGTAGTGTGTGAGGAGCGTACAGCTCTATACGTGGGAAAAAATGAACGGTCGGTAATTGTGCAGAAAAAAAGAATAAAAGTATTAGTGCTGTGTAAAAAGCAGTCTGCACAGCAGTGTACACACAGCAATACAGCTATCAGGCAGCCTAATAACCAGCGCTGCTGCACACAAGAAAATCCTCCCCTGTCACTGCTCACTAACTGTACAGCACAATTGCTATCAGCACAAGCACAGAAGAACTTCTCTTTCCAGCCCTAACTCTCTCCCTACTGATAAACAGTCAGCAACCTCTCCCTACTGTTAAGATCGGCAGAAGTAAAATGGAGGTCGGCGCTCAGGGTTTTTATAGACACTATGACGCCCCCCAAAGCAAGCCAATCACTGCAATGCCCTTCTCTAAGATGATGGTGGACGCTGCCCATATCATCCCGTTGCCCACAGTATACTGTCCTTGCTCATTGGCTGAAAAAAGGCGCCTGAAAGCATTCTGGGAAAATCGACTTTGGCGCTCATTTTGCCGACTGCATGGCCGACTGCACGCTATAGTCGTGTTTTGATCAACGAAACCCGACTTTGGCGAAAGTCGGCGACTTATGAAGCTGACCGACCTGTTTCGCTCAACACTAATTGTATTATGTGCTTTTGCTAGACCATTATGCACATGGGGTTTATGGTCCATTGTTACTGACACATCAATCCTTACAAATAGGTGGAGGTCAAGCGCTGACATGTTGGGAACTCTCAGAACATAAATTACAAAGTCCTTTAGATTTGTGCTAATAAAAATATTTGACAAGAATAATACATGTTGCATGTGACAACATGTCAGCTGTAAATGCTGTAGAGGGTCAATACTAACCATGAAGCATCAAGGAGTGCAGGTCCGCCAAAGACAGAATAAGCCTCAATCCTCAATAGTACCCAAGCAGTATGTGTGAAAAAAAAATACACTGGTGCCGCTATCAATTAATCACTCAAGCAGCACAATTAATTGCACTAGTCCACCAAGTTTAGAGCCCAGGCCAGCCCAGGTTGGGAGGCGTTAAATGGGCATACAGGAAGCTAGATCCTGTGTGTTAGGTAGTTAGAGAGAAGCTACTGAAGAAGAGGGGAGGTTACCTATTGTTGTCTAGAATATAGGCCACAAGTGGAGAGTGTGTTCAGTGAAAAAAAGATATCAAGATAGCAAGTTCTAGAGTAAGTTCTACAGCAAGTGACTTCTTACACAGCCAAAGTGCAAAGAATCAACAAGAGTAATAATTGTATCTGCCACCTGCAATGAGTATGGCCCAGTAGTATATTAATGCTGGGGGATACAAGAAGGCACTGTGTTAGCTAGATCTGGAGGTTTAGAGAGTTCCTATTCTAACCAGGTGGGGACATGTGGTACCATTGCAGTGGTTGATAGTGAACGCAAGTCCAGAGCAGGAGAGGTTGTAAAGTGACTCTGATATACAATAGCATTGAAATGCCGTGTGTTTAAGTCTGAATATGATGCAGAAGATTTGTATCAAAGGTGTACTGCCTGCTACTATCTGTTACAGTTCTGTTTAAGGAATTCCAGTATAGATGTTTTTCTCTTTTTACATTAGACTGTTGTCTCCCTGATTCAAGGTCCACAAACCAATAAACCACTTGAGACTTAAAAAGGGGTAAGCAGCAAACCCCCAAATTGTACACACACACTCAGGGGTACCATAATCGGGTGCTTAGAGACCCCGAAGAAAACCCTGCCATGTATGGTCCCTTACAATCACATTGCAACGTCCATAAGGTGCATATAAATTTATGTTAGCAATCAATTACCAGCTCAGCAAAAACAAGACATGTCCATCTAATTGTTGCGCTGTGGTACCTAAAGTGAAGTAGGATAGGATCTTCTTGAAAAGATTAGAGTCACGTTTGAAGATTGCTCCATCCGGTTGCACTTACTCGTAGGGTTAATGAACGTCGATATACTGCTTGTATGCAACAGCGAAGTAACCAGATGCAACTCATCACATCACGATGCAGGGATGGATGGCTTTGTGGACAAATTACCTACTCCTTTCTGAAAGCAAGGTTTCCTTTCTCAGGGATGATCCATGTCAGGGCCGGCTCCAGGTTTTTATGGGCCCCGGGCGAAGGAGCCTCAGTGGGCCCCTTTAACACAGACCACGATTCATGATGCACAGATACAGCAGAGAAATATGGGTATAGTACAATGCCAAATACTTCACTTCTTCCATTACATGAGTGATATCTATTGTAAATTCTACAATAGCTCAAAAACCGCCAAATCCTCACAGCGCACAGAACAGACTGGACAGTACAGTCCTCCATACAATATTATGGGCACCACAGTCTCCCCCTCATCACCCATATAATACCCCATGCAGGATGTCACCCCGCCATACCCCATATAATGCTCTATACAGAATACTGGACCCAAAATAATGCTCCATACAGAATAATGGACCCAATATAATACTCCATACAGGATAATGGTCCCCATATAATGCTCCATACAGGATACTGGTCCCCATATAATGCTCCATACAAAATATGGAGCTCTCCTCTGCGCTGTACTGCGTTCTGCACTGTTACGGCTCAGGAAAGGGCGCTGTGGAAAGCCTCCCCATTATCATCAATGCCTGCCCATCATCATCAATGCCTCCCCATCATTATCATGGCCTCCCCATCATCATCATGGCCTCCCCATTATCATTAATGCCTGCCCATCATCATCATCGCCTCCCCAATATCATCAATGCCTGCCCATCATCATCATGGCCTCCCCATTATCATCAATGCCTGCCCATCATCATTATCTCCTCCTCCCCATCATCATCAATGCATGCCCATTATCATCAATGCCTGCCCATCATCATTATCGCCTCCCCAATATCATCAATGCCTGCCCATCATTATCATTGCCTGCCCATCATCATCATGGCCTCCCCATTATCATCAATGCCTGCCCATCATCATCATCTCCTCCCCATTATCATCAATGCCTGCCCATCATCATTATCGCCTCCCCAATATCATCAATGCCTGCCCATCATTATCATGGCCTCCCCATCATCATCAATGCCTGCCCTTTATCATCAATGCCTGCCCATCATCACACACAGACAGCACACAAGCACTCTCTCACATACATACATACACATACACATACACATACACACACACACACACCACACACACAAAGCACCGCACTACATACACACAGACACACACAGACACATACACACACACACACACACATGACACATCTCACCTGTCTGGCGATCGCGCCCTCTCTGCCACAGCCGGCCGCTGAATGATGACGTCATTCAGCGGCCTGCTGTGAGAGGAAGCGCCGGCGCCCCCTGGAGCCCGGAGCTGCGGCAGCGGAGGCACGGGAGAGGTGAGTATTGTGCCAGCTCCTGCCGGGGCCCTGAGCAAGCGGGGGGGGGGCCCAGCGGCGGCGCTGACACCGCTCTCCTCCGCTAATGGGCGCGGGGGTGCCAGACGGCGAGTGGGCCCCCCGCCTGCTCAGGGCCCTGGCACTTGCCCGGGTGTGCCGGGTGCTGATGCCGGCCCTAATCCATGTGAGTATATTAACGCTTTACATAGCCCACCTTGCTAGTTGTAAAGCTTCAACCGAGTAATGGGGCAAATACCCAAGCAATAAATGTGTGCGGAGACAACATCCAAAGAAAAAATAGATATTCTGTACAAAATAATCACAAACACAAAAATAAAACAGTAACATTTCGACTCTAGAAAACAGATGGGTCTTTGTCAAGCCACAGCAAAGATTCATCTGTGTGCTTGAATCAAAACAATGCTTTCTTAACATTTCAACTGTGGATGAGTTGAAATTATAACATCATGTTAAAAGGAATTTATGATACAGAAAAAAAATAAAACAATTAAACTATTAGTATTTTATTTTATTTCAAATATTTAAAACATTTTTAATGGAATAAAATATGAAAAATGATTTTTAAAACGTTTAAACACCAGGGGGAGTAGCTGATCAGATTTGAAAACCAATGCAAATTGCTTGCATTACGAGTTATGACTGTAAATGTGGACAGGATCTGCTGGCATGTACAGTATCTGAAGTCAGTAGAGTTGAGCGATACTTTCCGATATCCAAAAGTATCGGAATCGGAATGGTATCGCCGATACCCAAAAAATATCGGCGATACCCGATACCGATACCGGAAGTCCAATGTAAGTCTATGGGAACAAAATATCGAAATTAAAAAAACCCCATTCTTGCCTTGTAGGTTAATTGTACATGAAGGAAAACAACAAAGAGTAATGTAGAATGTATTGGGGGAGGTTGAGGAGACATTAAAGGCATAGATGTTTAACCCAATCCAATGGAATAGCATTAATTTTTTTTTTTTAGGAAATACGTTCGGATTGACGAAGAAATTGACAATGTTGTTAACCTTTTTTCTATTTTGGCAAATATGTATGTTTCACAACTTCCATGCTCTTCACCTTTTTAACTTTTGACACACTTTCTCCTTCATAATCTTCAGCAGCATCATCTTTGTCATCAAATTATTCTTCATTTTCACCTTCTTTATCTTCTTCTAAAACTTCTTGCTTTTCATGTTTTTGTTAACATTACTCATATTGTTCTTTTTAAACTATTATTCTTCTTCATATTATAGTCCTTCATCTTCTTCATCATATTCTTATTTGTGACATAGATTCCTGTACTTGTAATCTGTAAAAGTATGATTTTTTCATCGTTCCGTTCTTGCTGCCACAAAAGATTTAAATTACAACAGTATTTGTCCGTGTTCAGTTTAGCCTGCAGCATCAGGCATTTACCAGGGGCACCACGAGGAGGAACGGACTCACCCCCATACACTGCTTAGTCTTCTTCTGCTTATAATTTAGAGCATATATTTTGCTCTTCATTTTGGTCTTATACTTCATGTTCTTCTGCCTTTAGATCTTCTGCTTATTGTTCTTGTGTCTCTTGTTCTGTATCTTGTATTTGTAGCACAACCTTGTACCAGCTGATGTTACTGGGACACGGTTACTAAGCAGGAGGTACCTGTGCTCCAAAGCACTACCAAGGACCAGCAGACGTTGCTGGAACTCGGATACCGAGATGGAGGCACCTAGGCCAAAGGCACTGCGGAGAACCAGTTGACGGTACTGGAACCCGGACGGGTAGCAGAAGGTACAAGAGCCAATGCAAGTAACGAGGACCAGCTGACTGTGCTGGAACCGGAGGGGCAGCAGAAGGAAAAGAGCCAATGGCACAACCGAGGACCAGCTGACGTTACTGGGACACGGTTACTAAGCAGGAGGTACCTGTGCTCCAAAGCACTACCAAGGACAAGCAGACATTGCAGGAACTCGGATACCGAGATGGAGGCACCTAGGCCAAAGGCACTGCGGAGAACCAGTTGACGGCACTGGAACCCCGACGGGTAGCAGAAGGTACAAGAGCCAATGCAAGTAACGAGGACCAGCTGACTGTGCTGGAACCCGGAGGGGCAGCAGAAGGAAAAGAGCCAATGGCACAACCGAGGACCAGCTGACGTTACTGGGACACAGTTACTAAGCAGGAGGTACCTGTGCTCCAAAGCACTACCAAGGACAAGCAGACATTGCAGGAACTCGGATACCGAGATGGAGGCACCTAGGCCAAAGGCACTGTGGAGAACCAGCTGACGGTACTGGAACTCGGACGGGTACCATAAGGCACCCATGAAAATGTAAGTTGACAGGCCGCAAGCCGTCTGCAGTTACCAAATCACACAGTCCTACAGTGGGTGCTTGTCCTATTTTCACAACGGAAAGAGCCTTTATTTACATATCCCACAGCACACATAGGAATCACCTAAACTGCAGGCACCATAGAGTCGGATAACCGGAATGCAACATGACAGGACAACTTATTTGAGGCTAATTTACGTTGACACTGCCAGGAAACAGCTGTGGTGCTGTAACCAGGGTGGGCATGAGTCAGTACCCGTGCCAATTACTTCCGAGCAACAACTGGCGGTGTTGGAGCCCAGGGATGAGAGGAGGACAGGGTGGAGGCAGCATGACTTTTTGTCGTACACACAGCAGGGGAACAGCTGCCATTACTCAACCCCAGTAACACAGGAGCAAGTGTTGACTGTGCTAACAGCACTTACAGGCAACAACTGGCGGTGTTGGAGCCCAGGGTCCAATGCATCGACTTCAATTGCTTCCACCTCCTCTCAGGAACACAGCACTGTTGATCAACCATCTGTCTCTTCACCGCCTGCCAAATTGCCCAGTCAGTCAGAGAGTTCTGTACAGGAGCCAGCTGAGTCTCTACTTCTGTTCTCAGAATCTGTTGGTTTGCAAACAGGGGCACAGCCAAGCAGCATTCTGGAATGTGAAGAAGAGGGAGTATGCAGTGATGCGCAACAGCTGTGTCTCTCTGAATCTGAAGAGGCGGGTGAGACAGTGCCGATGGTCAGCACACCGCAGAACGCATCTGATGATGATGAGACTCAGGTGCCAGTTTCTGTTGAGCATGGTGGTGGCCAGACCACCCAACAGCAGCAGGTGTTAGAAGAGGTTAGTGGAGATGATGAGGTCCAAGACCCAACATGGCGTGAGGAACAGGAAGGTGGTGGTAGCAGCTCTGAGGAAGCGATTGCCCCAACGGTACAAACAGGAGGGAGAGTTAGGCTGCATACTCTGTTGCCTGTAGCCTCCATTTTGGCACCTGTTCGGATTTCTCTTCCAAAAGTCTAAACGGACGCTCCCAGGACTTGCACTGCGTGGTCCTTTTTTCACACACTTGCAGATGATATTTGCTATGTCAAATGCAAGCTGTGTAATCAAAAAGTAAAAAGAGGTAAAGTGTCAGTAACCTCAATACCACAAATATGTGTAAACATGTGCGGAGAAAACACGTAGTTGAGTTACAAAGACACACTGAAGATGTACAGTCTATAGAGAATCACTGCACAAGTTTAACTGCATATGTCATGGTTAAATTTGAAATTTTTATTGCACTTGATGTGAAAAAAGAAAATAGCTATGAGACTACTGACTGACGTTTTGGGCAACGCAGTGGCCTTTATCAAATAGTCGCTGGAAGAGATAGAAAAATTTACAGTCAATGACAATGTATAATATATACAATATATACAATAAATACATAGGGTGAAGAATATATATACATAGGAATTAGGCAACATGTTAAACATTTGGGTGATACTGTAGAACACGGAGAATTATCCCTCTAGGGTATGCGGGTGGATAATGTAGTTTTTTGTTGATTTTTGGGAGTGTGTAGAAAACAGGGGTGATGGGGTATTGAATATTAAGGAATGTCATAGTCTTACAGTCTATAGTGATCAATTAAAGATGTTTTGTCAGGATACGGTCAATTTTTTGACAGATGTAAAATGTAGGGTCACAATTGAGTTGTCTGTAGGTTAGGTTAACTGACAGTTGTCTATGAATTTCGGCAATAGATTGGGTCTTATTCATAATAACGATAGCACCCCCCTTATCTGCTGGTTTAATAATAATGTTGGGGCTATCTTTCAGAGATTTTATGGCTTGTTTATCTGTGGGTGTCAGGTTGTGGCGTATCGGGTGTAGGCCCAATCTCGGCAAACCATCCACGAGCACAGGCTCTGAATGCTGGCATTGCAAAACTCCTGTCCCTTGAAATGCTGTCATTCAGGCTGGTGGAGACTGACAGTTTACGGAACTTAATGGCATTGGCAGTCCCACAATACAATGTGCCAAGCTGATTTTATTTCAGCAGGCAAGCCGTCCCTGGTCTGCAAAAGCATGTTGTTGAGGTTAAAATTAAACATGCGCTACTAAACTCCGTCAGTAGCAATGTCCACCTGACCACCGCTGCGTGGACCAGTACCCATGGCCAGGGACGATACCTTTCCCTTACTGCCCATTGGGTCAATGTTGTGGAGCCGGGTACAGATCTTGCGAGTGGCGCTGTACGTGTTCAGGCAACTACAAGGATTGCGGGAATCAAGTCTGTACACATTGACTCCTCCTTCTCCATTTCCTCAGAAACATCGTTGCAGGAGCCGTCACGGTCTACCTCCACATGGACCCGTGAACGCTTAATAAGAATCTTTAGTTATATAGCGCCAACAGATTCCGCAGCGCTTTACAGTTTAACAGTTTCCGAACACAAGTCATAAGTAACAACGTTACCAATACAATAATGAAAGCAATATAATCCGCACATGCTCGTGAGAGCTTACAATTTACAAATATGTGGGGGAGATACAAAGTACAGGTGTTTATATACAATGGTGTATTTAGAATGATGGCCCAGCCATTTTGAGGGAGTGAGGGATGGATGGAGATAGTGAATGGGCTACACACACACACTTACACATAGAATGACTTTGATTAGTGAATGTGATAGGCCGCTATGAAGAAATGTGTTTTGAGTGAGCGCCCGAAAACATGCAAATTGTGGATAGTTCTAATTTCTTGGGGTACAGCATTCCACAGTATTGGCGCAGCGCGGGAGAAGTCTTGGATTCGGGAGAGATGTTCTTTAGGTGTAGGTGGCAATAGCGGGCAACAGATTGTATATGGGAGGTGAAGGAGAGATTGGTGTCAAACATAACACCCAGACAGCGAGCCTGTTGACCGATATGAGCACAGACGTGGCCAAACGTCAACAGGCCGTCCTGAAATTAATTTCCATGGGGAATCAAAGCCACACAGCGCTGGAGCTCTGGAATGCCATAAAGCAAGAGAGCGACGTGTATTTTGCCAGCGAATCTCCAGCCAGGCTTGGTAGTGTGTGACAATGGCCGAAATCTGGTGGCAGGTCTGGGCCTAGGCAACGTCACTCACATACCATGTCTGGCACATGTGCTAAACTTGGTCGTCCAGAGTTTTTTGAGGGACTATCCGGATCTTGATGCACTGCTGCACAAGGTCCGCCTACAGTGCGCTAACTTGCGACGTTCCACCATGGCCAGATCGCGCATTGCAGCTCTGCAACGCAGATTTTGCCTTCCTGAACATCGCATCATATGTGACGTACCCACCAGGTGGAATTCCACGTTACATATGTTGGAGCGGTTGTGTGAGCAGCAGCCAGCAGTAATGGAGTATCAGCTGCATCAGTTGCAATCAACTCGCAATTTGCGCCGTTCACTTCACCACTACTGAGTGGGCCTCTATAATAATAATCTTTATTTATATAGCGCCAACAGATTCCGCAGCGCTGTACAGTTTAACAGTTTCATAACACAAGTCATAAGTGACAACGTTAACAATACAATAATTAAAGCAATATAAGCCGCCCCTGCTCGTGAGACCTTACAATCTACAATGAGGAGGGGGAGCTACAAAGTACAGTTGTTCATATACAATGGTTTATTTACAATGATGGTCCAGCCATTTTCAGGGAGTGAGGGATGGATGGAGATAGTGAATGGGCTACACACACACACACTTACACATAGAATGACTTTGATTAGTGAATGTGATAGGCCGCTCTGAACAAATGTGTTTTGAGTGTGGAAGTAGGGCTGTTAATGGGGATGTTGAAGTCTCCAAGGATAAGGGTTGGTACTTCTGAGGACATGAAAGTGCGGCAGCCAGGCAGAGAAGTGGTCAAGGAACTGTGTGGGCGAGCCTGGGGTCCGATATATTACCGCTACTCTGAGGGAGAGGGGACGAAAGAGCCTGATGGTGTGGACCTAATAATTTGCAAAATCTTAATATAAAATTTACATGTTACATATTTACATCTAGTATAAAACATTTAACCATTAAGCCTACTTACAGAACAAGGAAGTGTAAAAAAACTTGTGCTTAAAAAAAAAGTGCAAATAAAATGTGAGAAGGGCAGTGTAACAAATAATTTAGGAAAAAGATAAACTAACATCAAGTGCTGTGTGCTGTGTAAGAGCCAGACACATTAACATGAAATCAGTCTGGAATAGCGGTGATTTTCTCCCCATAACCCGAGTAACATTCTGGGGAGAGGGGTGTAGAGTCAACGATCAGCAACTAGCTACGGTAGATCAAATACCTGAAAAAAAAAAAAAAAAAAAAAGGTTATTTAACATTCATAAGATACATTTTATTTTATCAAAAAAAAAATATATATTTAACATTCATAAGATACATTGTATTTAAAAAAAAAAGAAAAATTTATTTAACATTCCTAAGATAAAAAAATTTTTAAAACATAAAAACTATAATACACAGCAGGATCTTTAGTAAAAACCAGACTTACCACTGTAACCTCTTAATCCTTGCAAGCTTCAACACAACGTTGACAAGGTACACAGCAGGGGTGGTCGGTCTCCTAGACAACGAGCAAACCCTTCATGTTGAGAGAGGCCACCATCTCCTTAGCTTTCTGGTACTTTTCTGTGGGAATGAGCTTGTCTCCAACCAGCCAGGAATATCCATTGAATGGCACACCATGGTTTGGTATTAGCACCCAGTACCAAAAGTGAAGCCAACCACAGTTCCCATTTCTCATGAACTTTATTTGATATACTGGCTGGCCAAACATTAGTTTCTCACAAAGGAGCTGAAGACCCTGAGTGGCAGTAGGTGCAAGTCTCTCCAGCATGACCTGTTTGTTAGATATTTGCCGTCTACACCTAAAGAACATCTCTAGAATCCGCCCTTTTCTCACCATGGAAACAACAAAAACCCTCACTGTAGCATTGATCCACTCCCGCCTGGACTACTGCAATGCTCTATTACTTGGCCTCCCCATTACTCGACTATCCCCTCTCCAGTCCATCCTTAATGCAGCAGCCAGGGTCATCCATCTGGCTAATCGGTACTCGGACGCGTCCGCTCTTCGCCAGTCCTTACACTGGCTGCCCATTCATTATAGGATCCAATTCAAAGTACTGGTTCTCACCCACAAAGCTCTCCACAGTGCAGCACCCCCCTACATCTCCTCCCTCATTTCTATCTATCGGCCTAACCGACTGCTGCGCTCTGGAAATGACTTTCGACTAACCTCTGCAGTAATCCGTACCTCCCACTCCCGACTCCAAGACTTTCCCGCGCTGCGCAAATCCTCTGGAATGCTCTACCACAAGAAATTAGGACTATCCACAATTTTCCTGGTTTCAGGCGCTCCCTCAAAACACATTTGTTCAGAGTGGCCTATCACATTCAATAACCAAAGTCGTTCTATGTTTAAGTGTGTATGTGGAGCCCATTCACTACCTCCATCCATGCCTCACTCCCTCAAGATGGCTGGACCATCATTGGAAATGCACCATTATATATACACACCTGTACTTTGTATCTCCCCCACCTCATTGTAGATTGTAAGCTCTCACGAGCAGGGTCGGCTTATTTTGCTTTAATTATTGTATTGTTAACGTTGTTACCTATGACTTGTGTTTTGAAACTGTTAAAGTGTAAAGCGCTGCGGAATATGTTGGCGCTATATAAATAAAGATTATTATTATTATTATTATTATATCAGAGGGAGAAGAGGATTGGGCCTTGACAAGGTGCCCGATTGCATCTTAAGTCTTATTGAATGTTGGAGCCAGTCCACCGTACAAAAGCAGCCATAGAGTGTCCGGGTACCTGCTTGGATTTCGATCAAAATGAAGACTACTTTGATGTACATGTACACCAATTCGAGAAAAATGACAAGGATGAGGCAGTAAGACACGCTCAGCAGAGTACAAGCAGCATTGCTTGAAGAAGTAACTTGAGCGTGATCAAAATTGAATAAATTAAAATCTCAGACTACAGTGAACACAACTCTTAGCTGTGAAAGGGCTTTTTGTGTCCTTCTACAGTGTTTTCAACCAATGTATTGGATACGGATGGAAGCACGTCACACTATAATTTCAATTGAATGGAGCAGCAAGAATTACACTAAAGAAAAAAAAAAAAAAGAGTGTGAGAGTGACATGTGCAGATGCCTACATACAGCGTTGTATGCCGAGCAAACTGCAGCGCGTCACCTGCACTCACACACACACCTTGCAGAGCTGTGAAAAAAACACTGCAAGGCAAAAGGAAGATGTACACAGCGGTTGGTAAAGTAGCCTGCCTAAAGCACAGTACACAAAATCGCAATCTCTAACTGTCCCTCAGAGTCAGCAGAGCAGCGTTCTGTCCCAAACTGAATTAACAGCACAGTGACGCTAAAATG
Organism: Oophaga sylvatica; assembly: GCA_033576555.1. NCBI lineage: Eukaryota > Metazoa > Chordata > Amphibia > Anura > Dendrobatidae > Oophaga > Oophaga sylvatica. Next base: position 490,158,961 of record JARQOD010000004.1, read on the forward strand.
GCGGCTTTATCCGACAACAATACCTTCCTTGTGTCACGGTTAGGGTAGCGTGTGTCTATTATATGAGTGTCTGTAAAATGTAACGTTACGCAGACTTATTCTGCCCTTGGGACGCAAAAATAAGACAGCAGTAATCATTTACTGTATAAAACTCCACCTATGCGCAACAAAACAAGCACGTTCCCTCTTACGGTTCCTGCGCTGACATGTGAGTAGGGAGTTTGGAGACGTTCCTGAATTTATCCCAGGTATCCAAGCATATCAGGCCGATAGGAGAGCATTAAAACCACCCACGGTGGTGACTTAAATATGGTGAATCGAACCAGTGAAGAACTGTAGGTCGATGTGAATGAATGTGCGATCACATGACACACGTTTATAATAACCCTTGCTAGACACGAGTAACTTTGTAGACATTTGGACACACCTGAACCCAGATGGCAGTGAATATTCATTCTATTCGGCGCCACATGACTCTTGGTCCAGAATAGATTATATATTGCTAGCACAGGAGCTATTAAGGGGAGTGGAAGAGGCAGATGTGCACAGCGTAGCTATATATGACCACGCGCCCGTATCAGTGACCCTGCCAGATATGGTGCAGATGGGGCCAAACCAAACTTGGCGCTTCCCGACCTATTTGTTAATGGATGAGAAGTTTCGACATCATGTGAAGCAATGGTGTTTTTAATATGTAAGGGATAATGGAGATACTAGGGATAGGCCGGAACTTTTATGGGCAGCAGGGAAGGGAGTAATGCGCGGGAAACTAATAGGTTATCAGACAACGCTAAAAAAGAAGATGGCGACAAACTACTCGCAGGCTAGCAGGATATTACGCGATAGGTACACGGCAAACAAGACAAGTTCATCAACACAGGTTAAAAATAGATGTAAGCAGGCTAAGGTTGACTTACACGTATGGGTATATCGACGAGAGAGAAGCAGTAATAACAATCGAAGTGTTATTGGGGAGATGGAAGATTTGACCCGGGGGCCAAAATTTTAATTTTTTTTAAATGTGCAGGTAAAATTTTTAGGCGCAACCCGGGGGCCCCTAGGGGGGTAAAAGGTAAAATTTATGGTTGAAAAGGGGGAACCCCCACACCCCGGGGGGCGCACAGTTTTTAAAAATTAGAGCTAACCAAGATTTGTGTATAAGGTTTAAAAATCTTTTTTAAAATTTTTTTAGAATTGTCTACCGCATTTATTCGGGGGGGGTAAGGGACTTAGGCATCCCATGTCTAGGGGCCCTTTGTGCCAAAAAAAACCCTAACAAAATTATAAATTTTCGGGCGGGGGTCTAAAAAAGAATTAAAGGGGTATTGAAACCTTGTCGTTTCCCGAAAAAGTCTCGCCTCATTTAGGAGTCCTTGGTGCCATTAAAAATTTAGGTCCTTTTTGAGAGAATCCCATGGATTGGTGGAGGGGGAAAATGAAAGGGGGTCATAAAAAGGGGAAAAAAAGGGGCACTGTGTGGGTCACCTTTTGGCACCCCCCGGTTCAAAAAAGAATTCATTGTCCAGATGATGCTAAAGGGTAGGTTGGGCCCCGTGTTTTCGGAGGGACTTAACGGGGAGGAGATCCCTTATTTCCTGAGCAAAAAACTTACTCCTCAAAAACGGAAATTGTGAAGGAGTGCTGGCGTAAAGTGGGCACTGGAGTCGTTGCCTATATTTTTGGGGGGGATAACTTTTTTTTGAAATGATCCCCCCCTGTGAGGCTGTGTAGAAAAGGAGTGATTCAGGTGGGAGAAAGATGAACATAACAGGAGACTTGGAAAAAATTTTGGAAAATTTTTTAATCTAAAAGGACAGGCAAATTAGGTGAGATCTCCTTTTCATTTTCAAAAAAAAAAGGGTTTCATTGTCGGGATGTCGCTGCGAGGTTTTATTTAAACCCCCCCGCAGCCCCAAAAAAGCTCAGAAACATGGCAGAGGGCAAGCCAGCACCCCAAAACTACCACACATCCCAAAAAAAATATAAAGTAATAAAAAATTTTTTAAAAAAAATAAATTGCCACCAGTACACGACAAGCTATAGTGTGATGGGAGAGTGTTTCGGGTGTAGTTAGCCTCTAGCTAAAATCATTTGCAAAAAATTTTTTAAAACCGACCCCCCGTTTTTCTTTTAAAAAGGTGGTCTGAATGCTTCTCAGCCCCCCCTAAAATCATTTGGCCTGTGGGGTCAGTCAAAGGGTCAGATTAATAGGGTGCCCCCATCATTCTCAATGAAAAATTTTGTTCGCATTATTAGTTATTTGTTCAGAGGTACTGATGCATTTTTCCCACGCTCCCCCAGGGTGGGTGGAGAAAAAAATGAACAAAATGAACTTTCTTTTGAACAAACTTTCAGTGAACTAGTTCATGGGGAAAAATCACCAAAATTAACTGATTTCCTCATAGGTGTACACCTTGTGGCGCTTCAAAAATTCGCCACTTTGTAACATAATTTTTCCTGGCAAGGCGCTGCTTGTGTCCTCTTGTTGCAGAGGTTTTCTACAAGCCCGAGCACGAGTGTTTTTTAAGCAGTAGCCGCACGCTCTCGGTGGAAGGAAAAACTTTGGGTTTACAGTGTGTTTGGTCCCCAGCATTTTACGGCCCGGTTCAACGGGGTGTGAGGTTTGTAATTGTCCTAGCGAGGGGTTTGGAGGGTGACCCCAAAAAAATTGCGTGGTGAAAGGGGCCCCATGCAGCGGTGTTAAGAGCGTCACACTAATATATTTTTGTAAATTTAAATAGAATAAAGCAGCAGCAATTTTTGAAAAATTACAAGGATGAGCCAGGGGACAGACACTCAGCAGAGTACACGCTGCGGTGGTTGAAGTGGAGCGGGATCTACACTCCTACAAAAAAATGAAACCTCAGACTACAGTGAACTGAAACACAACTGTTCACTTGCTGTGAAAGGCCTTTTTGTGGACTTCTATTAAGTTTGCAAGCAATGTATTGTATTTTGATGGAAGAGCGTCACACTAATAGATTTTTGTAAATTTAAAATAGAATAAAGCAGCAGCAATTTTTGAAAAATTACAAGGATGAGCCAGTGACAGACACTCAGCAGAGTACACGCTGCGGTGGTTGAAGTGGAGCGGGATCTACACTCCTACAAAAAAATGAAAACCTCAGACTACAGTGAACACTGAAACACAACTGTTCACTTGCTGTGAAAGGCCTTTTTGTGGACTTCTATTATGTTTGCAAGCAATGTATTGTATTTTGATGGAAGAGCGTCACACTAATATATTTTTGTAAATTTAAAATAGAATAAAGCAGCAGCAATTTTTGAAAAATTACAAGGATGAGCCAGTGGACAGACATCAGCAGAGTACACGCTGCGGTGGTTGAAGTGGAGCGGGATCTACACTCCTACAAAAAAATGAAACTCAGACTACAGTGAACACTGAAACACAACTGTTCACTTGCTGTGAAAGGCCTTTTGTGGACTTCTATTATGTTTGCAAGCAATGTATTGTATTTTGATGGAAGAGCGTCACACTAATATATTTTTGTAAATTTAAAATAGAATAAAGCAGCAGCAATTTTTGAAAAATTACAAGGATGAGCCAGTGACAGACACTCAGCAGAGTACACGCTGCGGTGTTGAAGTGGAGCGGGATCTACACTCCTACAAAAAAATTAAACCTCAGACTACAGTGAACACTGAAACACAACTGTTCACTTGCTGTGAAAGGCCTTTTTGTGGACTTCTATTAAGTTGCAAGCATGTATTGTATTTTGATGGAAGAGCGTCACACTAATAGATTTTTGTAAATTTAAAATAGAATAAAGCAGCAGCAATTTTTGAAAAATTACAAGGATGAGCCAGTGACAGACACTCAGCAGAGTACACGCTGCGGTGGTTGAAGTGGAGCGGGATCTACACTCCTACAAAAAAATGAAACCTCAACTACAGTGAACACTGAAACACAACTGTTCACTTGCTGTGAAAGGCCTTTTTGTGGACTTCTATTAGTTTGCAAGCAATGTATTGTATTTTGATGGAAAGAGCGTCACACTAATAGATTTTTGTAAATTTAAATAGAATAAAGCAGCAGCAATTTTTGAAAAATTACAAGGATGAGCCAGTGACAGACACTCAGCAGAGTACACGCAGCATTAGTTGAAGTAACTGGAGCGTGATCTGCACTCAAAAAAAAAAAAAAATCACAGACTGCAGTGAACACTGAAACACAACTGTTCACTTGCTGTGAAAGGCTCCATTGTGGACTTCTATAGTGTTTGCAACCAAGGTATTGTATACGGATGGAAGCGCGTCACACTATTATTTCAATTACATGGAGCAGCAAGAATTACACTGAAGAAAAAAAAAAAGGTCTGTGAGTGACACGTGCAGATGCCTACAGACAGCATTGCATACAGAGCAAACTGCAGCGTCACCTGCACTCACACACACTTGCAGAGCTGTTAAAACAACACTGCAGGCAAAAGGAAGCTTTACACAGCCGGTGGTAAACTAGCCTGCCTAAAGCACAGTACACTAAATCGCAATCTCTAACTGTCCCCCAGAGTCAGCAGAGCAGCGTTCTTTCCCTAACTGAGTTCACAGCACAGTGACGCTTAAAATGGCGGCGGCGCCTTTTATAGTGCATTCGACATCATTTCAGCATCCAATCACAGCCATGCCATTAGTTAACATGACCGCAGCAGTACAGGATGTGCCCACACTTCTTAGGATTCCTCATTGGCTGACTAAAATCACATTGTCTCTCAAAGAATTATGGGAACTTCCGATTCCGGTATACGATATTGAAAAAGTATCGGAATTAAGTATCGGAATTCCAATAACGCGAATATCGGCCGATACCGATACTTGCGGTATCGGAATGCTCAACACTAGAAGTCAGTCATCCCCTCCACTTATGGGTCTTTACAAAAGGAGGGAGAGGATGTGTTTGGGCTTCATTTTTACCTGGTGCACTGACATTTTTATTAATATCAATTTGGTGTACATACAGTAATAATGTTTTGATAATTTTTTATTGCATTTTTTAGAGAAAAAAAATGCAATTCTGGCATTTCGATTGTTTTTCTGTGTATTACATTTACTTTAGGGGTTACTTTAGATTTTGATAGACCAGACTTTTAAGGATGTGGTGACTCCTACTATGTTTGTTGTTTGTTTTTTTACTTTTTAAATATATTTATTTTTAATGGATTATAAGCTGAGTGATTCAAATATAATTTTTTCCTTTATTTTTTAGTGACCTTAGGGGAATATAACTTTTGACTGTGTGTTCTTATATTTCAGCACTGTAGTATTGCAGTATACAAGAAACTTAATGGTTCCTATGATGCTCAGCCTGTTGCTGAGCTTTACAGCATAGCAATAGCCAGTATGCCAATGTAACCCATCGCGTTGTGGGTACCCATGGGATACGTGCTCACGCAGATCGAAAACTTGTGCACAGCTGAGGGTATGCTACAAAATATCAGTGAGCAAAATACATCAGCAACACAACACTAACTCCTGCAGTACATCACTCTTTAGTCCCCTCCTGCAGTACATCACTTTTTAGCATGCTCCTGCAGTACATCACTCCTCAGTCTTCTCCTACTGTACATCGATCCTCAGCCTTCGGCCGGCGTCACACTGGCGACAAAATCGAACGACTGCAATGCGATGAAAAATCGCATTGCAGTCGGACCTATGTTAATCTATGGAGCAGCTCCCAGTATCAGATTTTTTGTGGTCCGTTTTAAACGTCCGAGTGCAATCGCAGCATGCTGCGATTGTCACGATTGTGGGTCGACTATCGCCAATGCAAGTCTATGGGAGCGATGAAAAATCGGATTACAAACGGACCACACTGTGTGACTTGCGATGAAATCGCATCGGTGTCCTTTAGAAAAAGCCGGCAATTCATCCCTGGCCTATACTGTAAAAGCACACTGACAGCTTTAATAAAGAATCGAATCAATACATATCCACACATAGAATCCACATATATATATATTATATATATATATGTATATATATATATATATATTATATATATATATATATATATATACATATATATATATATATATATATATGTCATTGTGACAAAATATATATATATATTTATAGTTCTTACACTTCTACATACTGTACTAGCCGCTAATTCAATTGCCGGCTTTAGTGAAATCCAGAAGCCGACATGAAATGATACATTGTTTTGACACAGTTAACCATGTAATTTCAAGTATTTTGATATATGTTTTAAACTTACAATTACATAAGTATATTTGTGCAAAATTTCAGACATGTAGGGGTTAATTAAAGGTGTAAATTCGTTGTAAAAAAATGTTTTTTTTTACAACGAATTTACACCTTTAATTAACCCCTACATGTCTGAAATTTTGCACAAATATACTTATGTAATTGTAAGTTTAAAACATATATCAAAATACTTGAAATTACATGGTTAACTGTGTCAAAACAATGTATCATTTCATGTCGGCTTCTGGGATTTCACTAAAGCCGGCAATTGAATTAGCGGCAAGTACAGTATGTAGAAGTGTAAGAACTATTAAATATATATATATATATATATATATATATATATATATGTCACAATGACATATATATATATATATATATATATTATATATATCTGTGTTCTATGTGTATATATCTATTCTTTCTTTTGTGATTTAAATAATATTATTTTGGTTCCATTATATGTCAGTTTTGCAAGCCTGCGATAAATTCTCACAAGTCGGATGTAAATCGGATGTTACAACTATGGTCAGATGCGACTAAATCGCATTTTTCCTGGAAAATCGGATGCCAGACGGATGACTGTTCATGACATTTTGCTGCGATAATCGTCCCACTAAAACGGTCAGCTTTTTTAGTCGCTGTGTGTGATTCCAGCCTTCTGCTGTACATCGATCCTCAGTCTTCTCCTGCTGTACATCGATCCTCAGCCTTCTCCTACTGTACATCGATCCTCAGCCTTCTTCTGCTGTACATCGATCCTCAGTCTTCTCCTGCTGTACATCGATCCTCAGCCTTCTCCTACTGTACATCGATCCTCAGCCTTCTCCTGCTGTACATCGATCCTCAGTCTTCTCCTGCTGTACATCGATCCTCAGCCTTCTCCTACTGTACATCGATCCTCAGTCTTCTCCTGCTGTACATCGATCCTCAGTCTTCTCCTGCTGTACATCGATCCTCAGCCTTCTCCTACTGTTACATCGATCCTCAGCCTTCTCCTGCTGTACATCGATCCTCAGTCTTCTCCTGCTGTACATCGATCCTCAGCCTTCTCCTGCTGTACATCGATCCTCAGTCTTCTCCTGCTGTACATCGATCCTCAGTCTTCTCCTGCTGTACATCGATCCTCAGCCTTCTGCTGTACATCGATCCTCAGCCTTCTCCTACTGTACATCGATCCTCAAGCCTTCTACTGTACATCGATCCTCAGCCTTCTCCTACTGTACATCGATCCTCAGCCTTCCTGCAGTGTATCACTTCTTCAGCACCTCTCCAGCGGCACATCACTCTTCAGCCCACTCCTGCAGCACATCACTCTTCAGCCCCCTCCTGCAGTACATCACTCTTCAGCCCCCTCCTGCATCACATTGCTCCTCAACCCCCTCCTGCAGCACATCACTCTTCAGCCCCCTCCTGCAGTACATTGCTCCTCAGCCCCCTCCTGCAGCACATCACTCTACAACCCCATCTGCAGTACATTGCTCTTCAGCCCACCTCTGCAGCACATTGCTCCTCACCCCCTCCTGCAGCACATCACTCTTCAGCCCCCTCCTGCATCACATTGCTCCTCAAACCCCTCCTGCAGCACATCACTCTTCAGCCCCCTCCTGCAGTGCATTGCTCTTCAGCCCCCTCCTGCAGCACATCACTCTTCAGCCCCCTCCTGCAGTACATTGCTCCTCAGCCCCCTCTTGCAGTGCATTTGTGTCGACCCGCCACCACAATTGTGGATTACCAGGGCAATGGGTACTCAGAGCCGAGCCCATGGAAGTCTATGGGGTTTGTCACAGGTAGCTGTGGCTCGGTCTGTGGCCCTGGCGGTCTGGCGTATGTTGGGGGAATATTTACAGGGGATAGGTTTATATTACAGTTCGTGACGCCACCTGTAGTCTCTGGTAATTTGTACCAGCGCTGCTGTAGATCTCTGAGGGGATGGTGATGCAGCTAGATGTCGGGTCCCCTACAGGTGGGACTGGTCCCTCAAAGTCTATGAAGTTAGTGAAGTCGGGTGCAGATAAATAACACAGTCTCACACGGTCAGCGTCTTTCCATACCTTTACTTGTAAGATGTTCAGGCAGGTCCCAGGGAGGCTGATCCAAGGAGAGTGTATCTTGAGACAGCAGCTGGACAAGTTAGGGGCCTCCTTTACTTCCACTACAATGAGTACAACCAGCCTGAAGCGTAGTTCCCTCAATAACTCCAGCTAATCCATAGCTGTACTGCCCAGTCAGTTTTGTGTTAGGAGCCTTCCTGCGAGAGAGCTGAATCCTTATTTTGTCTGCGCCTGACTCAAAGTCTTCACTCCCCCTGACCCCAGTTACGTACTGACTATAAGGGGCTTGTTTGCCGCGACCTAAGGTCCGGTAAATTCCTGGTTTTCTTATCACTATGCTTGAAGCTAATAGTGATCCTTCGGTCCCCAGTGACCGGTTGCAATGTGCAGGACTTCTTCAATCCCAAACGCACCTTTCCAATAATCCACTGTGCCTTTCGCCTTGTCCTCGCTGGTAGCATAAGCACTCACACTAGCATAAAGTCGGGTAGTCACTTCCTTCATTCACTTTCTTCAAAGTTAGTTACAGATGCTCAGTTATCAATAGGCAGGAGCACGTCTCTGAACCTTTCACTGTCCTTTAGACAGGTGACTGAAGTCTTTCTGCACTAAGCTTCTTCTTTCTTTCAATGTAGTCTGATGAGGTACAGCTCTGACTAGGCTAAGGTGAATTAGACCACCTGTACCAGCCTCCACGTTCTGAATGATGATAGAGCAGGCTGGACTGCTTCCTCCCTCCAGCTAAACTCCAGACGTCTGCTCCGTCCGAAGACAGGAAACACACTGACTAAAATCACTCAACACACATACACCCTGACCACTCCCTCTATAGTAAACTACACTACCCTAAGGGTGTGTCCAGTGTATGTTGAGTGAATGGGTATTTAGCATTAAACTGCTGTCTCGCCACACACTCTCCAGGGTACTGCGTGTGCCTAACACCAGGGCTACACACATTGCTCATCAGCCCCCCCTGCAGTACATTGCTCCTGCAGCACATCACTCTTCACCCCCCTTAAGTACATCACTCCTCAGCTCCCATTTGCAATGCATATTATAGCTCAGTCCACTTGAATTAAAGTAATTATTTAGGATACAATTCATACAGCAATAAAAATAAGGTTAAGGTAAAATTAATTCTAATTAAAAATAATTCTTAACACGATTTATGGCAGTGGTGACTAAATAGTTAACATACTGTTGAGTGTGCTGCGACATCTCATAGGGGATTTATGGGCAAAACTAAAACTATTGAAAACGCCAATAGGCACACTAAGTAATCTATTGAGGAGCATCTGTGGCTGGTACTCTGGTATGGTACATGTGTCCTTGGTACTTAACGACAATTTCATCAAGGGTATGCACCATATTGCTGGCATATTGTTATAAGAAGCATCGGACACAGTTTTTGGGTGCATCTGTGGCTGGAATTTAATTTTGCCATTTCCTGTGACTGACATACTGTGTGGGTTTAGTGTAGCTGATATACATTTTTGCACATATTAGGGGAAATTATGATTGAGGGGCATCTGTGATTGACACAACAAATAAATGGGCTCTTCTTTAAAGGGGTTTTCCCACAAACAAAAGTATATTTCAATCAATAGATCTTGGAATAAAAAAACTTACACGATTGGATGTGTTTTAAAATAATGTTCCTGTGCTGAGATAATTTATAAATGTGCCCCTTCTGTGTACTGTGTAATGGCTGTGTCTGACCGTGCAGGAACATGGTCTGATCATACCACAGCTCCTGGGCAGGGGAGGAAGGAAAAGAGTATTCAGACAGGACAGTAGGGGATCACAGCTGATTCTTTCTGTGAGGTAAAATATTGTTTAAAAACAGTCAGGAAAATATTTTACCTCACAAAAAGAACCAGTTGCGATCCCATGCTGTCCTATCTGTATACTCTCTTTTGCTTGCTTCCCTGCCCAGGAGGTGTGATATGATCAGACCATGTTCCTGTGCGGTCAGACACAGCCATTACAAAGTACACAGCAGGGCACATTTATAAGATTATCTCAAGACAGGAACATTTTATTAAACAGCCATCTAATCTGTTATCTGCACCGCTGTGGTCTTTTTCTGCAATTTGAGACCTGCAGGATTGCTCCGTATGCTGGGTAATCAGAAAGTCACAACTTAATATAAGTCTATGAGACCCAGCGTAACGTGGCTAGAGGTGGTAGCCATGGGTGAGGTACTCGTCTTCTACGCCCCGCCATGCTACCTTAAGGTGTGTGTACTGGCTGGCTGTATGGGCTTCATCCATGATGGTGCTATGCTCTTGCGTGATGACTGTGACTTTGGCTGGCCAGGACCGGATGTTAAACAGTTCAATGAGGGAGACCACCACTCAAAAATAAGTCTTTTACCTAACATTAACTTTATGGGAACTATGTACAATAGATAGCGGGTGCATAGCTTCATGAACATTTCCCTTTACCATTCGGAGCATTTTCACAATCTCTCTACTTCTTCCAAGTTACTTGTCTCTGCTTTAAGTTTCTCTGTCTTCACCACAACTCAGTACAGTATTACCGTCCAGTAAGTGAGTTCTATACTTTAATTTGCGATTCCTCATCCTTTTTTCCTGAGGGAAGTTAGCTTGCCACTATGGCCTTTACTTAGCTTCTCTGCTTGCTGACACCTTGAAAGTCCCATCCAGGGCACTCTCTTGGTCCCACGTTCCCTGTTCCGTCCTGGCCCATTACCTCTCTGTTTGGCGAACTTGGAGCCATACTACTAGACGTCCTGTCCCAGGATTTGTCTCCAGTAACTCACTCTTTCCTTCTATGCTTTTTCCTTCTCCACTCAGGATCCAGCTGTACACTGTGTCAGTCTCCACTCACTTTGGGGACACATTAGTAGTGTTGAACGATACGATAATGCAAATATCGGCTATCGGCCGATATTAGCTCTATCGGCCTTTCGATAATTCGTTTCGATATTTTCGTCTTATCGAATACCGGAATCGGATTTGTCACTGTCACTGTGAGTGTCCGTCGGTCGGGTCTGTCAGGAGTCAGCGGCACTTACCTGGCAGAAGATCTCCGGCGGTCACGTCCTGGACTGCTTGATGGCCGCCATTATCTTCTCCCTGGCGGTCACATGCAGTTTTTCGCGATAACTGCAGTGACTGCAGGGTAATCCCGGCCGTAAACCAGTCCGATGACGTCACCGCCGGGGAAGCAGGTAATCAGCTGTGCTGCGCCGGGATTCTGATGTAGCAGAGCTGGATCGTCGTTGGACACTCGTTACTATGGACTGCGTTGGTCAGGTGGTATACTTTTTTTTTTTTTTCATTTTTTTACAGGAGATCGATGGCGTCGCAGGATGAGACTGTAATAAAAGTAATGAAAACTGTGTTTTTTTTTTTTTTATTAAATTAAAAAACTTGTTTATAAACATTCACCCGTCCGGGTACATAAAAAATTTAACTGTTTATCAACAATTTAACTATTTACATACAGGGACCCTGTCCGGGTTATTTATACTTCTTTGGCAGGGGTGTTCCAGGTACCACCTGGTACTCTTCTGATGCTTGCCAAACATCCGAGGCACCAAGGACCACCAGGACCTGATGACGTCGTGTGGCCTGTACAGTCAAGTCGTGACCCGCTATCTGGGTCTGTGTGGCCACCTCTTTCATCTCCCTCGGGTCTGGAACCCTATGTCCCGGACTGAACGAACCCCAGGGGGCCTAACAGGCGCCGGGTACGGGCCAGCTATACTTATCATGTCCATAGCTGGGGCTGCTGAGGAGACCACTGAGGGAGGCTTGGGAGATTTACGGCGTGGGGTGGGCACTTTTGCAGAGGCCTGGATGTGGGAGGCTGAAGGCTCCGAGGGTCTCACAGGTTCCTGACACACTGGGGAGTAGGGGTCGCACCTGGTAACATTTAGGGCGTACCATCCATTGTAACCCAGTGTCGGGTGTAAGTCACCAAGTCTCCTGGCAACAGGTCCCTCCCCGGGTGTCCTTCTGGGAGGTGAGCCTCCACGTCCCGCCGGTTCACAAAAACTTCTAAATAAAGTCCAGGCTCCTTGATGAAGCCCCAACCACCTTTCAATTTAAAGCTCCGTACTGCACCCTTACGCCGCGGCTCACACAGGGTTCCTTTATCCTTTCTCATCCGGTCCTTATCTGCCCGGTCCTTCTCCAGGTTACGTTGCCGAAGTTTTTGGGATTCTCGCTGCTCCCTTTGTCGCTCTGCTTCCCGCTCCCAACGTCTCCACTCTTCCTCCTGACGCCGGTTGAAATTCTCCTCCACCAGCTGCTCCATGTCTCCACCACTCCACTGCAGCTTACAGTGTCCGGTTTGCGGCAGCTCTCCTGTCGCCCCCCAGTCCTGGCGGCGCTCCCCTGCGGAGGAAGCAGACGGCTCTAAATCAGATGACAGTCGGGGCTCCGGTACAGGCAGGTAGTGCTCTGGTGCCTGCGCGGCCTCCTCCATGAGGACGGGTGTCGCTTCTTCTGTCTCAGCGACGGGGGCAGACAGCGGGATCTGGGGTGCTGACGGTGCTGCGATTTTTGCAGGAACGGGTGCCTCCACTGCGACAACGTCAACCGGATCACATTGCAAGAACTCCTCTACTAGAACGGGTGCCTCACCTTCCGGTACAGACACTTCAGGTAAGAGGGATTGGCGCCGCTCCAAGTTTAGTTTTAGGGCACGTCAGCTCGCTTCCATCCTGGCGACCTCCTCCGGTGCCGGGCCAGGCCTCTTAGGGTATCCGCCGCTTCTTGCAGCGTAGGAGGGTTTCCAGGCCGGGTGCCCAACGGTGGTTCCGTGGCGATCGGGTAGCTTCCGTGGGGGGAGAGCTCTGACTGCTCCATCCCTTCACACTTCTGCTCGTGTCCATTAGCCATCTCTGCCAAGTCACATGTGTCATTAGCATCTGGAGAGGGCCCCTCTTTTGTAGGGAGGCGGGACCTTCGTGTTAGTTTCCGCACACTGAGGAGGATGAGGAGGCGGAACTGAAGAGCTGTGGGGCACGATCTTACATTGCAGTACCATTTAGAGCCATCGTTTTCGCGTCACTGAGTGAGTGTACACCCATGAAGAGCACGCCCTTCTTCTTCACCAGTGCCTCGTCGTGACGCAGATATGGCGGAAAAATGGCAAATACATTCTCTGATGATTTTAGCAATTCTCAAGCACAAAACCAGTTCAATTCAGGCACACAGGACTCGCTTATAGCGAGCTACAGAATCCTGTTCGTGACGCCCAAGTTGAGTCGCACAGAGCCAGAGGTTTTGGGGGTACTCGGCACCGAGCCCGTCGACTTCTATGGGGTATGTCACGGCTTTACCCGGCAATTGAATCAGAGTCTATTTTACTATGTAGAAGTGTATAAACTATAAATATATGTATATATATATGTCACAATGACATGTATATATATATATATATATGTATTCTATGTGTGTATATTTTGTGTTTACAACGTAAGAAAGGGTTTTTTTTGTTGCGATATTTTGTTCCCATAGACTTACATGGGACTTCCGCTATCGAAATCGGATATCGACGATATTTAGTGCTATCGGCGATACAATTTCGATACGATATTTTTAGATATCGAGCACTATCGCTCAACACTACACATTAGGCCTGTGGCTCTGTTGAGTACTTAGACCAAAGATCTGCTCTAGTTGCAAGCTAGGCCCTGTCTGACTCACTACTAGGAAGTCCTCTCTGATCTTGCTACATATCCCCTCCCTCTTTACGGATGTTCTAACTCTTAACTCTATCCATAAGTTTTCACTACCTATTGCTGGGCAGAACATAACAATATAAAACATTACAGTGCATCACATCACAGCACATATCAACAAGTGACAACATGTGCACAAATTCTATCTTCTTACACCACAACAAGGCCAGAATGAATCTCTCACAGACTAAGGCCGGCGTCACACTTGTGAGTTTGATGCGAGTAAGTCGCACGACTTTCTCGCATCAACACCCGGCACGGCCGCCCGCTCTCGGACCCGAGTGTGCGGCTGCATGTATTTCTATGCAGCCGCACACTCGGGTTCGAGAGCGGGCGGGCGTGCCGGGTGTTGATCCGAGAAAGTCGTGCGACTTACTCGCATCAAACTCGCAAGTGTGACGCCAGCCTAACATTGAGAGCTTGTGACCGTTACCTCTGACTTCTGGTCAGTCAAAAGCTGCAATCACAAGTAGGCGGAGCAGCATCGGAGCAGTGTCGGGAACAGCTGAAGACGGTGGCTGGTAAGTATCATGCTAGGGGCAGGGAACTTAAATTAGTGGCACCACTCGGCAGTGATATGAGAAAAAAAACATGCTGGACTGGTGCTTTCAAGTGACTAGCGTGTCCAAAGAATCTGTTGACTTAGTATGAATGTCGTGATTACCTTTGGTGACACAAAGGAGACATTTTTCCTTCTAGAGGACAGCTAATTTGCATACTTTTTCCCAGGGTGCCTTCCCTGTAAGACTATACAGCAGCTGGATCTCCATAAATAAACAGGATCACGAAGAGTAATTAGATTAGGTAAGGAATATCATCATAATTAGCCATTAGGAAAGGATCAATTGAATTGCTTCTAACAAGACCTGCTGTGAGGATACAGCTATAGACAGCTAATTAATTTATAAAATATTCTGTCATCATGAAAGATGTTCTTTAATAATTTAGGAAAATGATCAGTGCACCCTGCGTTAGCTACAGCAAAGAACCAGTGCAAAGAGCAACTCCTGGACTTCTGGCAGAAACCCTTTGATTTCAGTAAGATCAGTCATTTTTCAATTTCCTTGCAGAGACTGATCAGAGACGGGGCAGGTTCCCTCAGCGATCATCTTGTTTGTAATTAATTATCCATAATAGACAACCCTCAGGAGATATATCTATTAAAGGAGAAATTCTACAGCTCCCTATTAATATGGAAACATGAGGCATAGGCAGAGAAAATGTAAAGATTGAGCAACATTTTACAACATTTGACAGTAAAATCCACAAAACAACATAAATGGTTGGTAACTGTAATATTTATTTTACGTGTCTCAAAATATTTGGGAAATGCTGCCATCTTGAGGAAACCAGCATTATTTTTATTCTGTTTCATCAGGCTTGATTGCTGAAAGTTTTAGTTTAGGGTGTGTGCACACAGGACATTTCCACCATTGACAGTACAGTAGCTACCAAAAAAGTAGAAGGGGCGGTCACCCTGGGTCCAATCACACTGTAGAACCCAACTAGAGTGACCAGTACACTTAACACATTCACCCCCAAGCCTGTTTTCACCTTCATCAAAAAGCCAAATTTTACAATTCTGACCAGTGTTACTTTATGAAGTCATAACTCTAGAACACTTCAACGGATCCTACTTATTCTGGTAATGTTTTCTCATGACATATTGTACTTCATGATCGTAGTAAAATTTGTTCAATATGACTTGCATATATTTGTGAAAAAAAACATATTTTTTTCCTATTCCCTTAACCCTTAACGACCAAGCCATTTTGTAGGTTAAAGACCAGGCCAATTTTTACAATTCTAACCACTGTCTCTTTATGAGGTTATAACTCTGGAACGCTTCAACGGATCTTGGCGATTCTGAGAATGTTTTCTCGAGACATATTGTACTTCATGATAGTGGTAAAATTTCTTCAATATAACTTGCGTTTATTTATGAAAAAAACGGAAATATGGCAAAAATTTTGAAAATTTTGCAATTTTCAAACTTTTAATTTTTATGCCATTAAATCAGAGAGATATGTCACAAAAATTAGTTAATAAATAACATTTCCCACATGTCTACTTTACATCAGCACAATTTTGGAACCAAAATTTTTTTTTGTTAGGAAGTTATAAGTGTTAAAAGTTGACCAGCAATTTCTCATTTTTCCAACAAAATTTACAAAATCATTTTTTTTAGGGGCCACCTCACATTTGAAGTGAATTTGAGGGGTCAATATGACAGAAAATACCCAAAAGTGACACCATTCTAAAAACTGCACGCCTCAACGTGTTCAAAGCCACATTCAAGAAGTTTATTAACCCTTTAGGTACTTCACAAGAATTGAAGCAATGTGGAAGGAAAAAATTAACATTTAACTTTTTTTCCCAAAATTTTTCTTTCGACACAATTTTTTAAAATTTTGTCAAGGGTATCAGTAGAAAATGAACCACAATATTTGTTGTACAATTTCTCCTGAGTACAGCGATACCCCATGTGTGGGGGTAAACCACTATTTGGGCGCATGGCAGAGCTCAGAAGGGAAGCAGCGCCATTTGACTTTTTTGGCTGGAATTGAGATTGGACGCCATGTCGCATTTGGAGAGTCCCTGTGTGCCTAAACAGTGGAAACCCCCACAAGTGACCCCATTTTGGAAACTAGACCCCCCAAGTAACTTATCTAAATGTGTAGTGAGAGCTTTGAACCCCCAAGGGCTTCACAGAAGGTTATAACGTAGAGCCGTAAAATTAAAAAATCATATTTTTTCCACAAAAATGATCTTTTCATCCCAATTTTTATTTTCCAAAGGATAAAAGGACCCCAAAAGTTATTGTGCAATTAGTCCTGAGTACGCTGATACCCCATATGTGGGGGTAAACCACTATTTGGGTGCATGGCAGAGCTCGGAAGGGAAGCAGCACCATTTGACTTTTTTGGCTGGAATTGAGATTGGACGCCATGTCGCATTTGGAGAGCCCCTGTGTGCCTAAACAGTGGAAACCCCCACAAGTAACCCCATTTTGGAAACTAGACCCCCCAAGGAACTTATCTAGATGTGTAGTGAGAGCTTTGAACCCCCAAGGGCTTCACAGAAGGTTATAACGTAGAGCCGTAAAATTAAAAAATCATATTTTTCCACAAAAATGATCTTTTCATCCCAATTTTTATTTTCCAAAGGATAAAAGGACCCCAAAAGTTATTGTGCAATTAGTCCTGAGTACGCTGATACCTCATATGTGTGGGTAAACCACTATTTGGGTGCATGGCAGAGCTCGGAAGGGAAGCAGCGCCATTTGACTTTTTTGGCTGGAATTGAGATTGGACGCCATGTCGTATTTGGAGAGCCCCTGTGTGCCTAAACAGTGGAAACCCCCACAAGTAACCCCATTTTGGAAACTAGACCCCCCAAGGAACTTATCTAGATGTGTGGTGAGAGCTTTGAACCCTCAAGGGCTTCACAGAAGGTTATAACGTAGAGCTGTAAAATTAAAAAATCATATCTTTTCCACTAAAATGATCTTTCCACCCCCAATTTTTATTTTCCAAAGGGTAAAAGGACCCCAAAAGTTATTGTGCAATTTGTCCTGAGTACGCTTATACCCCATATGTGGGGGTAAACCACTATTTGGGCGCATGGCAGAGCTTGGAAGGGAAGCAGCGCCATTTGACTTTTTTGGCTGGAATTGAGATTGGACGCCATGTCGCATTTGGAGAGCCCCTGTGTGCCTAAACAGTGGAAACCCCCCACAAGTAACCCATTTTGGAAACTAGACCCCCCAAGGAACTTATCTAGATGTGTGGTGAAAGCTTTGAACCCCCAAGGGCTTCACAGAAGGTTATAACGTAGAGCCGTAAAATTAAAAAATCATATCTTTTCCACAAAAATGATTTTCCACCCCCAATTGTTATTTTCCAAAGGGTAACAGGACCCCAAAAGTTATTGTGCAATTTGTCCTGAGTACGCTGATACCCCATATGTGGGGGTAAACCACTATTTTGACGCATGGCAGAGCTGGAAAGGGAAGGAGCGCCTTTTTCAAATGCAGATTTTGATGGAATGGTCTGCGGGTGTCATGTCACGTTTGGAAAGCCCCTGATGTGCCTAAACAGTAGAAACCCCCCACAAGTGACTCCATTTTGGAAACTAGACCCCCCAAGGAACTTATCTAGATGTGTGGTGAGCACTTTGAACCCCAAGTGCTTCACAGAAGTTTATAACGTAGAGCCGTGAAAATAAAAATATCATATTTTTTTCCACAAAAATAATCTTTTTGCCCCCAAATTTTTATTTTTATAAGGGTAACAGGAGAAATAGGACCCCAAAAGCTATTGTGCAATTTGTCCTGAGTACGCTGATATCCCATATGTGGGGGGGAACCACTATTTTGACGCATGGCAGAGCTCGGAAGGGAAGGAGCACCGTTTTTAAATGCAGATTTTGATGGAATGGTCTGCGGGTGTCATGTCACGTTTGGAAAGCCCCTGATGTGCCTAAACAGTAGAAACCCCCCACAAGTGACTCCATTTTGGAAACTAGACCCCCCCAAGGAACTTATCTAGATGTGTGGTGAGCACTTTGAACCCCCAAGTGCTTCACAGAAGTTTATAACGTAGAGCCGTGAAAATAAAAATATCATATTTTTTTCCACAAAAATAATCTTTTTGCCCCAAATTTTTATTTTTCTAAGGGTAACAGGAGAAATAGGACCCCAAAAGCTATTGTGCATTTTGTCCTGAGTACGCTGATACCCCATATGTGGGGGGGAACCACTGTGATCGCCTTACTGCGATCTTTGGGAGGCACAATGAACAAATCCACAAAAGGTGAAGAATTGGTTTTCTTTTTTGCGCCGTTCCTCGTGCGGCATTAGTGATTAGGCGACTTTATTCCTCGGATCGGTGCGATTACAGCGATACCAGATTTATACTCTTTTTTTCATGTTTAGCTTCTGTCACACACTAAAAGATGCTTTTTTTTGGAATAATTTTTTGTAAGAAATTTTTGCATCGCCGTATTTTGAGAGCTATAATTTTTCCATATTTCGGCCGACAGAGTTATCTATGGGCTTATTTTTTGCGGGACGAGCTGACGTTTTTATTGGTACCATATTCAGGCACATAACGTTTTTTGATCGTTTCCTATTCCGATTTTTGTGGAATCAGAATGAACAAAAACCAGCAATTCAGGAATTGTTTTTTTTTTTTTTTTTTTCCTCCGTTCCGTGTGTGGTAAAATTGATAAAGCAGCTTTATTCTTCGGGTCACTACGGTTACGGCGATTCCTCATTTATATATTTTTTTTATGTTTTGGCGTTTTTTACACAATAAAAAATTTTATAGAAAAAATAATTAGTTTTGCATCAGTTTATTCCGCGAGCTATAACTTTTTTATTTTTTCGCTGCTGATGCTGTATAGTGGCTTGTTTTTTGCGGGACAAGATGACATTTTCAGCGGTACCATGATTATTTATATCTGACTTTTTGATCGCGTGTTATTGCACTTTTTCCAAGCGGTATAATAATACCGCTTGGAAAAAGTATAATTTACTACTTTTTTGTGTTTTTTTTTACGGCTTTCACTGAAGGGGTTAACTAGGGTTACGCTTTTATAGATGGGATTTTTACGGACGTGGCGATACCAAACATGTGTATGTTTTTTGTTTTTTATTTTTTTTTATTACATAAAAATGTGTATTTTTTAGGGGATTTTTTTAAAATTATTTTTTAATATTTTTTTTACAATTTTTTAAAAAAATGATTTTTCGTAACTTGTCCTTTATGGGACTTTCACTTTTTTTACTTTTTATTGCAGTTACAATGCATTGCAATGCTCTGGCATTGCAAAGCATTGCAACTATAGTGGAAGCTGCTGTGACAATGATCACAGCAGCTTTCCGTAGCTAGATGACCCGGAGGTTGTCATGACAACCCCCGGGTCATCAAGGCAGAGATCGGGCCCTGCAGGGCGCTGATCTGAGGCAGAGGGAGCTCCCGACCCTCTGCCTCCCCCCTGAGCTCTGCGATCGCGCTGGATCGCAGCAGTCAGGGGGTTAACAGCCAGGGGCGGTGGGGGCTCCGCTCCTGGCTGTCAGTGCAGGAAGCCTGGCCACTGCAGCGCCGGCTCCTGCACTGATCGCGCTGGGGAAGCTGAAATTTCAGCTTCTCCTGCGCGATCGTTGCTGTGTTTGGTCAGTCAGATTGACTAACCAAGCACAGCGCTGTAGGTGCGGGGACCGACGGCAAAGGTCCCCGCACCGCTTGCCGTGCCTGTCAGCTGTCTGTGACAGCTGTCGGCACTGATCTACCACTGCGTGTTTACACGCAGTGGTAGATCAAAGCCATGACGTGCAGAGTCCGTCCTGGTGCCGGAACTGGCACCTTGCCATGACGGACTCTGCACGTCAGTGGACATTAAGGGGTTAAACCAGTGAGCTATGTCACACAAAATAGTTAATAAATAACATTTACTACATGTCTACTTTATATCAGCACAATTTTTTAAACTTTATTTTCTTTTCTTTGAAAGTTATAAGGGTTAACAGTTGAACAGCGATTTCTCATTTTTCCAACAAAATTTACAAAACCATTTTTTTAGGGACCACATCAAATTTGAAGTGATTATAAGGGGTCTATTTGATGGAAAATATCCAACAGTGACACCATTCTAAAAACTGCACCCTTCAGGGTGCTCAAAACTACATTCATGAAGTTTATTAAACCATTAGGTGCTTCACAGGAATTAATGAAATGTAGAAGGAAAAAAATGAACATTTAACTTTTTTCACATTATGCGAATTGTCTCTTCAGAGAGGAAGAGAGCTAGAACTCTAGTGCCACCTATTGGAAGGCAGCAATCCTACAAGTCAATGTTGACCCTTTAACGAGCCTTGTCACATGACCTAGGATAATAGCCAAGGCTCATTAAAGGGTCAACATTCCAATAGGTGGCACTAGAGTTCTAGCTCTCTTCCTCTCTGAAGAGACAAATTGCATAATTAGCATATTTCCCAGAGGAGCATTGCGGCTTTAAGTCTCCTCATCTCGGCATGCATAGCATGTCGATCACCGCAAGGAGAACCGATACTTCTTGGATAACTTTTTTCACAAAAATGTTACTTTAGACTCAAATATTTTTACATTCACAAGGGTAACAGGAAAAAATGGACCCAAAATTTGTTGAGCAATTTCTCCTGAGCATGCTGATACTCCATATGTGGGGAAAAACCACTGTATATATACACGGCAGGGCTCAGAAGAGAAGGAGCACCATTTGACTTTTTGAATGTAAAATTTGGTGGAATAATTAGAAATTGCACCATACAATTTAGTGCAATTTCTCCTGAGTACGTCAGTATCCCAAATGTTGGGAAAAACTACTGTTTGGGCGCATGGCAGAGCTCGGAAAGGAAGGAACGCCATTTGACTTTTTAGCAGGCAACATTTGCTGGAATAATTAGCAGACATATGGAAAACCACTGATATGTCTAAACAGTGGAAGCCCCTCACAAGTGACATCATATTAGAAAACTATACACCTCAGGGAACTTACAGTGCCTAAAAGTAGTATTTAACCCTCTGCAGATTTAGCTGGTTGACACATGCGGAATTAACTTGGCATTGTGACATTTGTACTGTAGATCAGCCTGGAAGTGGGAAATGCACTGCAGCAAAAATTTTTATTTAATTTTTTTTTTTTTTTTAAAACGTTAAAAGTTAATTCAGAGTGTCATTTATTATTCAACCCCTCAAACCACAAGAATTCTGTTTGGTCCCCCTAAAGTATTAAGAAGTAGTTCAGGCACCAAGAATAATGAGCTTCACATGTGTGGATTAATGATCTCTTTTGCCAGCCTTTTCTGACTATTTAAGACCCTCCCCAAACTTGTGAACAGCACTCATACATGGTCAACATGGGAAAGACAAAGGAGCATTCCAAGGCCATCAGAGACAAGATCGAGGAGGGTCACAAGGCTGGCAAGGGGTACAAAACCCTTTCCAAGGAGTTGGGCCTACCTGTCTCCACTGTTGGGAGCATCATCCGTAAGTGGAAGGCTTATGGAACTACTGTTAGCCTTCCACGGCCTGGACAGCCTTTGAAAGTTTCCTCCCGTGCCGAGGCCAGGCTTGTCCGAAGAGTCAAGGCTAACCCAAGGACAACAAGGAAGGAGCTCCGGGAAGATCTCATGGCAGTGGGGACATTGGTTTCAGTCAATACCATAAGTAACGTACTCCACCGCAATGGTCTCCGTTCCAGACGAGCCCGTAAGGTACCTTTACTTTCAAAGCGTCATGTCAAGGCTCGTCTACAGTTTGCTCATGATCACTTGGAGGACTCTGAGACAGACTGGTTCAAGGTTCTATGGTCTGATGAGACCAAGATCGAGATCTTTGGTGCCAACCACACACGTGACGTTTGGAGACTGGATGGCACTGCATACGACCCCAAGAATACCATCCTACAGTCAAGCATGGTGGTGGCAGCATCATGCTGTGGGGCTGTTTCTCAGCCAAGGGGCCTGGCCATCTGGTCCGCATCCATGGGAGGATGGATAGCACGGCCTACCTGGAGATTTTGGCCAAGAACCTCCGCTCCTCCATCAAGGATCTTAAGATGGGTCGTAATTTCATCTTCCAACAAGACAACGACCCAAAGCACACAGCCAAGAAAAACCAAGGCCTGGTTCAAGAGGGAAAAAGTCAAGGTGTTGGAGTGGCCTAGTCAGTCTCCTGACCTTAACCCAATTGAAAACTTGTGGAAGGAGCTCAAGATTAAAGTCCACATGAGACACCCAAAGAACCTAGATAACTTGGAGAAGATCTGCATGGAGGAGTGGGCCAAGATAACTCCACAGACCTGTGCCGGCCTGATCAGGTCTTATAAAAGACGATTATTAGCTGTAATTGCAAACAAGGGTTATTCCACGAAATATTAAACATAGGGGTTGTATAATAATTGACCCACACTTTTATGTTTAAAATTTATTAAAATTCAACTGAGCAACATAACTTTTTGGTTTGTAAGATTTATGCTTCTGTTAATAAATCCTACTCTCGTTTGCAGTTTGAAGGCTCTAACTTATTTGCATCTTATCAAACCAGCTAAATCTGCAGGGGGTTGAATACTACTTGTAGGCACTGTATCTAGAAGTGTAGTGAACACCTTGAACCCCCAGGTGTTCCACAGAAGTTTATAAAAAAACAAACATTTTTCCCACAAAAAAGTTTTTTTGTTAAGGGTAACAGGAGAAATTGCACCATACAATTTGTTTCGCAACTTATTCTGAGTACGCCAATACCCAATATGTGGAGGATAACTACTGTTTGGGCACACAGCATGGCTCAGAAGGGAAGGAGTGCTATTTACTTTTTGTAGGCAAAATTTGCTGGAATAATTAGCGGCGCCATGTCGTGTTTGGAGAGCCCCTGATGTGCCTAAACAATAGAAACTCCGACAAGTGATCCTATTTTGGAAGCTGGTCCCCTCAAGAAATGTATCTAGATGTGAGATGAGCACCTTGAACCCCAGGTGCTTCACAAAAGTTTATAACTTCACATTTTCCCCACAAAAATGTTCTCTAAGCCCCAATTTTTTATTTTCACAAGGGTAACAGGAGAAAATGTAACCAAAAATGTGTTGTACAATTTCTCCTGAGTACATAGATAGCCCATAAGTGGGGCTAAACTACTGTTTGGGTGCACGGCAGGGCTCAGAAGGAAGGAGTGATGTTTTGGAATGTAGACTTTAATGGAATGATCTGCAGGTGTCATGTTGCATTTGGAGAGTCCCTGATGTTTCATAAACAGTAAAAAAAAACACAAGTCACCCCATTTTAGAAACTAGACCCCTCAAGGAATTTATATAGATGTTTGATGATCACCTTGAACCCACAGGTGCTTCACAGAATTTTATGTTGATCTGTAAAAATGCAAAATAAAATGTCACACAAAATGTTTTTTAGCTCCAAATTTTACATTTTTCAAGGATAACTGGAGAAAATGGACCTCAAAATTTGTTGTGCAATTTCTTCTGAGTATACTGTTACCCTATATGTGGTCGAAAACTACTTTTGAGGGACAGAGCAAAGTTCGAAAGGGAAGGAGTGCCATATTACAATGCAGATTTTGCTGCACTGGTTTGAGGGTGCCATGTCACATTTTAAGAGCCCCTGAGGTGCCAGAACAGCAGAATCTCCGATAAGTGACATTTTACAAACTAAACCTCTCAATGAATTCATCTAGGGGTGTAGTGATCATATTGACACCATTGGTGTGTCACAGAATTTTATAACATTAGGCAGTGAAGAAAAAATAATTTACATTTTTACCCCCAAGATTGTGTGTTAGCCCCAAATTTTACATTTTCATATTGGGAAATGGATGGAACTGGCTTCAAAATTTGTCCCACAATTTCTGCTGAAATTAATGTAGAAATACCCTACACATGGCTGTACAATACTGCTTAGCCACACGGCGAGACTCGGGAGGGATGGAGTGCTTTATGCCTCCTGGAGCGTAGATTTTCCTAGAATAGTTTATGGACTCCATATACAGAGCCCTTAAGGGCTCATTCCCACTTGCGATGACATTAGATGAATGCAGTCCGATAAAAAATGGGATTGAATTCGGACCAATGTTATTCTATGACTGTGTGTTCATCTGCGTTTTTTTTCCAGCTCAGAACGGATCAAAAAAAGTCACAGCATGCTGTGATTGTAATCGGAAATAGGATGATCTCTGCCCCTGATGAAGCCATTTCACATGGCGACACGCGTTGGGCTCTATCCCGCCTATTAACCCCTGGTTTGGTAACCTGGTCATGCCTCTAACATGAGATCCCCCCTATAGCTGTGTTATAGTCGGCTGCATTACTTTGTGCATTAGATTAAGGACAACTGTTATATCATTTGCTGCATTACTTTGTTATTTTGTGCATTAGATTAAGGACAACTGCTATACCATTTGCTGCATTACTTTGTGCACTAGACTAGGGCTGCATCATTTTGTGCACTAGATTAAGGACAACTGTTAAATCATTTGCTGCATTACTTTGTGACTTTGTGCACTAGATTAAGGACAACTGTTATACTATTTGCTGCATTACTTTGTGCACTAGACTAAGGCTGCATTACTTTGTGCACTAGATTAAGGACAACTGTTATACTATTTGCTGCATTACTTTGTGCACTAGACTAAGGCTGCATTACTTTGTGCACTAGATTAAGGACAACTGTTATATTATTTGCTGCATTATTTTGTGCATTAGATTAAGGACAACTGTTATACCATTTGCTATGCTAAGATCTACTTGATATATTAATCTTTATGAGTAGACCTATTTATATCTGATCTGTATCAGTCTATAGCAATTTGTTTGTACCGCTTTACCATCTCATATTGTCCATGCTTAACTGTTTTTTTTTTTTTTTTTGTATGCAGCAAATAGAGGACTAGTTGTTCCTCTCTGGTCCTGTCTTCATTTTGGCCTTTGGGGGTGACTATGTTCTAAGTATACTACCATGTTTGGCTGAGGTTTCCATATATATCTCATCTAAGTGTATTGTATTATACAGATATGGGGTTATAGGGGTTTATTGTTCCTGTTATGGGGCTTTGTGCCTTGTTTTAATTGTTTTTAATGACTATAGTGTGGTTTTGCAGTTTTTTCAATAAAAATATTTTCTAATTGTTATGATTTATTTTTGGCATCCCTGGTGTCCTGGTATGTACTTTTTCTTGTCTTTTCCGGAAATAGGATTGCATCCCACAATAAAAGTCAATGGGGGCGAGAAAAAAATCACACAGCACTCGGACCATGTAAGTGCTGTCTGATTTTTACACACCCATTGCATTTGAAAAGCCGGCAATTCATGTGCCGCATATAATAAAATCACACTGACAGGTAAGAATAAAATAGATAGAATAGATACTGTATATACACATAGAATACATAGATATATAGATGTCAGTGACACACACATATTCAATATATACAGCTCTGGCAAAAATTAAGAGTCCACTGCACAGTTTTATAAAAATCAGCTTCTCTACATGTCTGACAGCCATTCCATTCCAGTGTCCAGTGAATTCCAACCAGAGTACACCTCATTCTACTTAATGTGCTTCTGATTAGGTGATCACCTGAACCAAATCTTATCTAACGAAGGAAAGTATAAAAAACACTGCCGTGGTGTTCACAATTTTCTTGCAATAGGACAACCTGGATGGCAAAACAAGTGCTAGTAATATCTCAAAAGTAATAGGAATGAAAAAATAACTTTTAACCATGTCAAAGGAGTTGAAAAGAAAAGTCTTAAGTGAGGAAAAGAAGGGCTCAATTCTGGCTTTACTAGCAGAGGGATATAGTGAGCGTCGTGTTGCCTCCATCCTTAAAATTTCTAAGACGGCAGTCCATTACAACAAGGTCAAGCAGCAGACATTGGGGACAACAAAGCTACAGACTGGCAGAGGGCGAAAACGACTCTCCACTGACCGGGATGACCGTCATCTTATTCGAATGTCACTCAGCAACCGCAGGATGACATCAAGTGACCTATAAAGGAATGGCAAATGGCAGCTGGGGTGAAGTGCACAGCAAGAACAGTTCGGAACAGGCTCCTAGAGGCAAGGCTCAAGGCATGTACAGCTAGAAAAAAGCCTTTCATCAATGAGAAGAAAAGGAGAGCCAGGCTGAAGTTTGCCAAAGACCATAAGGATTCGACCATAGAGGACTGGAGTAAGGTAATCTTCTCTGATGAGTCTAATTTTCAGCTTTGCCCAACACCTAATGGTTAGACGGAGACCTGGAGAGGCGTACAAGCCACAGTGTCTTGACCCCACTGAGAAATTTGGTGGAGGATCGGTGATGATCTGGGGATGCTTCAGCAAGGCTGGAATTGGGCAGGTTACTCCTTGCGAAGGACATATGAATCAAGCCACATACAAGGTTATCCTGGAAAAACAGTGGATTCCTTCTGCTCAGGCAATGTTCCCCAACTCTGAGGACTGTTTTTTCCAGCAGGACAATGCACCATGCCACACAGCAAGGTCAATCAATATGTGGCTGAAGGACTACCACATCAAATCTCTGTCATGGGCAGCCCAATCTCCAGACTTGAACCCCATTGGAAACCTCTGGAATGTAATCAAGAGGAAGATGGATAGTCACAAGCCATCAAACAAAGAACTGCTTAAATTTTTGTATCAGGATTGGCATAAGGTCACTCAAAAGCAGTATGAAAGACTGGTGGAAAGCATGCCAAGACGCAAGAAAGCTGTGATTAAAAATCATTGTTATTCCACAAAATATTGATTTCTGAACTCTTCCTGAGTTAAAACACTAGTATTGTTGTTTCTAAATGATTATGAACTTGTTTTCTTAGCATTATTTGAGGTCTGCAAGTACTGCATTTTTTTGTTATTTTGACCATTTCTCATTTTCTGAAAATAAATACAAAATTTATTGATTGGAAATTCAAAGACATGTTGTCACTTGTCAGTAGTTTATAGAATAAAAGAGCAATTTACATTTTACTCAAAAATATACCTATAAAGAGAAAAATCAGACAAACTGAAAATTTTGTAGTGGTCTCTTAATTTTTGCCAGAGCTGTATATGTATTTATATTACATAGATAGATAGATACAAGAAAAGTCAGCAATTCATGTGTTGCGTACTGTAAAATCACTGCAGGAGCCGACAGGATAGAAGAGATGGATTACATGCAGTAAATACTTATAGAATAGATAGATATATAGATGTCAGTGACACACACACATATATATGTATATATATTACATAGATAGAAGAAAAGCCGGCAATTCCTCTGCCCTGCACCGTAAAATCACTGCAGGAGCCGACAGGATAGAAAAGATGGATTACAAAGAGTAAATACAAATAGAATAGGTAGATACATACAGTGCCTTGCGAAAGTATTCGGCCCCTGGAACTTTTTTTTTAACCTTTTCCCACATATTACGCCTCAAACATAAAGATACCAAATGTTAATTTTTGGTGAAGAATTAACAACAAGTGGGACACAATTGTGAAGTTGAACGAAATTTATTGGTTATTTTAAATTTTTGAGGAAATACAAAAACTGAAAAGTGGGGCGTGCAATATTATTCGGCCCCTTTACTTTCAGTGTAGCAAACTCACTCCAGAAGTTCATTGTGGATCTCTGAATGATCCAATGTTGTCCTAAATGACTAATGATGATAAATATAATCCACTAGTGTGTAATCAAGTCTCTGTATAAATGCACCTGCTCTGTGATAGTCTCAGGGTTGTTTGAAGCACAGAGAGCATTATGGAGACCAAGGAACACAACAGGCAGATCCGTGATACTGTTGTGGAGAAGTTTAAAGCTGGATTTGGATACAAAATGATTTCCAAAACTTTAAACATCCCAAGGAGCACTGTGCAAGCGATCATATTGAAATGGAAGGAGTATCATGCCGCTGCAAATCTACCAAGTCCCGGTCGTCCCTCTAAACTTTCATCTCAAACAAGGAGAAGACTGATCAGAGATGCTGCCAAGAGGCCCATGATCACTCTGGATGAACGCAGAGATCTACAGCTGAGGTGGGACAGTCTGTCCATAGGACAACAATCAGTCGTACACTGCACAAATCTGGTCTTTACGGAAGAGTGGCACGAAGAAAGCCATTTCTCAAAGATAGCCATAAAAAGTGTTGTTTAAAGTTTGCAACAAGCCACCGGGGAGACACACCAAACATGAGGAAGAAGATGCTCTGGTCAGATGAAACCAAAATCGAACTTTTTGGCAACAAAGCCAAACGATATGTTTGGCATAAAGGCAGCACAGCTCATCACCCTGAACACACCATCTCCACTGATAAACATGATGGTGGCAGCTTCATGCTTTGGGCCTGCTTTTCTTCAGCAGGGACAAGGAATATGGTTCAAATTGATGGGAAGATGGATGGAGCCAAATACAGGACCATTCTTGAAGAAAACCTGTTGGAGTCTGCAAAAGACCTGAGACTGGGATGGAGATTTTTCTTCCAACAAGACAATGATCCCAAACATAAAGCAAAATCTACAATGGAATGGTTCTCAAATAAACATATCCAATTGTTAGAATGGCCAAGTCAAAGTTCAGACCTGAATCCAATCGAGAATCTGTGGAAAGAGCTGAAAACTGCTGTTCACAAACGATCTCCATCCAACCTCACTGAGCTCGAGCTGTTTGCCAAGGAAGAATGGGCAAGAATTTCAGTCTCTCGATGTACAAAACTGATAGAGACATACCCCAAGCGACTTGCAGCTGTAATCGCAGCAAAAGGGGGCGCAATAAAGTATTAAGCTAAAAGGGCTGAATAATTTTGCACACCCCACTTTTCAGTTTTTGTATTTCCACAAAAATTAAAAAAAAACAATACATTTTGTTCAACTTCACAATTGTGTCCCACTTGTTGCGGATTCTTCACCAGAAATTAACATTTGGTATCTTTATGTTTGAAGCATGATATGTGGGAAAAGGTTGAAAAGTTCCAGGGGGCCGAATACTTTCGCAAGACATTGTAGATGTCTGTGACAAATGCAATTAATACAGTATGTGTGTCTGTACATGCATTTAATTAATACAAGATTATTTTTAGGAAAAAAATGGCATTGGCTCCCGCGCAATTTTCATAAACAGCAGAGGGAAAGCCGATGGCTGGGGGCAGATGTTTATAACCTTGTAAGGGGGTAATACCCATGGAGCTTCCCAGGCTATTAATATCAGCTCACAACTATATACTTAGCCTTTACTTGCTATTAAAATGAGGGACTCCCCTCAAAAAATGACATGGGTTCCTCCTATAATTAATAACCAGCAAAGGCTATGCAGACAGCTGCGGACTGATATTAATAGCTTAGGAAGGGGCCATGGATGCGTCAATTCTCTTCCCACTTGTCCTATATCGGTGGCAAGAGTGGTGATAGTTGGGGGAGGTTGATGTCATCTTTGCATTGTCAGGTAACATCAAGCCCCGAGGTTAGTAATGGAGAGGGATCAATAAGAGGCCTACATTACTAACCTCATAATCACATTGTAAGAAAACGCAGACACCCAGAAAAAAGTCCTTTAATTGAAAGAATGACACAAATTCCATTAATTTTCTTAATTAAACCATACTTACGACCTCGCTGTTAGCACAATGCAGGATCCCTGCTCTGACAGGCAAGGTCTCTGGCGTGTCACTTCACTCACCCATGCTGCAGTAGCTTCCTCTCTTCCTCATGCTCTGCATGCTCCCAGCAGCATTTCCAGTTGGGCTTACAGCTGTGTCCTTAGGGCAGGCGTGCCCTTAAAGGGCTCTTAAAGGGCCAGCACATGCACTTGTTATTTCCTCCCCAGCCAATTGTTGTGAGGTATTATGTATATATTGCTTCCTCTCCACTGGGGAGGTGCCTGAGCAACCTTCCTGTTTTTCAGTATAAGTTGCGTAAGGTTGCATACCAGTCCCTGCTGCACTCTAGTGCAAATCCTGCTTGCTGCTCTCTGGTGCAAATCCTGCCTGCTGCACTCTGGTGCAAATTCTGCCTGCTGCACTCTAGTGCAAAACCTGCCTGTTGCACTCTGATGCAGATCCTGCATGCTGCACTCTGATACAAACTCTGTCTGCTGCACTTTGGTGCGAACTCTGCTGCACTCTGATGCAAAATCTGTCTGCTGCATTCTAATACAAACTCTGCCAGCTGCTCTCTCCAGTCTGTCTTCTGGTTACAGCTGCTGCTCATCCGTTGGTCTGTCCTGGAGTGGCACCTGGCGTTCATTCCGAACCAAGTCTAGCCTCACCATCAGAGGCTCTAGTGAACAGTCAGGTGTTTGTTTAGTCACATCCCTCAAGGTTCTCCACGGTTCGTGGCATAGTGGTTCCACAAACCACGTCCGTGACAGTTTGCTCAGGCCATGGATCCCGCTGGACCTCGGATCCTGCCCATTCGAACCATTCGTACCAGGAGCTTTACTGACAGAAAGACGCACAGGAAGAGCTTTCCATACAGTTGCAGTACTTAACCACTAAGTTGGAGGCCTAAAACATCCCTCCGGAGTTCCAGCATGTTGAAGTGTGTAGCCCAGCTGCGCTTGGTGCCACATGTTACCCAGGAGGATGCATGAAAGGTAATTCACAATCACCTGATATTCATTCACACTTCACATTTTCCTGGTACCACCAGAGGGAGCCCTTTAGAATACGCAGGTATATAAGGGTGTGGAGAGATAGAGCAGTGAGATGAAGACAGTCTAGCTGAACGTTAGCTAGTTGTTGGTGTTACCTCAGAACAGCAGAGAACATCTCAGAACGGCAGTTACCTCAGACGAGCTGGAGGGAGAGATAAGATCTCCTCAGAACACCGGATAGAGACTCCTGTCAGATTAGCCTGAGAGCTGAGGAAGTTTGAGCGAGAAGCTGACATCTACTGCTGCCTGTGCTTATGTTAAATGTGCGAGTAGGACGACAGGCAAGTGGAAAAGGGAAAAGAGAGAGTGACCGAGGTCAACCAGCATTGATAGCTTACCTCCACTCTGCACCACCGGACACCAGGTCCGCGCTTACCAGCTTCTGCACGACTGGTAGGAGACACCGGAGACCCTGGACTTCAAGTCACAGGGGCCCAGCAGTGCTGATACGTAACCGAGGTTAGGAGGACGCGGGTCTGGCAGGTACCGCCACAGAGACACTGTTCTGTCCACAAGAAGACCTCACCACAAGATCAGCCGGGCGTAGCAAAGAGAACGGAGTTAAACTTTGTTTCATGCAAGTTAGAAACTCACACACATAAAGATGTAAGGAGGCCTTACACCTACTCAGTGATTACTGGACATGCATCCTCCACCCTGACGGCCTCCCGGGACGTGCCTGCAACTTCATCACCAGTAAAGGTACAGAAAGAGACTGTCTTGTGTGTGTCTGCATTATTGAACCTGCACCCCTACACCGCCATATACTCCGAGGGATCAGTCTCGCCTGTGGGAGACTTAACACCTTGCTGCCCAGTAACAACCCCTCAGAGGATTCACCCTGCAGCGCTGGTCACCCTGATCAGAAACCACAGGTGGCGTCACGAACATTTCTACAATCCCCTGTAAATACCCCCCTTTTTAGTGAGCGCCCAGGGCAACGGACCGAGCTGCGCTACCCGTGACATCCCCCAGTGAAGTGAACGGGCTCGGTGCTGAGTACCCCAAAGCCCTGGTACGTGCGACTTAGAAGCAGCCTTGTCTTCTCCAGGGACTTCCCATACAGTTTGCTTAGTTTGAGATCCAGGTCCCCGACTCGCAGCTCCACCACGTTTTGACGGTAATCCAAAGCTCTGCTGCGGGTTCATCAATCAGTGCTGGCTACATTTTGAACTCATAGAATCATAGAATCATAGAATGGTAGAGTTGGAAGGGACCTCCTGGGCCTTCTGGTCCAACCCCCTGCTCAAAGCAGGATTCTCTAAATCATCCCAGACAGATGTCTGTCCAGCCTCTGTTTGAAGACTTCCATTGAAGGAGAACTCACCACCTCTCGTGGCAGCCTGTTCCACTCATTGATCACCCTAACTGTCAAAAAGTTTTTCCTAATATCTAATCTGTGTCTCCTCCCATTCAGTTTCATCCCATTGCTTCTAGTCTTTCCTTGTGCAAATGAGAATAAAGATGATCCTTCTACAATGTGACATTTGTAGACAGCTATTAAGTCTCCTCTCAGTCTTCTTTTTTGCAAACTAAACATTCCCAAATCCTGCAACCGTTCCTCATAGGACATGGTTTGCAGACCGGTCACCATTCTGGTGGCTCTTCTCTAAACTTGCTCCAGTTTGTTGATGTCTTTTTTAAAATGTGGTGCCCAAAACTGGACACAGTATTCCAGATGAGGTCTGACCAAAGAGGAGTAGAGGGCAATAATGACCTCACGTGATCAAGACTGTATGCTTCTGTTGATACATCCTAGAATTGCATTTGCCTTTTTTGCTGCTGCATCACACTGTTGACTCATGTTAAGTCTGTGATCAATTAGTATACCCAAGTCTTTTTCACATGTGCTGTTACTTAGCCCTATTCCTCCCATTTTGTATATGCTTTTTTCATTTTTATTGCCCAGATGTAGTACTTTGCATTTTTCCCTGTTAAAATCAATTCTGTTAGTTGCTGCCCACTGCTCCAGTTTATTTATATCTTTTTGAATCCTCTCTCTCTCTTCTCTAGTATTAGCTACCCCTCCTAGCTTTGTGTCATCAGCAAATTTGATCAGTTTACCCTCAATTCCTTCATCTAAATCATTGATAAAGATCTTGAACAATACAGGGCCCAAAACAGAGTCTTGTGGTTCCCCACTTGAGACATTCTTCCAACTGGATGTGCAGCCATTTATGACCACTCTTTGGGTCCGATCACTAAGCCAGTTATGAATCCACCTAACAGTTGCCTTGTCCATTCCATACTTAGTCATTTTTTCAATAAGGATTGTGTGAGATACTTTGTCAAATGCTTTGCTGAAGTCAAGATATACTATATCTACAGCATATCCCTGATCCACCCAGTCAGTGATTCTGTCATAGAAGGAAATTAAGTTAGTCTGACATGACTTATTAGTTACAAACCCATGCTGACTCTGTTTAATCACTTCATTCTTATCCAGGGACTTGCATACATGTTCTTTAATAATTTGTTCAAAGAACTTTCCTGGTATACAAATCAGACTCACCGGCCTGTAGTTCCCTGGGTCCACCTTCTTCCCCTTTTTGAAGATAGGAACAACATTTGCTCTTCTCCAGTCTTCTGGGACTTCTCCTGTTCGCCAAGAATTTTCAAAGATTATGGACAGTGGTTCAAGAATTTCTTCTGCTATCTCCTTCAGTACTCTGGAGTGTAATTCATCTGGACCTGGAGACTTGAATTCATTTAGGTTAGCTAAGTGTTTCCTCACTGTCTTTCTGTTTATAGATATCCTGGATTCTTCTATTCCTTTAATAGGACAGTGAAGATCAGTTGATGTTACATTTCCTTTCTGAGAGAAAACAGATGCAAAATAGGAATTTAAAAGTTCAGCCTTCTCAACATCCTGACTTACCATTTAATCATTTTCATCCTGTAAAAATCCTATAGCATCTTTGACTTTTCTTTTACTTTTGACGTATCCCCAAAATCCTTTTTTGTTGCTTTTGACGTCACTTGCAAGCCTTAATTCATTGTCAGCTTTAGATAATCTGATTTGTGCCCTGCAGGTTCTGCAGACAGCATTATATTCTTCTTTAGATATGCCTCCCTCTTTCCATTTGATAAACATTTCTTTCTTCCTTTTTAGCATGTGTTTAAGTTCTGTGTTAATCCATCTTGGTTTCCTTAAATGCTTCCATTCTTCCCTCTTTTTGGAATTGTTAACGATTGTGCTTTGAGAATCTCATTTTTCAAGATTTTCCATCCTTCCTGGACATTTTTGTCCTTAAGGATATCCAGCCATTGGATCCCTCCAATTCTCTTTCTGAGTCCCTTAAAATCTGCCTTTCTGAAATCTAACCTTGACTAGTGTTGAGCGATACTTTCCGATATCCCTAAGTATCGGAATCGGAATGGTATCGCCGATACCATTAAAATATCGGCGATACCCGATACCGATACCGGAAGTCCCATGTAAGTCTATGGGAACAAAATATCGGAACTAAAAAAACCCCATTCTTTCCTTGTAAACACTAAATATACACACATAAAATACATATATATATATATATATATATATACATGTCATTGTGACATATATATATACATATATGTATAGTTTATACACTTCTACATAGTAAAATATCCTCTGATTCAATTGCCGGGTAAAGCCGGCTTCAGTGAAAAGACAGAAGCACCCGACATGAAATGACACTTGGTGTACATAGGGTTAACCATGTCTTTTCATGTCGTTTGCTATCTGATTAGCACAAACAATTAAATCAGTCTATGTTTGCAAAATTTCACACCTGTAGGGGTTAATTAAAGGTGTAAATTCGTTGTAAAAAAAACGGACTTTTTTGCTACAATTTACACCTTTAATTAACCCCTACAGGTGTGAAATTTTGCAAACATAGACTGATTTAATTGTTTGTGCAAATCAGATAGCAAAGGACATGAAAAGACATGGTTAACCCTATGTACACCAAGTGTCATTTCATGTCGGGTCACCGAATAAATGACACTTGGTGTACAATAATGAACATGTTTTATTATGTCTATTGCTAATCTCCGATTTGCACAGACAATAAACAGTTATGGGGCAATATAATACCGAGAGGGACATTATTAGCCCGGTACTAAATTCTGTAAAAAAAAACACTAATTTTTGCCTTACGGACTTTACCCTTTATTACCCCTACAGGTGCGTGGTAAATTATTTGCCAATGAAGGCACTTTGAGTTTAATTGGTGTTTTTGCAACATCAGATATGAATAGGAATATGATTAAACCCTATGTACACCAAGTGTCATTTCATGTCGGGTTCTGCATTTTCACAAAAGCCGGCAATTGAATTAGCGGCTATTATACTATGTAGAAGTGTATGAACTATAAATAAATATATATATATATATATATGTGTCACAAACTCAATGACATGTGTATATATATATATGAGGTGTAAAATTGCTGAAAAAAAATGCGTGGGCTCCCGCCCTATTTTCGCAACCAGACAGACAAAGCCAGTGAGTGGGGCAGATAATAATAGCCAGAGAGGGACCATTATTTTTGGCCCCCCCCGGCTACTAACATCTGCCCCCAGACACCCCAGAAAGGGCAAATCTCTAATTAGATTTGCCCTTTCTGGCACTTTGCCCGTCTATTCCCATTGCCCTGTAGCGGTGGCGAATGGGTTAATAAGGGGTTAAAATGACCTTGCAATTGAAAGGTCACTTTAAGCCAGGTTAATAATTGAGAGCTGTCAATTAGACAACTATCAATTATTAATCCTATTGTATGAAAGAAAAATCAAACACACACACTTTAATAAAAAAGAAGTTTAATGAAATAATCACACAGTTTTTGACCATATTTTATTTACCTGCTAAAACCATTTCCTGTAATAAAAATAAAATAATAAAGCAAAATTATTCTTACCAATCCGATGCACAGTCAGGTCCCACGGTGTAATCTTTCAGAAAGGGTTAATGTTTACTGCAGGGACCGCAGCTAATGCTGCAGCCTCACAGTAAACCCCCAAATGAATGAGTTCCTCTCCTGGCTGACAGGAGAGGAAGTGGAAAGCTTAATTGATTGCTTTCCACTTTCACTTCAGGTCAGCCAGGGACACCATCAGTGACGTCAGAGGGAACTGATTAACAAAAATAGGGGTTCCCTTCGAAAAAAAAATGGCGTGGGGTCCCCCCTATTTTTGTTAACCAGCCAGATGAAGCAGACCGCTGAGGCCTG
Source organism: Oophaga sylvatica (assembly GCA_033576555.1). Taxonomy (NCBI): domain Eukaryota; kingdom Metazoa; phylum Chordata; class Amphibia; order Anura; family Dendrobatidae; genus Oophaga; species Oophaga sylvatica. Next base: position 490,195,354 of record JARQOD010000004.1, read on the forward strand.
GATTTTCAGGCTGGTAAGGATCCAATATCCATGGACCTTGCAAGCCTGATAATACCAGGCCACAGCAGTCTGCTTAGCTTGGCTGGTTAACAAAAATAGGGGATCCCCTCGAAAAAAAAACGGCGTGGGGATCCCCCCTATTTTTGTTAACCAGCCAAGTAAAATGCAGACTGCTGCGGCCTGGTATTAAAAGACTGTCAAGGCCCATGGATTTTGGCCCTCAACAGCCTGATAATACCAGGCTACAGCAGCCCCACATTTGGCGCATCAAAAGATGTGCCAATTGTGGCACTTTACCCGGCTCTTCCCACTTGCCCTGTAGCGGTGGCAAGCGGGGTAATAAGGGGTTAATGTCACCGTTGATTGCACGGTGACAATAAGCCCGGTTAATAATGGAGAGGCGTCAATAAGACACCGATCCATTATTAATCCCAAAGTTATTAAATGTGTAAAAAAAAGACACAGCAAGAAAAAGTCTTTTAATGAAATAAAAGAGACAACACAGTTTTCATTTTTTTTATTACTCTCTCATTCCTGCGACGCCATCGATCTCCTGTAAAAAAAGAAAAAAAACAAACCAACAGTATACCACCTGTCCGACGCAGTCCATAGTAACGATTGTCCCACGACGATCCAGCTCTGCTACATCGGAATGACAGGCAGAGCCTGACATCCCGGCGCAGCACAGCTGCTTACCAGCTTCCCCGGCGGTGACGTCATCGGACTGCTTTACGGCCGTGATTACCCAGCAGTCACTGCAGTTATCGCGAGATACTGCATGTGACCGCCGGGGAGAAGAGGATGGCGGCCATTAAGCAGTCCGGGATGTGACCGCCGGAGATCTTCTGCCGGGTAAGTGCCGCTGACTCCTGACAGACCCGACCGATGGACACTGACAGTGACAGTGACATTCCGATGGTATCCCATATGACGAAAATATCGGAACTCGGAATCGGAATTCCGATACAGCCAATATCGGCCGATACCCGATATTTGCAGTATCGTATCGCTCAACACTAACCTTGACGTCTGACTCTTCACAGGTCTTCCTCCTCTTGTTATCCAAAATTCTAAAATAGCATGGTCACTACCTTCTAGGGTCCCAGCCACTCTTACCTCCTCAACCATACCACTTCCCATTGGACTGAGCAAAAGTGGCGTTCCTTATGTCGCACCTTGGAGGCGAAGCCCTGGCGTGGTTGAACCCGTTATGGGAGAGAGAGGATCCAATCATCTCCAATTTGCCTGCATTCTTGGAAGCTTTTCGTAAAGTGTTCGATGAACCCGGGCGAACAACCTCTGCAGCGTCCGCTCTTCTCCGTTTACGTCAGTCCAATTATATTCTGTGGGGCAATATGTGGTATGCTTTCACACTCTGGCATCCGAACTCGGAAGGAATAATGAAGCTTTGATGGTGACATTCTGGGAGGGGCTTTCCGGAGATATTTAGGATGAGCTAGCGGTCGAGACCTACCAACTACCTTCAATGACCTAATCTCCCTCGCCATCCATATAGACCTCTGCCTCTGTGAACGTGCTAATGAGGTGGCACATGAAAGTGAACCATGGCGCCTGGCTCTGCCTTTTAAAGGACCGCCTGTTCCTTCGCCCTTCCTGGTCGAGGACTCATCTGAACCCATGCAGATCGACCACCTTGCCCTTGCTAGACAGCGACTGAAGGATCGTCGCGTTAAAGGTCAGTGCCTGCATTGTGGAGTTATCGCCACTCAATTTGAGCCTGCCTGGTGAAACTGGAGGAGCTTCAGCATCTAGGGGCGGTAGGAGAGGCCTCTCTAGACGGAAAGGAGATCTCTCTACCCCTGACCTTTACTGTGGCCGTGACAACCGGTGAATCCCAGTTTGTTGAGTCAGCGTATTTGGATTCCGGGGCAGTCGGAAATTTTATCCTTCAGGCTGTAGTGGATCGGTTCCAAATCTTTGTTCATCTGCTCCAGAACCCCCTAGCAATAATATCTGTCGATGGGAGAACTCTTCGGGAGATGGTTTGTCTGGCTACTGAGCCGTTGAGGTCCGTATTGGGATGCTGCATACGGAGAGGATGGTCTTCTATGTTCTTTCCCACATGTCTCACGCCTTTCTCTTGGGCCTACCATGGCTACGACAGCACGAACCTGTGTTGGATTGGAGAACTGGAGAGGTGCTCCGCAGGGTACATTCCTGTCATGGGAGGTGTCTGGCTCCAGTACGTCTGGCTAAGGCCCTGTCTAGTCCGACATCGCTGCCCGGTTTGCCGTCTGCCTATTGGTCCTTCGCCGATGTATTTGACAAGAAGGAGGTAGAGACTTTGCCCCACAGGCCGTATGACTGCCCTATTGACTTGATTCACGGATCTACACCCCTTAGAGGCCAAATTTACCCTCTGTCCCCAGCTGAGACTCAAGATATGTCAGTCTACATTCAGGAGAATTTGACCAGGGGGTTCATTCAGAAATTCTCCTCTCCTGCTCGGACCGGGTTTTTCTTCGTTAAGAAGAAGTATGGATCACTTTGACCCTGTATTGACTCTCGAGGTCTCAACCAGATCATGGTGAAAAATAAATACCCTATCCCACTGATTCCTGAGTTGTTCGACCAATTAAGAGGTGCCAGGATCTTCACCAAATTAGACTTAAGAGGCACCTACAATCTAATTCGCATTCGCCGGGGAGACGAATGGAAGATGGCTTTCAACACCAGGGATGGATATTATGAATACCGAGTGATGCCCTTCGGTCTCAGTAATGCACCGGAAGTTTTTCAAGAATTTGTCAACAACATCTTCCGGGACCTGCTATATTCCTGTGTTGTCGTATATCTGGACGATATTTTGGTATTTTCCCCGGATCTGGCCTCTCACAGACGAGCAGTTCGGCAAGTTGCTCAGCGTCTTAGGGAGAATCGCCTCTATGCCAAGTATGAGAAATGTGTTTTTGAACAGTCCTCTCTTCCCTTCTTGGGTTACATTATCTCGGATACGGACTCAGGACGGATCTTGAGAAAGTCTCTTCCTTCCTTAAATGGCTGCTGCCGTGGGAGTAAAGCAATACATCGATTCCTTGACTTTGCTAATTATTATCTGCAATTCATTCCTCACTTCTCCACGCTGACCGCTCCCATCTCTGCTATGACCCGAAAGGTTGCTGATCCAAAGAACTGGTCCTACGAGGCTGAAGAGGCCTTCCACTCTCTTAAACGGTCCTTCTCCACCGCTTCTGTCCTGCATCGCCTGGTTTTGAAAAACAAGTTCTTCCTAGAGGTGGACGCATCCTCATTAGGGGCTGGAGTTGTGCTCACCCAGAAGTCCTCCTCGGGTCGCCACGTGTCCTATGGTTTCTTCTCTAAGGCCTTCTCCGTGAGCTCTCTGTAAACATCTGGATATCGCCTTGGATTTCACATCAGCCTATCACCCCCAGTCCAATGGGCAAGTGGAGCATGTCAACCAGGTCCTGGTCAATTATCTGCAACACTTCGTCAATGCCCACCAAAATGATTGGGTGAAATTGCTTCCCTAGGCTGAGTTCTTGTACAACAATCACGATGGTGAAGCATCGGAAGAATCTCCATTCTACATTGTGTTCGGTCGGCAAGCCGAGGTTCCCCTCCGGTGACGGTTCCTTCTGATGTCCCTGCGGCAGATGTCCTCTCCAAGGATTTTGTGAAGTTGTGGGAGGACACCAAAGCCACTTTAGAAGCATCCTCCGCCCGTATAAAGAGACATGCAGACAAAAGGCGTCTGGATCCTCTGTGCTTCCGCCCTGGTGACAAGGTATGGCTTGTTCCTTCTTACAAGTTGGGTCCTCGTTTTATCGGGCCTTTCGAGGTGTTGAAGCGGATCAACGAGGTCTCCTATAAATTGAAGCTGCCTCCTTCTTTACCGATTCCAAATTCCTTCCATATATCTCTACTAAAGCGGGACATCCTGAGTACCTTCTTCAAGGATCCCAGTACCACGCCCATGCCCACAGCCTCGGATGATGTTTTTGAAGTGGAGAACATCTTGGCCGTGAAGAAGGTGAGAGGCAAGACCTTCCTCATTGACTGGAAGGGACATGGTCCTGAAGAGAGATCCTGGGAGCCGAAGGAGAACATTCACGCTCCGATTCTCCTCTGGAAATTCCTTGATAGCCTGAAGACTAGGGGTGTAAAGAGGGGGTACTGTTAGCACCGCGCCAGCTTCCTGCTCTGACAGGCATGGTCTCCTGCATGTCATTTCACTCACCCGTGCTGCAGTCGGTTCCTCTCTTCCTCATGCTCTGCATGCTCCCAGCAACACTTCCAGCCAGGCTTCCAGCCGTGTCCTTAGGGCACGCGCACGCTCCCGCCCTCTTAAAGGGCCAGCGTGTGCACTTGATATTTCCACCCAAGCCAATGGTTATGAGGCATTATGTATATATTGCTTCCTCTCCACTGGAGAGGTGCCTGAGCAACCTTTCTGTTTTGCATTCTAAGTTGAGTAAGGTTGCATACCAGTCCCTGCCTCACTCTGGTGCAAATCCTGCCTGCTGCACTCTGGTGCAAATCCTGCCTGCTGCACTCTGGTGCAAGTCCTTCCTGTTGCACACTGGTGTAAGTCCTGCCTGCTGCACTCTGGTGCATATCCTGCCTGCTGCACTCTGGTGCAAATCCTGCCTGCTGCACACTGGTGTAAGTCCTGCCTGCTGCACTCTGGCGCAAATCCTGTCTGCTGCACTCTGGTGCAAATCCTGCCTGCTGCACACTGGTGCAAATCCTGCCTGCTGCACTTTGGTGCAATCCTGCCTGCTGCACACTGGTGCAAGTCCTGCCTGCTGCACTCTGGTGCAAATCCTGCCTGCTGCACACTAGTGTAAGTCCTGCCTGCTGCACTTTGGTGCAAATCCTGCCTGCTGCACTCTGGTGCATTTCCTGCCTGTTGCACTCTGGTGAAAATCCTGCCTGCTGCATACTGGTGCAAATCCTGCCTGCTGCACACTGATGCAAGTCCTCCCTGCTGCACTCTGGTGCAAATCCTGCCTGCTTGCACTCTGATACACACACTGCCTGCTGCATTCTGATACAAACTCTGTCTGCTGCACTCTGGTGAGAAGTCTGTCTGCTGCACTCTGATGCAAAATCTGTCTGCTGCATTCTAATACAAACTCTGCCTGCTGCTCTCTCCAGTCTGTCCTCTGGGTCCAGTTGCTGCACTGTCCATTGGTCTGTCCTGGAGTGGTACCTGGCATTCATCGGGAACCAAGTCTAACCTCACCATCAGATGCTCTAGTAAACAGTCAGGTGTTTGCTTAGTCACGCCCCTCCAGGCTCTCCACAGTCAGTGGCACAGTGGATCCACAAACCACGTCCGTGACACTCGCCCATTTGCCCGATGCCCTCATCATCTGCAAAAGAGGTAAAAAAAGGCAACAAAATTCCTCACCTTTCTGCAGAGATGCTTTTAATCCAATTGTCCTATGACAGGTCTAGCTCTGCTACATCTAGATGGCAGACTGCATGGATGCATGATGCGTCCATACCTCCTGTCATTCAGCAGACACTGAGCACCGTGTGCTCAGTGTCTGCCTGTGAACTGCTATTCACTACCTGAGGGCACCACGAGCGTGAGAAAGTTCTCCTGCTCATGGTGCCATCTGACAGGTCCTGCGAGTTCAAGGCCAATGAACTCACTTCACCTCTGTGATGTCGGCGTGAGCGCCTTGTGCTGATGTCAGAAAGGTGAAGTGAGTTCATTGGCCATGGGCAGGAGAACTTTCTCACACTCACGGTGCCCTCAGACGGTGATCAGTGTCTGCTGGATGACAGGCTGTATGGACGCATCATGCATCTAGATGTAGCAGAGCTAGACCCGTCATGGGACAAATGCATTAAAAGCATCTCTGCGAAAGGTGAGGAATTTTGTTGTTTGTTTTTTTTACCCTTTTTGCAAATGATGAGGGCATCGGAGGAATGGGCAAGGTCATAAGTATGGTTTAATTAAGAATATTAAAGGAGTCTGTGTCATTCCTTCAATTAAAGGACTTTTTCTGGGTGTCTGTGTTTTCTTACAATGTGACTATGGGGTTAGTAATGGGGGCGTCTTATTGACGCCTCTCCATTTCAAACCTCGGGGCAAGATGTAACCTAAGAATACAAAGGTGACATCAACCTCCCCCAACTATCACCCCACTTGCCACCACTACAGGGCAAGTGGGAAGAGCGAGGTTAAGTGCCAGAATTGGCGCATCTTAGAGATGCGCCTTTTCTGGGTTGGCTGAGAGCTGATGTTTTTAACCTGGACGGCCAGTATCCATGGCCCCTTCTTAGGCTATTAATATCAGCCTACAGCTGTCTGCATAGCCTTTGCTGGTAATTAATTATTTGGGGGGCCCACGTCAATTTTTTGGGGGGTCCCCCATTTTAATAGCCAGTAAAGACTAAGTATACAGTTGTGAGCTGATATTAATAGCCTGGGAAGCTCCATAGGTATTACCCCCTTACCAGGTTATAAACGTCGGCTTTCCCTCTGCTGGTTATGAAAATTGCGTGGGAGTCCACACCATTTTTTTCATAAAAATAATCTTTTATTAATTAAATAGATGCACAGTAAGCTGCACAAACACTATAATAATTATTTTATCACAGACATCTATATATCTACCTATTCTATTTGTATTTACTGTACAGTGGGTTCGGAAAATATTCAGACCCCTTTAAAATTCTTTGTTTCACTGCTGCTATTTGGTAAATGAAAAAAAGTTCATTTTTTTCTCATTAATATACACTCTGCAACCCCATCTTTACTGAAAAAAAACAGAAATGTTGAAATTTTTGCAAATTTATTAAAAAAAGAAAAACTAAAATATCACATGGTGATAAGTATTCAGACCCATTGCTCAGAAACTCATATTTACGTCACATGCTGTCCATTTCCTTGTGATCCTCCTTAAGATGGTTCTACTCCTTCATTGGAACCCAGCTGTGTTTAATTAAACTGATAGGACTTGATTTGTAAAGGCACACACCTGTATATATAAGACCTCACTCGCCTGACCTTAATCCCATAGATATGGGATATTGTAAAGAGGAAGAAGAGAGAAACCAGACCCAACAATGTAGACGAGCTGAAGGCTGCTATCAAATCCACCTGGACTTCCATAACACCTTAGCAGTGTCACAGGCTGATCGCCTCCATGCCACGCCGCATTAATGCCATAATTGATGCAAAAGGAGCCCCGAACAAGTATTGAGTGCATTTACTGAACATACATTTCAGTAGGCCAACATTTTCGATTTCAAACTCATTTTTCAAGCTGGTGTTTAAAGTATTCTAATTTATTGAGATAATGAGTTTTGTGTTTTCATTGGCTGTAAGCCATAATCATCAACATTAACAGAAATAAACACTTGAAACAGGTTACTCTGCTTGTATTGACTCTATATAATATATGAGTTTAAATTTTTGCATTGAAGAACTGAAATAAATTAACTTTTTGATGATATAATAATAATAATCTTTATTTAAATCCCGCCAAGGACAACATATGCAAGGAGTTTGTATGTTCTCCCCGTATTTGCATGGGTTTCCTCTGGGTTCTCCGGTTTCCTCCCACATTCCAAAGCGCTGTGGAATTAATGGCGCTATATAAATGAGTAAAATAAATAAATAAAATAAATAAATTTATATAGCACCAACATATTCCACAGTGTTTTACAGTTTAACAGTTCCAAACACAACAGTCATAAGTAACAATGTTAACAATAATACAATAATTAAAGCAAAATAAAATGACCCTGCTCGTGAGAGCTTACAAACCACAATGAGGTGGGGGAGATACAAATTAAAGGTGTGTATTTACAATGATGGTCCAGCCATCTTGAGGGAGTGGGTGATAGATAGAGATAGTGAATGGGCTACATACACTTGACTTTGATTAGGGAATGTGATAGGCTGCACTGAACAAATGTGTTTTGAGGGAGCGCCTAAAACTATGCAAGTTGTGGCTAGTCCTAATTTCTAGCGGTAGAGCATTCCAGAGAATTGGCGTAACACAGGAGAAGATTTGGAGTCGGGAGTGGGAGGTATGGATTAGTGCCAAGGTTAGTAATTTGCAGAGCGCAGCGATTGGCTATGCCAATAGACAGAAATGAGAGAGGAAATGTAAGGGGGTGCCGCACTGTGAAGAGCTTTGTGGGTGAGAAAAAGTACTTTGAATTGGATCCTATAATGAATGGGCAGTCAGCGTAGCGACTAGCGAAGAGCAGATGCGTCCGAGTACCGATTAGCCAGATGGACGACCCTGTCTGCTGCATTAAGGATGGAATGGAGAGGGGAAAGTTGAGTGAGAGGGAGGCCAATTAATAGAGCATTACAGTAGTCCAGGCGGGAGTGGATCAGGGCGACAGTGAGGGTTTTTTTTGTCTCCATGGTGAGAAAAGGGCGGATTCTAGAGATGTTCTTTAGGTGTAAGCGGCAAGAACGGGCAAGAGATTGTATATGGGAGGTGAAAGAGAGATTGGTGTCAAACATAACACCCAGACAGAGCGCCTGCTGCCGGCGTGTAATTATGGTGCCACCCACGGAGAGGGAAATGTCAGATTTAGGGAGGTTAGTAGACGGCGGGAGCAGAAGAAGTTCAGTTTTGGAAAGGTTGAGTTTCAGACAGAGAACGGACATAATATTGGAGACTGCGGACAGAGACTCACTGGCGTTCTGTAGTACAAAGGGGGTAAGGTCAGGGGATGACGTGTATAGTTGTGTGTCATCATCATAAAGATGGTACTGAAAGCCAAATCTGCTGATGATCTGTCCAATTGGGGCCGTGTAGAGAGAGAAGAGAAGGGGGCCAAGGACTGAGCCATGAGGTACCCCAACAGTGAGAGGAAGAGGAGATAAAGTGGAGCGGGTGAACAAAACACTGAAGGAGCGGTCAGAAAGATAGGAAGAGAACCAGTAGAGAGCAATGTCATAATGCCTAGTGACTG
>JARQOD010000004.1:490204390-490275627 GCA_033576555.1 Oophaga sylvatica
TCCCCCGGGAAGCCCCATGAAATCAGGGAAAAAAATATCGGAACAAAAAAAAAACCCCATTCTTTCCTTGTAAACACAAAATATACAACATAAAATACATTATATATAAATATATATATAATGTCTTTGTGACAATATTATACATATATGTATGTTTTACACTTCACAAGAAAATATCCTCTGATTAATTTTCCCGGGAAAAGCCGGCTTCGTGAAAAGACAAAACCCCCGACATAAAATGAAAATTGGTGTACATGGGGTTAAAACCATGCTTTTCATGTCGTTGCTATCTGATTAGCCAAAAAATTTAAACAGTCATTTTGAAAAATTTTCACCCCTGTGGGGGTTAATTAAAGGTGTAAATTCTTTGTAAAAAAAACGGACTTTTTTGCTAAAAAATTTACCCCTTTTAAATTTAACCCCTACAGGTGTAAAATTTTGCAAACAAGACTGATTTAATTGTTTGTGCAAATCAATAGAAAGGGAATAAAAAGAATGGTTTAACCCTATGTACACCAAGGTCTTTTTCATGTGGGTACCCAATAATTACATTGGTGTACAATTACCATGTTTTTATGTTTTCTATCTGTTTTCAACAACAAAAACAGTTAGTGGGGCAAAATTCCAGAGGGGTTAAATTGGGCCCCCCGGTACTAACATTGCCCCCAGACACCCCCCGAAAGGGGAAAACTCTAAATTGATTTGCCCCCTTTTGGACTTTGCCCGTCTTCCCTTGCCCCTTGCGGGGGGAATGGGTTTTAAAAGGGGTTAAAAAGACCTTGCAAATTTAAGGGCACTTTTAACCAGTTAATAATTGGAGCTTTCAAATTTGACAACTATCAATTATTATCCTTTGTATGAAAAAAAAAATAAACACACACACTTTAATAAAAAAAAAAGTTTAATGAAATAATACCAGTTTTTGACCTATTTTATTTACCCCCTAAAAACCCTTTCCTGTAAAAAAAAAAAAAATAAAGCAAAATTATTTTACCAAACCCGATGCCAAAATCAGGGCCCCCGGTGTAAATTTTAGAAAGGGGTTTTAAAGTTTACTGCAGGGGCCGAGTAATGCGCAAGCCTCCCGTAAACCCCCAAAAGAAATGATTTCCCCTCCGGCTGACAGGGGGAGGAAAATGGAAAGCTTAATTTTATTCTTTTCCACTTTCACTTCAGGTCGCCAGGGAACCATCGTGATCAGAGGGAACTGATTAACAAAAAAGGGTTCCCTTCAAAAAAAAAAGGGCGTGGGGCCCCCCCTTTTTTTTTAAACCACCCAATGAAGCAGCCCGCTGAGGCCTGGTTTTCGGGCTGGAAAGGACCCAATACCCATGGACCTTGCAACCCTATAATCCCAGGCCACAGCATCTGCTTAGCTTGGCTGGTTAACAAAAATAGGGGATCCCCTCGAAAAAAAAAACGGCGTGGGGATCCCCCTATTTTTGTTAACCAGCCAAGTAAAATGCAGACTGCTGCGGCCTGGTATTAAAAGACTGTCAAGGCCCATGGATTTTGGCCCTCAACAGCCTGATAATACCAGGCTACAGCAGCCCCACATTTGGCGCATCAAAAGATGTGCCAATTGTGGCACTTTACCCGGCTCTTCCCACTTGCCCTGTAGCGGTGGCAAGCGGGGTAATAAGGGGTTAATGTCACCGTTGATTGCACGGTGACAATAAGCCCGGTTAATAATGGAGAGGCGTCAATAAGACACCGATCCATTATTAATCCCAAAGTTATTAAATGTGTAAAAAAAAGACACAGCAAGAAAAAAGTCTTTTAATGAAATAAAAGAGACAACACAGTTTTCATTTTTTTTATTACTCTCTCATTCCTGCGACGCCATCGATCTCCTGTAAAAAAAGAAAAAAAACAAACCAACAGTATACCACCTGTCCGACGCAGTCCATAGTAACGATTGTCCCACGACGATCCAGCTCTGCTACATCGGAATGACAGGCAGAGCCTGACATCCCGGCGCAGCACAGCTGCTTACCAGCTTCCCCGGCGGTGACGTCATCGGACTGCTTTACGGCCGTGATTACCCAGCAGTCACTGCAGTTATCGCGAGATACTGCATGTGACCGCCGGGGAGAAGAGGATGGCGGCCATTAAGCAGTCCGGGATGTGACCGCCGGAGATCTTCTGCCGGGTAAGTGCCGCTGACTCCTGACAGACCCGACCGATGGACACTGACAGTGACAGTGACATTCCGATTCCGGTATCGATATACAAATATCGGAACTCGGAATCGGAATTCCGATACAGCCAATATCGGCCGATACCCGATATTTGCAGTATCGTATCGCTCAACACTAACCTTGACGTCTGACTCTTCACAGGTCTTCCTCCTCTTGTTATCCAAAATTCTAAAATAGCATGGTCACTACCTTCTAGGGTCCCAGCCACTCTTACCTCCTCAACCATACCACTTCCCATTGGACTGAGCAAAAGTGGCGTTCCTTATGTCGCACCTTGGAGGCGAAGCCCTGGCGTGGTTGAACCCGTTATGGGAGAGAGAGGATCCAATCATCTCCAATTTGCCTGCATTCTTGGAAGCTTTTCGTAAAGTGTTCGATGAACCCGGGCGAACACCTCTGCAGCGTCCGCTCTTCTCCGTTTACGTCAGTCCAATTATATTCTGTGGGGCAATATGTGGTATGCTTTCACACTCTGGCATCCGAACTCGGAAGGAATAATGAAGCTTTGATGGTGACATTCTGGGAGGGGCTTTCCGGAGATATTTAGGATGAGCTAGCCGGTCGAGACCTACCAACTACCTTCAATGACCTAATCTCCCTCGCCATCCATATAGACCTCTGCCTCTGTGAACGTGCTAATGAGGTGGCACATGAAAGTGAACCATGGCGCCTGGCTCTGCCTTTTAAAGGACCGCCTGTTCCTTCGCCCTTCCTGGTCGAGGACTCATCTGAACCCATGCAGATCGACCACCTTGCCCTTGCTAGACAGCGACTGAAGGATCGTCGCGTTAAAGGTCAGTGCCTGCATTGTGGAGTTATCGCCACTCAATTTGAGCCTGCCTGGTGAAACTGGAGGAGCTTCAGCATCTAGGGGCGGTAGGAGAGGCCTCTCTAGACGGAAAGGAGATCTCTCTACCCCTGACCTTTACTGTGGCCGTGACAACCGGTGAATCCCAGTTTGTTGAGTCAGCGTATTTGGATTCCGGGGCAGTCGGAAATTTTATCCTTCAGGCTGTAGTGGATCGGTTCCAAATCTTTGTTCATCTGCTCCAGAACCCCCTAGCAATAATATCTGTCGATGGGAGAACTCTTCGGGAGATGGTTTGTCTGGCTACTGAGCCGCTTGAGGTCCGTATTGGGATGCTGCATACGGAGAGGATGGTCTTCTATGTTCTTTCCCACATGTCTCACGCCTTTCTCTTGGGCCTACCATGGCTACGACAGCACGAACCTGTGTTGGATTGGAGAACTGGAGAGGTGCTCCGCAGGGTACATTCCTGTCATGGGAGGTGTCTGGCTCCAGTACGTCTGGCTAAGGCCCTGTCTAGTCCGACATCGCTGCCCGGTTTGCCGTCTGCCTATTGGTCCTTCGCCGATGTATTTGACAAGAAGGAGGTAGAGACTTTGCCCCACAGGCCGTATGACTGCCCTATTGACTTGATTCACGGATCTACACCCCTTAGAGGCCAAACTTACCCTCTGTCCCCAGCTGAGACTCAAGATATGTCAGTCTACATTCAGGAGAATTTGACCAGGGGGTTCATTCAGAAATTCTCCTCTCCTGCTCGGACCGGGTTTTTCTTCGTTAAGAAGAAGTATGGATCACTTTGACCCTGTATTGACTCTCGAGGTCTCAACCAGATCATGGTGAAAAATAAATACCCTATCCCACTGATTCCTGAGTTGTTCGACCAATTAAGAGGTGCCAGGATCTTCACCAAATTAGACTTAAGAGGCACCTACAATCTAATTCGCATTCGCCGGGGAACGAATGGAAGATGGCTTTCAACACCAGGGATGGATATTATGAATACCGAGTGATGCCCTTCGGTCTCAGTAATGCACCGGAAGTTTTTCAAGAATTTGTCAACAACATCTTCCGGGACCTGCTATATTCCTGTGTTGTCGTATATCTGGACGATATTTTGGTATTTTCCCCGGATCTGGCCTCTCACAGACGAGCAGTTCGGCAAGTTGCTCAGCGTCTTAGGGAGAATCGCCTCTATGCCAAGTATGAGAAATGTGTTTTTGAACAGTCCTCTCTTCCCTTCTTGGGTTACATTATCTCGGATACGGACTCAGGACGGATCTTGAGAAAGTCTCTTCCTTCCTTAAATGGCTGCTGCCGTGGGAGTAAAGCAATACATCGATTCCTTGACTTTGCTAATTATTATCTGCAATTCATTCCTCACTTCTCCACGCTGACCGCTCCCATCTCTGCTATGACCCGAAAGGTTGCTGATCCAAAGAACTGGTCCTACGAGGCTGAAGAGGCCTTCCACTCTCTTAAACGGTCCTTCTCCACCGCTTCTGTCCTGCATCGCCTGGTTTTGAAAAACAAGTTCTTCCTAGAGGTGGACGCATCCTCATTAGGGGCTGGAGTTGTGCTCACCCAGAAGTCCTCCTCGGGTCGCCACGTGTCCTATGGTTTCTTCTCTAAGGCCTTCTCCGTGAGCTCTCTGTAAACATCTGGATATCGCCTTGGATTTCACATCAGCCTATCACCCCCAGTCCAATGGGCAAGTGGAGCATGTCAACCAGGTCCTGGTCAATTATCTGCAACACTTCGTCAATGCCCACCAAAATGATTGGGTGAAATTGCTTCCCTAGGCTGAGTTCTTGTACAACAATCACGATGGTGAAGCATCGGAAGAATCTCCATTCTACATTGTGTTCGGTCGGCAAGCCGAGGTTCCCCTCCGGTGACGGTTCCTTCTGATGTCCCTGCGGCAGATGTCCTCTCCAAGGATTTTGTGAAGTTGTGGGAGGACACCAAAGCCACTTTAGAAGCATCCTCCGCCCGTATAAAGAGACATGCAGACAAAAGGCGTCTGGATCCTCTGTGCTTCCCCCCTGGTGACAAGGTATGGCTTGTTCCTTCTTACAAGTTGGGTCCTCGTTTTATCGGGCCTTTCGAGGTGTTGAAGCGGATCAACGAGGTCTCCTATAAATTGAAGCTGCCTCCTTCTTTACCGATTCCAAATTCCTTCCATATATCTCTACTAAAGCGGGACATCCTGAGTACCTTCTTCAAGGATCCCAGTACCACGCCCATGCCCACAGCCTCGGATGATGTTTTTGAAGTGGAGAACATCTTGGCCGTGAAGAAGGTGAGAGGCAAGACCTTCCTCATTGACTGGAAGGGACATGGTCCTGAAGAGAGATTCCTGGGAGCCGAAGGAGAACATTCACGCTCCGATTCTCCTCTGGAAATTCCTTGATAGCCTGAAGAGGAGGGGGTGTAAAGAGGGGGTACTGTTAGCACCGCGCCAGCTTCCTGCTCTGACAGGCATGGTCTCCTGCATGTCATTTCACTCACCCGTGCTGCAGTCGGTTCCTCTCTTCCTCATGCTCTGCATGCTCCCAGCAACACTTCCAGCCAGGCTTCCAGCCGTGTCCTTAGGGCACGCGCACGCTCCCGCCCTCTTAAAGGGCCAGCGTGTGCACTTGATATTTCCACCCAAGCCAATGGTTATGAGGCATTATGTATATATTGCTTCCTCTCCACTGGAGAGGTGCCTGAGCAACCTTTCTGTTTTGCATTCTAAGTTGAGTAAGGTTGCATACCAGTCCCTGCCTCACTCTGGTGCAAATCCTGCCTGCTGCACTCTGGTGCAAATCCTGTCTGCTGCACTCTGGTGCAAGTCCTTCCTGTTGCACACTGGTGTAAGTCCTGCCTGCTGCACTCTGGTGCATATCCTGCCTGCTGCACTCTGGTGCAAATCCTGCCTGCTGCACACTGGTGTAAGTCCTGCCTGCTGCACTCTGGCGCAAATCCTGTCTGCTGCACTCTGGTGCAAATCCTGCCTGCTGCACACTGGTGCAAATCCTGCCTGCTGCACTTTGGTGCAAATCCTGCCTGCTGCACACTGGTGCAAGTCCTGCCTGCTGCACTCTGGTGCAAATCCTGCCTGCTGCACACTAGTGTAAGTCCTGCCTGCTGCACTTTGGTGCAAATCCTGCCTGCTGCACTCTGGTGCATTTCCTGCCTGTTGCACTCTGGTGAAAATCCTGCCTGCTGCATACTGGTGCAAATCCTGCCTGCTGCACACTGATGCAAGTCCTCCCTGCTGCACTCTGGTGCAAATCCTGCCTCGATCTTGCCTCCTGATTGACACACACTGCCTGCTGCATTCTGATACAAACTCTGTCTGCTGCACTCTGGTGAGAAGTCTGTCTGCTGCACTCTGATGCAAAATCTGTCTGCTGCATTCTAATACAAACTCTGCCTGCTGCTCTCTCCAGTCTGTCCTCTGGGTCCAGTTGCTGCACGTCCATTGGTCTGTCCTGGAGTGGTACCTGGCATTCATCGGGAACCAAGTCTAACCTCACCATCAGATGCTCTAGTAAACAGTCAGGTGTTTGCTTAGTCACGCCCCTCCAGGCTCTCCACAGTCAGTGGCACAGTGGATCCACAAACCACGTCCGTGACACTCGCCCATTTGCCCGATGCCCTCATCATCTGCAAAAGAGGTAAAAAAAGCAACAAAATTCCTCACCTTTCTGCAGAGATGCTTTTAATCCAATTGTCCTATGACAGGTCTAGCTCTGCTACATCTAGATGGCAGACTGCATGGATGCATGATGCGTCCATACCTCCTGTCATTCAGCAGACACTGAGCACCGTGTGCTCAGTGTCTGCCTGTGAACTGCTATTCACTACCTGAGGGCACCACGAGCGTGAGAAAGTTCTCCTGCTCATGGTGCCATCTGACAGGTCCTGCGAGTTCAAGGCCAATGAACTCACTTCACCTCTGTGATGTCGGCGTGAGCGCCTTGTGCTGATGTCAGAAAGGTGAAGTGAGTTCATTGGCCATGGGCAGGAGAACTTTCTCACACTCACGGTGCCCTCAGACGGTGATCAGTGTCTGCTGGATGACAGGCTGTATGGACGCATCATGCATCTAGATGTAGCAGAGCTAGACCCGTCATGGGACAAATGCATTAAAAGCATCTCTGCGAAAGGTGAGGAATTTTGTTGTTTGTTTTTTTTACCCTTTTTGCAAATGATGAGGGCATCGGAGGAATGGGCAAGGTCATAAGTATGGTTTAATTAAGAATATTAAAGGAGTCTGTGTCATTCCTTCAATTAAAGGACTTTTTCTGGGTGTCTGTGTTTTCTTACAATGTGACTATGGGGTTAGTAATGGGGGCGTCTTATTGACGCCTCTCCATTTCAAACCTCGGGGCAAGATGTAACCTAAGAATACAAAGGTGACATCAACCTCCCCCAACTATCACCCCACTTGCCACCACTACAGGGCAAGTGGGAAGAGCGAGGTTAAGTGCCAGAATTGGCGCATCTTAGAGATGCGCCTTTTCTGGGTTGGCTGAGAGCTGATGTTTTTAACCTGGACGGCCAGTATCCATGGCCCCTTCTTAGGCTATTAATATCAGCCTACAGCTGTCTGCATAGCCTTTGCTGGTAATTAATTATTTGGGGGGCCCACGTCAATTTTTTGGGGGGTCCCCCATTTTAATAGCCAGTAAAGACTAAGTATACAGTTGTGAGCTGATATTAATAGCCTGGGAAGCTCCATAGGTATTACCCCCTTACCAGGTTATAAACGTCGGCTTTCCCTCTGCTGGTTATGAAAATTGCGTGGGAGTCCACACCATTTTTTTCATAAAAATAATCTTTATTAATTAAATAGATGCACAGTAAGCTGCACAAACACTATAATAATTATTTTATCACAGACATCTATATATCTACCTATTCTATTTGTATTTACTGTACAGTGGGTTCGGAAAATATTCAGACCCCTTTAAAATTCTTTGTTTCACTGCTGCTATTTGGTAAATGAAAAAAAGTTCATTTTTTTCTCATTAATATACACTCTGCAACCCCATCTTTACTGAAAAAAAACAGAAATGTTGAAATTTTTGCAAATTTATTAAAAAAAGAAAAACTAAAATATCACATGGTGATAAGTATTCAGACCCATTGCTCAGAAACTCATATTTACGTCACATGCTGTCCATTTCCTTGTGATCCTCCTTAAGATGGTTCTACTCCTTCATTGGAACCCAGCTGTGTTTAATTAAACTGATAGGACTTGATTTGTAAAGGCACACACCTGTATATATAAGACCTCACTCGCCTGACCTTAATCCCATAGATATGGGATATTGTAAAGAGGAAGATGAGAGAAACCAGACCCAACAATGTAGACGAGCTGAAGGCTGCTATCAAATCCACCTGGACTTCCATAACACCTTAGCAGTGTCACAGGCTGATCGCCTCCATGCCACGCCGCATTAATGCCATAATTGATGCAAAAGGAGCCCCGAACAAGTATTGAGTGCATTTACTGAACATACATTTCAGTAGGCCAACATTTCTGATTTCAAACTCATTTTTCAAGCTGGTGTTGTAAAGTATTCTAATTTATTGAGATAATGAGTTTTGTGTTTTCATTGGCTGTAAGCCATAATCATCAACATTAACAGAAATAAACACTTGAAACAGGTTACTCTGCTTGTATTGACTCTATATAATATATGAGTTTAAATTTTTGCATTGAAGAACTGAAATAAATTAACTTTTTGATGATATAATAATAATAATCTTTATTTAAATCCCGCCAAGGACAACATCTGCAAGGAGTTTGTATGTTCTCCCCGTATTTGCATGGGTTTCCTCTGGGTTCTCCGGTTTCCTCCCACATTCCAAAGCGCTGTGGAATTAATGGCGCTATATAAATGAGTAAAATAAATAAATAAAATAAATAAATTTATATAGCACCAACATATTCCACAGTGTTTTTACAGTTTAACAGTTCCAAACACAACAGTCATAAGTAACAATGTTAACAATAATACAATAATTAAAGCAAAATAAAATGACCCTGCTCGTGAGAGCTTACAAACCACAATGAGGTGGGGGAGATACAAATTAAAGGTGTGTATTTACAATGATGGTCCAGCCATCTTGAGGGAGTGGGTGATAGATAGAGATAGTGAATGGGCTACATACACTTGACTTTGATTAGGGAATGTGATAGGCTGCACTGAACAAATGTGTTTTGAGGGAGCGCCTAAAACTATGCAAGTTGTGGCAGTCCTAATTTCTAGCGGTAGAGCATTCCAGAGAATTGCGTAACACAGGAGAAGATTTGGAGTCGGGAGTGGGAGTATGGATTAGTGCCAAGGTTAGTAATTTGCAGAGCGCAGCGATTGGCTATGCCAATAACAGAAATGAGAGAGGAAATGTAAGGGGTGCCGCACTGTGAAGAGCTTTGTGGGTGAGAAAAAGTACTTTGAATGGATCCTATAATGAATGGGCATCAGCGTAGCGACTAGCGAAGAGCAGATGCGTCCGAGTACGATTAGCCAGATGGACGACCCTGTCTGCTGCATTAAGGATGGAATGGAGAGGGGAAAGTTGAGTGAGAGGGAGGCCAATTAATAGAGCATTACAGTAGTCCAGGCGGGAGTGGATCAGGGCGACAGTGAGGGTTTTTTTTGTCTCCATGGTGAGAAAAGGGCGGATTCTAGAGATGTTCTTTAGGTGTAAGCGGCAAGAACGGGCAAGAGATTGTATATGGGAGGTGAAAGAGAGATTGGTGTCAAACATAACACCCAGACAGAGCGCCTGCTGCCGGCGTGTAATTATGGTGCCACCCACGGAGAGGGAAATGTCAGATTTAGGGAGGTTAGTAGACGGCGGGAGCAGAAGAAGTTCAGTTTTGGAAAGGTTGAGTTTCAGACAGAGAACGGACATAATATTGGAGACTGCGGACAGAGACTCACTGGCGTTCTGTAGTACAAAGGGGGTAAGGTCAGGGGATGACGTGTATAGTTGTGTGTCATCATCATAAAGATGGTACTGAAAGCCAAATCTGCTGATGATCTGTCCAATTGGGGCCGTGTAGAGAGAGAAGAGAAGGGGGCCAAGGACTGAGCCATGAGGTACCCCAACAGTGAGAGGAAGAGGAGATAAAGTGGAGCGGGTGAACAAAACACTGAAGGAGCGGTCAGAAAGATAGGAAGAGAACCAGTAGAGAGCAATGTCCATAATGCCTAGTGACTGAAGCCTAGAGATTAGGAGATGGTGGTCAACAGCGTCGAAAGCTGCAGAAAGGTCAAGAAGAATGAGCAGAGTGGTCACCATTACATTTTGCTGTCAGAAGGTTGTTGGTCACTTTGATGAGTTCAGTTTCTGTCGAATGTAGGGGGCTGAAGCCAGACTGTGAAGGGTCTAGAAGGGAGTGAATGGAGAGGTAACGGGTAAGGCGGGAGTAGACCAGGCGCTCCAAGAGTTTAGAGATAAAGGGGAGATTGGAGACCGGTCTGTAGTTGTTTGTGCAGGATGGGTCGAGAGCGGGTTTCTTTAATAATGGAGTAATGATAGAGTGTTTGAAGGAGGAGGGGAAAATGTCCGAGGAGAGGGAAAGATTAAAGATTGTAGTTAGGTGAGTTGTTACGACTGGAGAGAGAGACTGGAGGAGATGTGAGGGAATGTGGTCAGTAGTGCACGTAGTCGGAAGAGAGGAGCATGGAGACTTCTTCTTCTTTGATGGGATCAAATGTGGAGAGTGAGCCAGGGGAAGTGCAGGGAGGGATGGGAGTCACAGCACCTGGTGGCTGGGAACGGGTTTCCTGAAGGATATTATCTATTTTCTATCACTCCCTGATGAAGGAACTTGATTCTGAAAAGCGGATCTTCAAGCACTTTGCACTTTTTATATGCTACTGCTTATTTTGACACGTGCACTTTAGTTTTTATTCCTAATTGTGTCTTTTGCATTTGATATTGAATAATTTTAATTTTATAATTAATTTTTCATTAGTCACTACAATTTTGACACTTGTGCACTTTAATTACTGCTGCCTTATGCAAGGCTCTTAGTTGCTTTTTATATTTGGAGTGGTTAGTTTTCTATTGGTGCCATTATGAATTTTGAGTGCATTTATCAGTTTTGATTTATTACATATAATTATGTTTTTTTTAATCATAAATCCACCATCTGTAATATTGGTTTTATATACATAGTGTATTTTTATAATTTCCCCTTCTTTTATGCTTAATCATGTATGTATCTTGATACGTGCACGTTTACATTGTGTCACTCTTGTTATTTTTTTAATTTTATTGAATAAAGAAATATCTTTTTACATTATTCCCTGTCTGGTTATCTCTTGGCCTGCCATGCTTCGAGTCCTTAATTGGTCTTTCTTTTGAGTGGTTTTCACTCCCTTTACAGTACATCACAAACACATTAATTGACATAATTGATCTATGGTATAAATCTTCTCATCAATGTAAATATATAAGTCCGTAGAGTGTTACAGTTGTGTTTATCTATGAAGTGGGAGGCCAGATCATCAGCACAAATGTCTGTGATAGGGGCTTGTGCTTTTGGCCTGAGGAGGGAGTGAAAGGTGTCAAAAAGTTTCTTGGGGTTGTTGGATAGTGAGGAGATCAGAGTGGTGAAATAGGTCAGTTTAGCAAGGTGAAGGTCAGAGTTATAGGTTCTAAACCTAAATTTGAAGTGGGTGTAGTCTTCTGGTGTGTGAGTTTTCCTCCATAAGCGTTCAGCATTCTTAGAGCATTGCTGGAGAAATCGAGTTTGGGATGTGAGCCAGGGCTGTTTTACTCTGAGCTTGGAGGTTCTGAGGGTGAGGGGAGGTACTTGGTCATGGGTGCTTCTAAGAGAGTCGTAGTGATGTACAGCCAGATCAGGAGAGGAAAAAGAGGAGATTGGGGACAGTGATGAGTGTAGGGAGTCTCAAAGTGTATGAAGGTTAATGGTTTGTAGATTTCGGAATGTGTGGTAGGTAGGAGTGTGCTGGGGAGGGTGAGAATTTGTGAGAGTGAAGGAGAGAATGTTGTGGTCAGAGAGGGGAAGCGGTGAGTTATCTAGGTAGGATATTGAACAGAGCCAGACAAAGACCAGGTCAAGGGTGTTACCGTCCTTGTGTGTTTCAGAGGTTGATAGCTGTGAGAGGCTGAGAGAATTGGTTAGTGATGGAAGCTGGGATGCAGATGTGGAAGTGGGGCTGTTAATGGGGATATTGAAGTCTCCCAGGATAAGGGTTGGGAGTTCTGACAACATGAAGTGCGGCAGCCAGGCATAGAAATGGTCAAGGAAGTGGGTGGGTATATGACCGCTACTCTGAGGGAGAGGGGATGGAAGAGCCTGATGGTGTGGACCTCAAAAGAAGGGAATGAGAGTGATGGAACTGGGGGGATTACCTGGAAAGTGCATTGTGGGGACAGGAGTAAGCCGACTCCACCACCAAGTCTGTTTGTTAGTCTCGGGAATGAGAGAATTGTAACCCACCATGGGAAATAGCAGCAGGGGAGACAATGTCAGAATCCTGAATCCAGGTTTCAGTGAGGGCCAACAGATTAAGAGGGTTGTTCAGAAAGTAATAGTGCAGGAAAGGATGTTTGTTACATACAGACTGTGGATTCCAGAGGGCACAATGAAATAAAAGAGATGAAGGAGTGCAACTAATATTAATAAGGTTTGTAAGGTTTCAATGTGAGGTAAGGTAGGGGTTGAGGGATTGTAGATAACACAGGAACGTGGGATGTCGCCATGGACAGGAGACAGATGAAAAGTTAACAGGTTTATTGAAACAAACAGTGATCTCCATGCAGGGAGTAAAAGGATGAAGGAAAGTGGCAGGGAATGGGATAGAACTGGGTGAGTGCCGGGAAAGTAGGGGTAAGGGACGACGATAATTCAGAGTAAAAGTATTATGACTTAACAGACAATGATCCTCCGGCATGCGGCGTCGCAGGGTTCCAGCGGTGGCACCAGCAACAGCGGCGCTGAGCATCTCGATGAAGTCTCTGACAGGCGGGAATCCAATAGTGGTGCCGACAGCAGTGGCACGTGTCGTCTCATCGCAGTCTCTGAGGTAAAGGCAAGATTCCCGTGCTCAAAAGTATCTAGCACGATACTTAGTCCAGTGTGGGGAACTGTCAGGACGAATCCTCGCCCCGCAGTATGTCCGGGAGTCTGTTCACAAGGTTCAGGCCTGGTCGTCTGTCTAACTGCATGAGGCGCACGTGTCACAGTCACAGCTTGCTGGTCAGCGAGACTAATAGCCGGGAAAGGTAAAGGAGCAAGGGCACACTGTAGTCTAGCTCCAGAAGGTGTCCCACCCAGGGCAATGTCTGACGAGCCTGATATACCTGGGTGCTTTGTCTCCCCCGTCAGACCCGCACACATCTCTCCACACAGCTCCCTTGCCTCACGTCTCACTGTCATCCCACGCACAGCGCAGCTCACCCTGGTTCTGCCCCAACAGACTTCACCAGACTCCGGTCCTCTCCTAAAGAGCTTCCCCCGCAACATAGGTGACAGCCCCAATGGTTCCAGACCCGAAGCAGGAAATGCACCCCCACGTTTATTCATCCTCTTACAGGATGGTGGACCTGGGTTGGGGAGATGTCCCCGAAATCAGTAGGAGTAGGAAGATAAAGAGCAAGTAGTTATTGGAATTGTAAGAAAAATTTTTGTGCGATGTGTTTGGGCAAGATGGGCTGTAGATTTTCAGGAAGGTGAGAAGTGCATGGGAGCTGTACATAGGAGAGGGAAGTATAGAGGGACTGATGTGTATGAGTCATGATAGAGGAGGGATGGGGCATTGAATTTGGATGGCAAGGGAACACAGGAGGATAGAAATAAAGCACATGGATAAAAGGGAGAGCAAAGTGTGGGTTACCTGTCTCCTGCCCTGACTAACTGCCATGGAGTAACTGTTTTTTCTAGATGCTTTGCTGAAGGGATGCGTGCACCCCATACTGCATGCACCACTTAGAATTCTTCTAAATTTATAGGCCACAATTCAGGGTCAGGAGAAAGGGTTTGCGGGAGCTGGTTTGGGATAAAATAGCAGCTGCTCTAACACACCAGGGGTGGATAGATGATCAAAGCCACAAGGCCTGGTTCCATCTCTATGCTAAAACACCTTTCCCAAGATAATATCTATAGGGACCCCAGCCATGGATATACAGCAGTGAGTATTGAGTACAATGCAACAGATGAATTATAGCAATGATTCAGTAAACAGAGTTGTACTATTAAAATATATTGCAGGGTGATAGGCAGTAGATGAGACAGCAAGCAGAGGTGTAGAGTTGTACCATTAAAATATATTCAGGTGATAGGCAGCAGATGATACAGCAAGCAGAGGTGTAGAGATGTACCATTAAAATATATTGCAGGGTGATAGGCAGCAGATGAGACAGCAAGCAGAGATGTAGAGTTGTACCTGTGTGAAGAGAGAAGATGGATGTTAATTCCTTGCCATGGATTAACTGCTTTTCTAGATGCTTAGCTGCTGGGATGCTTTGCTGAGGGGATGCTTGCACCCCACATATTCTAATTTTGTGAAAAGCACCTGTAAATGAAATGCCTAGCTTAGGAAAGGGGGGGCTTTACTCATTTGTCCAAAGTGCAAAAAACTACAGCAAAATCAGAGAAATGATCCGGAGCATAAGTTGGCATACATGCAATGTATAAGAGCATGTTCACACTGTGGCCATTTAACAGATAACACCTAGTATAATAACAAAATGAGCATATACTCTGCATATACTATTTTGTGCTTTTTTTATCAAAAACAGTGTGTTACTAAGCACCCCATGTTATTTATATGTACTATTAGACCGGGGTAACACTTGTGAGAAACTCGCACGAGTCTCACACCTCAATACCCGGCACTGCCGGCAGCACTCGGGAACAGAGTGTGCGGATGCATGTATTTCTATGTAGTTGAACACTCTGGTCCAAGTGCCCACGGCAGTGCCGGGTATTGAGGTGCGAGACTCGTGCATGTTTCTCGCAAGTGTGACCCCGGCCATACTATTTACATACAGCAGGGTATATGCCCATTTTGTTTCTATTGTTAGAGTTAATTCAGCATTTCTTCTCAAGGCCTTGGGAAGCTGAGGCATAGCAGAAGGGAAGATAAGAAAAGAATGTTCCTTCTTTGATAATACTCCCCTGAGCTAAAGAGATACTCTGTGCTAGGAGCCGAAATCAGGGGCTAAAGCAAGGATGGAAAGTTTGGTTAAAAAAAAAAAAAAGAAAAAAACAGTATGTTACGTGCTTTAATGATAAGTTGTATTAACTGCCATATATGGTAATTCCGCTTCCTGCTTCAGGGGTGTATATAAGCCCCTTTGTTAGCAATAAACTATAGAGTCTATTGACGCACACTTTGGTCTGTGTTTTATTCTCTCTGGTACCACATTCAGAGGAGGAAAGGGTTAACAAGATAACAGCGACGACAACTGGCGCCCGACCAGGGGACTGAGTTATTCTATTCTGAGGAAGCCCGACCGGTCCGGAGACGTGGGATGAGCGGAGCCTTCTGTTGGTGATATACATACAGCGCTGAGGTAAGAATACTTATTATATTCTACCTAAAATCTATATCACTGTATAGTGGACTCCCTCTTCCCCGAGCGGTCGGCTTTCCAGGTAAATCACAGGTATTCCTGGCTCAGATCCCTTTGAACCAGTAGACCTTCAGATTAATTGTCAGTCCTGCCTTTCCTCCTTTGAATAATGACAGTATGGATCCAATGATTGTGTTGTGGTTTTGTCTTGGTGTCTGTGTGATTGGATTGTTTATTTGGTTGGCGTACAAATATTGGAGAGCGAGCAGTGAAATGGTTCAGAAACCTTTGTGCCCATTGTCTTGGTGACAGAGTCTTGGTGACGCAATTGTCTTGGTGACAAACTTGTCTTGGTGACAAGAGAATCTCTTCTAGGTGAGGAGATAGAAAAATGGGGGACCAAAATGCCAAGGAAGGCATTTCTGCTAAAGATTTAGTTGTGCGCAGAGATTGTGAAAAGCAGGCATGAATGAAAACGGAGAATTGGACAGTGATAAATGGAAAGAGGTTCTTTAACTCACATCATGGATGGTTGAGAGACAAAGGACTGTTGAAAACAGTGAACCTGTGGATGAGTGCGTGTGATTACTTAGAAGAAAAGACTGAAGAATTAGGAGACGGAGACGTTACGGACTGACAAAAACAAGGAAGACTGAGTTACCCTCCTGTCTGCTCCCCCCCCCCCCGGACAGTAGAAATGTACAGACCATGGAGCCCTACAGAGCAGTTGGCTCTAATAAAGCAACTAGACAGGATTTGCAAGCACTTATAAAAGGGAAATTGGCAGATGAAGCCAGATACGATAGACTGACAGATGAGACATACAAGTGTTATGTTGGTAGGAAACGACACAGAAGCAGGGGTTCTGTTTACAGAAGCGTTGAAAAAAGCATGTAAAGATAGACAGGCAGAGAAAGGAAGTTACACTAGAGGACAGAGTTCGGGGAAAGAGCCAAAAGATTATTTCTGGGCTCTAAGAAAAACTTGGGTGGAAATGGGTTTTGTCCCAGAAAACAAGACTAGTGAGAGGGTTCTGGCAAGTTTTATATGAATGGGTTAAAAAAAGGAAGTGACAAAGAAAAGCTGAAAGTAAGTAGACCAGATTGGAGATCAGTTAAAGCAGAGGATCTAGCCAGAATAGCACAGGGGCACAACATGATTTAGCGCAGGCAAAAAGAGGTAGCTTGCACATGAACCCCCTTGTCTCCTTACCCCCCACTCCTAATTGCACAGTGCAGGTGAACACCAGGGGGACATGAGGTTGAGTTCCAAGTGGACACGGGGGCAGACAATTCAGTAATTACAGAAGAGGACTGGTCATTTGGGAAAAGTGATTTCTCCCACCATGTTATAGCGACTCCTTACAACTCTCCATCTGTCCTGCTCCCCGTCACTAAAAAGATTCCCCTGCAGATTCAAGGAACCACTGTACACACACACAGTTAATGGTATCACCACGGGGTCAATGTAATCTTTTAGGAAGTGATGTGTTGTCACAATTGCAAGTACATATTGAGTATCATCCTGATGGAACTGTCACTATGACACCAGGACTGAAGCCGAGCACTCTTTGTAAAATCATGTCGCTAGACGTTGCTAGTATAGAGGACACAAATGAATTTCCTTCAATGTTAGAAGGTGTGATACCGCATGATTTCTGGGCTTCAGATAAAACAGATGTGGGCAGATTAAGGGTGCAGCCAGTCATGGTCAAATTAAAGCCAGGTGCAATCCTGCCCCAACAGAGACAGTATCCTCTTAGTTCAGCTCAAGAGACGGCTATAGCTCAGCAGATTACAGAAACTGGTAGCAAGTGATGTTTTAGTTAAAACCTAGCCCCCACCTTCGGCATCTCTGCAGCTAGTTCCTTATCAGTAGCCTTGACAGAAAAAAAACTTCAGCTTCCCCCTTCAACTACGAGATTTAACTCTCTATGTATTGGCTGGTACAAAATATATATTATATATATATATATATATATATATATATATATATATATACACTTTTGTTCCAGATATCTCAGGATGCTGCTTGGTTCACAGTTATTGATTTTGCCAAATGTTATTTTTATAATATGTTGATGACTTACTGATTTGTGCCCCCTCCAGGAAACAGTGTCACAGTGCAACAATATTACTCATGTTGTTTTTGTACCAAGCTGGATGTAAAGCGTCAAGGGATAAACTGCAATTTTGTAAATCTTCAGTTATCTTTTTGGGACATTGCATTGCACCAGGGGCGCGATATCTGACCAGCGCTCACAAAGAAGCTGTACAGAATTTTCCTATGCCTGTTAATGTTGCCGCTCTTAGGACATTTCTTGGACTGGTTTTCATACTGCAGGATGCAGCCTCTCTATGACTGTATCACCATTGTGCTTTTTAAACTAACTCCTGAAGGTATAGACTGTTTTTTTTTTATTCTCTCAAAAACAGGATTGTGGCAGCTCCAGCGCTAGGAACCCCAACTATGAACTACCATTCACCCTGTATCTCCACGAACAGCAGGGACACGCAACAGGGGTATTGACTCAGTTACATGGTGACAATCAAAGGCCAGTAGCCTATTTTAGTGGAAGACTAGATGCAGTGGCTAGAGGTGCCCCGTCCTGTGTACGGGCAGTACATGCTGTAGGACTATTGCTCCACAAATCGTCAGACATTGTTTTTTGATTATCTATTGACAGTACTTACATCTCATGATGTATATACCATACTGAACCAGGTGCAACCGGCACACCTTTCAGCTGCACGTCACCTTCGATTGCAATGTGCACTTTTAATGCCTCCAAATGTTTCTTTGCAGAGATGTACTACACTTAATCCTGCCACGTTGTTACCTCTCTCGGATCTAAAGGAGGGGTCAGGTACGGTATTGTACAAAGAAGATCCAAGAGAGGAGATTCCTCATGACTGTGTTCAGCTTATGGCACAAGAAACAGCAGGTCTACCCACAGTGTTTGAAACTGAAAGACTTAATGCTGATTTTGAATTTTTTGTAGATGGATCTCGCCACCAAGATGACTCAGGTACCTTCCACACCGGGTATGCCATCGTCTCCCTGAATGCAGTGATCAAAGCAGAACCAATGCTCCCACATCAGTCGGCCCAGGAGGCTGAACTTAAGGCTCTGACCGAGGCCTGTAAGATAGCTGAAGGTAGAATTGTTAACATCTACACAGATTCTAGATACGCATTCGGTATAGCTCATGATTTTGGTCCAATTTGGAAATCTAGAGGATTCCTGACGGCAGCAGGACATCCCATTAAAAATGCTGACGCAGTCCAGCAGTTAATTGATGCATTACAATTACCAAAAGAAGTAGCTGTCATAAAAGTTAAAGCACATACCAGATGCACTGATCAGGTGAGTAAAGGAAACGCAATGGCCGATGCAGCAGCAAAAACAGCAGCCAGTAGACCACTCCAAGGGGTAACGATGCACCAGGTAAGCGCTCCCAAAAATCCCTTTGTGTCGGAGGATGCCTTATCCCAGATGCAGGCTCAGGTGCGCCAGGAGGAAGTAGAAAAGTGGGAAAAAGAAGGTGCAAGTCTGAATGAAGCAAATGGGGTATGGGGAAGAGGGATGCGTCGATGTCTTCCAAGGGCGTTGTACCCTGCGGTCGCCCAGATGTTACATGGGCCAACCCACCAGTCCAAAACTGCTGTAATGAGCATGATGCAGAGCATTGGGTAGCACCAGGCTTCCCCACCTGTATAGAAGGTTTGATCCAGGGATGCATGGTATGTGCTACACATAATCAGGGAAGGGTAGTCAAGACACCACCCAAACACACCCCTCGGCCCCTCTATCCTTTCCAGAGACTGCAGATTGATTATATTCAGCTGCCAAAAATCAGGGTAATGGGAGTACGTGTTGGTGTGTTTTTGATTTATTCTCAGGTTGGCCGGAGGCTTTCCCGATTGCCAAGGCTACGGCTGCGGCAACCGCAAAGAAGCTGCTTGCGGAGGTGGTGTGCAGGTATGGAGTACCAGAGGTGATCGAAAGTGACAGAGGTACACATTTCACAGGTGAAATAATGAATGAAGTCTTGACAGCTCTGGGAATTCAACAAGCTTTTCATACCCCATATCATCCACAAAGCAGTGGAAAAGTAGAAAGACTAAATGGGACATTGAAGTTAAAAATCCAAAAGGCCATGGCTGAAACAGGGAAATCTTGGCCTGAATGTTTACCATTAGCCCTATACTCAGTAAGGTACGCTCCAAATAGAAAAACTGGACTTTCTCCGTATGAAGTACTATTTGGCAAAGTGCCTAGCTTAGGATGTTTCTTTCCCCAAGCACTGGAGATGAGTAATCATGTATTAAGCTCATATGTAAGGGATTTGCATAAAAGACTTAAAAAAGTACATGATAATGTCTTCAGTTCTCTTCCAGATCCGAACCAGGATCCTGGGAGTCACAGCCTGCAGCCTGGAGACAGGTACGACAAGTACCGCAGTCAAGCTACAAGGCAAGGAAACTTGGATCCACGCATCGCATTGTAAGAAGATCCTTGGAGAGCCTCCAGAAGAGGAATGATGCTACTAATGATATTTGCTTGCATCCTTGCAGTAACGGATGCTTGGAACAGACTTAGCCGTGTAGATGGAGATGATAACAGGTTCATTAGACACCACTTAGCTTTAGTGGATGGACTGCAAGAACATAACCAACCTGTTGCAAACTGTTGGATTCGTATATTACATAAACGATCTGCAGACAATAGACCTCGCCCAAATGGGAGACCACACATAGTGGAGATGGGGATAGCAAATAAATTTTTCAGTGCATTATTTATCTACCCTATGATAACTCAGACATGGGATAAGTTGGTAGAATCCACAGACTACCTAGATGATCAAATATGGGATATTTTAGATATCATCAATGGGTCCCTTGCAGTACAGAACCAGCTAATTATTGTTACTAACCAACATACCCTCGTGTTAGATTACCTGACTGCAGCTCAAGGAGGGATGTGCCAGATTATTGGACCTGCATGTTGCCATTATATTGATAATTCTAGTGTTTTAACCCTTAAACATAAGCTGGGGATGTCATAAAGTTAAGGAAACTATATGATGAGGCAAATCTGAAGAATCAAGATTCATGGTGGGCAAATACTTTCTCCTTTCTTAACCCGCAAATTGGTTCAAAGGCATAGGGGGATGGCTGACTGGGATAATACAAGCTGGCCTACAGGTTTTATTGATATGTCTTGCTATCTATTTAGTTTTTAAAATTTGTTTGATGTGTATTAGATGATGTACTAGGACAAAGAGGAGGTATGAAGATGTGTATTGATCAAATGAAGGAAAAAAAGGAGGGGATGTTAGAGTTAATTCAGCATTTCTTCTCAAGGCCTTGGGAAGCTGAGGCATAGCAGAAGGGAAGATAAGAAAAGAATGTTCCTTCTTTGATAATACTCCCCTGAGCTAAAGAGATACTCTGTGCTAGGAGCCGAAATCAGGGGCTAAAGCAAGGATGGAAAGTTTGGTTAAAAAAAAAAAAAAAAGAAAAAACAGTATGTTACGTGCTTTAATGATAAGTTGTATTAACTGCCATATATGGTAATTCGCTTCCTGCTTCAGGGGTGTATATAAGTCCCTTTGTTAGCAATAAACTATAGAGTCTATTGACGCACACTTTGGTCTGTGTCTTATTCTCTCTGGTACCACATTCAGAGGAGGAAAGGGTTAACAAGATAACAGCGACGACACTATCTTAAGTTTTGTCGAAAGTGTAAACATGTTCCTATACGTTGCATATATACCAACTTATGCTCCTGCGAAAAAGAACAATGAGTCGTGAAAGTGATATAGCCCCCACAGAGCTGTCTATGTCTGGTTTTACATAAAGTAACAGAAGGATTTCCACAAGTCTACATCCACAGACCTGTGGTTAGTTTTCCAAGACATTTGGGACAACCTCCCTGATGAGTTGCTACAAAACTGTGAGCAAATGTATCCAGAAGAACTGATGCTGTTTTGAAGGCAAAAGTTGGTCACACAAAATATTGATTTGATGTAGATCTCTTTTTAGTTTATTCTTACTTTGTAGAATTTTTCCACACCTGCCTAAAGATATTCCATAATTCTGTATATTTATATACATAAAAATAAATCTAGGTGTCGTGTTACACTTTTCTGCATATTTTTGGTAAATCTTTCTGCATTGTGATATCTTTGTCATTTTAAGAAAGGCCACATCTGAATGTACTGTATATGGTGCTTTATTGTGATACCATATACATAAAAATGCCATAAAATTAGAAGAAAACACATCACAGTTGAGATATCATCACATGTCAGGGTATGTACACGAAAGCAATTAATTGTACACAAAAAAAAAAACAATTGGTTCAGTGCTCGGTGTGTATGCAGTCCTCTAAATGTACTAAAATGTTTAAACTCCATATATTATAGTTAGTGTAAGTAACATGTAGTATTAACCCCTTAACCCGGAGCTTTTTTCAGTTTTGCATTTTCATTTTTCGCTCCCCTCCTTCCAGAGCCATAACTTTTATATTTTTCCGTCAATATGGCCATGTGAGGGATGAGTTGCACTTTTGAATGACACCATTGGTTTTTCCATGTTGTGTACTACAAAAAAGGAAAAGATTTTGAAGTGCGGTGAAATTGCAAAAAATGTGCAATCCCACACTTGTTTTTTGTTTGACTTTTTTGCTAGGTTCACTAAATGCTAAAAGTGACCTGCCATTATGATTCTCCAGGTCATTATGAGTTCATAGACACCAAACATGTCTAGGTTTTTTTTTAGTGGTGAAAAAAATTCCAATCTTTGCTAAAAAAAAAAATTGCTCCATTTTCCAAGACCCATAGCGTCTCCATTTTTCATGATCTCGGGTCAAGTGAGGGCGTATTTTTTTGTGTGCCGAGCTGATGTTTTTAATGATACCATTTTGGTACAGATACGATATTTTGGTCGTCCGTTATTGCATTTTAATGCAATGTCGTGGCGACCAAAAAAAGTAATTTTGGCGGTTTGAATTTTTTTCTCGCTACGCCGTTTAGCGATCAGGATAATCCTTTTTTATTGCTAGATCGGGCGATTCTGAACACGGCGATGCCAAATATGTGTATGTTTGATTTTATTTTTATTGTTTTATTTTGAAAGGGGCGAAAGGGGGGTGATTTGAACTTTTATATTTTTTTATTTTTTTAATATTTTTAAAACTTTTTTTTTCACTTTTGGCATGGTTCAATAGTTCCCATGGGAGATTAGAAGCTGCCATAGCCCGATCGCCTCTGCTACATAGAGGCGATGAGCAGATCGCCAGTATGTAGCAGAATTACTTGCTATGGGCGCCGACTACTGGGTGGCGCTCACAGCAATCTAGCACTGACAATCATAGAGGTCTCCAGGAGACCTCGAGTTGCCATGCCGACGCACTGGTGACCCGTAATCACGTGACGCAGGTCATCGGTGAGCGTATTGACAGCGGCAGTTAACTAGTTAATAGCCGCAGGTGGATCGCGATTCTACCCACGGCTAATGCGGACAAATGTCAGCTGTTCAAAACAGCTGATGTGTCCCAGGAAAGGTGTGAGCTCACCGCTGGAGCCCTCATAAAAGGGAGGGATACCGACAACGGCGTAAATATACGCCCGATGTCAGTAAGGGTTATAGCCTGTTTTATATTCTGTTCTTTTTAGGGCATGATTAGCATTCCATATGTAACGTGACGTGGGGGCGGTAGCCTTGGTCGAGGTACTCATCTTCCATGCCCTGGCACGGTACATGATAATGGATGTCCTGGCTAGGTGTGTGGACTTTAGTTTTTGGGGTGCTACACCCTTGCAGACCACATAATGCCTGTGACTTTGGCTGGCCAGGTACCAGATGTTGTAGAGCTCAATGAGAGAGATCACCAGTCAAAAATAAACTGTCTTCTATTGAAAAATAATGCAGAAAGTATATACAGTTGATAGCAGGTGAAAACCTTCGTGGATGTTTATGTTAGAAGAAATGGCATATGACATTCTCATGTACCTTCTGTCCCTTCCTGAGCACTCTCCACTCTCTTTGTCCATTAGCCTCTCTCTAGCTTCACCACCACCCAGCACAACACTTTGGGAGCTTCCATCGTCTTCAACAGCAGCACCATGAAGAAGTAAGCAAGCAACCCGCAGTCCATATTCTTTTCCCATTAGGGGAGCTTCTTGTGCCACTATGGCTGTTACTTAACTTCTCTGCTTGTCGATGCCTTGGCGTCAACAAGCAGAGAAGTTAAGTAAGGCCGGCGTCACACTAGTGAGTTTGATGCGAGTTAGTCGCACGACTTTCTCGCATCAACACCCGGCACGGCCGCCCGCTCTCGAACCAGAGTGCGCGGCGGCATAGAAGTACTCGCATCAAACTCGCTAGTGTGACGCCGGCCTAACCCGCTTACTTTCTCAGCGCTGCTCCATCATTTGACTGTCAGATAACTCCATATCGTCCCACTATATCGTCCCACATTCTCAATCACTCCTTCTAACACTTTTCCTTGCTTCCACTCCAGATCACTCTATTCATTGCCTCTACCTCCGCTCACTTTAGGGACACCCAATTCATGCAGCTCTGCTGACTAATCAGACCACAGGTCTACTCTAACTGCAAGCCTGGCTCTATCTGCCTTCCTGACAGGAAGCTCCTTCTGTACCTTCACTTTAGCCTCTCCCACGCTGGGCAATTCCCAAACATCAACTATACCTGTCCCTATCAACTACCTGTGGCTGGGCAGAACCTAATTCTATTGCTAATAACACACATCACTAAATGAGTTACACATCCAAATATATTGTAACAATACACGTTTCTTAAAGGGGGAATGTGGACAACACCTCCACCTCCTTACACATGCACACCAAGTAACATCTGGCAATTGGTGGGGGTCCAAGTGATCTGATCTTCATCGATAAAACAATTGTCACCTGTTCTGTGGCCAATTTGTGTCATGATGTGCATAATTGAAGCTTCTTATTGCTGGATTATCGCTTTAAATGTGTGCCATGTATATATTTGTGAATTGTTATATCTGCTGTATGCAATGTACAGAAGAAAACACAATCCGTTAATTGCTCTAAAACAAGGTGAGACGCCAGCAGGGATCTGTCAGGTGCTGTTATCTTCTACACATTATTACTCAGATTTGCACTGTAAAAGAGGCTTAAAATATTAAGTAGCAGACTGAAGTAATCAGACGGAAAATAAATAAATTGTTCAAGCACATTTAGAGATGCTACAGCTTATAAAAAGGACATGTGTTCAAAAACATCAAAAAAGCCTGCAAAGGAGAATTTTTTCTGGGTAATTAACTCTTTAAGTCAAGAAAAATTAGAACAAGTCTCTTTACCTGCAGATTTTGATTTATCTGGCCTCTTCCGTGTCAGAGGTGTTTTTAATTTGCACTATTGTAAATGTGTAATTTCTAAAACTTTTTCAGTCTTTGTTCTCGCCATTTTGTAGAAGTCATAAAGTGTCGGAAGAGGAAGTCTAGTATAGGACTTGAAGTCATCTGATAAAGCCAGGAGTGGACCCAGAGAGAAGAGGGACGGGAGTATACATAACAAGAGGGGATGCTGTGGAGGAAGGGAAATTATTTTTCTTTACGTACAGTGCTGAACATAACAAGAGAAGACCCTATATACTATAAAGAACGGCGCTTTACATAATAAGGGAGTTTTGTTTGCAGAGTATTACTCCAATCATCTGTCTGCAAATAAAGTTGCATTTGCATTGATATTTGTCAAATAAGCATTTTTATGATATATCCTTTCAGTGTGAACAGGCTGCTGATCACCCGATGAATGAGAAAAACGCTCGGTCATCAAGTGAAATGATTATTTGTGCAGCAAGAAGATCATCGTTCTCTGTAAACAGAACTCGCACTGCGGAGAACAATGATCATGGTTCACTGATCAGTGGTCGTTTAGTGACACTAATCACCTGTGTAAACCGTTGAATGGTGCAGATACAGAATAAATATTCGCAGCTAGTAGCTTGATGTTTCATCTGATTACAGCCATTTTCTTTCTTTCGTCTCCATCTTATCAAACCTTCTTGTCAACGACCAAACGCTGTGGTGTGGTCACTGCAGAGTTTGCCGCACTGTTCACCTAGCCCCGAAAAATAAAAACGTCACATATCTATCCTTCATTATATATACAGTGCAGACCAAAAGTCCTGCATAGGATAAATTGATTTTTCAAGTTTTAAACTTTTTCTGTTGAATATCTTCGATGCTAATATGACATTATATATGGTTTTGTTCAGAATACAATTTTGCATTCTCTCCCTGTAATATTTTTAGCTTTTGAAGCAGTTTTGCCTGAAATTATTGCAACAATATGGGAATTGAAAGCACAACTAAATATTGTACAGCTTCAGCTCCAAAATTAGCCAATCACAGATGAGGTTCTTGTGACCAATCATAACCTGGATATGGCAGCCAATCCCCATTCCATCACATCTGCTGCTTTGTTTGTTTTATCTGTTGGTCTATCTAGTGATCATACTGTAGAGCTTTATGATGGAGCCTTCAGATTTTTGTCAGCGGAGGATCATGTGCGAGTTATGGTGCTACATGAAGAGGGTTATACTGGCCCCCAGATCGCAAGGAAGGTCGGCTGTAATCAGAGTACAGTCGTAAGAATTTTGCAGAAACATAAGCAGCTTGGAATACCCAGGACAGGCCCAGATCTGGTCGGCCCAGAAAGTCAACTAAAAGGGAGGATAGAGAACTGATAAGAACATCCCTTGCCAATCGAAAGCTCACCTCTCCTCAGCTTCTGCGAGAATGGCAAGAAAAGTGCATTATTGAGGTATCAACATCAACTGTTAGGAAGAGATGTTGGAAGCGGGATTGAGAGGGATGCAAGGCCCGAAAGAAGCCATTGATGACAGCCATGACAAAGGCGAAAACTGTGAGCGTTGAAATATTCAAAATGGAGGAAGGAAGAGTGGGAAAAAGTGCTATTTAGTAATGAAAGCACTTTTTGCATTTTATGAAATGATGGCAAGTCTTATGTGAGAAGGTTTCCACATGAAGAGTACAAGCCAGAGTGTTTGAGCTTCTCTGTGAAGCATCCGATGAAAGTAATGGTCTGGGGCTGTATGGCAGCCAATGGTGTTGGAAGGCTTCATATTGTGGAGGGTATGATTAATGCAAAAAAATATATAGACATCCTTAATAAGAAAATGTCTAAATATCTAAAAAACAGCCAAGGACCAAGAGAGAGTTGATTGAGTCTCTGATACAGGCCTGGAACCATATCATCACTCGTGAACATCTGCAGAAGCTTGTTCACTCAATGCCACAGAGATGCAAGTTGGTGCTCAAGAGCAAACGCTGGCCAATAAAGTATTAGAAGCTAAAGATGCACTCAAAAGGCCCTTTTCAGGACTCTGAAATAAATAAAAAATAATAAATCTTAAAAAGTAAAATTTAAGTCTGTGTGAACTTGCATTGGAAGTTAATGAACTTAGAAACCTGTTCACCATTCTACACACTGTACTGGTGTAGGTATGGTTATGCTGTAAAAAAAATGATCAAAAATGCGCATACCATAACAATTTATACACTTGGGACGTTCAAAAATGAGTATGGCATACAATGAGGGATTACAAAAACATATATGTTCAACCAGTTTCACTGTAGAGATGCAGAAGTATGAAATATATAGTTTTCTTCACGTCTATGCAGGACTTTTGAACACCACTGTATATATATTATATATATACTGTATTTATACCCACATATGTTTCCTGAAAAAAGAATCCCTCACACTGCGGCACTGAATACAGACATGCACCCAACATCTATCTATATAATTGTCTAACTTTTAACTTCCGTCTGTAACGGAAATCCTGCGTTGCTGATTGGTCGCGCCCAGCCGGACGCGACCAATCAGCGACAGGCGCATCCAGTCGCGAATTGACGCAGGATTTCAACCAGGTATGCCACTGCTATTGTCCGGAGATCAGCGGCGCTAGCCGCTGATCTCCCGACGGTAGCCGCGGGTCATCTAAACGTACATACTCACTTTCCGTCTCTGCATCCCTGTCCTGGCCGGCGCATCTGTTTCTATCCTGTGCGGTGGGTCACGTAGTACCGCTCATTAAGGTCATGAATATGGACGCGACGCCACTCCTATAGGCGTGGTGTCCATATTCATGACGTTAATGAGCGGTACCACATGACCGCTCCACAGAGGAAGAAGCTGACCACCGGGATAGAGATGAAGCGATGGAGCGAGGAGGGTAAGTATGATGGGGAAGGACGGGGGAGTCCAGTGGAGGGTGGGAGTGGAGCCATGTATACAGGGTGGGAGCGGAGCCATGTATATAGGATTGGAGGGTGGGAGTTGAGCCATGTATATAGAATGGGAGGGTGGGAGCAGAGCCATGTATATAGGATGGGAGAGTGGGAGCGGAGCCATGTATATAGGATGGGAGGGTGGGAGCGGAGCCATGTATATAGGATGGGAGGGTGGGAGCAGAGCCATGTATATAGGATGGGAGGGTGGGAGCGGAGCCATGTATATAGGATGGGAGGGTGGGAATTGAGCCATGTATATAGAATGGGAGGGTGGGAGCAGAGCCATGTATATAGGATGGGAGGGTGGGAGCAGAGCCATGTATATAGGATTGGAGGGTGGGAGCGGAGCCATGTATATAGGATGGGAGGGTGGGAGCGGGAAGCCATGTATATAGGATTGGAGGGTGGAGTTGAGCCATGTATATAGATGGGAGGGTGGGAGCTGAGCCATGTATATAGGATGGGAGGGTGGGAATTGAGCCATGTATATAGAATGGGAGGGTGGGAGCAGAGCCATGTATATAGGATGGGAGGGTGGGAGCGGAGCCATGTATATAGGATTGGAGGGTGGGAGCGGAGCCATGTATATAGGATGGGAGGGTGGAAGCGGAGCCATGTATATCGGATGGGAGGGTGGGAGCGGAGCCATGTATATAGGATTGGAGGGTGGGAGTTGAGCCATGTATATAGAATGGGAGGGTGGGAGCAGAGCCATGTATATAGGATGGGAGGGTGGGAGCGGAGCCATGTATATAGGATGGGAGGGTGGGAGCGGAGCCATGTATATAGGATGGGAGGGTGGAAGCGGAGCCACGTATATTAGATGGGAGGGTGGGAGCGGAGCCATGTATATAGGATGTGAGGGTGGGAGCGAAGCCATGTATATAGGATTGGAGTGTGGGAGTAGAGCCATGTATATAGGATGGGAGGGTGGAGTGGAGCCATGTATATAGGATTGGAGGGTGGGAGCGGAGCCGTGAATATAGGATGGGAAGATGGGAGAGGAGGCATGTATATAGGATTGGAGGGTGGGAGCGGAGCCATGTATATGTGTAGCCCAGCTACGCAGGCACACATAAAAGTCCAGGAGAGTGCACTAGAAGGTAACAGCAACGCTTGATATGCATTCACTGTCACTCACACTTTCAGACACGCCTATCTGAGATATAAGGGGGAGTGACACGTGGCAGGAGTTAGTTAGTCTGGAGGGAGAGTAGGAGAGAGGAGTGATTTCAGTCAGTTAGCTCCGGGAGGCTCAGGAGTGAGTCATCCCTTGGATAGTTTCCTGTCTGAGATAGTCAGATAGTTAGCTCCGGGAGGCTTAGGAGAGAGTCATTCCCTGGATAGTTATCTGTCTGAGATCAGATCAGTTTGAGTGGAGCTTAGTGTTCAGTGGAGTTCAGCCTGTTAGCTTCTGTCTCAAGGACAGAGCAGCCATTCAGTCTCGGTCCTGTGTGGACTTTGGAGGAAACTGAGAGCTGTGCAGCGAGCTCTGGATGAAGCTGACATTATTCCACAACTGCCACAAGTGCTTATGTTAAAAGCGGGAAGCAGGGCGAAGGGCACAGTGGAGAAGATAGAACAGTGCTACAGGTATTGGATTACTTGCACTAGATTGCCGGACACCGGGGTCCGAAGTGTTGCTACTGTTTCAGGCATAGTAACAAGAAAACCGGAGGCATCTGGACTACAGGTCGCAGAGAGCAGCCCTAAGTGTCAATACGTAACCGGAGTCAGGTGGAACAGGGACTTTGAGCAAGGCCGTGCAAAAGTAAGGACTTAGTTTCATCACTCAGAAGGCTCCACCACAACGTTGGCCGGGCAGTACAGCTATAGAGAAAGCTGGAGATTCAGAATTAACTTGCTTCAGGCAAGTTGTATTCACATGTACATTGAAGTTAAGGAGGCCTCTAACCTGCTCAGCTGTTACTGGAAAGTGCACTCTCCACCCCGACCAGCTCCCCGGGAACTGCTTGAACCATCATCAGTAAAAGGTATGAAAGGGAACTACCTTGTGTGTGGCTGAATTCTTACTACACCCTGCATCATAACCACCATAGACTTCCAGGGACACGTCTCACCTGTGGGAGACTTACTACCAAGCTGCCCCATAACATCCCCTGAGAAGACCCTTACAGCAGCGCTGGTACAAATTACCAGAAACCACAGGTGGCGTCACGAACTATCCTAATAATCCCCTGTAAATATTCCCCCATTGCACGACCGCCAGGGCCACGGACCGAGCCACCGCTACCAGTGACAACTCCCATAGATGCCCATGGGCTTGGCTCCGAGTACCCCATAGCCCTGGTATCCACAATTGTGGTGCGTGGTCGCAACATATATAGGATGGGAGGGTGGGAGCGGAGCCATGTATATAGGATTGGAGGGTGGGAGTTGAGCCATGTATATAGAATGGGAGGGTGGGAGCTGAGCCATGTATATAGGATGGGAGGGTGGGAATTGAGCCATGTATATAGAATGGGAGGGTGGGAGCAGAGCCATGTATATAGGATGGGAGGGTGGGAGCGGAGCCATGTATATAGGATTGGAGGGTGGGAGCGGAGCCATGTATATAGGATGGGAGGGCGGAAGCGGAGCCATGTATATCGGATGGGAGGGTGGGAGCGGAGCCATGTATATAGGATTGGAGGGTGGGAGTTGAGCCATGTATATAGAATGGGAGGGTGGGAGCAGAGCCATGTATATAGGATGGGAGGGTGGGAGCGGAGCCATGTATATAGGATGGGAGGGTGGGAGCGGAGCCATGTATATAGGATGGGAGGGTGGAAGCGGAGCCATGTATATTAGATGGGAGGGTGGGAGCGGAGCCATGTATATAGGATGTGAGGGTGGGAGCGAAGCCATGTATATAGGATTGGAGTGTGGGAGTAGAGCCATGTATATAGGATGGGAGGGTGGAGTGGAGCCATGTATATAGGATTGGAGGGTGGGAGCGGAGCCGTGAATATAGGATGGGAAGATGGGAGAGGAGCCATGTATATAGGATGGGAGGATGGAAATGGAGCCATGTATATAGGATGGGAGGGTGGGAGCGGAGCCATGTATATAGGATTGGAGGGTGGGAGGGGAGCCGTGAATATAGGATGGGAGGATGGGAGAGGAGCCATGTATATAGGATGGGAGGATGGAAGCGGAGCCATGTATATATGCTGGGAGGGTGGGAGCGGAGGCTGAGCCATGCATACAAGGATGGGAGGGTGGGAGGGGAGCCATGTATACAGAATGGGAGGGTGGAGCGGAGCCATGCATACAAGGATGGGAGGGTGGAGCAGAGCCATGTATAAAGGATGGGAGGGTGGAGCGGAGTCATGCATACAAGTATGGGAGGATGGAGCGGAGCCATGTATACAGGATGGGAGGGTGGGAGCGGAGCCATGCATACAAGGAGGGGGAGGGTGGAGCGGAGCCATGTATACAGGATGGGACAGGGGAGCCATGTATACAAGGATGGGAGGGGGGAGCCAAGCATACAAGGATGGGAGGGTGGGAGCGGAGCCATGCATACAAGCATAAATAAACTACATACATATTCTAGAATACCCGATGCGTTAGAATCGGGCCACCATCTAGTCAGTATATAATTAGCCATTGTGCAATCACTATTCAAAATATAAAATTAATAAACCATAACTGTGCCCCCACTATCTATAATTAGTCACTTTTCTTCGCCCAATTAAAAAAAAAAATTAATTAGCCCCTGTGCTCTTTCCTCCAATTCATTACAAGTCACTCTCCAGCGTCCACAACCCCCCACCACTATGCTCGTCCCGCTCCCCCAATTCATTATAATCACATGTCCTCCCCCAATTCATTCTAATGACATACTCCAAAGCTAAAATTACATTCCCCCAATTCAGTATGCAATGTCCTCTTTTACACCCCCACTCCCAATTCATTATAATGTAAAAACTTCTCACCTGTCCCTCACCCCAATTAATAATATACTGTGCACTCACCCATCCTCATTCATTACATACTGTGCTCTCACCCAGTAGTCCCATCAGCCGACACCAGTGATCGGAGGTAAACTTTATACCTCCGAACACAGCTGAGCGCTCATGCTGTCTTTTGACAGTGTGGGAACCGCGGCTGTCTGACCGGCGGTGTTTGCCGCGCTACCATGCACATGACAGCGCGACAAACACCCGGTGTTCAGACAGTCGAACCTGAACAGTAACACGGACTACCTGGTGAAGTCCATGTTCGTTGTCCGTGCCAAAATAGTAGGTGTTTGGTACGGACGCCGAACTTTATAATTTGTTCTGGTTCACCCTTCTCGACAGAAGAACCATCATTACATGAATATGTCACCATAACCGGAATACATCACCAGAACCACCATCAGTTTTGTGCAAGCTGTTTTTGTCACATGACGGATGCAAAAACCATCAGATGTATTCCTTTATCTATAATGGGGTCTGTTTATTTTCCATTAGGATATTTACCAACTGCTGGACACCTAAATTGAAACCAAACTACCACGATTAAACACTGTGTTCAAAATTATTATGCAAATAATATTTTCTTAGATTTTCCCAAATTACCTATATGAATTTCAGTCATTGTAATTTTCCAGTCAAATAACTATTAGAGTACAATTGAAAGGTTTTTGTACAAACTGCCTATGATAACAGTATATTTTTTAAAAAAAAATAAAACACTCAAACTGCACTCAAAATGCATGTTCCAAATTATTATGCACAGCAGAGTTTTCAACCTTTTCATTTTAATAAAGAACAAACAAATGGTCATTTTTGAAATTATAAGCATTAGCAGGTTCTTACAAACTGAAATCAAACAGTTTTCAACTCAAAACTTTATTCTAGGTGATGTTACATTTGCACATAGTACCCATTGTTCGAAAGGAGCTTCTGAACTCTCTCGTCCATTGAATTTGTCAGGTTTTGGATGGTTTCTGCTTCAATGGTTTTGCATGAGGACAGAATACCCTCCCAGAGCTGTTGCTTAGATGTGAACTGCCTCCCCCCATCATAGACACTCCTTTTGATGATGCTCCAGAGGTTCTCAATGGGGTTGAGGTCAGGGGAGCATGGGGGCCACACCATAAGTTTGTCCCCTTTTATGCCCATAGCAGCCAGAGATGCAGATTTGTTATGTGCAGCATGAGACGGTGCATTATCATGCATGAAAATGATCTTGCTGCGGAATGCACAGTTCTTCTTCTTGAACCATGGCAGGAAGTGCTGTTTGAGAAACTCAACATACACTATGGAGTTCATCTTTACCCCTTCAGGGATCCTAAAGGGGCCGACAATCTCTCTCCCCATGATTCCAGCCCAAAACATTACTCCACTTCCTCCTTGTTGGCGCCGTAGCCATGTTTGCATGGGGTGTCCATCAACCAGCCATACTCCACTCCATCCATCTGGACCATCGAGCGTTGCACGGCACTCATCGGTGAACAAAACAATTTTGAAGTCAGTCTTCATGTATTGTTTGGCCCACTGGAGCCATTTCTGCTTGTGTGCAGTGGATAGAGGAGGTCGACAGGATGGCTTACGCACAGCTGCAAACCTCTGAAGGACCCTGCATCTTGTTGTTCGGGGGACATTGGAGGCACCAGCAGCTTCAAAAACTTGTCTGCTGCTATGACAAGGCTTTTTTGCCTCTGCTCTTTTAACCTGACGTACTTGCCTGTAGGAAAGAGTCCTCAATTTTCCCTTATCAGCACGCACACGTGTGTACTGTGAATCAGCTACATACTTCTTGATTGTGCGATGATCACGATGAAGTGTCTTGCCAATGTTGATTGTAGTCATGCCTTGACCTAAACACTCCACAATCTGTTGCTTCTCAGCAGCCGACACATCCTTTTTCTTTCCCATTTTGGCAGAAAATGTAGGCTGCTTAATAATGTGGGACAGCCTTCTTAAGTAGTCTTGCCTTTCATTGGACACACCTGCCAAACTAATTAGCACAGGTGTCTGCAATTGCTTACAGTGATTTAAAGAGCCCTGACACACATCACCATCAATGAGTTTAACTGACAAACAAAAAAATTCTTACCTTATCACTCCTAAACAAATTTTTGCATAATAATTTGGAACACAGTGTAGTTTCACTTTATTAGTTTCCAACTATCCTTGAGTTCTACATTTAAGATATAGAATGTCAGTCATAAATATTGCTATTTTTTCCCTGTATTGTGTAAATGGTCTGCAAAAATGATTGATTCTGTATCTAACAATTAAATTGCACTCCCTGTTAAGTCACATCCCTAAAGTACACCACTTTATTAACTTTTGAAAACATTTTTTTTGTGAAAAAGGTAACAATTCTAGTTGAAGTGGTCATCAGAGTTTGCTAGCTAACCCATTAGCAAATAGTGTTCGGAAAATATAACCACATATAATATTATAACATTCGAGAAAAACACATTGGTCAGTTTTGGGTTAGCCATATGAAGAGCTTCCCAAATACACACCATCACTGATCAGCCTTCTGTTGATCTCTTTATGTGCAGTTATGTAGAGCGGCGCGGGACGTTAGCCGCAGGTGAGTCTCCTGCTTTTACATGAAAAGAGTAGGTTCTGGCTGGGTCTGTGAGTTGGCGCTGTGACGACCTTGCACCCGTGCAGGACGACTGTAGCTGGTGTTGTCGACTGGCAAGAATCGTAAGTTCCGCAGTTCAATAAAGGAGACTCCCATTCT
Organism: Oophaga sylvatica; assembly: GCA_033576555.1. Lineage (NCBI taxonomy): Eukaryota > Metazoa > Chordata > Amphibia > Anura > Dendrobatidae > Oophaga > Oophaga sylvatica. The sequence continues at coordinate 490,238,981 of JARQOD010000004.1, forward strand.
AAAACACAGTCTTTTCTGAACAGTAACTTGGTAAGGGTTATATACAAGGGACAGCAGGTACAAAGTCTTATGGATGTTTCCTTTGCAGTATAATGCTTTTTCATGCACACAGTATCCTTTCACTGTAGTCTACTTCAGAGCCGGTGAAGCACACTGTATCGTCCTACTTCATCACAGCCTATCTTGTTGCCATAGTCCTGATGAGCAAGTCTCTCTACCTGCTCAGTGGTTCAGAGTCCTATTTCTTCCCCTACTGGTGCCCTGGATCTACTGCTTGGGATTAGTCCCTCAAGCTCAGTTCTGTTTAAATCAATTACCTTCTTCGTTTTGCAAGTTCAGGTCTTCTTGTGACACGTCATCCTATCCAAGAAACCCTTTGTCTGGAAGGCCACTCAGTTTTGTCGTTCACTTCAGGATCTTGCTATTCCCTTGTCCCTTAGTCACCTCGTGTGGAACACCCAATGGCAGCACTGCTCACATAACTATTCCTACTTCTACTTGAATTCAACCCTATCTAACTAACTACAGGAAGTAGTCACTTGCCCTAATACTAACCCCCATTATGGGCTGGTCTCAAATATTAACTTTTATCTTATCCTAATCGTTACTATCTAAACTAAAGTCAACTATTTTATACTACCTACCGTTTACCCGATGCTCTAAACTATGTCCTACGCTGTACACTGCTAACATTACTACGCATTATACAGATAAACATATTACATTTCACATGACAAAATATATACAAAAACGCGGGACAATATGCACACAATGCAATTGATGTCTTCATGGGTAGGAATGCGACAGTCATTGTCCACCACCCTTCAAGCTAAATGAAAGTTCCATCTAAAATAAAAGATGCATGTTTTAATGTTTGGGCCTTTGAATTTAATGGAAGAATTTAGTGGCTTTCCATAAACAACAATTTTACAAAGTTCTTTCCATACTTTTCCACCACAGTCTAGCGCATCACATATTCCCACAACTATTTTTTTATACACAGAATTCACAATCTTCTTGATGCCCTTGAGGTTTTAATGGCTTAGTGCCTTCAGGTGAAAAACTATTTCATGGCGGATTAAATTACCTCCATACTTTTTAGAGATGTGACATCCTTGTTCAAGTATTTATCACCTGATATCAGGCTTTTATAGTTTGGATATTTTGAAATACTGACCTATTTGAGGGTCCAGGGAAATTGACTACTCATAACACAGGTGAATAATGTGCCACTAGGGGTATGTAACATTTTTTCAGCACTTAATTGACATTTTTGTATATTTATTTTTTCCCTTGGGTCTGTATTTACTGGTTTCAATAATGAAGTGAAGCAACAAATTGTTTTACCAAGTGGATGAGGACGGAATATACAGGGTTTTTACATTATAGGAGTTGTTCCCTACTTAATAGTTTAATGGTATATAACAAAATAAAAAACCATAATACTTACCCCCTGAATGAGCACCTTTCCTGCATTGTTGGCACTGTGGCTCCAAACGGTCACATACCATTATGTTATGTGACTGCTGCAGCTAATCAGCGGCCATTGAGCAGCTGCAAACTTTACTAATCTGCAGAGTGTACTTCTGGTCTGATGGGATACTGAACAATTCAGTGGCCGCTAGACCCAAATTAACTTTGTGTACATGCCTGTTTTACCATTAGAGCTTGTATTTGATATCGCTTCAGGTGTACATGTGGCTCCTCATCATTAAAGGAAATCTGTCAGTAGGATGAACTCTCCTAAGCTGTCGATAAGGGCATATACAGTAGAAAGAAACTGAATAACATATTACCTTGATATCTGTGATTCGATGTCTTATTCCAGAGAAATCCATGTTTTTCCTATATGTGAATAAGCTGTTCAGGACAATAGGCCGGACATTGATCTGCATGAGAATCGGCCTCAGAGATTATTTTAAGTAAGAATGGGAGTTACCACTGACGAGGACCAACAGTCCGAAACACCGTGTCTGCAAATGGAGATTCTGATTTGGCTTTTATCCTAAGTCATATTACAAGACTCGTTAAAGGGTTGATTGTGACTTGTAGGATTGCTACTTCCAATAGGTGGCGCTATAGAGTACAAGTCCTCTTTGTTTGAAGAGGCAATTTGCATATTAAAATTTCCCAGAGGAGCATTGCACGGCGAATAAGCCTCCTTACCTCGACACGCCAGAGCTGGTATGTCACTCTCCACAAGGAGTAACCTTACCCCCCAGACCCCAGTCCAGAGCCTCTCATCTAGCCAAATCAGATCTCTCCTACTTTGCACTGACGAGGACCAACAGTCCGAAACACCGTGTCTGCAAATGGAGATTCTGATTTGGCTTTTATCCTAAGTCATATTACAAGACTCGTTAAAGGGTTGATTGTGACTTGTAGGATTGCTACTTCCAATAGGTGGCGCTATAGAGTACAAGTCCTCTTTGTTTGAAGAGGCAATTTGCACAGTGTGAGACAAGTAACTAACAAAGTAAGGAGAACTGAACTTTGTGTTCTTACAAACACATTTTCTGCAGCACTCACAGCTCTGCTGTATTACAACCCTATCTGCCAGTGAGATGGAAGCTGAAGCCCTGGAGGATGCTGCAGATGTGTCAGTTACAGTGGGGAAAAAAGCATTTAGTCAGCCACCAATTGTGCAAGTTCTCCCACTTAAAAAGATGAGAGAGGCCTGTAATTGAAATCATAGGTAGACCACAACTATGAGAGTCAAAATGAGATAACAGATCCAGAAAATCACCTTGTCTGATTTGGCAAGATTTATTTTGCAAATTATGGTGGAAAAAAAGTATTTGGTCAACTAAAAACATGCAATATTTCTGGCTCACACAGACCTGTAACTTCTTCTTAAAGAGGCTCCTCTGTCCTCCACTCATTACCTGTAGTAATGGCACCTGTTTGAACTTATTATCAGTATAAAAGACACCTGTCCACAACCTCAAACAGTCACACTCTAAACTCCACTATGGTGAAAACCAAAGAGCTGTCAAAGGACACCAGAAACAAAATTGTAGCCCTGCATCTGGCTGGGAAAACTGAATCTGCAATAGGCAAGCAGCTTGGTTTGATGAAATCAACTGTGGGAGCAGCAATAAGAAAATGGAAGACATACAAGACCACTGATAATCTCCCTTGATCTGGTGCTACACGCAAGATCTCACCCCCGTGGGGTCAAAATGATCACAAGAACGGTGAGCAAAAATCCCAGAACCACACGGGGACCAAGTAAATGAACTGCATAGAGCTGGGACCACCGTAACAAAGGATACAATCATGTTATGTTATGGTAGTTGAGGAGGCAGGAGCAAAAAAACCGCATAGGCAGCCTGACACCAGAGAGGTTGGAAACTAATAGGTTGCAGACCCCTAAACTAACCGCACAACTAGAAGCAGCCGTGGAGTGTACCTACGGTGGTCCTTGACGCCTCGGCACAGCTGGAGAGACAGCTATCCCTGAAGAAGGAACGAGGAAAGCTAACTGCCCCAGAGTAGACCCAAAAAGAGTAGGAAGTCCCCAAACATATAATGGCAGTTAGACAAGATGAAATTATGAACACAGACAGAAAATAGATTGAGCAAACGCTGGGGCCCAAAACTGTCTAGATAGGACAGCACAGGAGAGAATACTGTCTGCAACCCAGAAAAACCCTAGGAAAAACTCCAACATTTCTGAATCCAAAAACACTGAGACCACACGGTCTAGACCACCTATATTAGATCTCTGGTGTGGACACGTAGCTACCCAGCAGTAAAATATCACAAGAACTCAGCCCGAACACATTGACAACCCCAACTGACCAGACACAGACTTCCAATCCAAAACAGGATTGTGAGTCTGTAACCAAGGAAAACCCAATACAACAATATCATGTAAATTATGTAACACCAAAAATTTGCAATTCTCTTGGTGGTCCGGGTCAACCCGCATTATCACCTGGGTAGAAAACTGGGGTTTATTCTCCGCCAAGGGGGTAGAATCAATGCCCAGCAAAGGAATAGACTTCCGCAGGGGTATCATAGGAAAACCACAACTGTTATGTTTTGGTAGCTGAGGAGAGTAAGCAAAAACGGCAATACACCAGAGAGGCTGGAACCTATTGGATTGCAGTAACCTGAACTAACCACACAACTAGAGGTAGCCGTGGAGCATTCCTACGTTGATCCTAGATGCCTCGTCACAGCCTGAGAGATAACTACACCTAAAGGCAGAAAGATGAAAGCTATCTGCCCCGGAGCAGATCCCCAAAGAAAATAGGAAGCCCCCAAACATGTAATGGCGGTTAGACAAGAAGAAACACGGACACAGACAGAAAATAGAATGAGCAAACGCTGGGGCCCAATCTGTCTAGACAGAAAAGTACAGGAAAGGATACTCACTGCAATCCAAAAAAACCCCTAAAAAATACCAACTCTACTGATTGAAAAAACACCTGAGATCAAACGACCTCTACCACCTAAATCAGTTCTCTGGTGTAACAAAACTAAGCCGCAGCCACTGAAAAAACAGGAAAAAGCAAATGAACAAACAACAGTGGCTCCAGATAAACTGAGAGGAGCACAAGCCCCCGGAGGGGACCTGGCTGACCTCCACAGAAGTGCAGGGAACAATGCAAAAAGCAAGCACAAAAAAAAAGCAGAAAATATCTTATCTGATAGCAGAAGATGCAGGCAAGACTCAGCAAGCTTCCAAATGAACCAGGAACCACAATTGAGACAAGAACAATTGATCACCGGCAACCATCATGGGAGGGAACCTCCCTTATATCAGACCAGTCCGTGATCCCAGATTGCCACTTCTCGCTGAAAGGTTCAGTACTGTCAGTAACCACCAGAGGGAGCCTCTGCTTAGAAACCATTTTTAGCACATTCATAACACACAACGTTTGGCAAAATCAAAATCCATCAGGTTTATAGCTGCCCCTGAATCAACAAAAGCCTGAGCTGAAAATGTGGACATGGAGCAAATCAAGTTAACAGTCAACAGAAATTTAGTCTGAACACTACCCAAAACAACTGAGCACGCAAAACGTCTTCCCCGCTTGGGGCAGATGGAAATAGCAACTTTTTTTTTTTCCTTTACTATTTTTCCCTTCTATTGAGCACCATATAATTTTCAGTATGGCCGGCGATTCTGTTATGTTATGGTAGCTGAGGAGGCAGGAGCAAAAATCCGCATAGGCAGCCTGACACCAGAGAGGTTGGAAACTAATAGGTTGCAGACCCCTAAACTAACCGCACAACTAGAAGCAGCCGTGGAGCATACCTATGGTGGTCCTATACTCCTCGGCACAGCGGGAGAGATAGCTATCCCTGAAGATGGAAAGAGGAAAGCTAACTGCCCCGGAGTAGACCCCAAAAGAGTAGGAAGCCCCCAAACATATAATGCCAAAAACATATAATGCCAAAACTGGCTAGATAGGACAGCACAGGAGAGAATACTGTCTGCAACCCAGAAAAACCCTAGGAAAAACTCCAACACTTCTGAATCCAAAAACTCTGAGACCACACGGTCTCGACCACCTATATCAGATCTCGGGTGTTGATACGTAGCTACCCAGCAGTAAAATATCACAAGAACTGAGCAAATGAACAAATACAAAAAACGAACGGAGACCAGCCAAAGCCCCCCAAAGGGGACCCGGCTGAATACAAAAAGCAATGCAGCAAAAAGCAAAGAATTCAAACCACAGTAAAAAAAACTGAAAGAGACTTATCTGAAAGCAAGGAGGAGACAGCAGGAAAGCAAGCTGAATTCCAACCTAGACCAGGAAGCACAATTGATCACCGGCGAGGATCATGGGAGTTCAGCTCACTTATATCAGGCCAGTCAGTACCACCTGACAACCACTCATTATTTGCAGGTGTAGGGCTCTTGGTATTCAACATTGGTTCAATACCCTCAGCAACCACCAGAGGAAGCTTCAGCTCCGAAGTCATTTCCAAAACGTTCACAACACCATCAGTAACACACAGCACTGCCAGGGACTCAGGTCCTGCAGTGCCAGATGTGTCCCCCTGCTTAAGCCAGTACATATCTGGGCCTGTCTGAAGTTTGCTAGAAAAATATTTAGAATTGAGAGTCCTAAGTGGTTGATACCTTTTAATGGCTAACTGAAAAGATGGTAACAAATTGCAAGCTTTCAAGACTATTCAGGTCTCTTCATCAGGCAAAGACTAAAACAAAATCTGAAGAATCACATATTTATACACAACACAGCACAGAAACAATGCAATAGGTAAGATAAGTGACGTGAAGCAGAACTGTCATTATGGGAGATAGAGATGAACATAAATATTTGAACAGTTTATAGATAATGAGTGTGAAAGTTTTATTGCCCTCTGATTGGGGTCTGGTATTGTGATGTTTTGCCTCAGAAGGTCTTAGGAGCAAATTCCTTAATTGATGTAAAAAGACATAAATCCATGCGATACATTCATTCCAGCACTGAGTGTATCAAAGATCATCATAAGTTTATATTCCCAAACTTTTCTGTCTCTCTCAGATCTCTCTCAGATCAAAATTTAGATTTTAATACAAGTAATTTCATGTCCATCATACTATGAGCGGGGATACAAAACTGTTTGGCCACACAATCGCCACACAATAAGAGAAAAAAGAATGGATCTACCTGTGGCCAAACACTTTTGTATCCCTGGTCATAGTATGATGGACATGAAATTACTTGTATTAAAAACTAAATTTAAATCTGAGAGAGACAGAAAAGTTTGGGAATATAAACTTATGATGACCTTTGATACACTCAGTGCTGGAATGAATGTATTGCATGGATTTATGTCTTTTTATATTAATTAAGGAATTTGCTCCTAAGACCTTCTGGGGCAAAACAACACAATACCAGACCCCAGTCAGAGGGCAATAAAACTTTCACACTCCTTATCTATGAACTGTTCCAATATTTATGTTCATCTCTATCTCCCATAATGACAGTTCTGCTTCACGTCACTTGTCTTACCTATTGCATTGTTTCTGTGCTGTGTTGTGTATAAATATGTGATTCTTCAGATTTTCTTTTAGTCTTTGCCTGATGAAGAGACGTGAGTAGTCTCGAAAGCTTGCAATTTGTTACCATCTCTTCAGTTAGCCATTAAAAGGTATCAACCACTGAGGACTCTCAATTCTAAATATTTTTCTATCTACTGGCTAACACGGTACGAAGATACACATCTTTCCTATATCAAAATGAAGTTTGCTAGAGAGCATTTGGATTATCCACAAGAGTATTGGCAGAATGTCATATGGTCTGATGAAACCAAAGTAGAACTGTTTGATAGAAACAAAACTCGTTTTTGGAGGAGACAGAATGCTGAGTTGCATCCAAAGAACACCATACCTACTGTGAAGCATGGGGGTGACAACATCATGCTTTGGGGCTGTTTCTCTGCAAAGGGACCAGGAGGACTGATCCATGTACATGAAAGAATGAATAGGGCCATGTATCGTGAGATTTTGAGTGCCAACCTTCTTTCATCGGCAAGGGCATTGAAGATGAAACGTGGATGGGTCTTTTGGCATGATAATTATCCCAAGCACACTGCCAGGGCATCGAAGGAGTGGCTTTGTAAGAAGCATATGAAGGTCCTGGAGTGGCCTATCCAGGCTCCAGATCTCAGCCCCATAGAAAACCTTTGGAGGGAGTTGAAAGTCCGTTTTGCCCAGCAACAGGCCCAAACCATCACTGCTCTAGAGGAGATCAGCATGGAGGAATTGGCCAACATACCACCAACAGTGTGTGCTAACCTTGTGAAGACTTACAGAAAATATTTGACCTTTGTCATTGCCAGCAAAAGATATATAACAAAATATTGAGATGAACTTTTATTAATGACCAAATACTTATTTTCCACCATAATTTGCTAAATAAATCTTGCCAAATCAGACAAGGTGATTTTCTGGATTTGTTTTCTCATTTTGACTCTCATAGTTGTGGTCTACCTATGATGTCAATTACAGGCCTCATCTTTTTAAGTGGGAGAACTTGCACAATTGGTGGCTGCCTAAATACTTTTTTCCCCACTGATTAACCACACACATCCCTGCAGTGAGATCAGAAGAGCAGGGAGCGGCCATTACACATCACACTGCTAACTCCTTCTTTATGTAAAATAATCCCTGAAGGCAGATTCTCTTGCAGTTCAGTGTCCGCCCCATAATCTGGAAGAGGTAATTTATATATAAGAAAAATATGTATTTCTCTGGAATAACACATTGGATCACCGATATCAAGGTATCATTTTATTCATTTTCCTATGACCTACATGCCCATATGGACGTCTTAGGACGTCTATTGACAGATTCCTGTTAAAGTCTATGGGAGTTAAGGAGACTGCCAGCTGGCGACTTCAAATTAGAAAGCCACAAGCATCTCTCGCTACGCTCCTTTCTGGCTGGATATTTTCACCAAATGACTGTCAAAAAGGGTTTTTAAGTCCCACACAACCGATGCTCTATGATATTGTTCCAATAATCTGTTAATCCGTCCATGCCTGACTCTATGACATGGTGATGTGCTTCTTCTCTATATTGGGAATGTGTATGACTCCTTTCACCAGATATCACACCACAGTTCTGTCTGTACACGTTACTAAAGTCTATTCTCATCCAGCAATAACAGCGTTCAGAATTTATGCAAATTAATATCCATTTGATACACAAGACTACGCATATTCATCAAAGGTTATACACAGGCATATAAGTCACTGTGCAACATAGCGATGACAGATTCGCCGTAAGGACGTTTGACCATCAAACACATCAATGGCAAGTTAATTAAGGGTTTCTACTGGTCATTAACTTGTGCACCAGACATTCCATATACAGACAGCAGAGAATTGAGAATTGCAAAGAAAGTTTCCCGTTTAATCACAGGAACATCAGTACATTATGTGCTGTACATAATCACAGATTCAACAGCTATTATGATGACTTTGAAAGAAACGCATTAAAAATAGCCATTGTTATATCCAGCGCTCACGCTAATAAAGCAGAATCGCAGTCATTGTAAGGTTATTGTATTTATATATTATATACATGAGAAGTAAAAAGAACATTTTATACTTTTTTCGTTTTAATTGATTGTAGTAAATTCTAAAGAAAGTTGCTTTGGGCAACAATTTATGTTAATCTTAAAAGGGTTTTCCCACAAAGAAAGAACATTTTTTCAATAGAACTTGGAATAATAATAATTTACACAATTGAATGTGAATGGTCTGATAATACCACAGCTCCTGGGCAGGGGAGGAAGCAAAGGAGTATACAGACAGGACAGCAGGGGATCACAGCTGATTCTTCCTGTGAGATAACAAATATTTTTCTTCACAGAAAAAAATGTTTTACCTCACAGAAAGATTCAGCTGAGATGCCATTCTGCACCATCGCCTGCTCCCGCATAGGAGGTGGGGAACCCCAAGAACAGTCCGATCTCTAGGGGGGTGGTAGCCCAGTTTTGAGCCGCCTTGAGGTGCCTCTCCAAGGCTCGTTCATTTCACGAGAAGGGTTCATCCTGCTCCCTTCCTTCTTGAATCACACCCACCGCATACCAGCGATGTTGAACCTCCGTTATGAGTAACGTGACCATGGTTCCAGACTTCAGCTTTTGCGGTATTCAAGGCAAGTGTTCCGTCTCTATTGACCGATGGTTGAACGAGATGTGATGATGGGTCCAAAATCTTCTATGGACCCCCATCTCCACTGGCGGACGTATGTAACAACCTCCACCCAGGATGCCAACTCCCACTACTTTGCGGTTAATGGGGCCGCTAGCATGTCTGCAACCCTGGTTCTGGCTCGCCTCCTTCTCTATTCCAACCAGCCTAGGCCCCGCAGTCTGCTCACTAGTTGCTGGATCCTGGCTCTTCTGTCTGCAAAAACCTCAGCAATGAAGGCTGCAGTTGAGTTCAGGCCTTGGTGGTTCCGGGAAAGCGGCCAGTTCTGGACCACAGGCTTCGATCGCTCCCTTGGGAGTTTCGTGGGATTCTGCCATCTTTGAGCCTTGTCGTGCACTAAACACACTGTATTCTTCGGATTACTAATTCAATTCAGAAAAATTTTTGAATGCTTTTTTGGTGTGTGATATACCACCGAAATGTAATACAAAGCACATAATACTTTATGGATGACTAACTGAATCTAGTAAAAATTTTGAACACTTTTTTTGAGTGTTATATACCACTGAAATTTAACAGAAAGCACATAATACTCTATAGATGACTAATGGAGTCCATAAAAATTTGTAAATTCTTTTTTTGGAATGTTATATACAGCCAAAATTTAACACAACGCATGTAATACTCTGTGGATGACTAATTGAATGCAGAAGAATTTTTGAACGCTTTTTTGGAGTGTTATGTACCAGGGTTCCCCAACTCCAGTCCTCAAGGCCCACCAACAGTTCATGTTTTCAGGATTTCCTTTGTATTGCACAGGTGATGCAATTATCACCTGGGCAATACTAAGGAAATCCTGAAAACATGACCTGTTGGTGGGCCTTGAGGACTGGAGTTGGGGAACCCTGTTATATACCACCGAAATTTAACACAAAATACATAATACTCTATGGATGTCTAATTGAATCCAGATGACAATATAGTCAATTTTTTTCACCCCTCAAAAAGGAATGTGGTCACGTGCAGCAGCTATATATTTAATAACGGACTGTAAAAACCCTAAGCACTGCCTAGAGGCTGTATTCAGCCACTCTTCGTGCTCCTGCAACTGTTCCTCCCTAGGCTAAATGCAGAACATATCTGATGCAAACAGCAAAGTGTTGCACCCCAGGAGTCCGGTTGCCACAGTGGCATCTCCTCCCTCACAGGGGGTGATGTCATGCCTGAGAGCCAGGAGGGGTCCCTTTACCAGGTAACACCAGCATCCAGCACTTTTCCTGACTCCAGACCAGAAGGGGGAGCTCTAACATCCGGTTTCAGGGGAGCTACCCTATAAGTTCTGGCCTGGAGGCGGGGTTAGTCAGAGTTTGAGAGAAGTCGAGTCTGAGATGTGTGTGAGAGAAGAGGAGTGAAGTCGAGGAGAACCTGGGAAGTGGAGCTGCAACCCAGCTCACCCCACTACTGTGCGCTAGAAACAGGACACCGGAGTCCGTGGCTGTGCGGGTACTGAAGTCCCATCAGCTGAATCTGGAGGGCAGGGGATTGCAGGTGTTCTGGGCCCAGCTAACATCTGACGGCACAGCAGCATTTGAGAGCCCGGAGCCACCACGAGGAGCAACACCTGAAATAGGCTCAAGCTGCCTGCCATGCGCGTAACGTTTGATTTCAACCTCCAAACAGTGAGAGGAACTTGAGTGAGCTTAAAGCAGCAAGGACCAAAAAGGACAGCGCAGTAGGAAGGCCTCTGAACCCACCTGGCTAGGCGGACCCCAAATTGCTCTCAGGCTGCCCGGATCCCTGCTAAAATCTGTTGTCAGTGCCCCGGACTGCACCTTCGACCATCCAGTAAAGATAAAGGAAACTACAGTCCCTGTGTCTTCCAGTCATTTCTTGCACCCTCAGTCCTGCACTACAACAGTAGCCATCATTGACTTTAACCCTTTAACAGCCATGGGGCCTAGCTCTACCTGTGGGGAGCACAACCATCTCAGCTGCATCACCATCAGCCCCAGCAGTGTTCCACAGCAGCGTCGGCCATATATAGCTGAACACCGCAGGTGGCGTCACGTTAATTCCCCTATAAACTACCCCCACTACGTTATTGCCATTTCACTGGACACCCAGGGCCACAGACCGGGTCACTGCTGCCATGACTTCCCCTTTAAAAACTGTCCGGCCCAGTTTCGAGTGCCCCATGGCCCTTGTGGGTGCTCCAAAAGCACAAGATTAGCTCTTAGAAGTACTGATATTATGATGGTTCAGCATCAGCACCAGTATCAACACTAGAGGACTCAGATGAACTGTGCACATAAAGGCCAGGACAGCTACTTTCTCCCTCCAATAAGAACTGTCCCTGAGCTGTGCAATGGCGTCAGTGTGCTGAGCCTGACTGCGCCTGTCCTTTTATAACCACTGGTGATGTCACACAGCCAGCCAATCACAGTAATGCCACTACCAAGATGACTACGGCATTACTGTAACTGGCAGTCAATACCCACATGTTTATTGGCTGTATAACAGGCACCAAACATGTGAGGCAGGGATTTGAGCTTCAAATCTGAGCACCGGCTATTACTCGCTGAGTGCTGAGCACATCCGAGCACCCAAATACTCAAGTGATATCAGAGTGTCACCGAACATGTTCGCTCATTGCTATTACCAATACAAATCCCGGCAGAATGATGATCAGAAATGACTGAATGGCTGTTTGCCAGATATCAGTGCAAAGATAAAGCCCCTATATTTAATGCAAGGGGAGAAATTTATTTAAGTTCTTCTTTGTATGTATGAGGGAGGGGGTCACCTCTCTGAATCTCTGTCCTGGGTTCAGAAATGTCTAACTAGAGCTCTGATTATTAGTATAATTAAGCTGCGTGAAAAGATGACCCCTGTAATTTCTGTCTTTAACCCTATTCTGTTTTGATGGAGTCCTGTAATTGTACCTGCAGCTGACAGATGAGAAAAATATACAGTGCAGACCAAAAGTTTGGACACACCTTCTCATTTAAAGACTTTTCTGTATTTTCATGACTATGAAAATTGTAGAATCACACTGAAGGCATCAATGTTCTATCCCCACATGAGGCAAATGGAGGTGAAGTTGATTTGGGCTGGGAGAGTTTTCCTACCTTCCGCTTCCTCATGCAGAGCAGACAGGACCAGTGCTGTTCAGTGTCCGGAGAGATAATGCACACCAGGGATTGTGATGTCCAGACTTGTTTATTTGGAAATCTGGACATACAGCTTATGATTAGTATACAGTAACTTCTCCAGAAATGCAGGTGAAAACGAGGTGCAGGAAGATGTAGCACCAAGTATGGCTGCAAGTGTCAGCAGCGAGAATGTATGGGGTGTTGGTGGTGGTCGAAAACTGATGCCTTTCACAGCTCGGTGCAAAGCGTGTCTCTCCCATAAAGAACTAACAAAGCAAATGGCTGCTAACAGGAAGAAGAAGCAGTGACCTCAGCACAGGAAGTGAAAGGCATGTACCAGAATTAATTAATTACAGGCTGCCACACAGAAAGGGCCACCAGGTGACAGCAGAGAGCATGCAAGAATGGGTTATACACAGCATGGAAATAATACAATACATAAACCAGACAAATGGAACAGCACACTCCCCGTCTGAAATTCCATAAGGGATTTCACTATACTAGTGCTTTTGAAATAAAGTCCAACAACCTAGAAAAAACAAACACATAAACATGCATGAAATGCAATAATAACTTCGAAATGAAGTAAATGAATGTCTTTAAGTCAGTTCCTGAGGTAATCCAAAGGAAACCCATCCTTGGATCAGAGAAGCCGCACTAGGCCATACAATCTCCGACCCAATGGTAATCCAATGGACGAAGTACTGGGGCAGTGTTCTGCTCGTCTTTCATCCTAACGGAATGTCCTCGGTAGAGAGTGGCTTATGGCAGACGTTCCAACTGTAACAGTCTTTGTCTCCATGTGAGTCGTGATAAGATCTCGCAATGTGGACTAACCTTGCGATGGTCTTGATGAGTTTTATCCAGTTGGAGAAGCGTTCGAAGCGCTGGCAACCGAGGCTGGAGGTTGGTTTAGTGTTTGTGGCCAGAGCACTGACCTCAGAGCGAACTTCTGGATCGCCATCCGGATCCTGAAGACTTCCTGGACATGTTCACTTCCTTTCTGTTCCAGCAGGAACTTCGGACCTGAAAGCCAAGAAGAGTTAGCAAAAGAACTTATAGACATAGGTCTAGTGGCGTGGTCCGCTGGATTAAGCTCAGATGGGATATAGTGCCTGCTCAGGATTGGAAGACCTCCTTATTCTCTCGATGCGGTTACTGACCTACACGTAGAAGCGCCTTGTTTGGTTGTGGATGTAACCTAAGACAACCTTACTGTCAGTGTAGTATTGTACGTCATCTATGTTGGTGTCCAGCTCATGCTGTATAAAGTCTGCGAGTTCTACTGCAAGCACAGTCCCACAGAGTTCGAGCCTGGGAATAGTGTGGTCAGGCTTGGGAGCCAACTTAGCCTTGCCGAAGACGAACCCAACGTGATCTTGATTGTCGGATCCCTGCCTTCTCTGGATGCCCTTCCGGATAAACTCTGATCAGGCATATCCTGGCACAGCATTTAGCACTTCGGTTCTCCCCACATACCTCTGAGCATGAGCAGGAGATGGCCGTGGTAAACTTGTGGTTCTGTGGCTCCCCACCATGGCTTGCTGCTGGACTAAGGGTCACTGCGACTGCTGGATTGCTGGTGGCTGAGTTGGATGCAAGGCTGATGGGTGTTTGTCGCTACGACACTCTTCATACTTAATGGAAGATTTACAGTCCTTGGCCATGTGTTCTAATGAGGCACAGCACTTGAAACATACCCAAGTTCGCTGAGGATTTTCTTGCGCTCCTGCATGGTTTTGGACCTGAAGCTTCTACATTTGTTCAATGAGTGTGGTTTTTTGTGAATGAGACACTCCCGATTGAAAGATTTATCCCTCGACAGAATAGTGTACTGCTTATCAGCGGGTACTACAGGTGGTGGCAAGTTAGTCTTCCTGACACTTACACTGTTCAAGTCCTTACGTCTGTGTGTGATGCTTTCATACCTTGATGAGGATGTTGCTGGAGCTGCAGTGTTAGACTCCAGGAAGTCTAGGCTAGGGTCATTCCTCATTTGGGCCTGCTCATAGACGAACTTGCAGAACTGAATGAACGGAGGAAAGGTGACATCATGTGACCTTTTGTACCTGGAGACGCACACTGCCCACTTCTCTTGCAGACTATGTGGCAACTTTGAGACGATTGGGTTCACCCCATGGGCAGTGTCCAGGTAGCACAATCCTGACAGATGGGGGTCTCTTTTCGCAAGTTCCAGCTCCATAAGCAGATCACTTAAGTCCAGAAGTTTGTGGGCTTCCTTAAGATTGATCCTTGGAACATTCTGCAGTCTCTTAAATAGGGACTTTTCTATGGCTTCTGCGCTGCCGTAGGTTATTTCGAGTCTCTGCCAGGCAGCAGCAAGACCTGCTTCAGCTTGTCCCACATAGACGGTCCTAAGACTCTTGATACGGTTTGTGGATTCTGGACCCAACCATTTGACCATGAGGTCGAGCTCCTGCTCCGCGGATAGGTTGAGGTCAGCAATGGCGGCCTTGAAGGTTGCTTTCCAGGCTCTGTAGTTCTCTGCACGGTCGTCAAATTTTGAGAGACTGGTGTTGATTAGCTCTCTGCTCACCATGAACCTGGCAAACTCGGACATTTCTGATCCTTCACTCCTTGTTACCGTGTTAGCTTGTGGTAACCCTTGGGCGTAAAGGCTGTGTGGCGTGGAAGGGTGAATTGTTCCCGGGTAAAATGATGTTGCTGCAGGGTTGAGCTGTGGTGGCTTAATCTCTGGATATTCTGATGACTGCTGCTTGAACTGTGGAGGCGGGCTGGAGTGCGCCTTGTGGTCGTCTTGCGGTGATCACTGCTCCTGAGGGGACGAATCATGGCGTTGGTCTTGGGTATCTTCGGAGGCTGTTGGTGCCACTGGCACCGTAAGTTGGGTCGACTTGGACGTTTCCACAATGTTGGGTTGAAAGTCGCTGGAGAAGGTGTGCGCTGAAGATATCTGTTTCTGCACGTAGTCGCTGGTATGAACAGCTGGGTCTTCTTCCTGGGTCGTGGTGGTAGGCGTCATCAGCAAAGCACCCCCACACCATCACACCTCCTCTTCCATGCTTCACGGTGGGAACCAGGCATGTAGAGTCCATCCGTTCACCTTTTCTGCGCGCAAAGCAGTAATCAAAGCAAAAGATGGCTACTTTGAAGAACCTAGAATATAAGACATATTTTCAGTTGTTTCACACTTTTTTGTAAAGTGTAATGTATAATTCCACATGTGTTAATTCATAGTTTTGATGCCTTCAGTGTGATTCTACAATTTTCATAGTCATGAAAATACAGAAAAATCTTTGAATGAGAAGGTGTGTCCAAACTTTTGGTCTGTACTGTATGTTCTGACCCTGAGAACTTGCTCATCTCCAGGATGTGATCTCTGCAAGATAATGAGTGAGGACAGTAAAGAGTTGATGAACATCATAAGAAAGGAACAGCCTCAACTTTCAGCACTGATGCTAATTTGCGATGAGAATAGCAAGAAGAAAAGGAGATATGTATAATGGCAGATTCGCAGATTCTGTGCATCATCCTCATCAAACATGGGCCAAAAAATATAGCAAAATTTGCCCAAGTCAATACATTTTTGACTATGAATCATTGATCATCTGCATTGGAAACTTCAGGCCTCTGGATCTGTCTTGACTTACTAGCAAATATTTCTATGCATAAGGTATCTAAAATGTATTAAAAATATGATATCATTTTATTAAATCACCTTCTTCAGGCAGGGCAGTATTTAGAGTTTATGCTGCCCTAGTCACTTTTAGCGCTGCCTCCCCCATTGGCGAGTATGACTAATGCAAACACATGCGTCTGGTCCACACGGAGACACACTCTGTGCGGTATCACGGACATGTGAAGGGGGGCCATAGAGGAACATTGCTGTCCATATGTCCGTGCCTCTGGCATGTGTTGGCACGGACCACACTCGTGCCGAAGGCACGGGTGTGTAAAAGAGGCCTTAGTGTGTGAAAAAGTGATTCTGCACATGTATATATTATGTGACACCTCTGGAGGGGCAGCAGGAATAGTTTAAAACCACTACTTTATTACTATCACTGTTTGAAGTCCTGTCGGGTTTTGCCCTCGGAGCAGGACTTCTGCGCCAGTTCTACGCACAGAACAGTTAGAATTGGCGTAGGAGCGTGATCTACACCGCATTTAACAGTTCTGTGCATAGAGAAGAGGCATAGAAGTCTCACTCTAGGTAAAACCCGACAGGAACACGCTGAAGGTCTGTGTGCCACCGCCCAATATAACACACTGCAGGTCTGTGTGCCTGGCCACATCCCCCATATAGCACGCTGCAGGTCTGTGTGCCCCCCCATAAAGCACGCTGTAGGTCTGTGTGCCGCCCCCCATATAGCATGCTGCAGCTCTGTGTGCCTGCCCCCATATAGCACCCTGCAGCTCTGTGTGCCTGCCCCCCATATAGCACACTGAAGCTCTATGTGCCTGCCCCCCCATATAGCATGCTGCAGGTCTGTGTGCCTGCCCCCCCATATAGCATGCTGCAGGTCTGTGTGCCTGCCACCCATATAGCATGCTGTAGGTCTGTGTGCCTGCCCCCCATATAGCATGTTGTAGGTCTGTGTGCCTGCCCCCCATATAGCATTCTGCATGTCTGTGTGCCTGCCCCCCCATATAGCATGCTGCAGCTCTATGTGCCTGCCCCCCATATAGCACACTGCAGCTCTATGTGCCTGCCCCCATATAGCATGCTGTAGGTCTGTGTGCCTGCTCTCATATAGCATGCTGCAGCTCTATGTGCCTGCCCCCCCATATAGCACACTGCAGCTCTATGTGCCTGCCCCCCATATAGCATGCTGTAGGTCTGTGTGCCTGCCCCCCATATAGCATGCTGTAGGTCTGTGTGCTGCCCCCCATATAGCATGCTGCAGCTCTATGTGCCTGCCCCCCATATAAAACACTGCAGCTCTATGTGCCTGCCCCCCATATAGCATGCTGCAGCTCTATGTGCCTGTCCCCATATAGCACACTGCAGCTCTATGTGCCTGTCCCCCATATAGCATGCTGTAGGTCTGTGTGCCGCCCCCCCATATAGCCACTGCAGCTCTATGTGCCTGTCCCCCATATAGGATGCTGTGGGTCTGTGTGCCACCCCCCATATAGCACACTGCAGCTCTATGTGCCTGCCCTCCAAATAGCACACTGCAGGTCTGTGTGCCTTCCCCTCCATATAGCACACTGCAGCTCTATGTGCTTGCCCCCCATATAGCATTCTGCAGGTCTGTGTGCCTGTCCCCTATATAGCATGCTGTAGGTCTGTGAACCTGCCCCCCATATAGCATGCTGCTGGTCTGTGTGCCCCCCATATAGCATGCTGTAGGTCTGTGTGCCCCCCATACAGCATAGAATCATAGAATGGTAGAGTTGGAAGGGACCTCCTGGGCCATCTGGTCCAACCCCCTGCTCAAAGCAGGATTCTCTAAATCATCCCAGACAGATGTCTGTCCAGCCTCTGTTTGAAGACTTCCATTGAAGGAGAACTTACCACCTCTCGTGGCAGCCTGTTCCACTCCTTGATCACACTAACTGTCAAGAAGTTTCTTCTAATATCTAATCTGTGTCTCCTCCCATTCAGTTTCATCCCATTGCTTCTAGTCTTTCCTTGTGCAAATGAGAATAAAGATGATCCTTCTACAATGTGACAGCCCTTGAGATATTTGTAGACAGCTATTAAGTCTCCTCTCAGTCTTCTTTTTTGCAAGCTAAACATTCCCAAATCCTGCAACCGTTCCTCATAGGACATGGTTTGCAGACCGGTCACCATTCTGGTGGCTCTCCTTTGAACTTGCTCCAGTTTGTTGATGTCTTTTTTAAAATGTGGTGCCCAAAACTGGACACAGTATTCCAGATGAGGTCTGACCAAAGAGGAGTAGAGGGCAATAATGACCTCACGTGATCTACACTGTGATCCAAATTATTATGCAAAAATTGTTTAGGAGTGATAAGGTAAGAATTTTTTTGTTTGTCAGTTAAACTCATTGATGGTGATGTGTGTCAGGGCTCTTTATATCACTGTAAGCAATTGCAGACACCTGTGCTAATTAGTTTGGCAGGTGTGTCCAATGAAAGGCAAGACTACTTAAGAAGGCTGTCCCACATTATTAAGCAGCCTACATTTTCTGCCAAAATGGGAAAGAAAAAGGATGTGTCGGCTGCTGAGAAGCAACAAATTGTGGAGTGTTTAGGTAAAGGCATGACTACAATCAACATTGGCAAGACACTTCATTGTGATCATCGCACAATCAAGAAGTATGTAGCTGATTCACAGTACACACGTGTGAGTGCTGATAAGGGAAAAATGAGGACTCTTTCCTACAGGCAATTACGTCAGGTTAAAAGAGCAGCGGCAAAAAAGCCTTGTCATAGCAGCAGACAAGTTTTTGAAGCTGCTGGTGCCTCCAACGTCCCCGAACAACAAGATGCAGGGTCCTTCAGAGGTTTGCAGCTGTGCGTAATCCATGTTGTTGACCTCCTCTATCCACTGCACACAAGCAGAAACGGCTCCAGTGGGCCAAACAATACATTAATACTGACTTCAAAACTGTTTTGTTCAGCGCTGAGTGCCGTGCAATGCCTGATGGTCCAGATGGATGGAGTGGAGGATGGCTGGTTGATGGACACCCCATGCAAACATGGCTACGGCGCCAACAAGGAGGAGGTGGAGTAATTTTTAGGTTGGAATCATGGGGAGAGAGATTGTCGGCCCCTTTAGGATCCCTGAAGGGGTAAAGATGAACTCCATAGTGTATGTTGAGTTTCTCAAACAGCACTTCCTGCCACGGTTCAAGAAGAAGAATCGTGCATTCCGCAGCAAGATCATTTTCATGCATGATAATGCACCGTCTCATGCTGCACATAACACATCTGCATCTCTGGCTGCTATGGGCATAAAAGGGGACAAACTTATGGTGTGGCCCACATGCTCCCTTGACCTCAACCCCATTGAGAACCTCTGGAGCATCATCAAAAGGAGTTTCTATGATGGCGGGAGGCAGTTCACATCTAAGCAACAGCTCTGGGAGGGTATTCTGTCCTCATGCAAAACAATTGAAGCAGAAACCATCCAAAACCTGACAAATTCAATGGACGAGAGAGTTCAGAAGCTCCTTTCGAACAAGGGGTCCTATGTGCAAATGTAACATCACCTAGAATAAAGTTTTGAGTTGAAAACTGTTTGATTTTAGTTTGTAATAACCTGCTAATGCTTATAATTTCAAAACATGACCATTTTTTTTGTTCTTTATTAAAATGAAAAGGTAGAAAACTCTGCTGTGCATAATAATTTGGAACATGCATTTTGAGTGCAGTTTGAGTGTTTTATTTTTTTTAAAAATATACTGTTATCATAGGCAGTTTGTACAAAAACCTTTCAATTGTACTCTAATAGTTATTTGACTGGAAAATTACAATGACTGCAATTCATATAGGTAATTTGGGAAAATCTGAGAAAATATTATTTGCATAATAATTTGGAACACAGTGTAGACTGTATGCTTCTGTTGATATATCCTAGAATTGCATTTGCCTTTTTTGCTGCTGCATCACACTGTTGACTCATGTTCAGTCTGTGATCAATTAGTATACCCAAGTCTTTTTCACATGTGCTGTTACTTAGCCATATTCCTCCCATTTTGTATATGCTTTTTTCATTTTTATTGCCCAGATGTAGTACTTTGCATTTTTCCCTGTTAAAAACCATTCTGTTAGTTGCTGCCCACTGCTCCAGTTTATTTATATCTTTTTGAATCCTCTCTCTCTCTTCTCTAGTATTAGCTACCCCTCCTAACTTTGTGTCATCAGCAAATTTGATCAGTTTACCCTCAATTCCTTCATCTAAATCATTGATAAAGATGTTGAACAATACAGGGCCCAAAACAGAGCCTTGTGGTACCCCACTTGAGACATTCTTCCAACTGGATGTGCAGCCATTTACGACCACTCTTTGAGTCCGATCACTAAGCCAGTTATGAATCCACCTAACAGTTGCCTTGTCCATTCCATACTTAGTCATTTTTTCAATAAGGATTGTGTGAGATACTTTGTCAAATGCTTTGCTAATGTCAAGATATACTATATCTACAGCATTTCCCTGATCCACCCAGTCAGTGATTCTGTCATAGAAGGAAATTAAGTTAGTCTGACATGACTTATTAGTTACAAACCCATGCTGACTCTGTTTAATCACTTCATTCTTATGCAGGTACTTACATACATGTTCTTTAATAATTTGTTCAAAGATTTTTCCTGGTATAGAAGTCAGACTCACCGGCCTGTAGTTCCCTGGGTCCACCTTCTTCCCCTTTTTGAAGATACAGCATGCTGTAGGTCTGTGTGCCTGCCCCCCATATAGCATGCTGTAGGTCTGTGTGCCTGCCCCCCCATATAGCATGCTGTAGGTCTGTGTGCCTGCCCCCATATAGCATGCTGTAGGTCCTCCACACAACTGATCTTAACTCTGCTACGTCACACTACTTAAATAGTCTGAAATGCCTCTAGTGGCAATGCTGGGAAGTGTGCGTGAATGAATATCAGGCTTTACAATTACCTTTCCTGTGCATTTTCCAGGAGACATGTGTGCCACGCGCAGCTGGGCCACACATCCCCCCCTAGTTAAACTCAGCACTCCCGGGCTGAAATAGAAAAGAAAAACATTTTTGCTTTGCATATAACATAAACATTATAACTCATCCCTTGCGGGAGGTAAGGACTCTTTAACGTTACAATTTGTACATAGGTCAGTAGAAAATTATCAAAATACTTTTCAATAAATATACACAGTATAAGACAAGATTCTTGTGGAGGACCCGCACCAAAAACCTCCCACGTGGGTCCTGGGTGGGCTGCAGGACTTCATTACTGCAGACCTCACTCTAGGCCACACCATACGGGTTTTTCTTCAGAGGTAGATAAGGCTTTATGTAAAACCAAGATGGGGCACCGAAGTGCGAACTATTTACAATAAAAGTTTTTGGGCTGGCACAGTCCACAGCCACGCAGTCCTTGCATGATAAAACACATTTCACATGTCAAGAGAAATCACATTTCACTTTAACTCTTTACCCAGCTGGGTATTCTACTTTAAATAAGCAAAAACATTATTAAACATTTCAATAAAGTGCAAATTTTTCTTCAATAAAACTTCTTCAACTTTATACATGTTCAGGTGCAGTAAACCCCTATCTGGGTCCTACTGTTTTTCATCTTTCTTGCTTACAACAATTACTTTTTCCATCCCTGGGGCCAGAAGTATACGATGCCCTCGGGAACCCATCACAAGAAGATCGTGTCCTGCAATATACGTTTGCGAAGCTACATC
This sequence comes from Oophaga sylvatica, assembly GCA_033576555.1. Taxonomy (NCBI): domain Eukaryota; kingdom Metazoa; phylum Chordata; class Amphibia; order Anura; family Dendrobatidae; genus Oophaga; species Oophaga sylvatica. Next base: position 490,261,094 of record JARQOD010000004.1, read on the forward strand.
TTTTGTTTGATCCTCCAGGGACCCAACGGGTACATCCTCAGAGTAGAACGCAGGTTGCGTTGTAAAAGGTGCCGCAGTGTGCAATTCAGGTCGCGATGCAGAAATGGTCGCAGATCGTGATGCAGAGCAGGACCTGGGTAGAGAGGAGTACGCAGGGGGCGATGCTGATGCACGGCCTGGCGCTGTGGGGGCCCGGGATTGGGACGCTTCGGCATGGTGTACGTTACCGGCGTCGGAGACAGGGTCACTGACAATGGAGACGTTTAAGGCATACCATCCTTTTAAACCCCAGTGACGTGTGTAGCTGACGATGTCCCCGTTTATGAGATCCCTTCCCGGTTGTCTGATGGGCAGGTGGGACTCTACATCCCTGCGACTTACGAAAATCTCCTGATACAGGCCCGGCTCATGGATGAAGCCCCAGCCCTTGTGGAGTTTGAATCCGGTGATGCACCCCTGGCGCCGCGGTTCCCGGAGCGTACCTTTATCATTCCGTACTGTCTCCTTGTCGGCGAGGAACTTTTCATGGTACCGCTGCCGCTGCTGCTGCGCCTCTCTCTCCTCCTGCTGCCATCGCTTCTCCTGATCACGGCGTCGCTGCTCGTTTTCCAACTTTGCAGCATAAGTGATGTCATCCAGATACTCCATTTGCTCCCAATCGACTTCCATCTCATACTGCTGGGCTCCCTCCGGTGTCCCTACCGGGGGACTGTGCTCCGCTGTAGCCTCCTGGCCTGGCTGGTATACCGGTCTGTCTCCCGCCGCTTCATCGGTGGAGTCGGGTTCAGCTCCTTCATAGCTGGTCTCCGGTTTCCCTTCAGCCGCTGGCGTTGGTGGCACAGGGGACACAGGCAACGGTTTCGTTCCTGGAGGGGGGAGCACGGCGTCCCACAGCAGCCGCTGTTTCCGGGTACGCCAGCGTTTCTCAATCTCCTTCATTTCTTCCCGGTGTCGGGCCAGGTCATCCAGCACCGCATCTACCTCTTCTAATTCCGACATAGTTGGGTCAGTGTCCCGACCTGGGGACGGCTCCGGCACAGGCAGTAGCTTTCCTGGGGAACGGGGCCTGCGCGCCGCCGCTCCTCCACACAGCATCTCCTGTCCTTCCGCCATCTCTCTCCAGGCCAGACTGTATTTTCCATCAGGAACAATCTGGTCTTTTCCGTGGGGGCGGGATTTGCGCGTCCTCTTTTTTGCATAGAAGATGAAGAGGAGGCGGATCTCCCTTGCAGTGGGGCAGGCACGGACATTGTAGTAGCATTTTGAGAGGGCGCCCATCACTTTCGCGCCACAGGGGGGGTACACGCCCACGAATGCACGCCCACCTTCTTCACCAGCGCCTCAGGGCGCGAATATGGCGGCAAAATGGCGGAAAATGGAGCCAAAAATCACAAAAATAGCAACCAGTCTTTTTGCACAAAACAGTTCAATAGGCACACAGGACTCACATCCAGTAAGCTTCGTATCCTGTTCGTGACGCCAAAGATAAGTCGCACACACCAAGTGGTGTGGATACCAGGGCTTTGGGTACTCGGCACCGAGCCCATAGAAATCTATGGGGAATGTCACTGGCAGCAGGACTCGGTCCGTGGCCCTGGGCGCTCATACAATGGGGGATATTTACAGGGGATTATAAAGATAGTTCGTGACGCCACCTGTGGTTTCTGATCAGATAGACCAGCGCTGCAGGGTTAATCTTCTGAGGGATGTTATGGCAGCTAGATGTTAAGTCCCCCACAGGTGGAACTGGTCCCTCAAAGTCTATGGTGGTGCAGGGTGCAGATAAGAAGTCAGTCACACACAATGCAATCTCTTTCCATACCTTTACTTGTAGATGTTGCAGGTATGTCCCGGGAAGCTGGTCAGGTTGGAGAATGCACATTCAGGGAATTGCTGAGCAGGTTTAAGGCCTCCTTTCTCCTTAATGTGTATGTGAGTACAAACTTGCATAAAGTCAAGTGCAACTCTTCCAATAGCAACTACGCCCGGCCAACATTGTGGTGGAGCCTTCTATGTCTCTGATTATCAGATGATGAAAGAACTAAGTCCTTACTTTTGCAGGGTCCTGCTCAAAGTCCTTGTTCTCCCTGACTCCGGTTACGTATCAGCACTTAGGGCTACCTTCTGCGACTTGAAGTCCAGCAAGGCCTCCGGTTTTCCTATCACCAGCCGTGAAGTACTAGCAATGCTTCGGACCCCGGTGTCCGGTTAATCTGAGTGAGGGTGATCTGTCACCTTAGTCACTCTTCCTTCTCCACTCGCCTGTCGCCCTGCTCTCGCCCTTAACATAAGCACGGGTAGCAGTGAGTGTAGTTGTCAGCTTTCCTTCCAGAGCTCACTGACCTGTTCTCAGTTGCCTCGTTATTATAACTGCAGTGGTTCCTTTCTTTCTTTCCTTCCAAACCCTGTCCAGAGCAGCTCACAGGACGCTTCGTCAGACTGTATACACGCTGTAGCTCTGAGAGTCACTTTCCACTTTCTTAGGAACACAGGCAGCTTGATCTGAGTAACAGCTTCAGATTCAGATATAGTTCTGACTAGGCTAGAGTAAGTCCGTCTACTCGTACTAGCCTCCACTTCTGTACAAGATGAACTATCTGAGCTCCGTAGGAGTCAGTCTTCACTCCTCTCCCTCCAAGACTGAACTCTCCTTGGATGAGATGACTCACTCCTGAGCCACCCTAAGCTTGACTTGACCACCTCTCCTCCACACAACTGATCTTAACTCTGCTACGTCACACTACTTAAATAGTCTGAAATGCCTCTAGTGGCAATGCTGGGAAGTGTGCGTGAATGAATATCAGGCTTTACAATTACCTTTCCTGTGCATTTTCCAGGAGACATGTGTGCCACGCGCAGCTGGGCCACACAGATGCACGTCCAGTAATCCCACTGAGTAGGTGTAGGGCCTCCTTACTCCAGTTGTGTGAGTTTCTGACCTGTATGAAACGAAGTCTAACTCTGTCTTCAGTTATACGCCCGGCTGACTTTGTGGTGAGGCCTTCTCTGAGATAGAACAGAGTCTCTAATGGTTGGCCGACCGGACTCCTGTCTTCCTGACCCCGGCTACGTATCAACGCTTGTGGGCCCCTGCGACCTGTAGTCCCGCAGGGTCTCCGGTGTCTCCTACTAGTCGTGTAGATGCTAGCAAGCTCGGACCCGGTTTCCGGTTGTGCAGAGTAGAGGTAAGCGATCAATGCTGTTTCAACCTCTGTCAATCTCTTTTCCCTCCACTTGCCTTTCGTCCTACTTCGACCTTTAGCATAAGCACACTAGCAGTAGATAGCTGGTTCTCCTTTCTCTTCACCGCTCTCAAAGCGTCGGCACGCTTGCTCACTGAAACTACACTCGGTTGACTCAGTTCTGACCAGGCTAAAGTGGCTATCTTCCTCCACTATTACTGGACTCCACACAGTAAACTAAGTACAAGCTGTAGTGTTCAGTCTTTCAGTAACTCTCTCTCTCTCCGCTAGACTAGACAGAACACTCCATCTCTCTGAGGTAATCCGATCTAGTCTGAGGTAACTCTCCCTTTCAGCTCTCAGGCTAATCTGAGGTAACTGCCGTGTCTACACTACCTTTATAAACTGCGAAAGGGCTCCCTCTGGTGGATCTAGGGAATAGTGCAGGTGTATTGTGTGCGTATAGGTCACTGTGGGTTTACCTTTGTTGCATCCTCCTGGGAACATGTGGCTCCAGGCACAGCTGGGCTACACATCCCCCCCTAGTTATCATCAGCACTCCCGGGCTGAAAATAAATACATTTTTATATAACATTAACATCAACAATAACTCTTCCCTTGCGGGAGGTGAGGACTCTTCAAACGTTACAATAAATACAAGTAACATATATACAGTATTTACACAATTCTTATATACATTTATACATTTTTGTTATGTTTCGGTAGCTGAGGAGTGCAGGTAAAAAAGGCAATACACCAGAGCAGTTGGAATCTATGAGATTGCAGTACCCTGACTAACCACCACAACTAGAGGCAGCCGTGGAGCGTTCCTACGTTGGTCCTAGACGCCTCGTCACAGCCTGAGAAACTAACTACACCTAAAGATAGAAATAGGAAAGCTATCTGCCCCGGAGCAGAACCCCAAAGATAATAGAAAGCCCCCAAACATGTAATGGTGGTTAGACAAGAGGAAATACTGACACAGAAAGAAAATAGCATGAGCAAACGCTGGGGCCCAAACTATCTAAATAGAAAAGGATAGGAAGGGTACTTACTGCAATCCCAGAAAACCCTGAAAAGCACCAACTCTACTAATTTCAAAATCACCTGAGATCACACGACCTCTACCACCTAAATTAGTTCTCTGGTGTAACAAAATCAAAACAGCAGCCACTGAAAAAACTGGAAAAAGCAAAAGAACAAAACTCAGTGGCTGAACTAAACTGAGAGGGCAGAAGCCCCCGGAGGGGACCCTGAAGGCCCCCAAAGAAGTGCAGGACAAAATGCAAAAATATAGCACAAACACAAAAGCAGACAAAGTCTTATCTGTTAGCAGGAGATGCAGACACGACACAGCAGGCTACAAGGGAAACTGGAATGAAGGATTCAGACCAGAACAATTGATCACCGGCAACCCTGATGGGAAAATGACTCCCTTATATAAGACCATTCAGTAACACCTGATTCCCAGTCCTCACAATCTTCACTAGCACCGCTTGTAACCACCAGAGGGAGCCTCTGCTCAGAACTCATCTCAAACCCATTCACAACAGTACCCCCCCCTTGAGGAGGGGTCACCGAACCCTCATTTGAGCAACCAGGTCGGTCAGGATGAGTTCTATGATACGCACGGATAAGTCTCCTAGCATGGATGTTCGAAGCAAACACCCAAGAATTGTCCTCCTGACCATAACCTCTCCATTTAACCAAATACTGGAGTTTCCGTCTAGAAAAACGAGAATCCAATATTTTCTCAACCACATACTCCAGATTGCCCTCAACCAAAACAGGGTCAGGAGGCACAGCAGCAGGAACCACTGGCTCAACAAACCTCTTCAACAAGGACTTGTGGAACACGTTATGGATCTTAAATGTCCCTGGAAGAAGCAAACGAAAAGAAACAGGATTAATAATCTCCATGATCTTATAAGGTCCAATGAACCTAGGCTTAAATTTAGGAGATGCTACTCTCATAGGAATATTCTTTGAGGACAACCAGACCAAGTCCCCCACTTTAAACCGAGGACCATCAGTCCTATGCCGGTTAGCAAACCGCTGGGCCCTCTCCTGAGAGAGGGACAACCTCTCCACTACCTGGTCCCAAATCTGCTGCATACGCTCCACAACAGAGTCAACACCTGGACAGACAGAAGCCTCCGTCTGTCCTGAAGAAAATCGAGGGTGAAACCCAGAATTACAGAAAAACGGAGACACCAAAGTGGCAGAGCTAGCCCTATTATTAAGAGCAAACTCAGCCAAAGGCAAAAAAGAGACCCAGTCATCCTGATCAGCAGACACAAAGCATCTTAGATAAGTCTCCAATGTCTGGTTTGTTCTCTCAGTTTGACCATTGGTCTGAGGATGAAATGCCGAGGAGAAAGACAATTGAACACCCAGTTTAGAACAAAAAGTCCTCCAAAATCTGGAAACAAACTGGACTCCTCTGTCAGACACAATGTTCTCAGGAATGCCGTGTAAACGAACCACGTGCTGAAGGAACAACGGCACCAATTCAGAGGAGGAAGGCAACTTAGGTAATGGCACAAGATGTATCATTTTGGAAAACCTATCACAAATTACCCAGATGGTGGTCATTCTCTGAGAAACAGGAAGATCGGAAATGAAATCCATAGAGATATGGGTCCATGGTCTCTTGGGCACAGGCAATGGCATCAACAAACCACTAGAGCGAGAGCAAGGCTTGGAGCGAGAGCAAGTCCCGCAGGACTGCACAAACTCCCTGACATCACGAGACAAGGTAGGCCACCAAAAGGACCGACTAACCAAGTCTCTGGTACCAAAAATTCCGGGATGCCCAGCCAATGCGGAACAATGAATCTCAGACATCACACTCTTTTTCCATTGGTCCGGGACAAACAATTTTCCAACAGGGCAGCGCTCGGGCCTATCCTCCTGACACCCCTCCAGAGCAAGTCTCAAATTGGGCGAGATGCGGGAAAGAACTACACCCTCTTTCAAAATAACAGAAGGATCAGATAACTCAGGAGATCCGCAAGGAAACTCCTCGAGAGGGCATCCGCCTTAACATTCTTAGTGCCAGGAAGAAAGGAAACCACAAAATTAAAACGTGTGAAAAACAAGGCCCACCTGGCCTGTCTAGGATTGAGTCGCTTGGCAGATTCCAGATAGACCAGATTCTTATGGTCCGTAAGGACCACCACCTGATGTTTGGCTCCCTCCAGCCAATGTCTCCACTCTTCAAAAGCCCACTTCATGGCCAATAACTCCCGATTACCCACGTCATAATTACGTTCAGTAGGAGAAAATTTTCGAGAGAAAAAGGCACAAGGGTTACTTTTAGAGGTCTCTGGATCTTTTTGGGACAAAACGGCACCTGCCCCAATTTCAGAGGCATCAACCTCCACCTGAAATGGCAGAGAAACATCAGGCTGCCGTAGAACAGGAGCAGAAGTGAATCTCTGCTTAAGTTCCTGAAATGCAGAGACTGCCTCAGGAGGCCAATTCACCACATCAGAACCCTTTCTGGTCAAATCAGTTAATGGTTTAACAATAACCGAGAAATTACCAATAAATTTACGATAAAAATTGGCAAAACCCAAAAATCTCTGAAGAGCCTTTAATGAAGTAGGTTGGACCCAATCACAAATGGCCTGAACCTTGACCGGGTCCATTTCAATAACAGATGGGGACAAAATGAATCCCAGAAATGAGATCTTCTGTACGCCAAAAAGACACTTTGATCCCTTCACATACAGAGCATTCTCTCTCAAAATCTGGAATACAGTTCGAACATGTTTCACATGAGAGTCCCAGTCATTAGAAAAAATCAAGATATCATCCAAATAAACAATCAAAAATTTGTCCACAAAATCCCTGAAAATGTCATTCATGAAGGACTGGAAGACGGAAGGAGCATTAGTGAGCCCAAAGGGCATCACTAGGTACTCAAAATGCCCTTCAGGGGTATTGAATGCCGTCTTCCATTCATCCCCGTGCTTAATGCGAATAAGGTTATACGCCTCCCTGAGGTCAAGCTTGGTAAACCAAGTAGCGTTTTTCACCCTGGAAAACAGGTCAGAAATCAAGGGTAACGGGTATTGATATTTCACAGTAATATTGTTCAAGAGACGATAATCAATACACGGCCTTAATGAACCATCTTTTTTGGCCACAAAGAAAAAACCGGCACCTAAGGGTGAAGAGGATGGTCTGATATGACCCTTCTCCAATGATTCCTTGATATAAGACCGCATAGCGTCATGTTCAGGTACAGACAAGTTAAAAAGGCGACCTTTAGGGAATTTACTACCCGGCACTAATTCAATAGCGCAGTCATAGCTCCTATGGGGAGGCAAGGATGCAGATTTACTTTCGCTAAACACATCAGAAAAATCAAACAAAAAGTCAGGAACATCCTGAGCCTGGGGGGAGGCAGAAAAAACAGGAGTGTTGGTATTAACACATTGGCAGCCCCAACTGGTTACAGACACAGATTTCCAATCCAAAACAGGATTATGAGACTGTAACCAAGGGAAACCCAGCACGATAATGTCATGCAGATTATATAGAACCAAAAATTTGCAGCACTCCTGGTGATCAGGTTCAACCCTCATTATCACCTGAGTAGAAAACTGGGGTTTATTCTCAGCCAAAGGGGTAGAATCGATCCCCAGTAGGGGAATAGACTTCTGTAGGGGTATCAAGGGAAACCCACAACGTTTAGCAAAATCATAATCCATCAGGTTAATAGCTGCTCCAGAATCAATGAAAGCCTGAGCAGAAAATGAGGACAGAGAGCATATCAGAGTGACAGTTAATAAAAACTTAGTCTGAACACTACCCAAGACAACTGAGCGTGCAAAACGTCTTCCCCGCTTAGGGCAGACTGAAATAGCATGAGAGGCATCACCACAGTAGAAACATAACCCATTGCGCTTTCGAAACTCATGACGCTGTGCCCCAGACACCACTCTATCACACTGCATGGGTTCAGAAGCTGGTTCACAAGGCAACACCATTCCACGCATACTTCTCCGCTCACGCAAACGTCTGTCAATTTGAATCGCTAATGACATAGAATCATTGAGACCAGAGGGGACAGGGAATCCCACCATAACATCCTTTACATTATCTGACAGACCCTTCCGGAAAAGGGCCGCCAAAGCGTCGTCATTCCATTTGGTCAGGACTGCCCACCTACAGAATCTCTGACAGTATAACTCAGCATCATCAAGCCCCTGATTTAATGCCAACAAGGCTTTTTCAGCTTGATCAGTGACATTAGGCTCATCGTACAATAACCCCAAACCCTGAAAAAACGCATCAACATCACTCAAAACAGGATCCCCAGGTATCAGGGAAAAAGCCCAATCCTGAGGATCGCCGCGCAGGAGAGAGATGATAATTTGAACCTGCTGCGCTGCGTTTCCTGAGGACTTAGATTTTAAGGCAAAAAACAATTTACAATTATTTTTGAAATTCTGAAACTTAGCTCGATCCCCTAAAAACAAATCTGGCATGGGGATCCTAGGTTCCACAACAGGCAACCTAGCAAGATATGCAGCAATACTCTGAACCTCAGTGGCAAGCTGATCCACACGGCCAGACAACTGTGCAAACTCCATTGGGAGAAAAGATCCTCCCCAGCACCCAGAGATACAGAGGAAAAAAAAAAAAATGCAACAAACAGAAAAATATCATACCTCTGACAACCTTTTTTCTTTCACAATATTTTTTCCCTTCTGTGAGTACCATACAATTTTCAATTTTTAGGCCGGTGATACTGTTATGTTTCGGTAGCTGAGGAGTGCAGGTAAAAAAGGCAATACACCAGAGCAGTTGGAATCTATGAGATTGCAGTACCCTGACTAACCACCACAACTAGAGGCAGCCGTGGAGCGTTCCTACGTTGGTCCTAGACGCTCGTCACAGCCTGAGAAACTAACTACACCTAAAGATAGAAATAGGAAAGCTATCTGCCCCGGAGCAGAACCCCAAAGATAATAGAAAGCCCCCAAACATGTAATGGTGGTTAGACAAGAGGAAATACTGACACAGAAAGAAAATAGCATGAGCAAACGCTGGGGCCCAAACTATCTAAATAGAAAAGGATAGGAAGGGTACTTACTGCAATCCCAGAAAACCCTGAAAAGCACCAACTCTACTAATTTCAAAATCACCTGAGATCACACGACCTCTACCACCTAAATTAGTTCTCTGGTGTAACAAAATCAAAACAGCAGCCACTGAAAAAACTGGAAAAAGCAAAAGAACAAAACTCAGTGGCTGAACTAAACTGAGAGGGCAGAAGCCCCCGGAGGGGACCCTGAAGGCCCCCAAAGAAGTGCAGGACAAAATGCAAAAATATAGCACAAACACAAAAGCAGACAAAGTCTTATCTGTTAGCAGGAGATGCAGACACGACACAGCAGGCTACAAGGGAAACTGGAATGAAGGATTCAGACCAGAACAATTGATCACCGGCAACCCTGATGGGAAAATGACTCCCTTTATAAGACCAGTCAGTAACACCTGATTCCCAGTCCTCACAATCTTCACTAGCACCGCTTGTAACCACAGAGGGAGCCTCTGCTCAGAACTCATCTCAAACCCATTCACAACACATTTTGACACTTGTTTGCTGGTTCACATTTGCTAGGCCTACTCCTGGTACCTAACAGGTAACTTTCCTTTTGTCGTGCGTACTGACCTACGTGGTGTTGCGTCAGGTATGGTAGCATTTGGCCTATCTGTCCTACGTGCCGGTAAACTGTAATACTGCCTTAACCTCTCTAGGGATCTGGCAAGCATACTGGTGGCTGGGCGATGCGGTTCTGTTTCGCCAGGGGATTCTTCTTCTGAGACCCAACATCTGAAGGTTCCACATTTTGAGATTCTATTTCTTGAGACTCTATTCTTGAGATGCTTCAGGAGCAGGTTCCTCTTGAACTATTTCTGCTGCGACAACTGGCTCAACTTGACGTTGGAGTGCTTCTTGTGGTTGGTAAAATTGAAGTACTGGAATGATCACAGCGTCTCTGATACAAGGCCAATCTGCAGGAAAATCTCCTAAGTCCGTGTGTATGACTTCACTGGTTTCTCTTTGTCAATAGCAGGTTCTTCTTCGCGAAGCTTTAACATATCTGGACATAATTTTAGGTGGTCTCTTGATACAGTGGTGGTCGTCTTTCCTCCATCTTTGCTAATGGTACAGGTTTTCCTGTTGTCAAACTTTGAATTTTGCACGACATATGGCTCTTTTTCCCCTTGATCATCTAGTTTGTGCATTCTTCTTTCCTTTTCAGCCCAATTTCTCCAGGTACAAAAGGTTCAGCTGGCGCACTTTTGTTGTAGTTTTCCTCTTGTTTTTCCCTTACTTTACTGAGACTATCTTCCACGCAGGCTTGTATTTTCCTGTACTGTTCCTGTCGGTTCGTGTCCCAATCTTCAGTAGTAACATCAGCTTCTGGTTCTACAACATCAAGTTCCAAATCCATGGGCAGCTTTCCTGGTCTTGCTCGCATGAGGTAGGCTGGAGTGCAATTGGTGGAACTCACCGGTATGTGATTGTACAGATCTACCAGGTCAGGTAGTAGGTTGGCCACGATTCCTCTCCTCAAGTGGTACCGTCTTCAGCAGATCAATGACTATGTGATTCATCTTTTCACAGAGACCATTTGTTTGGGGATGGTCGGTGTGGTTCTTATTTTCTTGCTCCGTACAAATGACAAAAACTCTTTAACAACTCGGTTAAAGGCAGGCCCCTGATCAGTTAACCTTGTTGGATACCCGGGGGGCTGCAGAAATACACTTGAAACGTCTTTGCTGTGTTTTGCTGTCAGATCTTTGAAAGGGGCGACACCAGGAACCTGGAGGTAGTGATCCACCATGTCAGGGCATAGAGTATCCCGAGGCTGGGTGACAACTTTTGGCCCCAAGGCCCGTCTCCAAGGGACGGTGTCTTGATGGGTTGCAGGGGTGCTTTCTGGTTGCGTAGTCTTTTCTTCGGGGCTCAGGACACAGTTTTTCAACCTTTTTCGATGGAACGCACTTCCCACCAGTAAAAGGGACCTTCGCGGGTTTCCAGCTTCTTCCAGCCAAATGCCCGTCGTGTGGTAGGCTTCCAACACCATCTGGATGTCCGTTCTGGGGATCTATTGCCTACCTTCGGGTTTTTGGGGTTGAGTACTTTCGGCACAACTTCTACGGTGTTTAAAAGCCGGTTCTCTCATTCCACAGTGCTTTGCTTGTGGACGCTCCTTCTCTAAGGAGGAACCTTCTGGTTATCAGCTTGATAGGCTGAACGGGTCATGTCCGGGGTTTCTCCTTCCAGCTGGGGGAGGTAAAGGGTTTTTAATGTTTCCCACGGCCTCCTGCAGGCTGTTGCTGTGGTCATCCCATTTTGTGGAATGCAGGTAGCTCAATCCTTCTAGGTATCCAATTCCTCTTCCGTGTCGGTCTGCGGCTTCTGGACAAGGCATCAGTGTTGGCATTTTACGGCCCCGCCTGTATTTGATTGGATTTGATAGTTGCCCAGCGAGCCATCCACGTTGCCCATGGCTCCAGCTTGGCGTTTCAAGATTGTCAAGGGGTTATTGTCGTGTAAGCAGTGAATTGCTGGAGGTGGGTTTTATGTTGAATCTTTCTGTAAGGGCCCCCAAACAGTGGCAGGAACCAACTTGAAGCTGCTATGTTTTTGGGGTTTTCTCTCGGTGGGGGAGCTTCTGCTCGCATATGCGATGACTTTTTCCAGGCCATCTTGTTTGACTGAGGACAGCTCTCAATCCTTCGTTGCTGGATCAGTGTACAGCAGAAGGTGGCTGTAGTGGGTGGTAAGATCTCATCGCCTGTAGGATTCCTTCATTCCTTGAATGCCTAGCTGTTCTTTACCCAGTGGAATTGGGAATTTTGCTTTTGGGGATTGTCACCAGGAGGTCCTGCAGAGGCGCGGGCTTTCTTGGTGTAGTCCTTTACAAACCCCCCGGTAGTAACGTCGTCCAGGAACTGGCGCACCTCTTGGATTCCTTGGTTCTGGCCATTTATGGATGCGCTACTCTCTGAGTGACAATATGCCCCAAGTACTGTACCTTTTGTTTGAGCGTTGGCACTTTAAAGGCTTCAGTTTATCCGTCTTGGACAATGACTCGAATAAATCCGCCAGGGCTTCAGATGATCTATAGTCTTGGAGTACACAATTAGTGTCGGTACAGAAACACGGTTTAAAGTTGAGATGTCCAGGAACTCTCCATCACTCTCTGGAACGTTCCCGGGGCATGTGAGTAAACGGCACTGTCAAACTCACAGAGCCCCCATGGGGTGGTGAAACCCGTTTCTCCGATCCTCCTGCCAAGCTACTTGCCGACCACTAGTGGTCAAGGGTGGAAAATTTATTTGCAGTTTTTAAGGCAGCTAAGGTTTCCCTCAATGGGGGGTAAGGGGTTGCATTTTATGTGTAATGCGATTCATTGTCTGTAATCCACCAAATTCTCATGCTTCCATCCTTTTCCTTTACTAGGACTAGAGGTGCGCCCGGGGTACAACTTTCCCTTATCACCCCCGTTCCTTCATGTCACGAACTCTCCTTGGCTTTTGGTTGTGTGGGAAAGGGATAGGCCTGTTCGCTCTTTAATGGGGGGTGGTTGTGTGGGTTTGGTGTTGCACTCCCTTAATTGTCCCAAAGTCAAGTGGGTGTTTGTAAATACCGTGTGTATCCCGTACCATCAAAGTACTCCTGTTTTGGTGGGTGGAGTGGTTTTTCTGTCCCGACATGGGTGCTGACACCAATCCCCACTGGGTTGCTGGGTATTATCCTCCATGGTTGGGGGGGGAGGCTAAGGACTCGTGTGAGAATGGGTTGTTATTACGGTATGTAATTTAGCAACAGTGGCATATGTGGTAAGTTATTCTCTTTCCCCTTTTTGGGAAAATGTATGGTACTCTCCCTTTTGTACTTATACCCCTCTAGCAGTCAAGAGTGTAGGTCTTGTTTGAACATGGGGTTCTTCTGTTGGTGTTTTCCTTCAACCTATTGCTGCCTCCCATTAAGCATTTTTATCATTGGGGGTTCACAATGGGTTCGGTCTGTCACCCGTACATTACCAATTTCACCATCTGTCAGTTTCGCTTGCTGTGGCACTTAGGACCCGGATCTCCTTGGATCACTCCTTTTGCTTTGGCTTGGACTTCGGCGAGTGTTGGAGCAAAAAAAAATTTCCCGCAGTTACTGATAAAGTTTGTACCTTAAAACCAATTTAAGCCATTTTCCTCATTTACGTTTTTACTGTAAGGTCCCTGGTTTCAGCTCCACTCTGCCCCCTTTATGTCCGTTTTTGGTCGAGTTATCACAGGGAGCAAATTAGAGGGTCACAAACAAAGTCGGGGCTCGGGGGCTGGAGAATGTCCAGGACAAAACTTATTAAGGACTCAGGTATGATGGTCACTGAGTCCCATGTCCAGCGGGCAGGGATTGCGATGTCCAGGATGATGGGGTTGGTCTTCCTCCCAAAAACTGCGGTTCCCCGTCTGAGGGGCCTGAAGGTTAGTCCTGGGTGTTGGCCCTCGGACCCAGGATCTGCTCGTTTAAAGGGACATGCGGGTAATGACCTTCTCTGTTGACGGTTGCAGATATTCTCGGCGGCATGGTGCTGATCGGGGGTCGCCTCCTGGGGGTGGTGCGTCCTCCTCGGTGGGGCGACGTCCTCCTCCGGCTATCCAAGGGACATCCTCTGGGCAGTCAGCTAGCAGGATCTTTCCTCCTCCGCGTTTTAGGGACTCATTACAGTGGCCAGGGTTTTGGCAGCTGGCGACTTTGAGCGCTGACGTCAAAAAAAAGTAGGGGGCGCCACTGCGTTTTGGTTCCCCCCAGCGGGGAAAAGGTGATGCTGGGCTTTGAGTGGCTTTCCCCCCGGGCACTGGGTTTTTCCCCCGGGCTTCTCCCGGGGTCGCGTCCTTTTTAGCCTTTTCTTTTGGGTGTCAAAGTTGCGTCAGGTGATCCAAGGGGGCCCCCCGTGCAAGTTCTGCTTTAGCTTTGGACTCGTCCAGTAAAATTGTTCCTTCAACATTTTGTTTTTTATTGGGAAAATTTTGGGGGGGTTTAAACCCCTTTGAGGGGCTCGCAAAGGGCCCCCCTAGCGGCAGGGGTTTTTCCTAATACTGTCTTGGTTTTGAGGAAAATTTGGTTAAAACCCATCCCCGGGATCTGTTTCGTGCGGTCCCAAATTAGTCTGTAGCTTTTGAATTTGAAGCACTGATTCCTGGTTGCAGTTTTCCAAGTCTCTTTCCCCCCTTTCGCCCCGTCAGTTGTTTTCCCCTACCCCCCCCGCTCTTGTTTTCTGTCTTGGGTACAGTCCATTTATCCTATTTGCGCTTAAA